>OX461808.1:137927244-139127244 GCA_949802685.1 Dicyrtomina minuta | reverse complement strand
ATTTGTAAAGATCTTTTTGTTAGATTCCAGCCAAAAATACTAGAGCTCTGCGTGTTTGCAGCTCTGCAAGTTTTAAAATATTGTGTGGTGCCAAGTACCAACCAGCCAACACATGAAGCTGTAAATATTTTGCTGATACCATCTATTTACCTGTTATTCAAAATGGTTAATTCATGCCTTGGTTTTGAATCAATGCCAGAACGCAATTTGCACAGATATGATTATATACGTTGTGATGACCCCACCACATAGTACATGATCTGATATCGTTTGCTTTGTTTCAGATTTTACACTTGGGAAATGTCCCATGTAAGAAAGTTTCGTAATCCTTCATACATTATGTAAACGATAGCATTAGTTGTGACAACAATACAATATAATTATATGTATGCAATAAAAAATATTGTTGTATTTGAAAACCGCTTGAGTATTTTACTTCTAATTCCGTATTTCTAACCATTGGGTTGCGGGTTTCTTCGTCTTCCCATTTGTGGTAGGGTTTGGTTGAAATACGTTTTTATAATTCAATAACATGTACACAATCATTTCCAACTAAATTCCTGCTCTTTTTTAGTGGATACCACATCACATGTTTGAAATTACGCTTATTGGGAGCTCAGTTGTAATTTTATAATTTGGAAAAAACAAGGGCTAAAGCCCTTGTTTTATAGCAGCCTTAACAGTAACGTTAGGCAGTTCTTGCCGGGTCAATTTATAACCTATAAATTAAGGGGAGGTAGCCGTGAAAGAGTAAGTATAGTGGCAATTTCAATGCAGACTTGTAAATGTTAATAAAAAATGTTTCAGGCGAAAATGCCTCCAGGCGATTTTCAGTTTTTGAAAAGTACATTTTTGGAATTTCCCGCCAAATCTTAAATCCGAAATTTGAACCCGTCAGTCAATGAATGCAGATATGAACGATATACCAGTGAAACCGGAATTAATAGGCGAACCTATTGAACTTGTAGTTCGAGGTCAGGTCATGATTAATTTTTAATTGTAATTAAAAAACTGAATTATTTTTTTTTCAAAATTGAGTGATGGTAATGTTTGATATATCATTTTAAAGCCCTTTAAAAATTAAGAAAACGGGTATTTTGTTTTAGGCTTCTGAAGCTTAAAAAAATATTTAGGCGGAATTTTCGAAAAAATTGACGGTTTTTTAAAAAAAAATGTTGAAAATTTGTGAGTAAAATCGTGCAGAGTCTGTTATTTAGATTCTACTCGTCGTTACCTTTCTAATGGTATATAACACTTCAAAATGGGTCAAATATTTCGATATCGTGAAAAATCCGCTAAATTATGTAAATAGGTAGGAATAAATAAGGAAAATTATTGTTTTATATTCGTTTTCGTCCAGTTATATTGTTCCAAACTTTTAAGTTGAATAATTGCCCCTTCAGCTTTTAGTGGAACCATTTAGAAAACCGAACTTGTTTTGCAACTAACAAATGCATATTAATTCTTGGTGATTTCAAGAACCAAAATAATAACTAAAATATTTTTTAATCGTCAGTGTGATTTAATACCACTGGGGATCCCTAAAAAAGTAAATTTGTATGAAGTCATTTATGGACGACTCCTACATGCATAATAGTAAAATCCCACGCTGAGGATATATGTAAACATAATTTCTGAACTAATGACAGTGAGGATCCCTAAAATGGTAAAATTTGTGTGACGTCAGTTATGGACGGTCCCTAAATGCATTCTAGTAAAATCCAATGTTAAGTATATATGTCAATTTTATTTCTAAACTAATGACAGTGGGGATCCCTAAAATGGTAAAATTTGAATGACATCGTCAGTCAATGTTGTCATAAGTAAGTAGTGGTAGTGAATGAAGCAGGTATTAATGACACGCTACAGCAATATATAAACGTAAATAATTATTCACAGGACATCATTTGTGCGTAACCCCTAAGCCCCCAGAACGACATGCCTTGCGTGTTTGAAGTGAGAGACCAATTAACCACTGCCAGCACTGCACTGTAGCATCGATTGAAATACTTGTGTTTGCCCGGCACAGTTTAAACACAATGGTATGTATTCTGTTTTCTGCACTTGTTTTGTATGTGTTTACACGCATTCCAGTCGTTTTTAGAAGCTCACTTCCCTGATTTTTGACATAGGTCCACTCAACTGTTAATTGTGGATAAGTGGTTGGTCCGATTATCTTCAAAAACAATAGGGCACCTCTTGCTCGCATTTGTGAGAGTTTAAAAAAGTTTCTAAATAAATAAGTTAAAAACTGTGACCTGTAGAGCACGACCAACGGGGGTACTGACGGACAGACGGACAGACAAAACCATTACAATAGATGCTCAGCATCTAAAAACATTTCAATAGATGCTCAGCATCTAAAAAGCTAAAATCAAAATTAAACATTGTGTGCTACTGTTTTACATTTTATATGATATGACGCGAAATGCGTTACACTTGTAGGATGGTACATTAGATTCTTACTGCGTTTACGCATAAACTAAAGGATGTAGAAACTACGTTGTCAGGAGTTGATTTTGTTATAACTTTTACGCTACTTACAGAATTTACATTTATTGTGCAAGTTAGTTTCACGGAAATAGATTTATTTCTTTACTTTGTGTTAGTGTGACAAAAGTCAGTGTAATTCGAATTTGCAATATTGTAGATCCCGAAGAAACAATAAAACATGCAAAATAAAAATTGCACTGTTTAACGTTATGAAACGTTCTCCGAGAAAGGAAACTTTAACACTTACATGGGAACCTTCCCAACTTGAAACTACAGAATGAAGCGAAACTACCCGGAACATATACTACCCATATGTAAGTGACCTCTGCGTGTATAGTCGTTGGACTGTAAAATTCGTTGTTCTGCCGCAATCGCGCGCGCAAATTCAAAAATTTCGATTTTTTCGAATTTCACCGCGCTCTAGCTCCCACAGTTTTTGTCCAATTTTAATAAAATTTGAAATACAACATCTTTGTATGTTTATCTAAAAAGTGATTTCAGGATTTTCGAAAATTCGAAAATTTTAATTTTTTCTAAAAAAAAATAGTTGAAGCTCTGGGCCTCAAAAATACACATTTTTTAAACATTTTCGAAAAAAATTAAAATTTTCGAATTTTTAAAAATCCTGAAATCACTTTTTAGATAAACATACAAAGATGTTGTATTTTAAATTTTATGAAAATTAGACAAAAACTGTGGGAGCTAGAGCGCGGTGAAATTCGAAAAAATCGATATTTTTGAATTTGCGCGCGCGATTGCGGCCGAACAACGAATTTTGCAGTCCAACGACTATACACGCAGAGGTCACTCACATGGGTAGTATATGTTCCGGGTAGTTTCGCTTCATTCTGTAGTTTCAAGTTGGGAAGGTTCCCATGTTAGAGGTGCACCAAAAATAGTGCAAAGTCAAAATTATATGATTCGCGCCTGCAGTGTGCAACCTGCCCTTATTAATTTTGACAGCCAGGATCTTAGTTCGTACATTAATTCGCGTCTTTGATTTTCCGTGTAATGCATTTATCGAATGAAAGAAAATTAAAAGCATGAACTTGTTTTACAGGTAAAACGAAGCTACTATAATTTTTCAACAATAACGGAGGCCTGGAAGAAACTTCAGATTAAGCTTACTTACCGCTTTTCAAACCTGTCAAAATTTTCACCTTTCGTTATAAAATTTCTACGCCTACCAAGGCTCAAAATTTATTTTTATAATACTATACACTACTATATACAGTATTAATAATGTAGGTATTTTGTCGTAGTTTAAAGCCGCTCCAGGTTTTAAACTATTTTTTAGCTATTATTGGGAATGAATATTTACGTTTATCACCTGTGGAGTGTTACTTTAGAGAATACATAATTAACGAAAATGTAGTGTCTGTTTCATAAGATTAAGTAATTGGTATGGCGTGAAGGTAAGTAACAATATTATGAGAATATATAAGGAAGAGAGACTCACCAATTTGGCTAACTTGAATTTTTTGAACTTTTTTTTGAAATGTAGAATTTTTAACTGCTTAAATAACGCAACGTTTCGGACTATTCCTTCCTCAGGCGTTTAAATTCGAAGAGTAATAAAGTTTCAAATTATTGAAGTCGAATGAACACTGACACTTCACTCGTAGATATTAGTGGTCTGTTTCATGTTTAAAACTTAGTGCGAAGAAACGGACCTAATTTAGCATTTCGGACAATATGAGTTATTAAAATAAAATAAAATTAACTCAAGGAATTAACATTTTGTTGAAAAGGAAGATTGAACAAGTCACGTGTAGGCATTTGACATTTAACAATGATTTTCTGATTTTTGCAAATTATCTAGTTTGAGATAGAAAACAAAATAAGGATAATAATCTTATATTTTTTTTTCAGAAAACGGAATTGGCTATTTAGTTATCTTGTAGTTTAAATAAAATATTTGGAACCTAAATAGAATATATAATCCCAAAAAATGCTAAAACGTTTTCTATTCTGGTAAGAATGTAAATAATTTATAATGCCTTTTAAGTAGTACAGGCGGGTAATGCAAGACGCCACACAATTTTAATATGTTTAGTACCACGTTGTTGCACTACTCTTGTAACATTTAAACGAGTAACAAAACTTTAGCTGTTAGTTTAAGACTAAAAAGATGACCTAAATGGCAATGGCACATTTGAGTGTTGCAGTGATTGTAGTGAACAATAGCTTCAAATCTATTTTAGCTTTTTTAAATATTCTGATTTACCACAACTTCCCATTTAGAAGATTTACAGCTTTAAAGCCGTTTACCCTTCATTTGCACCTTGTTACGACCGTTAAATTAGTAGATATAACATCGATACGGTGTTTGCACCGAAAACACGTAGGTAGTTTAGTATTCATGCTCCACATGTAACGTATACACGAAAATAAATCCCAAAGGCTCATTCCTAATGGTAAAGTGGATGCTTTTGCCAGATCATTTCGTGAAACTTGCTAGTACTGTAATAGTTGCCTGGCAGCAGAGGTTTAAAGTTCATTTTGTTTCATGAAAGTTTTGTGTCTAAATTTTGTATGTCAGTGCCAACTTTACTAGCATATTTTGGCAGTCCAAAATCAAAAATACATGTACAATTAGACCTTATTTTTGAAAGAACTAACAGTCATAAGCTCAAATGCTTAAACAAACAAGACAATATTTTGTACTGTGGGAAATTGTCTACTTCAACGCTGTGTAGTACTGTAACCAATGCTTGTACAGATGATTTGATAAAGATAAAGGGGTCATTACGGGGTTCATTAGGAACTCATGTCCAAAATAAATATAATAACGTTTATTACTTTTTGCTCCCTAAACTTCTTAAGTTTCAACAATGCATTAAAATTTCGATAATTTTTAAATCAAAACCAAGTGTACAGAGAATTTTAAATTTAACATTTAGTTCCGCTGATTACACCGCTAATGATACGCCAATTACCATGTAGACACTATGATAAGGAGATAAATTTTGGCATTTTAACTCAACACTAAATTAAAGTTAAAGTGTCAATATCGTAAATTGCGAACATGATAAGAAAGACTGACTTATAAAAAATGTGTTAAAAACCTATGAAGAAGCAAGATTATAAAATATAAGAACGATTTATTTTCAGCTAGTTTTTTATCTGCTGCTTTGTTTTTTGCTATTTAAAATATTATTTATTTTTAAATTTAGTTTTGAAAGATTTTATTCGGAAAAAATGATTTGCTGGGTAAAGCTCGATATGCCCCAATATGTACTTAAACTAAAATCAAAATAGTCCCTAATCTTACGATTAGATTTATTTTAAAATAGTTATCGCATTACCAACCACAGCGAAAATTATATTATAATGAATTATTGTTTAAATGATAATTGCATTCGGCAAATAACACTAACAGTTAGTATAGGGTTTTTTGCAATTTTTTAGTTTAAGATTGAAATCCAAAACTGTCAAATAGGCTAAATATAAGGAAAAAAATAATTTCAAATATCATATGTTCAGCATTTATTTTCTTATGTCGTTTTTAAAATGGTTATACTTTTCTTGATTATTGTTATTTAATTTAAACAGCAACGTGGCAGTTAGCTTTGCACTTGTAGGCTTGTGATAACTTAAAATAATCCTAACCAGCGTTAAGCTGTCACAAAACATCTAGACGCTACAATGCACTTTATTTATATTGTTTTCAAATTCGACTACGTCCTTTCATTAGTAGCGATTTTATCGTTTTTATTTTAGAAATATACTTACCCAAAAAATCCGGCGCTTCGCGCCGGATTTGTCGACCGTGGGTTGGCCCGAAGTAGATGCTGAGCTTCAACAAAGGCGCATGACAATAAATGTTACGCTAAAAGATGATATAATATTTATGAAAGCACCCCTACAATCAATAAGACATAAACCAATGCTTGTAGCACGTACTTTTATATAGCTGTTATTTTTTTATAAATTGCGCTATTCACAAATAACGTCATTATGGACAATCCCTGAACATCTATAACACAAATAGGTCAGTCCGTGACATGTAAAAGAAATTTTTACGTGACATCATTTGCGCGTCACCCATAACCGGCTTACCTAACAAGAATGCGATGACATCTGAGTGGGGGTGTCTAAAAGAAATTTTCGCCTGACGTCAGTTGCGCGTCACCCCTAACCTGCTTACCTTATGTGAATGCGATAGAAGCTTAGTGGGGCTATCAGAAAGAAATTTTCACGTGACGTCATTTGCTCGTAACCCCTAGCCTGCTTACCTAATGTGAATGCGATGGCAGCTAGTTGGGGCTGTCTAACGAAAATTTTCACGTGACGTCATTTGGACGTCACACCTAGCCTGCTTACCTAATGTAAATGCGATAGCAGCAGGATGGAGGTGTCTAAAAGAAATTTTCGCCTCACGTCAGTTGCGCGTCACCCTTAACCTGCTTACTTTATGTGAATGCGATAGCAGCTAAGTGGGGCTGTCAAAAACAAATTTTCGCCTGACGTCAGTTGCGGGTCACCCCTAACCTGCTTACCTTATGTGAATGCGATAGCAGTTAAGTGGGGCTGTCTACAAGAAATTTTCACGTGACGTCATTTGCTCGTAACCCCTAGCCTGCTTACCTAATGTGAATGCTATAGCAGCTGAGTGGGGCTTTCTTACGGAAATTTGCACGTGACGTCATTTGGGCGTCACCCCTAGCCTGCTTACCTAATGTTGATGCGATAGCAGCTGAGTGGGGGTATCTAAAAGTAATTTTCACGTGACGTAATTCGCGCGTCACCCCTAACCTGCGTACCTAATGTGAATGCGATAGCAGCTGGGTGGGGGTGTCTAGAAGAAATTTTCGCCTGACGTCATTTGCGCATCACCCCTTACCTGCTTAGCTAATGTGAATGCGACAGCAGCTTGGTGGGGGTGTTTAAAAGAAATTTTCGCCTGACGTCATTTGCGCGTCACCCTTGCATCAGACAATCAGACTACATGCCATTGAATACTGTAGCTGAAATTGGCTGGGTCTGTACTATAAGATATAATTACTTGTATTCGCCGCGCAGAGCTTTGAAATTACGTGGTATGTACATGAATTATCCATTTGTTTACACGCAGGGATTCGTTTTTCCCAAGCTCACTTTTCTGAGTTTTGACATGGGTCCAGTTAACTGTTAATTGTGAAGAAATGGTCAGTCCGATCGAATTGAAAAAACAATACAGACCTGCCTGCTCGCATTTCTGATCGTTTAAAAGAATTTTGAAGTTAATGGCTTTAAAACTGTGACCTGTAGTGTTCGGCCAACAGACAGACGGACAGACGGACAGACGGACATGACCATTTCATTAGATGCTTAAGCTCAGCATCTAAAAAGTAAATTGTAAAAAGCTACAAACTAAAAAACGTCCTTCAATTTCGTATGTTTAAGCAAATTAAATAAATCACATCTTCCTATATTATTTGCGCCTGTAAGGGAGTATATGCGATTCTATGGTATTATAGGGCTAGCAAACGTAATTTAATTGTCGTAATTTAGAGCCGCTCACGTATTTCATATATTAGTGGACCCTGAATGCAATGAAGAAATAGTATCAATAAAATAAATCGTAATCAGATCTGTACTGTTACTACAGGAAATACAAAACATTAATGTGGTGACTGTTTCATAAATCTAATTTAGCCGGTCGGACAATATACGTTGGTTGTTAGTTTCTTAATTTAAATTAAATATAATCATAGAATTGGCATCTTGTTTAAAATTTTGATTGAACAATGCGTGCGTTGGCAATTGACATTCAAACCAAAAACCTGATTTTTGCAAATATTTAGTTTGCAATAGAAATAGAAATATAATATATTATGACTATAATCATGTTTTGATAAAAAAAGAAATTAGCTACATATTTTTAGTTTTAAATTAAATGTGTACTTGGGAGCAAGATAAAATAATTAACAATTCCAAAAATCCTAAAACATTACCTGCTCTGTCAACACTTAACAATCTTAGAGCCTGACTTTGTGGCCGAGGGGAGCGGTGCTCTGTCCTCGATATCTCGACGTTTCTTTTTGAACCGTATAAGAGAATCCTTAGTCAGGTAGTAATTTTACGTCTCGTTGTGCAGAAGTTCGTGTTTCGGAAGGGCTTGGTGGGGAGAGTTTGAGGTTTGAGGAGAGGTTTGAGAGTTTTTCGTGAGCAATTTAGGGGACTCAGTATACGGCCGTTCATATGTGTATGAGACGTAGACGGTCGTATGAAATGCGTGTCCAGCAGACTAGCAGCTGTCTCCTCGTACTTAGGTATAGTTGCAATATAGTTAAGCAGACCTTACTCTACTACCTACTACAAGCCTCCACTCACTTTCATGCTGTGTCGGTATACTTGACGTAACTGTGCGGCGTGCGGTGAACAGATACTGTTTATGAGCTTGTGAGGTGGTTCTCGCTCATGCATACACGGGGATGTTCAATAAACCGAGCCTGAGCTTGCTCAAATAGTTTCAAAGCTGAAGAGCATAAACCTACCTCAATTTTTAACGGCTGTAATATTCAATTCGATGGCTTTAATTTCTAGTTTCTATCTTATTTCCTTCGTACCAATAAGTAAGTGATGAGAAGCCCAATGCGATTTAGTTCCATACTCTATCGCGGGACCTTCGAATCATATAGCAAACTTAAAGTAAAAAGTGAGACCATGAATGATATGTTCGAATGTCTCTATACTCCTGTATACATACATACATACATACATACATACATACATACATACATACATTTAATAATCTTAGTGCGTTGTATATGGTACATGCAAGTTCAAAGTTATGTAAGAAGACTAATATTAATTATTGGCAGTGGTACCAAGCTTAACTGCCCTTTTGATATTTAAACGAGTAGTAAAACTTTACCTGTTAGTTTTAACTGACTTAAATAAATCTACGAATTTGTCACAAACTTCTAATCTACAATATTTACAGCTTCAAAGTCGTTTAAATTTGATATGAAACTTGTAGAATCCATTGAAGATTCAGATGAACCGTCGGTATGTTTTTTGTGCTTAAAACATGAAACTAGTATTTTTTGAAAATTATATTAGTATGTAGTAGACAAAACCATATTTATTATCCTGTTTGTCAGGATTTTACTTCGTTCAACTTTATTATTCAGGATTGTACGGATTGTACAGATTTGCTTGTACGGATGACAAGTAGCAGATGGAATTGTCATTGCGGGGTTATTTATGAACTCATCGTCAGATCAAAAATAATTACAATAACGTTTATTAGTTTTTCCTTATCAACTTTTTATGCTTCGACAATGCATTATTTCGATAATTTTAAATTAAAAATCTACATACAAAAAATGCAAGTATTTGTAACGATGTGATGGGTTTTTTATGAAACAAAACGTTGTATTTTGCAAAAGACAGTTTGAAAAATGTCCACATATTTGAAACCCGAAACGGCTCCTACTTAGCCCCTCATACCAACACCACTTCAACCATTCACCAATATTCTTGCTAATATTTTTTTCTAAAATGTTTTAATGTAGAACTATGGTATTTTTAACGAGATTGAGGTACGAGATTAGCACAGGAAAGGAAAAAGTACACGTTTTATTTTAGACGATTAAATTAACCAACAACATGGCCTATCTAAGCGCCGTGTATATTTTTAGCCTGCACATAATTGTGATCCAGGCCAGTAGGTGCGCTATCCACGGTTTCGCTGGTTGCAAAATGTAACAAAGGAATCTCGATAGGAAATAATAAATAACGCTCGGCCAATTTTAAATGGACTATCATGCTAAGAAATTATTTCTAAATTACAAGTTGTTTTGGTTACCATTGATAGCATATGCAGTGCGAACATGTTAGGTGGAAGTGGTATTCGCGTATAATTAAAGGGCCTGCAACTAAAATGTGTTGGACCTAATAGGTTTCCATTATTCTCCGTAACACAATTTAAGTTTTTAGCTAAACTTCACACAGCTAGCAGGTGAAAGGGGTATTATTACGTTAATTCCATGTCAAGCAAGGCTTCAAATCGTTAACTAATTAAAAAGAGATACATATTTTTTAAAAACAATTTAAGCACCTTCACTTGTTTCGTGAATTCTAAACTTCAAATTCTTTAGTACTCTGAATTTTGAACGAAATTTTTTAAAATTGTGACATCGGCTAAACTTGACATAAAACTATTTTTAAACCCTAATTATTATGAAAAGAAGAAATATTAAATTGCCAGACTAATATTTTGGTTACCACAAAATAAATTAGCAACTATTTGTGAAAAATTTTTTCTATTGAATCCAGTGAATTTAAAACTTTATTTGCTCTTTGAAAATTATTTAAATACGTAATAACTTAATGTGTAGCCTTAAATTCTAGTATACCTTATCTTTTAGCACACTTTGCAGAAAGTTCAAACTTTATTAAAAATTAGCAATTATTTTTGGAGGAGTGTCTAATTGAATTACAAAATCTTTTAATACTTCAATTTATTTTTGTTTTATATTGTATAGTAGATAATATCGTCTGTGATGAATCAAAATGACCCATCCCCAATTTAAGCTAGAATTAAAATGAGCTATGTCATAAAAAAATTAATAAACAGGCGTAAAATGTTAATTAAGAGTTTTTGAAACGCATAAAATGCTCTATTTGTATGTTTTTGGAAAGTGGGAAATGTTCTTTTTACATGTTTTCGAAAAGTGTAAAATGTTCTTTTTACATGTTTTTGAAAGGTGTAAAATGTTCTATTTAAAATCTTTTAAGACTTGTTGCAATATTTTTCTAGATAGTGGATTTTATTTTTAGCTACAAATGGAAATGGGTCATTTAGGTTCTTCAACGATATAAATATTGCTTAAGTTTCATAATCATGCCACAGGAAAGAATAATTTGGTTATTTGCTGATTGATTCCGACACCGCTTGGTACTCCAACTTGGACTCCAGCATAAGCTGGGGTCTGCAGTAAATATTGGTTTGAACTTATTTATTGCATCCGACAACATTAATTAAACCGTAAAAAAATGCCGCTCACCCATAGGTTATAACGGGTGTCAAAAGGAACTCACAATTAAATTAAATAAGGTTAAACGACGCATGAAAATTTGTATGCGCTTATTGGCCTAATTTATTACGGAGGTTGTGGGAACAACACATACATTGAAGAATTCAAAAACTGAAAACAAGGACATATTTAAAACATAATATCAAGACCGATGAAGTAAAATAAACCCAGTTCTCTAAATATCTAATTTTGATAAAATATAACTTTGTAAAACTAATATTACATGGCCTGTATTCGAGTGCTCAACAATCAATTACTGACATCGTTTTTAGATGCTGAGCTTTAGCTGCATCTATTGTAATGGTCATGTCCGTCCGTCTGTCCGTCTGTCGATGTGTGTTTTTTTGTCGTGCTCCACAGGCCACAATTTTCAACTGAGATTTGTCAACAAGCTTTTAAACGACGGCAAATGCGATAGACAAGAACCCTATTGTTTTTGGTGTTAATCGGATTTACCAGTTTTTTACAGTCAATGATTTAATAGACCACCTTTTCTGCATTAAAATGAATGCAAGAAAAACGGATGTCTGGCACGACTTTACATGCGTTTCAATACTTGCCACTGACATGTGAGCCTAAGTAGGTACATGTAGGTACATGCGCCGCACGTTCCACACACCAGACATTCAGTAGATTTTCCTATCATAGAAATCTTTAGAAATATATACCATAGAAAACCCAATGTCAGGAAGCGTTCAAAACTGGTATCTTTGGCAAATTTTGTATACATGACGAGAATAGGAATTAGCTATATATAATATAATTATATTTCCCTGTGTCAAACACACCTTACCATTTTAGTTACTCCCACTGTCATTAGTTCAAAAATTAGGTTGACAAATACCCTTAACATAGGATTTTACTAATAGGCATGCAGAGATCGTCCATAAATGACGTCAAACGAATTTATTCATTTTGGGGCCCCCACTGTCATTAGTTTAGAAATACAGTTGACATATATCCTCGACATAGGATTTTACTAGTATGCATGCAGAGATCGTCCATAAATTACGTCATACAAATTTTACTATTTTAGGGAACCCCACTGTCATTAGTTCAGAAATTAGGTTGAAATACATCCTCGACATAAGATTTTACTAGTATGCATGCAGAGATTGTCCATGAATTGCGTCATACAAATTTTACTATTTTAGGGACCCCCAATGTCATTAGTTCGGAAATAAGGTTGACATATATCCTAAAGACAGGATTTTTAGTACCCCCAGTTTCAAATTTAAATTTTTGGTGTTATAGATGTTCAGTTATCGTCCATAATGACGTCTTTCAGTTTTATAGATATTCAGCGATCGTCTTTAATGACGTCCTTCAAGTATAGTTTTTAATCCCCCTAGTTTCAACTTTATATGTTTTCCCAACGTGTATTAACTACATGTCACAGACTTACCTATATGTGGTATAGATATTTAGGAATCGTACATAATAACGTCCTTTAAATATTATAGTTTTTAAGTACTCCCAGTTTTAACTTTATGATTTTTCCCCACCTATTCTAACTACCAGTCACAGACTTACCCATATGTGTTATAGATATTCAGGGATCGTCCCTAATGACGTCATTCAATCATTATAGTTTTTGGGACCGCCATTTTCAATTTTAAAATTTTTTTAACCTTTTTTTCATCTGCTTGCAACGTACATTCGTATATGTGTTATTAGTAGTAGGGGAGGCTCCATCAGTGACGTCATTTGTAAATCATGCAATTCTCAAAAATATTTATTTTAAAATTGGGTCGTAGATTTCTTAATTAGTGTGTGTATTAAGTTAGAAGCAAAAATGATTGGCTATTTTGACTAAACACTATATAGGGACGTCGATAATTTCCCATATGTAGGACGACAACATAAGCTAAAAATTAATTATTCCTTTATTTCATCTTCATCGAAAGACAATTTTTGTATTTTATGGATTAATTTAATTTGTAGATACTTCATTTATAATTATATCCCAAAAAATTCATTTAGACTTTTAGACTGGAAAATAATCAGAATGATTTACAGGTGCACGCCGCTAACAAGCAAACTACTTACTATCATTCCTTAGGACCTGAAAAACAATAGCCTGAAGCGTTTCTTTAGACCTCAGTAAGAACAAAAAATGTGGTAACCCAAGTTCATTTTGTGCGGTGCTTCAGCAGCAGCCCGCCAAAATTCAAAAAACCGGAATTTTTCAAAGTTTGCCACGCTGTAAATCCTACAGTTTTTGTCTGATTTCAACGAGACATGCAGTTTTGTGATGTTCAGACTTTTATCTTTAAAGTGATTTCTCGAAATTTTTAATTTTGATTTTTTATATTTTTGTTGTAAAATTAATAAAATGTCCTACTTTTCCGACCTAATTTTTAATTCCGGTTTTTTGGGGGGAAAATTAAAAGTCGAATTTAAAAATTTCCTAGAATAAATTTTTAGATAAAAATATGAAAATCACAAAACTGCAGGTCTTATTGAAATCTTACACAAACTGTAGAAGTTACAGGGCGGCAAAGTTAAAAAAAATCCGTTTTTTTGAATTTTGGAGGGCTGCTGCTGAACCACCGCGCACAATGCACTCGAGTTACCACATTATTCGTTCCTACTAAGGTCCAAGAAAACGTTCCTGGCTAGGATTTTCCTGATCCCGAAGAATCATAGTAAGTGGTTTGCTTGTAAGTAATATTATAAGCATTCAATTCATAGAACGGTGACGTCAACGTTTTGGTATAAAACGGATATCTTTGAATTAATTTGCATAATCAAACGTGAAGAATACGAGAAAAAACTCTTTTTGTGTAGAGTTTTGCAAACAGTTTGCGTTGTTTCCCTTAGCTTTATAATTACTTAAGTATAATTATCATCCGCCTGGTTTTTACATAATTATATACATCAAGTCCTTCAGGATGTTGGGGATGGTCCATAAATGACGTCTTCAAAAAGTATCAATTTTGTAGGGACTACTTAGGACACCATTTGCCATCAGTTAAGCCATTCCGTAAATGGCTATCTTCAGCATAGAATGCCAGGAGTAGCCAGGTAGACCGTCCCATTGACCCTACCAATAACGTCATTTGTGGATGATGTCCTAATTTTTATAAAATGAGGTTTTGCGAAATCTTTACTAGTATTTGTGGTTAGTTACAATATTATATCATATAATTTTAAATATCTTATTACAATTAAATTGAAACTTTAGACCCCTAATCTTTATCGTTAATCCATATTCGATATTTAAAATATTTTAAGGTACAGTATTTTAAGCATAGCATATAAACAGATTAAAAACCTAAACAATTTAGATAATTAGTTTTTCATGTTAACTATTTATTATGTATATGTAAGCTTTAGTTGACCTCCAGGGGTCACGTAGTTCGCGTAAAAATATTTAAAAGCTTTAAAGGGCTGTCCCGATAGAATAAGGACACTTCCCGGTTTCCTACATTTACATGACCATAACGTTGGACCCAGTTAGCGAAAAAACTTCAAATTTGGCCTGGTCACTCCAAGGTTCATTAGGTATGACTAAAAGCATTCACTTTTATCACTGAATTCGGATGGCACTGGAAAAAACGAGCCCCCGCCGTCCAAATGTTTTTACTATAGGAATCATATGGGAAGACGTGACTTGCTGCACTAAAAAATCCAGTATATGCGTATTTCTTAACCGATTTCAATAACCAAACGCGGGACACAAACCTCATAAAATTGCCTACAAAAACATTTATCACTTGTGTATGGGGTCAACTGGGGTCACGCGGCGCACTTCCATGATCATGGGTTACACTGGTGCGTTGCCCCGTCGCTATGCTAGCAGTGTGCATCCAATTCACGAAATGCGAAACCATGTTCATGGAAGTGCGCCGCGTGACCCCAGGTTACCCCATACACAAGTGATATGTTGGTTTGTAGGCAATTACATGAGGTTTGTGTCCCGCTTTTATTATTTAAAATTAGTTAAGAATTACGCATATACTCGATGTTCTAGTGCAACAAGTCACGTTTTCCGATATGATTCCTATATGTGGTAAAACAATTTGAACGGCGGGGGCTCGTTTTCTCCAGTGCCACTGGAGCCACCTGAATCCTGTGATGAAAGACACACAAGCAAGATTGGAGGAGGCAGCCGCGTAGGCCGCACGTGTAAAATATTAGGCTCCGGCTTTAACTAATTTTTAGGAAGGGAAAAACTAATTGGCATCTATTGACAGCCACCTTACTATATAGATAAAAGTCAGGGTTCTACATGGATACAAAATTCTATAATTAGATCATCAGTTAAGTGCGTATCTTTTTACAATTCAAAATTAGAAAATTGAATTACTTTTAGGCCGTGACTATCGATCTAGCGTGGTAGCTAACCCTGTATGTTAAACATAGCAGATACATAGTGCCCGCTGCGACGGTCCCACAGTGTACAAAAAGTTAGCTAGACAGACCCAAAGTCCCAAACCTTCCAAAAAGGTAGAATCAGAATGACAGGCGAAACTCAAGTTTCTAGTTCTCAAACACAAACGCCACAAGCGACCTCAGATCTGACCAATCAGAATCCAAGTAATCAAAATTCAAAACCAAAAGACACTCCATGTCCACACTGTGCAGAACTATGCATGGGAACAAGAGGCCTCGCAATTCACATCTCAAAGCGCCATAAGACCATTCGAAGAGACCAAATAGTAAGCCAATATAGTACAAATAACACTGACACTAGTCACAACAATAATTCAGCGGAACCCATAACCGCAGTAGAAAATTCTGAAGAAGAGAACCCGTCTTTAAAGGTAATAAAGGAAAATTTGGACGTATTACTAGAAAAAGAACAACAAGACAGTGAATTATTCGAATCTTAAATGTCCACGTTAACGAAGACCCTTACAGATCTCCAAGGTAAATTATCCGGTCCAAAAAATCCTACTAGCCGGTATTATGCAATGCGAAAAACCTGCGCATTTCAGAAAAATGACAGAAAACTCTCACAATCAGCTAATCCTGAGCGACAGTACAAAAGAGACTGAAATCGTAGAAAAGAAAAGCATAACTACAAAAAAATGCAGTGGCTTTACTACAACCAAAGAAAAAAAGCCGTACGATTATTATCAAATTCAAGTAGTGAATCCTGTGATATAGACTTGGAAATTCTACACAGTGAGTTCTCAAGTCGATGGAGCAGCCCCAATAAAAATGTCATCCCAAAACAACCAATAAACCCAGAACAACAACAGCAAATAGATGCAGATTTTAATAAAATCATACATCCGGATGAAATCAAAGCCGTCATCAGCAAGTTGTCGTCGGACTCATCTGGGGGTCCAGACAAAATAATTCCCCGCACGGTAAAATTTCATTCAAAAATCATGTCCAAAATACTAGCGGTAGTGTTAACGTTAATGTTGAAATGGAATTACGTACCAAGTCCGTTTAGGAAAGCCAGAACGGTCCTCATATTTAAAGGCGGAGACTCAAAACTGTCACAAAACTGGCGCCCTATCACCGTCTGTTTCATACTCCGAAGAATTGTAGAAAAAGTTATTGGCAAGCGTCTACGAGATTTTCTCACTGTAAATCCGAATCAGACAGGATTCACTAACCAACCCGGTACTCTCATAAATAGTTCAATAATAGACAGTTGTCTCAAATCAGCTAAAGCCAATAAGTCCACATGTGTAGTTGTATTTTTAGATGTGAGTTGTGCTTTTGACGCCGTGGGTCATGACCAAACCGACGAATCCCTAAAATGTGAGCCTGTCCCTTCAGATTTAAGAAACCTAACCTCCACACTAATGAGAGGCAACAAAACGCAAATTCATACCAAGCGTGGACAGACAAAAGAAATTGAATTTCTTCGAGGTGTCATGCAAGGCGCCCCCACCTCCCCACAGTTATTCAACTTATCTACCAGACCCGTCCTTGACGAGCTCTCAGAAGTAGAAATCGTTTCGAAATATGGCTTTGAAATTCTGCCAAACATTCGTGTTTCAAACAAAGCTTTCGCCGACGACACAGGTTTGGTTGGAAACTCGAGAAAATCAGCCGTCACACTAGTGAATATGGCAATTAGTAAGTTTGCAGATATGGGAATAGAAATCAACGTCGAAAAATCTGCCGCAATAATAATAGAGAAAGGGAAGTTATCATCAGAAGATCTGGTATTGGGCAACTCTAATAAAATTAGAGAGATCAAGTCTGATGAAACCATCCACTATTTAGGAGTGACATTTGCAGATGAGATTCAGTTTAACGAAGCCCTGGTCATTCAAAATCTGCAGTCCCAACTCGGAAACATCGTATCCACTTCCACTTTACGTGCTGACCAGAAGCTACAAATAATTAATCAGTATATCTTCCCAACATTGGCATATCCTTTTCAAACTGCACCATTAAACAAATTGAAGAAAAAATTCCTACAAGATGTAGACAAAATAATCCGTCATTCTGTCAAGGAAATACTCCAAATCCCCGATGACACCCCAAACAACATGCTCTACTCCTGCATTGGAGTTAAAGGCCTCTCCCTTATAAAAGCAGAATGGGAAGCATATATACAGAATATTAACGCATGCTATGTCCTAATCTCTGCTAATGACGGCACTGTCAACAAAATTAGAAATTTGGACAATGAAATCGAACTTTGCCTCTAACAGTTAAATCTCGACAGCAATATCCTCCAAAATCTGAAAAAAGCCAAGCCATCAAAAATCCTGCGATCAGAACTTCGAGAAAAGGAATACCAATCGTGGTGCGGTTTAAACCAGAAAGGAAAAGGTGTGGTTCTCTTTCAAGAGTGCCCCGCAGTAAACAAATTATTCACTCAAAAATCGGACTCTCTTGCTCAGAATGGATTACGTCAATGAAAATGGTAGGCAATGTCACCTTAGTAAGAATTCACCCAGGTTGAACTTCCAGAAACAGCCGTTGCAGAATTTCAGGCTGCGACGAGTTTGAAACGCTCCCTCACGTTCTAGGATCATGTAGACACGGCGAATTATTAAGGAATGACAGACACCACAAGATTGTAAACTTAATTGCCGAAGCATTAAAAGAGAAACCAAACATGAAAGTTCATGTAGAGTTGCCCTGTACATCCAGCGATGGGATCCAAGCGGATCGGCGAGTAGATATTTTGGCCTTCGAGAAAAAAAGCCGTAAGGGATATATAATTGACCCAACCATCCGTTTTGAAGGCGACCATACGCAAGCCGATGACGTCAACAGCGAAAAAAAACGAATATACGAACCCTGTATTCCCGACCTAGCTAAAAGATTCAAACTAAAAGAAGTCAAAGTGATCGGACTATTAATCGGGGCCAGAGGCACGATTACCAAATTCTTCGAAGATTTCAGAACCCTACTCGGACTTCCCGTTTCCCTACGAGATGATGTTGTAATAGAAGCCCTAAGAGGAAGCCACAGAATATATCACCACCATGTCTACGACCCAGGCTCTAAACCCAATACATTCAAACCAGGGTCAATACTATAAGTATAGGTGTTCGTGGCCTATACCGAAGGTATGTAAGTATGAGAATAAAAATACAACTTGACAAATGGTGTAAATAAGTGAATGACAGACTCGTGAATTTGATAGGGAAAAGTATCGAATTGAAGAGTAGAATGTTTATTATAATTTGGAGGCGACTGAATAATTATAAGAGATTCGAAGAGAGAAAATGAAGGGAGAAAATACAGAGAGGATCGGTCGGGCTCAGAGAGCAAGTATGAGATGATGTGCATCTCTCAGGTAGGACAAGATCAGTGAGTGGGAATGATGAGATGTGAGTTATTTATACTAAAATAATCACATGTAAGTAAATAGGAGAAAGACAGTACATGTAAAGAAACATGTTACTGTTACCTTAAGGATAGTGTACGCGTTTTGGGAAAACCAGGATGGTGGCAATTATCCCGGGAAAAACCCAAGTGAAAAGTAGGAGAAAGGAATCCGGAGATTACGTCGGGGAAAGTAGGTACTTGAAAACATAAGTACATGAAATTACATTAGATTATGATACGACATTAAATATTACAATCAATGGCAATGTATGGCGTATGGTAGTTGTTGTCGAAGATGTACGTCAGTTTGTAGTATTGGAATATGTAGAGGAATTGTAATGGAGAATAATATGAGCTGGACTTGTACATACTGACATCCTCCATTCTCGGGAGACGAACGTCCTCGTTCGTATAGTCAAAAATTTATGTTTTGAAATGATAAGTCACTGTAAAATAATAATAATGTTACAATAGTACATAAAACTTTGTATTTTCTTCGTGGACACAGCATTCATATGTTTCAATTACACAATACCTAATGCTCATAATATTATCATATAAAAATGCGGTTAAAAAAAAGTCAAATCGTACTCGAATTTGTTTTCACAGGTAAAGTGTGAAAGGGATGTCATCAAATGAAGATGATGATGGCTCGTCCGGAGTAAGATTTCCTATCGTAGTAGGTGTAGCAACATTAGTCTGTGGTTCCGAGGGTTGAAGTGTTTGGTACGTCACTGCTGGTTGAAAACTCATTGTGGCCGGATTGTAGTTAATAGGGAAGTATGTAGCTTGTCCGTATTCTGGGGGAGGAGGTCTTATTGGTGGCAACAATGGCTGAGGCTGGAATACCGCAAGGGTCGTAGTAGTGGGAACAGTTTCGGTGGTCTGCGTCGTCTGTGTTTGAGGCTTAGTCACGGCAGGCTGAGGAGTCAGAGTCTTATCAGATGTCCCTTTTTGTTTTTTGGCTTTGGGAGTCGGCTTCTCAGTAGAAGCGATAGCAATTTTTCTTGTAGAAAATCTGTTTGTAGTCAAGTGAGTCCCTGCAGCGAAGGAGATCATGTGGGCAACATGATAATCCTGCACTGGGTTAGCAAGGAAATTGTGGATTGTGAGGAGCACTGAATGATCACAAAAAATGTCTTTGCAGTCATAACAATAACATGAGATATAATGTTTTTTTATTGTAAGCAATAGTTTATATTGTGCCGTCAATAATGATACGGGAAAAATACACACTCGTGGAGGCAACAACTTAGTTTGTAATTTCTTCAGAATCTGGTATGTAGTTGTAGAACAAGCTATTATAATACCATCAGCTGGAAGAGTTTGGCTTCCGTCTACCGCAATACATTCAATCTGTGACCTGATGTCACCACGATGGTGGATGGAGTACATAACTATTGGCGTTGGGTAGTCATTACATGATTGTTTATAATGAGTAGAGTATAGAACGGAAGTAAATGTTTCTAACTCAGAGAATGTTGTTTGCCATAACCTGTGAGTGGCGGCGTGAGTTGGATTAAATGGGAGCGGTGGCACAGCATATAACGTAGAAAGTACATTAATGATGGATTCATAATTTTGACGGTTTCTACGACGTTCTGGACTCGTCGCAGGGACAGAAGTCAATGGTGATGGTGTCTGGGATGGGTATCGTTCGTCCATGCTGACGAATGCGCCGTGGTGACGGATTACGTCGCTGTACTCGTGGTGCCCGTATTGTTGGCACTGAACCCGTGAGTGTGTGAATGACACTAGTGGCGGTGGTAGTAAGAGGGCCAAAGGTGTTACGAACTGGCACTGGCACTGGGTTTCGAATAGGCGTGACACGTAATGGCAATTCAGGCCGTAAAAATTCTCGAAGTAAGGTGTCTGGCGCTGGCACTGGCACTGGAGATGCCGTAGCAGGTCTTGGTAAACTTAACAAAGGTGTTTCAAAAAGGTCACTGGGGTAAGTAGGAGGGCCCCACACAAGCCTTGCAATTTGGAAAAAGCTGGTGTTGTGAGGTAATGTTAGTAGAAACGAACGGACACAATACAAATTTTCATGAATGCAAAATATTGCCGTTGTACAGTCAAAAGATGAACATGGCCATAGAGATGACCAGGTGCAAAGAGCGAATTTAACGGTGGGGGCAATTTGCAAAATGGAGTGAAATGGTAAAATCGGAGCGTTGGTGGTAGAAAAAGTTATTTTATTTAATAATAGGGATGTTTGCTGATTTGCACAAATGTATATATCGGCGAACGGTAATATGGCTGGAGCAATATCACTAGTAATTAAGGTATGAACGGGGCGATTTGAAAAAAGGGGTAAATAATGAAGCTGAAAAAGATCGGATCTTAATTGATTTTGAAAAATTACTGGGGACTCAATGGCAAAAATGGAGACGGTTCTATATCGTTGTCTGTTCATTTTGAATATTAAATCGGGAGTGTGGAGCTGAAGAAAAATTAATTATGATCAAGTCGGGTAGACTTAGATGGGCAGTGTATTTGACTGCGGATTCTTGAGGCGGTGTTGAAAATTTCCGTTACTTGGCAGGTCAAGGGATGCTTTGTACGTGGCATAGGCTGGAATATGGATCATTAGTTTCGTTGGTGTGGAGTAAAAAAAAGTGCGATGGTTTGCTTGTTTTAGGCAATTAGATTTTTTTGTGGGCTGTTGACGAGTAAATATTTATATGTTTTGCTGGGTGACGGCTGCATCATAATATTAAGTAGGGAATTATTTTTGGAGCGTGATGCAGTGTTGTCGATATGGTACAAAGTATTACATTGTTTCAATGTGCGTGTGCTTGAAAGTTGCGAACAAGATTCGATTTGGATCATATCACGATGAAAATTACTGACTTAAGTGTTTTTGCGTGGAATGTGTGACTTGGGCAGATGATTGCGTTTGCTACTGTTAGCGTTGATCAGGGGCGCAGAGATGTTGGTATTAAATGTACATAGGTAGGTAATTTCAGTGGCGACGTGAGTGACGAGATTGCGGTGACCAAGAGGTGGCTTCTGGCTTCATGGACAGTGGCAAAAAAATGGATGACTGATAATGGTATTTACTGATACAGATGGGAAGCAGAGTGAGACTGGACGAAGTTAAATGGAGTTGGCGACGGATAACTCTGGGATATGTATCTCATGGGAGGGAACGGTGGTCCATTTGTTAACGAGTCGTAGAATATGTACACACGTGTAATGACATAGGTAACTTCTTTGTTTGAGGTCCTATGGCCTAACTAATGTTAGTTTAGACATCAAAAATTTCGATTTTTTTTGGGGGGGGAGGGGGGTAAAATTTTAAAGTACCTTAATCGACTTGTAAGGTTTTCTTTATGGGGTATTTAGGTATGGAGAGCTCGAAAATGAAGTCAGAATTCATTTTGATAAATCGGTTTTCAAAATATGTTGAAATTTTGAAGGATTTTTGGAAAATATGCGACATTGCTAAAATTGATGTTGTTAGCAAGGTTACTGTCAGATTTAGACAAAACTTGAAATAATGCTGTAGGATATGTAGGAGTAGATGAGAGTATTTTGGATTGAATTATTTTTTGAAAATTTTAATGAAATTTTGCAAAATTTTGATTTTTTCTAATTTTTAGCTTGAAATGGCAATAATTTGAAGAATTATTATTATAACTGCTTGATTTTTGATATGCTGAGAGTTGTGACATCGGTCGACATTATTTCATTCGGAAATGTAAATATTTGCTTAGATCAGGGCCGTAAAAATGGGTTTTTTCTACAAAAATAGGTGATTTCACGAATTAGCAGTTTTGAAAGTATTTGAGAGTAGACATTTTTGTAAAATTGGTGAGAATGTGCGTTTAAGTAAGCACAATGTTTATACTTTGTAAAATACGGAAATGAATATTAAATTTCGAATAATTATTGAATTTTTTGAAGATTTTGAAAATTTTGAAAATTTTGATTTTTAAAGGTTTTTAGCTTTGAATTATGTCGGGAACAAGTGTAAGTAAATAGCTTAGGCTATAATATATATATTTAAGTAGACTTGAGTTGAAATTTCAGGGGAGAAGTGAAAATTTTGGGAAGTCGGAAAGATTGAGGGGATTTTTGATTTTTTGAACTTTGTATAGCTTTATTTATAGTTTTTTTGAATTTCTTGAATTTATGTAGGGGAGTATAGGGCATAGGTATTATGTAGGAGTGTGTGTGCTGTAAAAACTTCGAAACAGCAATAGACTTTGGCTTCGTACTTTCTGTATTCTGCAAATTCTCAATTTCAAAATTTGCTTAGTAATTTTTGTATATTTTCCACTTGTAAGCATGGCTCGAAAATAATGTATGTGCTGCGGAAATCGTGTAAGTTATGACGTTATTTTCACTTTAATGTTGTGAACTTGTAGACAGATTTTGAAAATACTTGACGTATATAGTTATTAAGTAGGGCTCAGCTGACGACTGTAAATGCTTTGGGAGAAGGCACTGAGAAGAAAGTTTTGGTCTAATTTATTATAAATTCCGTAATTATTTTTTGAAAAGTTGACTGACTGCACTTATTGCGATATTTGACTAGGTCCAAAGTTTATAGTAATTATTACTTGTATATTGTTAAAGCAGAATTTTTAAATTGGGATGTGTTTTAGTTATAATTCTGTAATTATTAAAGAATATACCTTAAGGTCCCAACCCCTTGTGAAAAATATAAAAGTCCGATTACAGGAAATGAAAGCAACCGTCTCATCTAACGCATCCAAACCGCTATACCTATATTACACACCCACTTTGTATTTACGCTGACTATATTTTTCCCATGTGACATATACGAGTAATTAATGTACACCTTTCCTCTATTTGTTATGTAACTAGTGCAGTACATAAATTCTGAACTGGACTGTTATATTAGGTACTTTCTCTTTATTTTTTTAAAATTGTGAAAAGTATGTTTCTGTTTTAGTTGTTGCATTTAATCAGGCTGTTGGGCCTACAATAGGTAAGTATTACGTTTTGAAAATTCTCAATATTTATTTTGTGTCTGCTCATTAAATTCGGCTCGTGGCTCACAATAGGCAAGTATTGTTACCTCTAAAAATTCTTAATATTTTCTGTTTGTCTCTGCTCACAAATTTCGTAACTTTCTATAGTATCCTTTTTTTAAAATTGTTGATGGAAGTAATCGAGTGGCCACACGATAATTTATTTTTATTTTTAGGATACTTTCTCTTTTTTGTTACTGCGTAATATTTTTATTTTGTTTTTGTTGCAACAACAGACACGAGACAGGACACGGAGCAAAATTTCTCTTCACTTGCTCTATACAACTCTGAATCAACTATAAATTTTTTGAAACATCGGAAAACATTATATTATGTTTTTCCCGGACAAGGACTTTCTTTTTAATGTATCAGTGAGAATTGTTACTTCTTATTACCGTAGGAATAAGAACGACACAGGATTGGTAGTTTTAAAGGAAATTTTCAGGGACGATCTCGAATTGCAACTTGGACTTTCACTTATAGTATATAGTGATATACTTGACTGGGCTACGTGATATATTTTTTATATAACTGGCAAGTAATATTGACTGGCAGAATTCATGTAGTTTGTTTTGCTACTTCTTTTGAAATTGACTGGCTCTTGTATTAATATACGGATATAGGTAGAATAAAGTTTTCTCTGTTTTGTTTTTAATCGTGAGGGAATGGGGAAATTGTATTTAAGTATATACATAATATACTTTTGGTTTCTCGCTCAGTGAGTGGGAACAGGACTCGGACAGGAAAGGAAATCGATGGTAGGACTGTGAGTTTATGACTAAAAATTCGTGATGAGTACGTGTAATCTTTACATATTGTTTTTGATGAGCGTTTACGTAGATATCTTTTTTTTTTGATTTTTTGTATATATTTTTTTTTGAATATGAATGTCTCTTGGCAAATATCGTGAGCATGTATATAACGAAAAGATATTGGACTTACGGAACGTTGACATTACCGTAGTAATAATAGAATGACTGTGGTTTACAATGATATTCATTGTAGCTGGATACTGGAATTATGATGTGATGGTAGTGATGGTTACAGTAAATTCTATGGCTTGAAAATAGGTGGCCTTACTGTAATTGTAAGTGACTTTGCGTTGACATTTTTGACTGGCTGGGAAACAGTTGGTCTTACTTTAATTGTAATGATGTTGTTCTTCGAAATGCTGACGTTAATTGGTTTGAAATTTGGGCTGGTGCCGATGTAGAAAGTTGGGATATGTCGATTTTGGAGTTTGTAGCGACTTATACATGGAGTAGAAGTCGAATGAAAAAATGAAGGTGTCTTGAATGGTAAGAATGGACGAGAGAAAGTAGAGAAATCTGGAAGTGACTTGCTTTTTGGACGTAAAGCTTGAGAAATTCCTTCCATGGTAAAATTTGATACTGGGTAAATTGAGAGATATTTCGGGAGAAAGCTGAGGTTACTTGGTGAAAGTGAAAAGTTGGAAATTTTGGTTTTTTAAACTTCGTTAAAAAATGTTTGATTTTAATTTTCTTGAAATTTGTGTTTAAAACGAGGGTGGTGTAGTGTAGAGATGGTTACTATTGTAGCACTCGGAGGCAAGCAAAAGGCACTATAGCGGGAGATTCGACTAGCACCTCCGCCATATAAGTATAGGTGTTCGTGGCCTATACCGAAGGTATGTAAGTATGAGAATAAAAATACAACTTGACAAATGGTGTAAATAAGTGAATGACAGACTCGTGAATTTGATAGGGAAAAGTATCGAATTGAAGAGTAGAATGTTTATTATAATTTGGAGGCGACTGAATAATTATAAGAGATTCGAAGAGAGAAAATGAAGGGAGAAAATACAGAGAGGATCGGTCGGGCTCAGAGAGCAAGTATGAGATGATGTGCATCTCTCAGGTAGGACAAGATCAGTGAGTGGGAATGATGAGATGTGAGTTATTTATACTAAAATAATCACATGTAAGTAAATAGGAGAAAGACAGTACATGTAAAGAAACATGTTACTGTTACCTTAAGGATAGTGTACGCGTTTTGGGAAAACCAGGATGGTGGCAATTATCCCGGGAAAAACCCAAGTGAAAAGTAGGAGAAAGGAATCCGGAGATTACGTCGGGGAAAGTAGGTACTTGAAAACATAAGTACATGAAATTACATTAGATTATGATACGACATTAAATATTACAATCAATGGCAATGTATGGCGTATGGTAGTTGTTGTCGAAGATGTACGTCAGTTCGTAGTATTGGAATATGTAGAGGAATTGTAATGGAGAATAATATGAGCTGGACTTGTACATACTGACAATACCTACTAATAAAAAATAAACTATATTTTAAATCATATTATAATCACATAACCCTATCAAATATTCTATAAACATTTTGTATAAGTATACTGTGTCCTACAGGGCAAGCATAATTGTATGCCAGTGATTTATTTGTGAAATAAATTCATTCTTCTTCTAGTCATACTTAATGTACCTAGGAGTGACCAGGCCAAATTTGAAATTTTTTCGCTAACTAGGTCAGAAGTTATGGTCATGTAAATGAAGGAAACCGGGAAGTGTCCTTATTCCATCGGGACAGCCATTTACAGCTTTTAAATAATTTCACGAGAACTACGTGACCCCTGGAGGTCAACTAATGTTTACATATACATAATAATTAGTTAACATAAAAAAAATTATCTTGTCCCAGTAGGGCGTCGTGCATATATCTCGTATACACTTTTTTGACTTTTTTAACCCCTCCCCCCCCCCTCTAAGTATACAATCGTGATCATTGACGACAACCCACCTCCCTACATACGTATACATTTGTCATAAGAAATACCTATTTTCAAAATAACTGTGGACTATTCAAGGTACTAGTCAAAACAACATTGGTACATTTTATAAATTACCTACTTCAGCCAAAATGTAGTATTACTTTTAAGTACTTCATTTTTTAGTGCTTCTTGTATTGATAATAATGTAAAACCTAAATTCTAAAGATTGTTATTTTGAGGTTCAGACTTTTTAAACTTTTTCCAACTTCAATATAGTATTTAATTTATAGAATATATTTGAAACTTTTAAAAGAAGTTTGTAATTTTAGATTGCCAAAATTTTAGTCATAAAACAAGGAGGTTAAGCAGCCTTAACAGTGACATGAGGCAGTGCGGAGAGCGAGCAAGTAAACTAAATCAATTTTAGACATAATTTAACGTGATTTAGATTTATCAGTTAATTTTTAATGAAGAAAAACGTAATTTATGTTTCGCGCTAACTCAAAAATTCAAACTTGCTTACTACCGGTTACTGACTGCAAATTTATATAAAAGATACACTATTCAAACGGAATTAGTTAGTAGAATCTGAGTATGTTTATGTTCACAGCTGGACTGCTGGACACCAGGTGGTTTTTGAAGCATTGAAAAACAATCTGTTTTGTTTTAAACTCCCGCTAAAAAGTGCTTTTATGGACCAGAAGTGAGAACAAACAGTTTTGTTTTACTTTTTAAAGAGCTCAAAAATTAAATATAGCACTTGTTGAAGCTGAAATTAGTCAATTGTTTTCAATATGGCAATGAATTATGCACCGTATTTCCTGTAACACTCGCGCAGCCCACTACTCTAATTGCAACCTTCCACTATTTAAGATCCAACCTCCCAGACAAGTACATTATTAAATTTCCGAACAATGCCCTGTTACAGGAAACATGGTATATAGCAGTCAGTGGACAAGTCTAAATACTCCGTGTTTAGATTAGATTTAAATATATGAAGTATTTAACACTAACTGCTGGGGAATCAAAATTAAACCTCCAGGGTTTATATATAAATGTTCATCTGATTCAATAGAATTCGAGCGTAAGTATAGTAGAGTCAACCGAAAGTGAAGACTGGCAAGGATAAATTTCGCATGCAAACAAATGGCAGCTTTATCCTTGCCAGCCATCACTTTCGGTTGCCTCTACAGTAGTTCAAAATTTTTAATTACGATTAAGTCGATGGAGCCAGCATTGAGATAAAAATTATTTTATCTCTTAATTTTTATAGTAAGTATTTGCGGCTGGTCAGAGCTCTAATTTGATAAATGCTCGGTATTTATATTTAATTACTTTGCTAAAAAGAATGTAAGTTGTTAATCCCAAGCATTTAATTCTGTACAAACATGTTGATAGTCCACTGACTGCATTGGGAGAAATAAAATTAGTACTTAAAAAATTTCAATAACGATATACTCATTTTATCTTATCTCTGTTAGCACAGAGACAGTTACAATACAATTTCACTCTCCGTAGGGCCCTGTAATCAAAGCATAAATAGGAAACAAGTGACAGATTTTTAGAAATTTTGAAAAAATAAAACAGTAATTTCTGTTTATTTCTCAATTTGATGTGTATACGTAATCAAGGGTTCGAACCCTCCCTCCCTCTTCGATAAATAGTATACAAATGTGATCAAGCAGTATGACCCCCCGTCCCCCTATTTTGTATACGAGATATATGGATGACGCCTAGCCCCGTGTGAGGGGGAGTAAACCACGAAAAACGCTGTGTCTTTATTCTATCGGGACACACTGTATAATATCATAAAACTGTATACGCCACGGAAATATAAGCAAATTGCTCTTAAATTATGTCCTTATCGTTTGTAATACAGTTTTTCTAAGTTTATTACTTCTGAGTGAGATGTTTGTAGATACATCGAAATGAAGGACTAGATAATTATTTGAATTTAATTATTTGTTTAATTTATGCATTTTTTAAGTATTAAAGACAGACTTTGGTTTCGTTCACGTACATATTAACGTGTCTGACATGCACAATTGCATTAAAACATTTTTGACTTTGTGACTTAAAAACTAAAAACAAATGCAGTTACTTTGTCGAACTATAGTGCTTACTTGGTGCTGCATATAAACTTTACTATACGTAGCTTCCTTTCTATACAACGTACCGTTAATTATATAACGTTCAATCTTCCCTATTGTATGTGTCATATTATAGAGCCTGACAAAAACAGTTAAAACAATATTTATTCGAATTTTTATATTGTATTGAGTAACTAAATTGCAGCAAGAGCTACTTGTCAATTACGTAAAAAAGCTGTTTTTAAGATATTTTGTATTGTTTAAAAATAACAAAAAACCTTGCTACTCATTCATAAATCGCCAATATCTGAATACATTATTAATTGCATGCATTATACACGTAAGTGGTTTTAAATATGTATAATGACAATTTTTGGATGAACCTCTAAGCCGTCCTAAAGTTTTATACGGAAAGTGTTGCAGCCTACACAGTTAATCTATGAATTTTTACAGCAACAGGAATAAGATATTTAATCTGCTTTGAGTAAAATTCAGTAAAAGGTAAAGTTTCATGAAGTGTGTTCAAATTTCAGCGCGTTGATGCATATAACGTATTCACACAATTTCTTTTAACGCCTCCTGGGATTCCTCGAGCGCCTGAATCAGCGACTGCGATTATAGTCTAGCCTAGATCCCTCATAACCTTCAGGTGTCGTGTAAATCCGTGGTCTATGACTCAGCTAGGCGTAATTCCATCGATACCCTCGCAATGAAATCGACTATATCACTGCAATCAGTGTTTACTTGCTTGTTTACTTGGTTGATTATGGAAAAGAAGAAACACGCATACCGTCTGCGAAGAAGCAAAACGACCCGTCTCTAGTTTTAGCTGCAATCAAAATGCGCAAATTACAAGAAAATGTTAAAATTTATCAAAATCCTAAAAGCTTGTAAAACATTTTGCAGTTTCCAATTGCAAGTAAATAGAATTTTTGAACTTTTAAAAAACAAGTAAATAAAATATTTTGTACTTTTGAAGAACCCAGAGTTACTGTTTTCAGTATTTATCTGGTTTCCTTTTTTTAGTTAGTGTTTTAATTGTCACTATTCCTTTGAATTCTATCTTTAATTGGATAAAGGAAATTTTAATTATTCACAAACGAATTAAAAGCAGCATTACGATTACGATTGCGATGTCGTTTAATTTTTTCGGAATTACACTTTAAAACGCCCTGTATTATTGGGGAGTAAAAGGACTTTCTTGCATTTACTACCGTGAATACCTTTCGTCAGTAACCTCATGTGTCACAACCAGTCTAGCACGAGTAGCAGTTGGCTTCAACTAGTATAAATTTTGTACGGCGTTTAAATTATTTTTTTGCGCTCTTGTACTTCAAACACTAACGGTATCCCTGGTGGATGACCAGTATGACCTAATCGCTTTACTGCTACACCAAAACAGATGTCTGCAAATATTCTAACTCTACATATAAGTAATTTCTACGCAATGGAAAAATAAATAAATTGCACTAAAATTATTTATTATTTGATTGTGAGAGCGTTTTTAAAAGTAAATTACTTCTGCGTGAGATGCAAATACTTTGAAATGAAAAATTGGGTGATTATTAAAAAATAAATACTTGATAACTATTTATTGGTTTGTTTTAATTCAACAAAGTTCAATTGTTTTCCAATCTAATTAATACACAAATTGCATCAAAATAATGTACACATGACCAAATTTTTTAGATAAGTTAAATCGCATGAAGATATTATTTGTTTTATGTGCAGGCTAAATAATTTTATTAGCGTGTACTGATCGAAATGTTTTTGTTAAGCCAGAACTTAGTTTATTTTATCACGATAATACAAAATGTATTTACATGGAGCAATTTAAACTATCAAAAGATGATTTTATTTGAGTTCGAACAGGTGCGGGCTGGTCATAAGATACTACAGAAGTTTTGTGTGGGCCTCTAATTACTTCATACATTATCTAAACGATAGCATAAGTTGTGACAACATTACAATATAATTATACCTCTTAAATAATTTAAATAGAAAAAAATGTTGCATTTAAAAACCGTTTAAGTATTTCAGTTCTAATTTTATTTACCTTCCTGTCAAGTTGCGGGTTTCTTCGTCGTCTAATTTGTGGTAGGGTTTAGTAGAATGCGTTTTTCATAACTCAATAACATACACATAAAAGTTTCCAACTAAATCCATCTTCTTTTTCAGTGGATTCCAAATAACAGGTTTACAATCACGATTATTAGGAACTCTGTAGTCGTTTTATAATTTAGATCAAGTTAAAAAAATTATTTTCATATTAATCTTTTTTTTCCAGTTATTTTTTCACAAACTTCAGGGTTGAATAGTTGTGCCATCAGCTTTTTGTGAAAAACGTTTGATTGCCGAACTTGTTTTTTATCAAATAAAATAATAATTCTCGATGATTTAAAGAAATAAAATTATATTAAGCTGTAAGTGATCTTTACTTCTACGTATACTAATATTATTATAATTGTCAGTTAAATTAGATTGTAGGCAAAATTGTTGTTTTATGCAGTATTTGAAATGGTTTTACACCACGTAGTATGCCTAGCATTACATGAGGTCCACGTAAAAAATATCTGACAATTAATCTAAAGTACCTACTTTTCTCAGTGTCGTTAAATAATAATATTTTTTACTATTGACACTCACACCCGTTACGGAGGCATATTTGGAAAAGGAATTCAAATTAAGAAAGTAATTGTGCTTATGCATAAATAATATCTAGGAAAATTAATCGAAATAAAAATGAATAACACTTTCCTTTCACGTTTATAAACTCACAAATCAGCAGGAGAGAGTCAATATTATTCACCTTTTAAAAGTGCGGTTGCCAGGTATGTGCGTTTTATATTTTTAGTCCCATGCTATCGAACGAGAAAGAACGTTGACATCAGGTTGGCGCGTCTACTCCAACGCTTCCGGTGCTTCTGTGACCTGATGATGAAAGTAAATGATATAAACTTATAACAATGAAACTTATAACTATTAAACTAATATAAACTTACCTATACGTAAAATAGGTAATTTTAATCTCTAAAGTGGCCCTGAACACATAGCGTGGAATACAATGGCAAGGCAGAATGGCAAAACACAACACAGTAACGAAATACATGCGAGTTGAAAAATTATAGCTGCCATGCCACCCTTGGCATAAGAAAGTAAGTACTTTCAAAGTATCTAAAGTACCCGGGTACTTTGGATACCGGTACGGGTCCAGCACACACTTGGACCCGTACCCACTGGGTACGGGTACCCATATCATCAGTTCCTGTACCCGTACCCAGACCCGTACCCGTACCTAGAGTTTGGGTACATATTAACACAATGATATTTTTTTTTTGTAGTAGTTCTATACCGACATGTCCAGACAGTGCCACTTTAAGTGGCAAAGTTACAAGTGGGGTACTGTAGAATTTCGACAGATTAGTATATATGAGATCCAAGGGATTATTATTATTTTCCTTCGCACCAGAAAGGTGTTAGTTTTCCGTCTTGTCTCAAAATTTTCTAGACAAGATTTTGTTTACTTGGAACGGGACAAAGCTAATACCCCCACGTCCCCAAGCTGATTAGTCCCGACTATTTACGAGACGTCTCGACGTTTTTGGAACAAATCTATACGTTTAGCAAAATAAGCAAGTAATAAAATTTCACTGAAAAATAAGTTTTTTTAACTATTGTATTATTTTGGTAGAGCAACATTCGAAAATGATTTGTAAAAATGGTAAACAAGGAGTTTAACTTGGAATAATTAGTTTTGGCTGAAATAATGCTATAGAAGTCCTAACAAAGGCTTCGAATCCGTTTAAAATAAATTACTACCTTGCAGTACCGTTTGGTGTAGAAGTTTCACTAAATTTTCAATCATTTACAACAAATGTATGAGTGGAGCATGTCGAAATTCGAAAATAAATCATAATTAATTATTAAAATAAAGTCCTTAGTTTGTCCTTAGTTTGTCCTTAGTAAGTATGTACATGTCAAATTAAAATGTTTGTATTGTTCGAAATTTATTGATTACAATTTTTATTTCGTGTTAGTTGTATTTTTCAAACTTACTGAAATAAAACAATTGTAATTAATTTTGCTGATATTTACGTTGCAAGAACGTCGTATTGGTTTATCGTTACTTTCGGATCGAGACAGGGACTCGTTAAGGACAGAATAAAGTTTACCTTGGTCCGTCCCGACTACGTGTCAAACTTTTCAGGAGAGAGAATACTCGTCAAGTCCCGTGAAATCCCCAATCATGCCTCAAACTAAACTGTAATTTAGTTGAAACTACGAAAAACATGGTTATATTTGAAAGTAAACACAGGTCAATAAGTAAGTCTTAAAAATGTAATAAACTTATATAGTTTCTACTACAACTGAAGTTAGGATGTCATAAAAATCCAAATAGACCCATTGACCCCACCCATGATATCATTTATAGACAACCCCTAAACGTTTTCTAACATGCTTTCACAGGTGTAAAACAACATTTAAAAAGATTTTTCACAGAAACTTTTTTGATTTGACAACTCCTGGACCTGTTATTGGCAACTGCCTTAGCTCGCATTGCAGGAGATATCTGCGTATATTATGTACATGGCGTTGAATCTTTACGCTCAGAATTAGCTGTATGGATACCACCAAGGTAAAATGAAAGTTAAAACAACTTATAAAAAGGATACAATAAACTAAATACAAACTCTAATACAACATAAAAAATTTAAGAACAAAAAAACAAGCACCTAGCCAGTCGTTGGTTTACGGGTGGTGCACAATTTCAATAAATAAAAATAAATAAAAATAAACTAAATATAAATTTTTTAAACTAGATACACGTCACTCCTTAAACGCTTGTATATTCAGAAAGTATTTCAGTCTGTTACCTTTTAGTTAATAAAATTCAAGAGACCTATCTACAGTAATATCAAAATGGTTTAACTTCTATTGCATTATATAAATTTATCTATACCAATACATGGACACTTTTGTCACTAAAACATTAGCGTTAAGGTTTTAGTATCATTTTACAACATTTTCGAAATTGAATAAATCAAAGTTTAACTGCAAACGTTGTTAAAAAAATAAAAATAGTTGTAAAAATGAAAGCAATATGAATATACGCAAGTACTGAAGCAGTTAGGGTGCAATAACGTTGGCGATTAGTACCTTCTTTAACGCTTGTATTATAAATTGTTTTTTTATACCTATTTAAATTTATTGTTAATTTGAACGCCCAGGGACGGACTGGCCATAGGCAATTTCGGGAAATTCCCGATGGGCCCCCAATTCCTTATACATTACGTAAACGGGAGCTTTGGGCCCCTCGGCTCAGTGTGGGCCCCCTGATCGCCAATCCTCGTTATTAAAAATTCCCGGGCCCTAAAAGTACCCCGTCCGCCCCTGTAACGCCAGTGGTATTTTTAAACCATAAGACTTAACTTTATGTTTAATTAGACATGTATGTTTTGTAGATTAAAATGTGAAACACTTGGTAGGCAAAAATAACCATGTCATAATCACAACCTAGGCTAGGTATGTAGGTACAATTTTTGCATAGGTCATTACAGCTACAGTTCAATACAACGAGCTCACTTGATACTATACTGACATTGGAATCATAGTATGCATTTAATATATTCGTAAGTTATTACTACCTACCTATTACCATAATTTATCGAAATTTTAAAAAAATTGTTCGCAAGCAAAAATAAAAGAATGTTTATTATGTAAAATTATTTAACATTGTGCCTTAGCTTTAATATGAGCCAGTAAATTAATCATCGAATCCCGAAGAACCTGTAGCAATTAATTCACCCACTTGGCACAATTTAATCAATTTTGCTAAAATAAAAAATTACATGTTATAAACCTATAGTTTGTGCGTGAATTCATTAAAAACAATTTTAATCAGGTTTGCACAAGGCAGGGCTAATTTCTTTGTGTAAAAATAAGTGTTTGAAAAATCGCAAGGAAACCAATAAAAATATTTTATCTGCAGTAATACAACAAACCTAATTATATATCAGCACAGCAAATATATTTATTTTGGCATTTATGGTAATACTTTCTTTTGCAATGAGACTGTTAAAATATAAATGTTGAAAATTTTTATATAAACAGTACTTTTTATGATTTTCATAGGCTTAGCGCCAGTTGTGTAATTGCAATTGTAATTACACAGCGCACTTTTAAAGTGATAATTTACAAAATTGTTTCGTATTAGAAAATGTAAATAGAATGCCACAACAACAACAATAATAGCAGTTAGATGAGTTAGCCTAAATTAGTAAGTGCAGTGTCAAAGTTTAGTTTTAATGTATTACTGTTAGTGTTATAATCTGAAGTAAATAATTTTAGTTGTATATTACAAGTATTGTTTATACATCTATCGCGATAGTAATTTTTAAAAGCTTGTAATTTGTGCGGCGAATCTGTAGAAGTCTTTTAACAAGTGTTCTTCAATCAAACTGATATGATGGTGACCACTGGAAAAAAAATTTGTGAATACAGAAAAATTAATTATTAGATTTCAACAGTTCTAAAAACAGAAAATGAGAGTAAAATAACGCCATTTAGAAAATAAATAAGTAATTACTAGTGTAAGTTTGGCATTGTTTAAAGTCCTGAACCTTAAACCAAACAAAACAGTTAAATAGACAATTTAGCAAACCATATGTATCCTTGAGTATTATATCAGGTACTCTCACAGATTCGTATACGATTATCACTGGTCCAGTGGGCTAGTGTTTCGTTCGGGACGGGACGAGATTTCAGTTTCCCGTCCCGTTCCGAAAATTTCGGGACGAGAATTCCGGGATTCGGTACGGGACGAACCTCATCCCGTCCCGTCCCGAAAGCTTTGGGAAAAATCCAACAGTTCATTAAAAAGAGTAAATAATCACGATTTTGATATAAAAAATCAAGTTTTTTTTATATTTTAGCTTTTTTTCATAAAACAATCGAAAATGTCTTTAACAAACGAAGGAATAGTTAATGAATTTATTTTAAATTATTACTAATATGTGACTGCCTTTAATGTAATTGCATGTATGTCAGAAATAGCGCTTGCAGACTACACAATTAAATGTCATTTGGTCATTTACAATTTTATCTAAACAGTTTGTTGACCCACTACCAAGTTTAATAAGGCTCTAGTGAATTCATACGAGAAAATATCAATACAAAGCAGCAATAAGTTATGAAATTGAAACTCCAATATTAGTATATGGTATAAGTTAGCATGTACTGATTAAATGTTAAGTTTTAGTACCTATAATGCTTAAAACTTAAGAATTTGATTATTTTTATTCTGGTATGCGTATTCTTTAACTGATAAAGAATTAACAATAAAATAAATTAATTCTTTCATTACTTTTAGCTTAAATTTTCATTTAAACAGTACCAACTAATGGCTCCTCGAAAATACTCGGGACGGGACGTGTTCGGAACGGGACGACGTCTGTCCCTTCCTGAACCCGTCCCGTCCCGTCCCATATCCCGTCCCGACCAGGACGGGACGGGATATCCCGTTCCTAACGAAACTCTACAGTATGCCCAGTCCATTATCTGAATCACTGCCCTCTAAGCTAGAAATTTAATTTAAAAAATTAACATTGTACGTACAAAATAAGTAGATTGTGCAATTACAATGACGTGCGCAGTCTATGGATGTTTCTACCGACTTATTACTAAGTGTTATACGCATAAATTTAACAATGTTTTCTTGCGGAAAAATTAGTTTAAAAAAATGCATATTTGGCAACTAAATGCAGTATTCGTATTACTTGATTTAACCAAAACAGGAAGAACAGAAAATTGCTTAAATTGCTCCGTTTTTTCTTTTGAATAAACATGATATCAATAACACTTTGCCTCTGTACTTCTTGAGAATTCCGCATTCTTAAAGTTTGTAATTTTTTATAATAATCAAAACTAACAATTTTTACTCTCTACTGCAACTAAAACTGATTACTCCCTATTTTTATTTTTTCTACCTAGTTTTATTATCATAAAAACTAAAGAACTAAGAAGTAAAGTAACAACATGCACTTTTAAATGATTGTTATTTTTAAAAATTATAAATTCATTAGTAGCAGTTTACAACCCCATGGGTTGCTCCATGAAGACCTAAAGCCTTCATTTGTCGATGTGTTTAATAACGTAACAACTTTATGAAATACTAGGCCAATTTCATTCAAATCGGAAAACGTTTTAAATAATTTTTTCAAGTAGGTTGTTTTGGCAATCGAAAACATTTACGATTGAAGCTCTGACTTTAATCTAATTAAGCCTGATGCCGTTTGGATTTTTATTCGATCTCTGCAATATAATATGTCTAGAGATTTAAGCTCCTTAATTATGTAATTCTAGAAGATATAAGGTAAGTAAAACGTGGTAATCTTATGCCAGTGCAGCTGCAGAGTGCAGGATTTAATTATTTAATTTCTCTTTATATGACTTACTTTATCCGTTTAATGCAAAAATTATACTCAGCACATTGCAAAACAATATTTAATATTAAAAGTAGTACATAATTTAGATCATAATATCCTTCGAACCCTATCCTTTAATTTTGCATCCCAGTCACTCTCAGCCTTTAGGTTTTTATTACTAAGCAAAATTAAATAATGTTATTACCAGATTATTAAATAAAATTCACAATCAACGCAGTAACTTGGTCAGTCTTATTTAAAATTAAGCAATAATATTTAACATAAACAAGATAAAACACTGTAAATCAACTCATTTTTTCGCGATACTTATAGGATATCAATTTATTTTGCTAGTAGAATTGCATATTTAATCTTGTAAACCAATTTTACTTACGAAACATTTTGTATTTCCAATTTTTCTCAGATATTTAAGAAACGACATTTAAACAAATTAACAAATACTAAATCTCCTAGTTTGAAACTTATAAGCGATACTAATAAATTAATTCCACTGTTTTGTACCCCTAGCATAGGATTAGGTCTCTAAAATCTTGACTTACAATTTAAATCTGAAATAGTTTTTGTGGCAATAACAGTACATATTAGCTTCATAAATATGGAATTACTTTGAAAATTCCCTTTAATAAGTTGCGTTGTATGAAGAAATTGCAGCTCTCTAGGGTTTATTTTACGTGTAATGGTTATACGCCGGCAATGATTTCAATATCCAGAGAGTTGGACCCATCAGTGTAGGTCAATATTTGTTTTGTACTGTACAGCGTATTAATATACATAATAACAAGTTTGTAATTTAAATGAACTTATTTTAATTCTACTGAAAAAAGTCTTGTATTGTATACTATATACATAATTATATTTACCGATTGCAGTGTAAGAAGTGAGTTTATACGTTGACGTGATCGTAACATCGAGTTTCTGTCCGTCTCACCGTGATCGATTTTAATTTTTTTGGTCTAAAATTACTGCAATAATATTTACGACGATGTTAAAACTTGCTATGGATACAACTGATAATAAAATCAGAACACTTAATTCAAGCTAAACATTGTAATTTTAATTTTTTCTAAAACCTAAGAGCAGTCCCAAGAATAATAATTTTTAAATTTAGCTTGCAAAATAATAATATTACTAGCAGGTTAGCAACCCGATGGGTTGCGATTAAAAAATGTAATATATATTTTTCAGTTTTAGTTGTTACAGTAAATAGGGTTGTGGTCAAATCGACGTTAAGGTTGCCTAGTATAAGCTTTAAATAAAGTTTATTGTGGGTTAAGTTGTTACTATAGGCTTTGGACCGCGCAAATTTTGACCAGATGCTTGCACGGGGTATGCTTCAAGCTTAACTTTGCCAGGGTAAAGCTTTAATCTTAACTTTTCCAGGGTTAAGATTTTCCCATAGGCGTGGTAGGAGTAGGTTTTAACCAGAGCTTTATTATTATTATTATATAACCAGAGCCTTGTCTGTGTTACAGTATGGAATCGGACTTCCTCGGGGTGAGTTTTGATCATTGACTTGCCCCGGTAACGCTATAGCGAAAGACTTCGATCAGAGGCGTGCACGGGATAGGTTTTACTGTATCGTCGGATGGCTTAATTATTTACCACAGACTTGCCCAAAATTAATGATTTGCCTCACCGGCCGCATGCTATTATATCTGTTGAGCCCACAGGCTTGCTTGGGCAGAATTTATAAGAATTTGTTGTACGGGTGAATACAATATCTTCCTTTTTTTTTATTGGTGGTGGTAGTGGGCGAGGTGTTAGGAATTGAATTCTAAAGTTTTTATTAATACTGGTGGGTGCTGTGGTAGTAGGGGTTAATTTTAAAGTTTTGGGTAGTGGTGTTGGTGTTGCGGCGGGGTTGAATTTTAAAATTTTTTTTAGTAGTCGTGGTGGGGGTGAAGGTTTAGTTTATAGGTTTTGCCAAAACAAATCTTTTTGGGGTTGGCAGTGATGGGTATTGAAGTCTCCAGGTTTTGTTAGTGGTGGTGGGGATGGTGTTGGTTAAACGGTGGTGGAAAAGGCAGGTCCAATATTATGGTATATCCATTTCCGTGTTGTCCGTAATTATATTTATTTTTATGTATTGCACTATTTAAAATTTTGGTACATAATTTGTTGAACATTAAAACAGTGCAGTACATCAAAATAGATATAATTATGTATGGGCAAAACGGAAATTAATATAACATTATTGGGCCTGTGCTTTCCACCACCGTTTTACAGACTCCATCCATACATACCACCACTAATTATTATTAACTACACGCTATACTGCCAATCAGTCCATTCAAAGCGCATATTATATTTTTTGATTACCTTATATCCATAATAATGCGCGGGCCGGTAATAATACGCGGGTCTGAGAGGTCTCAGTTTGAGTAGTACGCGGGCATGTAATAGTACGCGGGTGAGGAGAAAGAAAAAAAGTGAAATTTTTACTCTGGTTGCAAGGTAATGGCAGTAGAAAATAATTTCTATACGCCGGCACGCCGGTAATTTGTACATTGTATTTAGTACGCGGGTCTTAGAGGTACAAATTTAAATCGTATGCGGTGTGTTCCGTTATAGAATATACGGTTAGTTCGTTATCGACATAATCCGTATTCATTTAGGCATCCGTTTGACCATAGACTTAACTTGGTGGCTCTTAACTGTGGCCAACCCATATCCCATTATGGAGTTTTTAATTTAGAGATTAAAAAGAAAATAAATTGATGGAACGCGACACTGCTACGCCAATATTATTGCAAAACTTCCCATTGAATTGAGTGTTGGTTCTGTACTGCAGTGTAGACATAGATACGAAGATAAAAATGAAGTGGTTGAACAAAATTATTGTTATTATTATTATTAACAATTTTTTGGCCAAGTTCAAATTTTTTTTATCGGCTTGCATTTTTTTTCTTAAATTTTATGGCGTTCAAGTTAGAGGTATTTGCAATTAATAATCTAGCTCTGTACCAATCAGGACCCTAGAATTTTTAAAAATTCGAATTTCAGGCTGTGATTGGTGCAGAGCTAAAAAGTTAAAACGGGAATAATTCAAAAAAGTGTCAAAACACTAAATTTTCCGAGACAATACCGGCATCCGCTTGACCAAGGGCTATCTAATGACACCCCAATAAGGGGTAAATTCATAACACTGTAGGAGGAGTACACTGTATAAGCTGGCAACCCCCCGTAACACTGCACGCGTTAATTAGGAGATATTATTTAAATAATTAAATTATCAGTATTGCATAGCCAGAAACCAATAAAAATAAAGGAATTATCTGTATTCTGTATTGTGATGATCATTTATTGCTCTTAATATTTTGTCTGCTGTTTATATTATAGTTAAAGTAGGAATAATGTGCAATGATTATTAGAACTGAGAATATAGTATAATTTATTAAATACAATAAGTAGTATAATAAATAAATGGCTTTACTGATTTAGTTTACACAGAATGAAAACATACAATGAATCTTTTTATTTTCTTTAATGCACTAAATTTAATTTAATTTAAAAAATTACTGCGATTTGAACCCCAACATCCATAACATAGAGTAATTAGGCGCTAGCACGCATTTAAAGATTAAAAGTTACTTACATTCCAGTAACTACATTCAAGAAACATTAAAAAGTCAAAATTGAAAAATATTGGCTTTTCGTAGCCTGGTGTGGCAATTATTCATTTTTTAAATCCAAGCAAAGTATCCTTGCTTTGCGCACATGCAAAGCCACAGAATGTCAGCCATCACATCGCATCGATCACAAAATCACAACAACAATGAACTCTAACTTTACTTCAGTTCTCTACCAAGACCGATGAGACCGAGACAACACATAAACCGACTATCGAATCGAATACTTCTATAGCCGAATTCTAAAATGATTGATTTATGGCAACATCTGATACTTAGTAAGTAGGAGAATTGCTTTACTGTAACCAATCAGCTACTTTGCTTTGGAATTGTAAAGTACTAAAAAGCGAATATTTGAGGGTGTTGTAGAGTACTTATAACGATGTAGTATTGGGTCTCGTAGTGCGCAAAAAGGAATACTTGTGGGTGTAGAGGCCAAATTTTAGGCTGGTTGTTGGTGTTGAGGCCATATTTCAGGGTGGTTGTGGGTGTAGAGGCCATATTTTAGGGTGGCTGTACAGTATTTTAGGGGGGTTGTGGAGGACGCTACACCTAAAATATGGCCTCTACACCCACAAATATCCCTTTTTGCGCACATCAGACCTTTGACTTTTTAATGTTTCGGGAATGTAATTACTGGAAGAATTTAAGTCACTTTTAACCTTTAAATACGTGCTAGTGCTTAATTACGATAATTAATTATGGGGGGTTGTTTTTAATTAGTGATTACACGAGGGGGTTATGGGGGTTGTAAATGATCAGGGGGATTATGGGGGTTGTGGGGATTTAAATAGGAATACCCTCAGAAGATTGCAAGTGAAAGATTTAGCTGAACTTGGATCTGGACTCCAGTAATTTTGAGGCTGGCTTTGACTGCAAAATTATATAAATATGATATGATGATATTATAATTAATGCCCAATTAAAAATTTCCATGTTTATTAAAAAAAGATACGATAAAAAACTCGAAAATAAATCGTAGATTTTTATCGTTCTGGTCGAATCGAGCTGGAGTATTCGAGTATTTCGAGTTTTGAATTGTTTAGAGTTTCCAACATTTAACTCGATCGATCGACGGTCGAGTTCTGTTCGAGTTTCGGTTCGAGTTGGCAAAAGTCGTCTCGTGACGAACCTTCTGGGTTATGGTTTGGCACGAGTCGAGTTTAAGCAAACTTGACTCGAAACCCGAACCGACTTGATTGCAGTCGGATCTAAAATTCAAACTCGACTCGAAATCGATAAGAAAACTGATTAACTCGAAACCGACTCAAACCGAATACAATCGAGTCGGATGGCACTAAACTCGACTCAAAAATGCTTACCATTAATAAAATAAAAATATTCTTGCCACACTCTGAAGTCGTGAAATATCAAAATATTCTAATCAACTCGACTCGTGCCAAACAATATTCTGGGTCGACTTCCGACTGAACTGAATGAAAAACTAAACAAATGCATGTCCGTCCTCCTGAGAAAGCTGGCGTAGCTCTTCGCAGTCCATGTTGTTGTATCTAAATTGCACATATTAATATTTGTTTTAGTGTTATATGATTAGCGTATATATTTTTAAACTCTCTGACGCATCTTTGTTGCAAACCCGTATCTCGCATGTATGGGGCTGTCCATTAATGATATCGAAATATCTCCATTATTAGGACCATATGACTCCAGCTTAATCATTGCGTAAATGGCTCTTTAACGTGGGACGCCATCAACATCCGAGTAGACGGTTGTAGGACATTATCCCCCCGGACATTTTCCCCCCAAGCAGTAACCCCGGACGTTTTCCCCCGGTACCCTTATTTAAGATGCTAAGATGCATATTGTTACACTATAAACTGATAATTCGTTAAATGGTATACTCACAAATCCAATTCAATCTAAAAATTAAAATGTAAGCGAGATCTGCGTAGTGAAACACAAAATATTATTTCAAAAACCTCGAAAAGGATACTGAAACAAAATCAGCTTAGCTCATAATAATATTCTTGAAAGTTAGTAGTTGCTAGCATACTTAAAAACTTGTAAAATATATGTACTACACTGTTTCTCCCATATGCCTGAAACTTCTGTGCATGTGTATGCTGACGTCGTAAAAAATGCTTAGTTACAAGATGGGAGGTTATAAGACAGTGAAAAACTATTTAATTCATTAATAACGGTAAGGTACCACTACCTCTGAACTTTAAAACTTCCTCGGGAAGACCTCGCTTACGGTTTAATTTATAGATTGAATTGGATTTGTGAGTATACCATTTAACGAATTATCAGTTTATAGTGTAACAATATGCAACCTAGCATCTTAAATAAGGGTACCGGGGGAAAACGTCCGGGATTACTGCTTGGGGGGAAAATGTCGTACAACCGGACGCCCTCTATCTGAACTCACAGAGTTTTGAAGCTCTCACTCCGTCCAGCTCCGTCTCCACTGAACTAGAATAAAAAGAGATTTGTATAATAACAATAATAACATATTAAATTGTAAACGTGTTGCCAAAATTAATGAAGTTGCTTCTGAAGCAACACAAGGTATAACTCTCAAATGCTAGACTCACCAATCATGTTCAATCATCCCGAATAAAACTCTGGCACTCCCCCATGGACTATTCAGACAGACCTTGTAGTTGGAGTTGGAGGGATGCAAATCGGATTTGGGATGCCTTTTGTATCTGTATCTTTTCAAATCCGAATCCAAAGCGCCGCAGTTTCCGTAAATCTCAACAGCCCCGATTTATCTCAATACACACAAGTACGAACAAAAACTACGAAAACTAAATCTAAGCTTCTGCAACTCTTGGCTTTTATTGGCAGGTCACGGCGTCATGCGCTTTTCCAGATTAATCCGGAATTTCCGGAATGGCACGCCCTAACTATGGCATTTATATGTGAAGCTACTGCAATTCAAGTCAGTCCGTTTTTCTAGTCTTGTTGTGATATGGAACTGTTTGGACAGCCCTACCCGCAGCTATCTCGACTTTTTTTTCTAATGCATTCACTTTCAACCTAGCATTCGTAATAACCGTAACTCGTTAGATGAGCACTTTCTGGTGTGCCTGTGTGTACTCTGCTTGTGTGTTCACTCTGAAAGTGTCAGCTTCATTTTTTGCCCGTAAAAATAATTTAATGTCTTTTGTATATTTACGACATTAATACGTATACATTACCAGCATGCTCCAATTGAATTAAGATTTTGTATTTGCTCTTTCAAGACATTTGATACATTTGACTCAATCCTCAACTCCTCCGACTCTCACTCAATGCCAGTCAGACAGATAGACTCAAGGCTTTACTGCTCTATAAGTTACCCCATGTACGTGAAATATGTAATCATACTGGTATACGGACACTTTACTCCTGGACATTCCCCCTCCTCCAGGCCGCGGACATTTTCCTCCCAACTTCGTACCGTGGACATTTTCCTCTGTATAAAAATCACACTAAAATAAACTAGCATTCCTTTTCAGACATATTATGCATTCATATACAATCTTAAAAATATCCAAAATTCATAAACTGAAGTTTATTAAAAATCTGTAATTTAATGTATTAACGTTTATTATAAGTAAAAAAATAAATTTTCAGAAAATGAATTTATTTTAGTGATGTGATTTGAACACTAACAGCAAAATGTCCGGGAAGAAAATGTCATAAGTCTGGAAAATGTCCTACTACCAATCATAATGAACAGAAAGAACAGTCTTGGAGTTAAAAATTACACAAACTCATGGAATTACGTGACAGGTCAGATGGCAATAGTCCTACGTCTCTCTCTTGAATCAGAAATCATTTTTATCTAACAAACGAAAGACAAAAATTGGCAGCTGTAAAAAAATAGCAAAAATGTAAAAATGAAAGTACATTATGGTTCTGATTAGTTGTAGTGTAGCAGTTTTAAAGGGGGAAGAAAACCCCTCTTCCCCCCCCAAAAAATAGGATTATAACATCTAAGGCTTTGCACTTGAGACTTGAAAGCTTAAATCTTACATTGAACGTTGAATCCGAGGCGGCTATACGGCGCACTACCGGTGCGGTGCTGGGTTGAGTGCTAGAAGCAGCAAGGACATGCCTAAAAGCCTAATCGTAAGTTGAAAAGATTAGGCTTACGACTGTAAATACGCGTTTATACCAAACCATACTGCTTTACTGGAGTAGTACAACGAACGATGCGATGCGATGGGGTGTTCTTCAGAAACTCATGCCTCAACATGCTAACTCATGCCCAACAGCCCAACTTCGATAAATCTTGCCCAACAGCCCAACTTTGATAACTCTTGCCCAACAGCCCAACTTCGATAAATCTTGTCCAACAGCCCAACTTCGATAACTCTTGCGCAACTTCGATAACTCTTGCCCAACTTCGATAACTCTTGCCCAACTTCGATAACTCTTGCCCAACTTCGATAACTCTTGCCCAACCGATAACTCTTGCCCAACTTCGATAACTCTTGCCCAACTTCGATAACTCTTGCCCAACTTCGATAACTCTTGTCCAACTTCGATAAATCTTGCCCAACAGCCCAACTTTGATAACTCTTGCCCAACAGCCCAACCTCAATAAATCTTGTCCAACAGCCCAACTTCGATAACTCTTGCCCAACTTCGATATATCTTGCCCAACAGCCCAACTTTGATAACTCTTGCCCAACAGCCCAACTTTGATAACTCTTGCCCAACAGCCCAACTTTGATAACTCTTGCCCAACAGCCCAACTTTGATAACTCTTGCCCAACAGCCCAACTTCGATAACTCTTGCCCAACAGCCCAACTTCGATAACTCTTGCCCAACTTCGATAACTCTTGCCCAACTTCGATAACTCTTGCCCAACTTCGATAACTCTTGCCCAACTTCGATAACTCTTGCCCAACTTCGATAACTCTTGCCCAACTTCGATAACTCTTGCCCAACTTCGATAACTCTTGCCCAACTTCGATAACTCTTGCCCAACTTCAATAACTCTTGCCCAACTTCGATAACTCTTGCCCAACTTCGATAACTCTTGCCAAACTTCGATAACTCGGTAAACAGACTTTTCCTACCTGGACTATTCCTAGCCGGATTTTTCCTGCCCGGAATTTTCCTACCCGGACGTTTCCTACCCACTGCCAAACCTAAGACTTTTGCTACCCATGTAAAAAAACCGGAATTACATATCGCGCAAAGGTACACCCTCAAAGTTTGTATTGTATTATACCCTAGAGTGATTTTAAATAATATAGACTTGCTAATAAAGTAATCTTTATTACTTTATTATCTGATAAATTAAATTGCTAATAAGACTTAAAATGCACATTTGTGACTTTTTGAAAACTAGTAAAACTATTAATTTAACATGCTCGATTGAAACTGGCGTGTTATTACGGTACACTCATTAATAATTATAGTTACTTGTTTTTTATTTCGACAGTAGTCATGGTCATGGGTAGGAAAAGTCCTAGGTTTTCTTGTGGGTAGGAAGAGTCCGGGTAGGAAAAGTCCGGGTAGGAATAATCCGGGTAGGAAAAGTCCGAGTAGGAAAAATCCGGGTAGGAATAGTCCTACAACCCGATAACTCATGACCCGCTTCGATAATTTAGTCCCCACAATAAAGTTGTAAAATAATACAATTTTAAGATATTATATTTCCGTGATATTGCGACTTTGTCAACTATTGCCTTCCCACACAGGGAGGGCGAACAACATTATTTACTGCTACACGAGGGTAGTTTGAGTATACGCTACGAACTGGTGGCTTTTCAAAGTCGACTAGAAGTCTATACAAGTCTGCTAAACCTAGGTAGGTAGGTACTTACCTATCTTTATACATTAATATATTATCCCTTCGCAAGTTTTTCAAATACTTTGAGGGAATGTACGGGCAACGGGAACGAGTCTACTACTACTAAGCTCCAGACTTCCCTAGACCAGACGGCCTTCCAAGTCTAAATGGGATTTATTCCATCGTTTTCCTTGTTGTTCACCTGTGCCACAGAACAGGACGGAATACCATTCAAATCTTTCATTATTTACTTCTCCATTATGGCTACAAAAGTATGCGATTAACCTGTTGTAATGGGAGACCATTAGTACACTTTACGTTCACGTACTCGATACATCCTCGATTCTCGATTCTGAGGAAGACTCACTAATAATGTGCTACCCGTAGAGGTTTGTATACGGAGTCCTTTGGGCTATCGTCGTTGGGCGACAGTGTAAGTTTATTTTAATAAAATTGTCTTTCTCTCTTTGAGGTTAGGTTAGGGTTTTTTTTCTGGGGGGGGGGGGATAGGAACATGATGACTGAAAACGGTTAGATTATATTTTTCCCTCCGCCGCTGGAGACGGCCCCGCCCAAGGCGGTTAGGTTAATTTAACTTGCAATCGATATAACTTTTGGACAATTCAACTTACATATTTAACTATAAAATGGTCGATGAAAAATGAAAATGATGAAATGAAGTTCCATAGAAACAAAAAACTGCAAGTCATAAAAATACAGCGTGATCGACGTGATGTAAAAGGAAAAGGAATGTTATATTTTCGCGGTTTGTTATATTTTGTTACGAGCAAACGGATTGGTGGATTCCTGCTATTGACCTTCAAATCGATTGGAATAGTCCAACGAATGTAAAATTGTAGGAGAATGGGGTCGGACACAAATGGCGACATGTACATTGAGGGTGGGTCGAGTGGAAAAAGCTGACACTCCATGTTAAAGGTAGCCATTTACGCAATGCCTAAGAGCCTGATGACTAGGTGGGTTCAAAAGTTTGGTAAATTTTAGTGGCACCATTTAGGTCTGGCCCCAAATACCAAAAATAGTACAAGAGCACACACACAGTGAGGGATATGCTTAAACGATGTCATCGAGCTTGTGGGTCGGTCGCTAAAACATCTCCATTTAAGTCATTATGTTAAAAACGTGTCATAATGGAGTGGGTGGGTCCTATATCTGACTTTTTTGGATGACAAAGTTTGTGACCTATTCATTTTCCATTTTCAACAAAATAGAAGTCAGGCTGAGGCCGCTAAGGCCACGCCGGATGAAAATTGATAATTCTGGTAAAATTTTCATGGCTGGCTGACATGGCCTCACATCTCATTCTTGTCTTACCTTTTGACTTTTCAATAATTCAAAAGAATGTTTCTCTGTAACAAAACAGTTGTATACGGCATTGCCGGAAAAGAAAATCTGCGTTCGTTTTATTAAATAGTAGTTCGTTTTTCGTTTTACTTACAACTTAAGCATCGTTTTCATTTTACTAATTCATGGATCGTTTTACTAACTCATCGCTCGTTTTACTACACCATCGCTCTTTTTACTATAATTGTCAGCACTACCCGCCATAAAAATTTGGAGTCCCTAAAAAATCCTGGATCAAAGCGTGGGTAACTAAAATCGGTTTTAGCATCTGTGTTCCAAGTTTTGTGCGATTTGAATGATTGTGGATTTTATAAGACAAATACCTTGTATGAAAACTTATGGGCCACCCTGTACATCGCATCTTTCGTTTTACTACATCAATTAGTATTATTGGCCGTAAGTTCACACCTAAAATTATTATTATGTTGGCTACTTTCATTTTTGTTAATTTTTTACAGCTGTCATTATTTTTTTCTAGCGTTTGCTTGGAACAGTCAGCGGACAAAAAATAAATAAATACCCCGAGGGGGCCCCTGAGGTGAGTATCCGCAGTATTGACTGTTAAGGGTACTTCTCTTTTGCCCACCACTTGAGGTATATAATATCTTATAGGTTAGGTTAGGTTGGGGGGGGGGGGGGAATATAACCTATCCGTTTTCAGGCAGCTTTAGGAGCCTGGTTCAGTGTGCGGTACAAGTGCGGCATAGTAAGGTCTGCCGCACATGAGAATGTGCGTGCGGTATAGTAAGGTATAGCAGAAGTGCGGCATTTGAGAAGATACCACACATGTGCGGCATTCTAAGGTATATGAATGTGCGGCATTGTGCCCACTCTCCTTCAGTCTGACCGCTTTTAGTACCACCTCAAATAATTAGGGACCCCTCGGGGTGTTTATTTATACCTTGTCCGCTGTCTGTGGAAAGAGAAAATCAAAATGATTGCTCATGCAAAAGAGAGACGTAGGATTATTACCACCTTTCACGTAATTCCATGAGCGTGTTATTTTTAACTCCAAGACTGTTCTTTTTGTTGATGATTGGTTTCAGGACATTTTCTTCCCGGACGTTTTCCTCCGAAGCATTTTCGAAATTTCCCTGCCAACTTCGTACAGAGGACATTTCCCTCTCAGTATCACGTCACTAAAATAAACTATTGTTCCTTTCCTGAAAATTTATGTTTTTGCTTATAATAAGCGTTAATACATTAAATAAATGGATTGCAATAAACTGTTGTCGTACTTCAGTTTATGAATTTTGGATATTCTTAAGATTGTATATGAATGCATAATATGTCTGCAAAGGAATGCTAGTTTATTTTAGGGTGATTTTTGTATTGGGAGGAAAATGTCCTCGGTACCAAGTTGGGAGGAAAATGTCCGCGGCCTGGGGGAGGGGGAATGTCCGGGAGTAAAGTGTCCGTATACCAGTATGATTACATATTTCACGTACATGGGGTAACTTATAGAGCAGTAGAGCCTTGAGTCTATCTGACTGGCATTGAGTGAGAGTCGGAGGAGTTGAGGATTGAGTCAAATGTATCAAATGTCTTGAAAGAGCAAATACAAAATCTTAATTCAATTGACGTATGCTGTTAATGAACTTGAACTAGGTATTAGTGTTTAATAAGGGTACACTAGCACTAGCACTTGAATTATTAGCATTTAATGGCTGTTCTTTGATAAGTCATGCCTAGGCCGGCAAGTCTTGCCCAACTTAGGTAAGTCATGCCCAATTCGACTTCGGTAAGTCATGCCCCATTTTGATTCGCCTAATTATTACCCTCCTAAAAGTATGTCACAATAGTGTAAGTTTATTGAGTGACCGGTCGAAATCTTGATTTGATACATTTTTTAAAGTTTTGGCGGGAAATTTAAAAATTTTAAATTTAAGATCCCTATTTTGCTGCTAAGGCTGCCATTTAACATTGTTTTTTAAGGTAATAGTTACACGCAATAGGAAAATACCAAATAAAATACATCTAGGGGTAGCCGAAGCACTGAACCAGGCTCCTAAAGCTGCCTGAAAACGGATAGGTACATTTTTCCCTCCCGTCTGGGGCGGGGCCGCCCTTGGCGGCCGAGGGATGCGTGTACCCTTAACCGCTTCCATGCAGCTTTCCAGAAGTCAAATAAGGCATGAATTACAAAAGTTGGGTATGACTAGCAGACGTTGGGCAAGACTTACCGGGCTAGGCATGAGTTATCAAGAAACAGCCGGGTGCACTGGCACTATCTATAATTAAAATAGGTTGCAGTAGTACTAGAACTATTTAAAATTTTAAAAATACAATTCGTGGTGAGTGGTGACTATGTACAATTTTTATTTTTATTCGATTAAAAAATTCGATTAAAATATAACTTTTATGCTACTTGTGCTATGAGATTAGAATACGTTTAAGGAATGTCTAAATTTTGTCAAATTTTGTTATTGAATAATAAGGTAATGCCTAATCTCATCCTCATTAGGGATATGCAACCAACCAAACTTTAAATTAGAATGCTCACAAGTATTTTAAACATTAAGTCGATAAAATGTATTCTGTACAACTATGTACTGCCTATTTACACCTAAGTATAAGAACGTGTAAGTCTTATTTTTAATTGTAAATGAAGAAAACATTGGGAACCTAGTAAGGAATGAAACGTTAATCAATATCAAACTTCAAATAACTAATAAGTTGCTAACATTAATAAGTTGCTAACATTAATATTATAAAAACTATTTTACATATCATCTTCTGCTTCAAGAACCACGCTTTCGTCATCCAACAACTGATCTAGGAAGTTTTCAGTTTCATGATCGTTTACAACGGATATTATTTCTAAAGAAGGTACAAGAAGATTAATTACTTCAATCGGTAGTGGAATCTTTTTCTTAAACTTCGTTCTAACTGAGAAAGAGTTAGTAGAAATAAGTGGATCGGAAGCATCAATAGAGCGGTAGAAAACGTCATGCATTGTTAATTCACGTGACATCTTTCTAGAATGAAACTCTCTATCTTGTTTGTAAATTTTATTTTTGGCTTCTGATGCTTCTTCACCAAGCATACCCACAGGGACGCTACTAGCTTGAATAATTTGCCCACCATGAATTATCATTTTGTGTACAGTTGGAGTTAAGTAATTCCAACCGTATTTGTCTATGTAGTTCCTAAACCACGTTTGACAAAACGTATTGTATTTTGCTACGTCCAAAGGTAGTTGACAATTCAATGCAATGAGCAGTGTACGCAATCCTTTAACCATATCTTCATCTAATTCTAGAATTTCTGCAAACTTAGCGTAGTCTTTAAATGCTCTTCTGGCAGTGTTGCCATCGTTCGAAGAGCCTGATCCATTTGAATTTGGTAGAAATACCCTTAGGCTCATTTCAAACCATAATCTATCCCGCATTAGTATTTTTCTCTCATCATACTTAGCTTTGTTTTCCCCCCGGGCCTGCCATTGTTCATAATCTAACTTGCATGACATTGTGAATAGAAACTCCAAACTTCTTATCCAACAGTGCGTAGGTGATATCCCATGTTTTAGTCGCCCATCAATAGGGTTAAATTTAGGACCATTTAAATTCGCAAGAATATTAAAATCCTTGGATGAACTTCCACATATTGCACAGCTAGACGTTGACTTTGTATTGGTTATAATATTTAAAATTTTGCCATCTATAATACTCAAACACAACTCAAATTTAATTGAAAGACTACACTCATTAGACAATCTGATGGGGATAAGTGGAAGATTAACAATCTCTTCTTCAACTCTACTTTTTTCAGCTAGAACCAATTCAGGTGTTTCCTTCGCGAATTGTAGGCGGACAGGCCTGCAAAATCTTACACTCTGAGGACAAGGGTTTTGCCAGTATAAGATCCCCTTGCTTCCTATAAGACGCTGAGGCACTATTGTTGTTGCAAATAAAGAAGAATCATCCATTTGAGTTTTGTCGGTTTCGTTATTATACCCTTGCTTATAATTACTTTGCCCGGTACTGCCATCAAAACCCCAAGGAACAATTAGAGTGCACTGGTCATTTGTAACATTAATAGCCATCATAGAGTTTAAAATTGAAGCTTTATTTACTTCAATTATCCGCTCTACTGTGTGCTTCAAAAGTGGGAAAAGGCCAACAGATGCTAATGTCTTGGTTATTGTGACACTATTGTCCGGCGGTCGACATTTCTTTTTTGCCTTCAGCACTCCGTCATACCCAGGAAAGATTCTGGCGCCACAATTATTGACCTTTTCTTTTATTCCGTCGTATTGATATCGACTTAACCCAAAGTCAAGAATAAGTCCCAAGGCAGTTTCATTGTCTAGCTTTTTTATTTTAGGTCTATTCGATTTCGTAAAATTTAAGGTGTCAGCCGTTTTGCCAGGGTTTTTCAATAAAAACTGTATAATTTTTGAAAGCTGATTGTCAGTAGTGCTTCCAGAATCTTTGAAATATCTAATGACTGCTTTAGTAAATTGATCTCGGGTGTACTTTGTCATAAAAAGTATGCATGTATCTGTAACTTCGTCACGCTTACTTTTTACGGCTTTTTGCTCATACGGTAACCTTGGCCGTCCACGTTTGCGAATGTTTGAATTTTCCATTTTCTTAAATAAATTACCGAATTAATGGATTAAATATATTATATTTAGTCTAGTATTTAGACTATTAGACAGCTTATATGCTCATAGTCGCAAATTTTTAATTTATGTGTGTATTTTTAATGTTAGAAATACATAAGTAAAGCCCAGTTGTAAAAATAGTTTGTCACCAAATCACCTCACATGGGCTATGTGATTTTTTTAAGTGGTGGAAAGCAACGATTTGGGCATGCTGTAACTTTTGCAATTATGCACGAATGTTAGTAAAACTTAGTACTCACGTTCTTTGTACTAAAATATCAGGGCGCTTTGAAGTAAAAACGAAAAGTTTAAAAATAAACAATTTTCAAATTTTGAAAAAAAATCAAAATTCGTATTCATGCCTTCCTTGTTTCCACTATAGTTTTAAATAAAGTCAAAACATATTTTAAAACTTTTTTGTGTACATAAATGTTTTGGTTTAGCGATTCCAAAATAAGTAAAACGTTATTGGCGTAGGCGATGAACGGCGCCTTGTAAAGGGAAAAAAGTCACAAATTTGATTTATTTCATGTTTGGAGTTGTAAATCATAAAAATTATATTCACAACAAAGCTTTAAAATATTTTTACAAGATTTTGGATTTTGAGTTTTTTTTAAATTTCAAAATTCCAAATTTGTATTTTTGTTAAACTTTTCATTTTAACTCCAACATACCCTAATATTTAGGTACAAAGAACTTGCGTACCAAGGTTTACTAAAATCTTTGCATAATTGCAAAAGTTACAGCATGCCTAAATCATCCCAAAGCGTCGCTTTTTACCACTTAAAAAAATCACATACCCCATTTGAGGTGATTTAGTGACAAAATATTTTCACCACTGGGCCAAGGCAAGTAGAATAAGGTACAGTCAATCGCAATGGTAAAGTTTGAGAGGGATGTTTTGGTGTTGAGGTGGAAGAAAAAGTTGGCGCGAAGTTTGTATACTCCATAAGCTCAGCATTAGCTTTTTCTCAAATTTTAAAATCTCTCTACCTCAAAATTTCCGAAACTAATCCCAATGTTATTTTCACACTAGTAAACTATGTTTTGTGCTCTTTTATTTGACACCTAGCTCAATAAAATGGGCCCATGTTTGCCCGACCTTTGACCTGTTAAAGTTGATACGATCTGTGTGGATTTATATTACGGCTGGAAATTTCTGGCTGCTAGATGACGTCAAAAACGAGGGGAGCCGTCGAAACCGATGCCCAAGTAGATTGACTGCACCTTATTATTCTACTTGCCTTGCACTGGGGTTTATTTATGTATGTCTTACAAAACAAATATAAATTCAAAATTCGCAACTATGATCAAATAGGCTGTCCATAAGTCGGAGTACTAGTCTTTAATAAGCGTATATGACATAGTATATGTTGTTCTTCTCACCTAATAAATTTAGAAACCGTTGAAAGTTAGCAACCAAAAGACAAGTTTTAGAAATAAGCTTACAATCCGTTTCCTTACTGATATTTGGTTGCAGTTAGTAGCAAGTTCTTTTTTGATTACTAATTTGATTTTCTTGTCTAAAACATAAATTAAAATTAAAATATAGAATGCTTATGAAAGACACGGGCATTAAAAGAATGATAGAAGACTGAACCTAGATATGCCTTACCACGAAAGCAGACATGTAACCTTTTTAAAAAAATGGCTCTTTACAAATGTTTTCGACTATCCTCCGAACTTGAAATTGAAGACATTTTCCTCCAAGCACGAAAATAATATATTTAACTACTAGAAGCTAACTACTTTAGCTACTGTTTGTTTTCATAAAACTTATTCACTCGTTAACGTTCTCAAGAATATCTAAATTTTGTATTGTGAAGCACTACCTATTTAATTTTTGTGTAACAAATACTTATGAAACAAAATGTTGAAATAGGAATCATTTGATAAATGTGAGAACAAGAAGCATTCCAGTTCTTTATTAACAATTTAAAAAAATGAATTTAAGTATGTTTTACGACAGCATAATTTTTGAACACAAAACACTAATCAAAACCTCCATTTTTTACGTTTTCTAAAGATTTTATTTAGTACTGCAAGGAAAATGTCTTTGGCCCGCGCTGTGAGGAAAATACTCTAAGGAAGAATGTCAGGGAGTAGTCTTTCGTACAACAGAATAATTAGTAATAAATCCATTGTAACAATTTTTCGGCATACATCGGATCAAACAATGCTTATTTTATGTAGCGAGACTAGCAACGAGTTTAGAAAATTGAATAAAGAATTCAATTGAGTTTGTGGATAACTTTTTTAATAGAACCAGTTGAAGAGAATAACACTAGTGGTAAAGTCTAGATTTAAGCACAACTACGCTTGCGTTGCCTTACTTTTTTGCATTTTAAAACTATCATTTTTAGCCAAAAAACTCACATATATGCAACATTTTAGGTGAAACCAAATATTTGGATTTTGCCTCTATGTAGAGCAACGACGCTTACAACGCTTAATATTTTAACTTTGAATATTCACTGATTTTTATTGGATTTAGCAGTTTCACTATTTTAAGATTTTAATAAATTAAAAACTACAATAGAAATTGTTATAAATGCAAGAAAAACAACCAAACGAATTTAGAAAAAAACTGTTCGTCTAAACATTTAGGTGAGGTCATTCATGGACGCTGCTATTCAAAATTATTAAGATTTTAGTGACGTTATTAATAGACTAATTGTAAGTCAATTAAATAGTTAAAATCTGAGTAATGTCATTTACAGGCCTTCCTTTTCAGAGAGCAATGGTTTGGGCAGCGTCATTTATAGACCATCCCAAAAAAATTGCTACCTTAGTTGACATCATTGATGGACCTAGCTATTAACGGAGTTTAATGGACCATCAAAATAAAATGTTGAAAATTTAGGTGGCGTCATTTCTGGATCCTGCCATTAAAAGAGTGATGATTTTTGCGAGGTCAGTTATGGACGATCCCAGTAAAACAATAACTCGATAGTTATTGAGTTATTAAGATCTAGTTACTACAACAGTAACTAGATTTTTAACTACACTTTTCCTCTCCCCTTTTCCTCATTTTCGTGTATTGTCTGGATACAAATTCGTGATAGCTGCGCAAGGTGTCCAAACAGTTTCCTATCCATGCAATCAAATGGGCACGGCCGGGTTTGGACACTTTGCGCAGCTATCACGAATTTGTATCTAGACAATACATGGGTATTTGGTCTACCTATACACTTGTAATGCAATGTGTGCTGCTATTTGAGTTGTTTTTTATAACCTACCCCCCCCCCCCCTCTTACCCACATATCTATCATAATCATAACCTGTGGGTGCACCCGGAGTAATAATGATGCCTATTATATCGTGTATTTATGTATTTAGTTAGAAGTTGTATTTGGGATATTATATTGCTTGGTTGTTTTTTAGAATTTTCTATTTTACTGTATTTAACATAGCCCACCCGACTGCTCCCCCATCCCGTGGTACTCAGATGTGAAGCGTTAACTTGCTAACGCAACGCAGTTAATAAGCTGACATGGTACGATGTTACCTAGATTAACTTGTACGTCAGTGCCGCGCGAGTTTGAAATGTCTGTAAATGAGTTATCATATACGTGACACGAAGTTGGGGTCGAACACAAATAGTGCCACCCAGGATCAGGGTGGGTCACTTGAAAAACGATGACATACCATGTTAAAGATAGCCATTCACACAATGTTAAAGAAGTTTGCGAGGTAGGGTCTAAAATTTTAGTAAATTTGGGTGACGCCATTTCATCCTGCCCCTTCAGCCATTTTTGGTGGGCTTTATCTTAAAAGTTTGTGATCTTGGTCCATTTAACTGTTAATTGAAGCGAAGAAATGGTCAGTCCCAGCAAAATTAAAAAACAATACAGACCTGCTCAGTCGCAGTTGTGATCATTTAGAAGTAGTTGAAAGCACATCCCTTCAAAACTGTGACCTGTAGTGTACGGCCAACAGACGGACGTGACCATAACAATAGATGCTTAAGCTCAGCATCTAAAAAGCACCAACAAATTGATCACTGTCCCACCAAAAGAGTGGGAGAAGATTAGCCTTGAATTCAAAATAAAGTTAGTCGACTCTGTTCCGAATACGATTCGGGAGCTTTTGGCCGCAAAAGGAGGTCATACCAGATAATAAATAGATTTAGATTTTTTAAAATCCAAAATCACGAAAACTTGTTTCCCTTATTTTTTCATTAAATTTTTGCATTTGATGTAATTTATAGAAATCCAGTTGACCTCCGGTTTTTTATGCATTACAATTAATAACTAGTAAAGTGACTTACATTTATTTACGTTTACACGTTATTTGCTCTAAACCGTTCATGAGTTATATGTACTTTAATTCATCACAACGCCAATCGCGAAGACTTACTTACACACGCTGTGCATAGACAGCATCACGTCAGCAATTTTAATGCTGCTTGATATTGCTGATGCTGATGCTTACATCAAAAACTCGGTAGATATTTCTCGCTATGCTATGACCTCATGCGCATGATCAAAATCCTATTCACACGGTCACATGTAATTTTTAAGAATCGATTCCGGCAATTATTATACACTAGTAAAATATACATTATTATTATGTATTGTATATTATTTCCTTTCATTGACTTAGGCGTCGTCCATATATCTCGTATACAAAATAGGGGGAGGGGGGGTCATACTGATAGATCACATTTGTATACTATTTATCGGAGAGGGGGGGAGGGTTCGAACCCTTGATCACGTATACACATTAAATTGTGAAATGAACAGAAATTACTGTTTTATTTTTTCAAAATTTCTAAAAATCTGTCACTTGTTTTCTATTTATACTTTGATTACAGGGCCCTACGGAGAGTTAAATTGTATTGTAGTGCTAACAGAGATAAGATAAAATGAATATATCTTTATTGAATTTTTTTTAAGTACTAATTTTATTTCTCCCTATGCAGTCAGTGGACTATCAACATGTTTGTACAGAATTAAATGCTTGGGATTAACAACTTACATTCTTTTTAGCAAAGTAATTGAATATAAACACCGAGCATTTATCAAATTATAGCTCTGACCAGCCGCAAATACTTACTATAAAAATAAGGAGATAAAATAATTTTTACCTCAATGCTGGCTTCATCGACTTGAACGTAGTTGAAAAGTTTGAACTGCTGTGGAGGCAACCGAAAGTGATGGCTAGCAAGGATAAAGCTGCCATTTGTTTGCATGCAAAATTTATCCTTGCCAGTCTTCACTTTCAGTTGACTCTACTATACTTACGCTCGAATTCTATTGAATCAGATGAACATTTATATATTAACCCTGGAGATTTAATTTTGATTCCCCATCAGTTAGTTTTAAATACTTCATATATTTAAATCTAAACACGGAGTATATAGAATTGTCCACTGACTGCTATATACCATGTTTCCTGTAACAGGGTAGGGTTCTGACATTTAATAATTTACTTGTCTGGGAGGTTGGATAGTTGGATCTTAAATAGTGGAAGGTTGCAATTTGAGTAGTGGGCTGCGCGACAGGCGTTACAGGAAATACGGTGCATAATTCATTGCCATATTGAAATACTTGACTAAGTTCAGCTTCAACAAGTGGTATATATCATTTTTGAGCTCTTAAAAAAAGTAAAACAAAACTGTATGTTCTCACTTCTGGCCCATAATAGCACTTTTTAGCGGGAGTTTAAAACAAAACAGATTGTTTTGCAATGCTTTAAAAACCACCTGGTGTCTAGCAGTCCAGCTGTAAACATAAACATAATCAGATTCTACTAATTAATTCCGTTTGAATAGTGTATCTTTTATATAAATTTGCAGTGAGTAACCAGTAGTAAGCAGTTTTGAATTTTTGAGTTAGCGCGAAACCTAAATTACGTTTTTCTTCATTAAAAATTAACTGATAAATCTAAATCACGTTAAATTATGTCTAAAATTGATTTAGTTTACTTGCTCGCTCTCCGCACTGCCTCATGTAACTGTTAGGGTTGCTTTACCTCCTTGTTTTATGACTAAACTTTTGTCAATCGAAAATTACAAACTGCATTTAAAAGTTTCAAATATATTCTATAAATTAAATACTATATTGAAGTTGGAAAAAGTTTAAACTATGGGTCTAAAAAGTCTGAACCTCAAAATAACAATGTTTAGAATTTAGGTTTTACATTTTTATCAAAACAAGAAGCACTAAAAAATGAAATACTTAAAAGTAAAACTACATTTTGGCTGAAGTAGGTAATTTATAAAATGTACCAATGTTGTTTTGACTAGTAAATTGAATAATCCACAGTTATTTTGAAAATCGGTATTTCTTATGACGAATGTATACGTATATAGGGGGGGGGGGTTTCGTCAATGATCACGATTGTATACTTAGAGGGGGGGAGGGGTTAAAAAAGTCAAAAAAGTGTATACGAGATATATGCACGACGCCATACCTACCTACACGCTCACGTAGGTGCACAATATATGAAGACACCATGTGTACAAAGCAAAGATGGGAACGGACCGGCAAAATGACAAACGGCAACGGTAGTGTATAACGGCTAAAGGCTATAAAGCTTACTTCAGCGTGTATATAAAGCATAAAGCAGTAAAAAAAGTAATATTCTTCGTTTGTCTCTCACCGAATCTCTCGTGAGGTAGCTTCAGAGCATCAGAACAGAATCTTAAATTCTCATCAAAGACCAACAAAAAACTCAACGTTTTTCCTTAAAAGAGAAAATATTACTTGACTAGATCAGTTAATAATAATTAATACATATATTTCACGCAAAGTAAATTGTAGATTTTAGTAGATTAACAATTTATCACAAATTTAATACATATTATATTTTACTGTACCTTTTGATTTGCTATTTACTAATTTATATTACCATCCTGTCCATATAAAACAGTCAAAATTTTTGACAACTTTTCGTCAACCCGAACACCCGACCCGCCAACAACGACATTTGATAAAATTGTTAAAAGTGCAAACTGAAGGAAAGCAGTGAAAATCCTATGTGGATGAATAAAGTGGATGCATATAATACCTAACTGAAAGAATTTTTATTGTGCAACAATTTTATTTCAGTAGGTGCGTAAAAATAAAAATAGCAGGAGCTTAAAACATTTTTAAAAAATTCTACAGTCGAACGATTTGTTTTAAACCATTTCTTGCTAAATAGTATAGTATCCATGACAGCCTTGTATGAAGTGAGTGGGAATTTAAATTGTTTTTCGACACAAATTTTAAAAATCGACGCGTCTGTCTGTTTAAAACAGTATTAATTTATTGAAATATTTGACAAGTAAATAGAGCGTAACTCAAACTCGAACAGTAACGAGGGTTAATCTGTTTAAAAACTATTACAAGCAAAATTCACACTACTTGTTATTTCAGTTGAACACACTGGCAAATATTAGGAATTATAATACCGTGCAGCGCGAGCGTGGCAATCTGAAACATGATTGGTTTTGAAATTGTGAGCCATAATCGTTTTTGCAAATAATATTTGTGTGCTTTTTAAATTAAATTGTGTTTTAATTAGCTTTAATATAGTTAATTACTCGAAAAAAAAATTTGACAACTTTTATACAAAAATATATTTTAAATCCAAAATGTTTACGATTTGCAGCTCCGAAGTTAATGACATATTATTTAACTCGAGTAAACGTATTCTGAGAAATTGTACTCTGTTTCTTGTAGCATTTATTTTAGATTTTACAATTTATTTAGTTTGCCATATAGGTACTAAAACAGCAAAATAATAATATGACTTTCACATGTTGCAATATCAGTGAGGACTTTGCTTTAAAGTTTGTGTCATTTAATGTTTGTATTTAAAATACTTAAATAAAAGGACCTTTTAGAGTTTTAGCTCTACTCTCGTAACACTTTTGATAATTAAAATGCATTTAAGTAAATAGTTATTTATAGTAATGCTTGAAATTCCACTAATTTTTTTTACTGTGAGTGGCATTTTTGTCTTACTGATCGTATGATATGTAAGGGCGTAATATAACTTTAGCTGTTAGTATAAAACTATTGATGATTTAATTTGAACAATTTAAAATTTTGTAGTGAATATTAGCTGCAGATTAATTTAAATTATGATAAAAGTTGTAATCGGTCACAAAAGTTCCATCTAGATAAATTGCAGCTTCAACGTCATTTACAGTTCATACCAAACTTGTTCAGCGGTTTGTGCTTACAGATCGAGTATTGATAGTAGCTCCCTATCAAAAACACGCAACCAAGCTTTCTTAAAAGGAAACTTTCTAATGTCTTGATAAGAAAAGTGAAGTCCTTCGTTCATACACAATAGCACCCGTTCAATCCGGTACCCCACGTTGCCTGAAGACGTAAATATGATTTATTCTTTGCCACAGTATTTTCTTCATTGTATAAACACCGCTGTAAACACCACTTTTGTGGAGTAGAGAAACCAAGAGATACACATTTTAACCAATAGGTAATTTTGACAATCACACACAAAAGTGAAAGTATAAATGTTTAAACATTCCTTATCTACATATAGAGATAAATGAGATAAGATTGCAATGGCGTAAAATAATATGTCCAGTTTGAACGAGGTGTATATCTTTCGCCGCTAAAACTTCAGCCATTCTAAAGATAAATCAGTAGTTCAAAGTTTTAGTTTTGTAACGCGCGGAGTGATGTGGTGCCGTAAGCTCTCGAATGCCCAAAATTAACTACGTTTAAATGCAACCATAATTTGTTGGCATATTCCACAAAAATAAAAATACAATTTTCAACTACACTCTAATAAATATGCCTCTAAACGATTTAGACAATTATTTTAGGGCCTAAACGTTTCGTCCAGTGATGTTCCTCTAAAGCTGGAATATAATTATAACTCCATGCTTCACTTTGAGTGAAATCACTTTTTAAATCAAAAGTTTTTTTTAACAATCAAACATTTTTTTGAATCTCAGTAACGTTTTGTAGTTGTAGTGAACCAATACCAAATGTTTTAAATTATTGTAAGTTAGATTTATTTCCTTGCGTAATTTTTCCCCGGAAAAAACAGTTTGTGGTATATTTAGTGTGAAATATATGTATATCAAGCATCAAGCTAAGATTAAATTCACTGTTGAACCGGTTTCTGTCACACAGTGCTAGTTTAACTAGTTTAACTTTGTTCAAAAAAGGAACGATGACGCGCATGTTAGATATGTGAAACTGTTATGTTAGTTTTAACGCCGTTTAGCAGTTCAAAAAGGCTATTTCAGACGTGATATGGTAGAACTTAAGAAAACTCTGCCATTTCAATTGACAGTACATAATTTCATCGTGATTGTCGGTGCTGATGGCCACATATCTATTGTATTAAAAAGGTTGGCATCTCTTGAAATTTAAAAAACATATCGTTCGTAATTAATATTTTATAATAATATTTAAAACAGAAACTGTTTTTTGTAATTTAAGTATTAATAAAAATTGGGTACAACTATAATATTAATAAACACTATTTGCTTTGCTCTCCTACATATAAAGTATTTTCTCAGTAAATTTATGCTACTTTATAAAAGCTTTTTTAAGATTACGTAATTACGTCCCCATATTTCATTTATAAAAATGTAGTTTAAAAAAGAATTTAATGATGTACCAATAAATTATAAAAACTATTATTATGTATATTATTTTGATGCTGATTTTGTATTTGGTGAATATTAGTAATTGTCTTTGCAGTATGTAAGAAAATGCCATACGTATTTGTTCGGATTGTGTTTATAGCGCTAGTATAATTTCAACGTATGTATTTAGGGACAACTACTGAAATCTAAGTTAACCTATTTGACCAGTTACGTTATTATTTTTAAAATAGTCAGACAAAAACTGTCGTTTTAAGTTTACACTGTTGAAAACTCGAATTTGGGGGTTCTGTAATACTATATGGATCATTTATTTTAGACAACGACAACAGTATAAAAGATAGCAGTTTTAATTTCCAAAATGTGTATATAAAATATTTTCTAGCTTGAAAATTGTAATTTTAAATTGTTTTTTGGCTTTGTGCATTTTGCAAGGTTTAAAAAGTATACAATGTTTTATATTTCTTTTAAACAATGCAATTTTATTATACATTTTAACGTCGTTCGTATTTTTTATCAGTACTGTACATGCTAAGTTGCGAGAGGTAGCTCGTCTACTGTCATTGAAACCGTTGTAAATTGCAGCCACAAAAGTATTCCTACTAAATGAACAAACTTTTAATAGTTTGTATGCGACATCGGACTTAAGAATTAATTAAATCCATTCTGAATTTGAATAAATGTAAGGAAATTATATATAAACATGAAATGAATACAAACTGCACACGCATTTTGTAGTATATTAGTTAATTTTTGCCATTTGCAATTAAGATTTCGAGTTTTTTCAAATATATGTTAGTTTGAGTTAATGAATTAAAAATGTATTTGTTTTCTCCTGGCACTTGCAAAAGGCTCAAAGGATGTGAACATCGACACAATCTGTCAACTTTTTTTAATTTGCAATTCTGTTATTTAAAAACGATTTAAAAATTAATAACTACCGTGCGTGCACACTAAGTTATTTAGATTTGCCAAATTGTTACCGTTCGAATGGTATATCACGTTTGCGTAAGTTTACTGAGTGACCGGTCGAAATCTTCATTTAACACAATATTTAATGTGTTGGCGGGAAATTCAAAAATTTTAATATTAAATTTTTGGATTTATTAAGAATATAAAAATGGCTGTGCGTAAATCGTCACAGCTAACCCGTTTACGGCTTCTTTCCTTTAATTTACAACCTCTTAATTGACAACTAAAATTTGGCGGCAAATTCAAAATTTTTAATCTCGCTGTTAAGGCTAATAATAACATAACGTTTTGCTGGTTTACTTTGGCTGTGACCAAACAACGCAAAATGCAGTCGAGTTACTTCGGGTTTGTACTGAAATGTAACCTGATATAATGGAATTGGTGATTTTGAAAAACTGGGTGTACCTCTTTGCGTGGTTAACTGGTTAGTGGTAAAATCGTAATTGAAATAAGATAAAAATGTATTTATAAAACGTGTTAACAACTTAAATATGAAGAAACAAGAACATAATTCATTAGTCGGACTAATTTTCTGCTTGTGTATTGTTGCTGCTGCTTTTTATTGCTGTTAAAACAATATATATAAAGCATTTTGTCAATAAATAAATAAAAAAATAATTGTTGAGTAAAACTCAATACGCCTAAATATGTGGTTGGACCAATCGTTAATATTTTAAGAAATTTATAGAAATTATCGCACAACTAATAACAGCGGAAATCTTGAAATTTTAAATTGATATCATTTATCCTGTAATTTTGGAGAAATGGTGGTAATAAATGCGTTTTTAACAGCGTCAGCTTTGTGATTGCGTAAAATTGTTATAGAAGCTTAAAGTAACTTGGTCTGATAGTGTGATCTGTACATGTTAGAACAGTTATATAAAACACTAAATTCTAATCACGATTAAAGACGGTTCGGCTATTAATGGACTCTGCTCACTTCGGCCCGGTTCGTTCGGCCACGAAGTGTTAGGCCCCTTCTGATTGGTTCACTCAGTTTATTCGCCCCTGCCTCCCCCCCCTCCTCCCCTATATTAGACTTTGAGCAACATTAATTATATTATTTATACCATATTCTGAGTGATGTGATTTCAAATTATGATTTCTTGTGCGCTATCTTACAATTGACAGCTCAACAAGTTGCAAAGATTAAAATGGCGTTTAATTTGCTAGAAAAATATCCGTGCTAAATTTTCTATTATTTTCTTTGTTACTTTTGACTATTTTCAATAGTTTCTGGTTTTACATAATCAAAAACAGCAACAGTTTGCTAATCAATGGTTAGATTTATTACAACTGTTGATTTAGCTTACTTTTAGTGTTTCCTTTGCACCAGAACGGTGTTAGTTTCCCGTCTTGTCCCAAAATTTTCTAGACAAGATTTTTTTTACTAGGAACGGGACAAAGCTAATACCCCCACGTCCCTAAGCTGATTAGTCCTGACCATTCACGAGACGTCTCGACGTTTTTGGAACAAATCTATACGTTAAGCAAAATAAGCAAGTATTGAAAACTTTACTAAAAAATAAGTTTTTTAACTATGGTGTTATTTTGGTAGAGTAACATTTGAAAATAAATTGTAAAAATGTTAAACAAGGAGTTTAATTTGGAATAATTATTTTTGGCTGAATTGTAATGCTATATTAGTCCTAACAAAGACTTCTAATCCGTTTAAAATAAATTACTACCTTTCAGAACCATGTTGTGTTAAAATTTTATCAAATGCTGAGTCATTTACATACATCAAATGTATGAGTGGATCATGTAGAAATATGAAAAAAAATCATAAATAATTATTAAAATGAAGTCCTTAGTTTGTAGAAACAGTAAGTATGTACATGTCAAATTAACATATTTGTATTGTTCAAAATTTATTGATTTAAATTTTTATTTCCTGTTAATTGTATTTTTCAAACTAACTGAAAGAGGAAATACTCGTCAAGTCCCGTGGAATCCCCAATCATGACTCAAACTTAACTGTAATTTAGTTGAAACTACAAACAACATGGTTATATTTGAAACTAAACACAGGGCAATAAGTAAATATTAAATCTGTAATAAATTAATATAGTATCTACTACAACTAAAGGCGAAAGAAAATATGAAAGCAAAGATAATTTATTAACATACATGACATTATCTGGATGAAATCCGTTAAGGATTTAACAGTGTGTATAAAAACATGAATTACAAAATTTGTAAATTCTATTTTTCCATGCGTGTTTTGTGTAGCAATATTAAATTACGCTCGAAAGTCTAGTTGTTTTAAAAAATAAATGAACGTAATTCAAAATCAAAATATATTTCGTACAATTATTATAAATTGTTTCAACTAAAACGCCGCTTCACTTTTTGATCAAAGCTGTTAAATCCTTGGGGTGAACTTTGATGTCCTTGTTGTTGCTTCGTGATAAAAAACGATACATGAAAACGAACGTGAATTTTTGAAATATGAAGGGCGCAATGGTCCTTTGTTATAGTTAGGGTATTAGTTTAGAGCCATTCAATTTGTTTCGCGGAAGATAATAAGCAACATGTACTAATTTCGAATTTAAGAACAAAAGGGGTCTGTATTCTCAAAGAAAAAATATTATGCAATCGTAAAATATTGTGCATAGTAAACCTTTTATTTCACTACTCATAAATTGAGTACTACAATAATTTGTCTTAAATAAACGTGCAACAAATGTATTTTTACTGCTCTAACTTTATTATTCATAAGACAGTATTGCAAAGTAAGTTAAGGGACCTAATGAAACAATAAGTATTATAGAGATTAAATTTAATAAATAATTAAATTATTTTTGACATTAAAAAATTTATTTGTTACACGGGTTTTAATTAAAAATTTGGCGCATATCATAGCAATCCATAGAATGTTTTTTTTTCTATCTTGATTCATTAAATAAAACCAAATTATACTTCCTTGTACACAGAAGTATATTTGCAGTCACACGATAATATATCATATATTTTTGCACTTTAGGCTTAAAACATCTGATGCTTGCTGATTTGAAAGCAAAATAAGACCTGATTTATGTATTCAAAACATATTTCTCTGCTACTTCTTTTTTTGGCGAATTTTAGTGCATCTGTTTTGCCTTGAGAAAAACTCTCCTGGTTGATATAATTATACATACCTAAGTAAATTGGTCATTCTACTTGTTAAACCGACATTTATCTCATCAAATATTAGTTTAATCGTCAGCAAACTTCTAATGCGAATATTTACTTTCCACCATCCACCACACTTATAATCGTTTCTCACAGCACATTAAATGCACGTCGTCAGAAGAGTCAGAACCAACTAATTCAAGAAGATATAAACTTTAGCGGCAAAAATTATGTGCGGCATTCAAGGTAATTTTTGTTAAAATATGTGTGCAACAGTAATTATTAAAATTATGCGCATTACTATTAAAAGGTTGATTGCTCCTTACGACTTCACGAATTTGTAAATTTTAATTCGACCACTCAAATCACACATTTGAATTGCTTTGTATCGTTTTTATGGACTGAAGGCTACTACCCGTAAAAAATTTTCGTTTCTGAGAATTTAGTGTCAAGAATCAAGAACCAGACTTTGAGACATGACCGATTTTTTATGTTAAACGTGTTTTATGGATAGTTTAACAGCGCTTAGTAATTTAGAGTTACCGCTTCCAACTTTTTTGCGGGATTTGCGGCATTGAAACGTTGGCATAGTAAAGTTAAAATGCGGTGTACAGATAAAAGCAGAACATTTAACACATTACACTACATTTTTACATTACATTTTGAACGTAAAAATTATGAGAAACAAATTCTAATTTTGGTTGCATTTTTATTTAAGTTTGCGTCATTCGATGGCACACACTTTTTTTAGCTGCATAGTATGCACAAGCACTAGAAAACTAAATACTTTGTATCAAATTTTAGCAGTTTATATTCTATAATATCTTCATTTTTAGGTGCATTTGTATTTCAAACAGTTTTATTGATATACAGCTAATTTATCCAAACGATTTCCATATGACCTTAACGAAATAATTTTATCTTAACAGAGCACTAGAAATAATACGTTTTTTAGTTTTTTTACAGTTATAAATCGTATGTTGTAAAGTACACATAGAAAAATAAATCAATTCATTTCAGCTTAAAAATAACAAAAATCTGATTTCATCATAAAATTTTACTATTACTTTCAATAATTTGTGCGAACAAGTATAAATAAAATATCTTTACGAAATTTCAAATACAAAAATGTCAAAACATCTCCAATAATTTGTAAAGATCTTTTTGTTAGATTCCAGCCAAAAATACTAGAGCTCTGCATGTTTGCAGCTCTGCAAAATTTAAAATATTGTTTGGTGCCAAGTACTAACCAGCCAACACATGAAGCTGTAAATATTTTGCTGATACCATCTATTTACCTGTTATTTAAAATGGTTTATTCATGAACCAAGGCTTAAAATTTATTTTTATAATACTATACAGTATACAGTATTAATAATGTAAGTATTTTGTCGTAGTTTCAAGCCGCTCTAGGCTTTAAACTATTTTTTTAGCTATTATAGCCAAGAAATATTCACGTTTATAACATGTGGAGTGTTACTTTAGAGAATACATAACGAAACTGTAGTGTCCATTTCATAATATTAGGTAATTGGTATGGCGTGAAGGTGAGGAACAATAATATGGGAATATTTAAGGAAGAGAGACTCACCAATTTGGCTAACTTGAATTTTTTGAACTTTTTTTGAAAAGTAGAATTTTTTAAGTGCTTAAATAACGCAACGTTTCGGACTATTCCTTCTTCAGGCGTTTAAATTCGAAGATCAATAAAGTTCCAATTATTGAAGTCGAATGAACACTGGCACTTCACTCGTAGATATTAGTGGTCTGTTTCATGTTTAAAACTTAGTGCGAAGAAACGGACCTAATTTAGCATTTCGGACAATATGAGTTATTAAAACAAAATAAAATTAACTCAAGGAATTAACATTTTGTTGAAAAGGAAGATTGAACAAGACACTTGTAGGCATTTGACATTTAACAATGATTTTCTGATTCTTGCAAATTATCTAGTTTGAGATAGAAAACAACAAAATAAGGATAATAATCTTATTTTTTTTTCAGAAAATGGAATTGGCTATTTAGTTATCTTGTAGTTCAAATAAAATATTTGGAACCTAAATAGAATATATAATCCCAAAAAATGCTAAAACGTTATCTATGCTAGTAAGAATGTAAATAATTTATAATGCCTTTTAAGTAGTACAGGCGGGTAATTCAAGACGCCACACAATTTTAATATGTTTAATACCACCTTGCCCTGCTACCCTTGTAACATTTAAACGAGTAACAAAACTTTAGCTGTTAGTTTAAGACTAAAAAGATGACCCAAATGGCAATGGCACATTTGAGTGTTGCAGTGATTGTAGTGAACAATGGCTTCAAATTTCAAATCTATTTTAGCTTTTTTAAATATTCTGATTTACCACAACTTCCCATATAGAAGATTTACAGCTTTAAAGCCGTTTACCTTTCATTTGCACCTTGTTACGACCGTTACATTAGCAGATATAACATCGATACGGTGTTTGTACCGAAAACACGGAGTTTAGTAGTCATGCTCCACATGTAACGTATACAGTATACACGATAATAAATCCCAAAGGCTCATTCCTAATGGTAAATTGGATGCTTTTGCCAGATCATTCGTGAAACATGCTGGTACTGTAATAGTTGCCTGGCAGCAGAGGTTTAAAGTTCATTTTGTTTCATGGGAGTTTTGTGTCTAAATTTTGTATGTCAGTGCCAACTTTACTAGCATATTTTGGCAGTCCGAAATCAGAAATACATGTACAATTAGACCTTATTTTTTAAAGAACTAACGGTCATAAGCTCAAATGCTTAAACAAACAAGACTATATTTTGTACTGTGGGAAATTGTCTACTTCAACGCTGTGTAGTACTGTAACCAATGCTTGTACAGATGATTTGATGAAGATGAAGGGGTCATTACGGGGTTCATTATGAACTCATGTCGAAAGTAAATATAATAACGTTTATTACTTTTTGCCCCATAAACTTCTTAAGTTTCAACAATGCAAATGCATTAAAATTTTGATAATTTTTAAATCAAAACCAAATGTACAGATAATTTTAAATTTAACATTTAGTTCCGCTGATTATACCGCTAATGATACGCCAATTACCATGTAGACACTATGGTAAGGAGATAACTTTTGGCATTTTAACTCAACACTAAATTAAAGTTAAAGTTTCAATATCGTAAATTGCGAACATGATAAGAAAGACTGACTTATAAAAAATGTGTTAAAAACCTATAAAGAAGCAAGATTATAAAATATAAGAACGATTTATTTTCAGCTAGTTTTTTTTCTGCTGCTTTGTTTTTTGCTATTTAAAATATAATTTATTTTTAAATTTAGTTTTGAAAGATTTTATTCGGAAAAATGATTTGCTGGGTTAAGCTCGATATGCCCCAATATGTACTTAAACTAAATGTAAAATAGTCCGTAATCTTACGATTAGATTTAGTTTAAACTAATTATCGCATTACCAACCACAGCGAAAATTATCACATAATGAATTATTGTTTAAATGATAATTGCATTCGGCAAATAACACTAAAAGTTATTATTGTGATTTTTGCAATTTTTTAGTTTAAGATTGAAACCCAAAACTGTCAAATAGGCTAAATATAAGGAAAAAAATAATTTCAAATATGATATATTTAGCATTTATTTTCTTATGTCGTTTTTAAAATGGTTACGCTTTTCTTGATTATTGTTATTTAATTTAAACAGCAACGTGGTCGTTAACTCCGCATTTGTAGGCTTGTGATTACTCGAAATAATCCTAACCAGCGTTAAGCTGTCACAAAACATCTGGACGCTACAATGCACTTTATTTATTTTGTTTTCAAATTCGACTACGTCCTTTCATTTGTAGCGATTTTATCGTTTTTATTTTAGAAATATACTTACCCAAAAAAGTAAATTGTAAAAAGTTACAAACTAAAAAACTTCCTTCAATTTTGTATGTTTATGCAAACTAAATCAATCTCACCTCTTCCTATATTATTTGCGCCTGTAAGGGAGTATATGCGATTCTATGGTATTATAGGGCTAGCAAACGTAATTTAATTGTCGTCATTTATAGCCGCTCACGCATTTCATATATATTAGGCGACCCTTCATGTAATGAATAGTATCAATAAAATAAATCGTAATCAGATCTGTACTGCTAATTACTACACGAAATACAAAACATTATTGTAGTGAATGTTTCGTAAATCTAATTTATCCGGTCGGACAATATACGTTGGTTTTTAGTTTCTCAAATTAAATTAAATCAAATTATGGAATTGGCATCTTGTTTAAAATTTTGATTGAACAAAGCGTGCGTTGGCAATTGACATTCAAACCAAAAACCTGATTTTTGCAAATATTTAGTTTGCAATAGAAACATAAATATAAATTTAATATATTATGACTATAATCATGTTTTGATAAAAAAAGAAATTAGCTACATATTTTTACTTATCTTGGGTTTTAAATTAAATGTGTACTTGGGAGCAAGATAGAATAATTAATAATTCCAAAAATCCTAAAACATTACCTGCTCTGTCAACACTTAATAATCTTAGAGCCTGACTTTGTGGCCGAGGGGAGCAGTGCTCTGTCCTCGATATATCGACGTTTCTTTTTTAACCGTATGAGAGAATCCTTAGTCAGGTAGTGCTTTTACGTCTCGTTGTGCAGAAGTTAGTGTTGCGGAAGGGCTTGGTGGGGATGGGGGGTTTGAGAGTTTTTCGTGAGCAACTAAAGGGACTCAGTATACGGCCGTTCATATGTGTATGAGACGTAGACGGTCGTATTAAATGCGTGTCCAGCAGACCAGCAGCTGTCTCCTCGTACTTAGGTATAGTTGCAATATAGTTAAGCAAACCTTACCTTACTCTCCTACCTACTGCAAGCCTCCACTCACTTTCATGCTGTGTCAGTATACTTGACGTAACTGTGCGGGGTGCGGGTGAACAGATACTGTTTATGAGCTTGTAAGGTGGTTCTCGCTCGCGCATACACGGGGATGTTTAATAAACTGAGCCTGAGCTTGCTTAAATAGTTTCAAAGCTGAAGAGCATAAACCTACCGCAATTTCTAACGGCTGTAATATTCAATTCGATGGTTTTTATTTCTAGTTTCTATCTTATTTCCTTCGTACCAATAAGTAAGTGATGAGAAGCCCAATGCTATCTAGTTTCATACTCTATCGCGGGACCTTCGAATCATATAGCAAACTTAAAGTAAAGAGTGAGACCATGAATGATATGTTCGAATGTCTCTATACTCCTTTATACATACATACACTTAATAATCTTAGTGCGTTGTATTTGGTACAGGCAAGTTCAAAGTTATGTAAGAAGACTAATATTAATTATTGGCAGTGGTACCAAGCTTAACTGCTCTTTTGATATTTAAACGAGTAGTAAAACTTTACCTGTTAGTATTAACTGACTTAAATAAATCTACGAATTTGTCACAAACTTCTAATCTACAATATTAACAGCTTCAAAGTCGTTTAAATTTAATATGAAACTTGTTAAATTCTTTGCACAATCAGATGAATCGTCGACATGTTGATTGTGCTGAAAACATGAAACTAGTATTTTTTGAAAATTATATTAGTATGTAGTAGACAAAACCATATTAATTATCCTGTTTGTCAGAATTTTACTACGTTTAACTTTATTATTCAGGATTGTACGGATTGTACGGATTTGCTTGTACGGATGACAAGTAGCAGATGAAATCGTCATTGCGGGGTTATTTTTTATTTATGAACTCATCGTCAGATCAAAAATAATTACAATTACGTTTATTAGTTTTTCCTTATCAACTTTTGATGCTTCGACAATGCATTATTTCGATAATTTTAAATTAAAAATCTACATACAAAAAATGCAAGTATTTGTAACGATGTGATGGGTTTTTTATGAAACAAAACGTTGTATTTTGCAAAAGACAGTTTGAAAAATGTCCACATATTTGAAACCCGAAACGGCTCCTACTTAGCCCCTCATGCCAACACCACTTTAACCATTCATCAATATTCTTGCTAATATTTTTTTAGAATGTTTTAATGTAGAACTATAGTATTTTTAACGAGATTGAGGTACGAGATTAGCACAGGAAAGGAAAAAGTACACGTTTTATTTTAGACGCTAAAATTAACCAACAACATGGCCTATCTAAGCGCCGTGTATATTTTTAGCCTGCACATAATTGTGATGCAGAAGTGTACATGCGATATCCAAGGTTTCGCTGGTTGCAAAATGTAACAAAAGAATCTCGATAGGAAATAATAAATAACGCTCGGCCAATTTTCAATGGACTATCATGCTAAGAAATTATTTCTAAATTACAAGTTGTTTTGGTTACCATTGATAGCATATGCATTGCGAATATGTTAGGTGGAAGTGGTATTCGCGTATAATTAAAGGGCCTGCAACTAAAATGTGTTGAACCTAATAGGTTTCCATTATTCTCCGTAACACAATTTATGTTTTTAGCTAAACTTCACACAGCTAGCAGGTGAAAGGGGTATTATTACGTTAATTAAATGTCAAGCAAGACTTCAAATCGTTAACTAATTAAAAAGAGATACATATTTTTCAAAAACAATTTAAGCACCTTCACTTGTTTCGTGAATTCTAAACTTCAAATTCTTTAGTATTCTGATTTTTGAACGAATTTTTTTTAAATTGTGACATAGGCTAAACTTGACATAAAAATATTTTTAAACCCTAATTATTATGAAAAGAAGAAATATTAAATTGCCAGACTAATATTTTGGTTACCACAAAATAAATTAGCAACTCTTTGTGAAACATTTTTTCTATTGAATTCAGTGAATTTAAAACTTTATTTGCTCTTTGAAAATTATTTTAATACGTAATAACTTAATGTGTAGCCTTAAATTCTAGTATACCTTATCTTTTAGCACACTTTGCAGAAAGTTCAAACTTTATTAAAAATTAGCAATTATTTTTGGAGGAGTGTCTAATTGAATTACAAAATCTTGTAATACTTCAATTTATTTTTGTTTTATATTGTATAGTAGATAATATCGTCTGTGATGAATCAAAATGACCCATCCCCAATTTAAGCTAGAATTAAAATGAGCTATGTCATAAAAAAATTAATAAACAGGCGTAAAATGTTAATTAAGAGTTTTTGAAACGCATAAAATGCTCTATTTGTATGTTTTTGGAAAGTGGGAAATGTTCTTTTTACATGTTTTCGAAAAGTGTAAAATGTTTTATTTAAAAGCTTTTAAGACTTGTTGCAATATTGTTCTAGATATTGGATTTTATTTTTAGCTTCAAATGGAAATGGGTAATTTAGGTTCTTCAACGATATAAATATTGTCGAAGTTTTATAATCATGCCACAGGAAAGAATAATTTGGTTATTTGCTGATTTATTCCGACACCGCTTGGTACTCCAACATTGCTTAAGCTTGTGTCTGCTATAGATATCGGTTTTAACTTTATTGCATCCGACAACATAATTAAACCGTAAAAAAAATCCGTTCGCCCATAGGTTATAACGGGTGTCAAAAGGAACTCACAATTAAATTAAATGAGGTTAAACGACGCATGAAAATTTGTATGCGCTTATTGGCCTAACATGTTACGGAGGTTGTGGGAACAACACATACATTGAAGAATTTAAAAATCCACCGTGGGCCTGAAGTAGATGCTGAGCTTAGAGCGAGTGACTTCATCACTGAAAAGCATGTTTTTTGTCAAAAGGCAAACCTAAAGCTAGCATTAAGCGCCGGTGCCAACGAGTTAGGTACGAAAAAACGACCTTTGCTGGTGACAGTGGGTCAGGTACATGTGCATGTGCAGCCATTTTGAGTATTTTTGGTTCGAATACGATCCCTGCATGCATTCTAGTTAAATTCTATGCTGAGGATATATTTTAAGCTAATTTTTGAACTTATAACAGTGGGGGTCCCTAAAATTGTAAAGTTTGTTTGACGTAATCTATGGACGATCCCTGCATGTCTACTAGTGAAATCCTTTGTCAATCGAATGTTTTCTATGGTACGAATATTCACTGAATGTCAGGTATATGGAACGTGCGAAGCATGTACCTACCTACTTAACTTCAGCGGCAAGTATTGAAATGCATGTAAACTCGCCAGACACTGGTTTTTCCTGGCATTCATTTTATTTCTCAAAATTTAGTCCATTAAATCGTTAATTGTGAAACATTGGTTAATCCGTTTGATTTAAAAAACAATAGGGTTCTATTCCATCTTATTAACGATCATTTAAAATTTATTTGAACAATTTAAGTTGAAAACTGTGACCTGTGGAGCACGACAAAAAAAATATCGACAGACAGACAGACGGACAGAACCATTCCTATAGATGCTCAGCATCTAAAAACTGAAAACAAGGACATATTTAAAACATAATATCAAGACCGATGAAGTAAAATAAACCCAGTTCTCTAAATATCTAATTTTAATAAAATATAACATTGTAAAACTAATATTACATGGCTTGTATTCGAGTGCTCAACAATCAATTACTGACATCGTTTTTAGATGCTGAGCTTAAGCTGCATCTATTGTAATGGTCATGTCCGTCCGTCTGTCCGTCTGTCGATGTGTGTTTTTTTGTCGTGCTCCACAGGCCACAATTTTTAACTGAGATTTGTCAACAAACATTTAAACGACGGCAAATGCAATAGAAAAGAACCCTATTGCTTTTTGTATTAATCGGATGTATCAGTTTTTTACAATCAACGATTTAACAGACCAACTTTTCCGCATTAAAATGAATCCAAGAAAAACGAATGTTTGGTACGACTTTACATGCGTTTCAATACTTGCCACTGACATGGGAACCTACCCTGCTTGAACACATGGATTCAAACGAATTGTATCATAACGTCTTCTACTGTAGCTAGTAACTGCTTCTAGCATAGTCGTTCGGGTGCAAAATGGCTTATCTCTATTTTATTCGAATTTGCATTTTCGAAATTTTCTTGAAATAAAAAGTCAAGAAAATTCAGTAAGATTAACAGTGGAAAATGTTAGTGATGACAGGGTCCCCCCTTCCATACTTTCGTGAAAACGGATAAATTATGACTTGGAGTGTTAAAATTATGGTTGCTAATAATTATCATCTTTCTGCAACTGAACATACTTAAAACACTACAACTGCAATGGGGTCGTCCATAAATGACGTCATAAAAATTTTCCAGTTATAGGACCGCATGATATCCCTGTCATCAGATTAGCTTAATAGCTTAGCTAGACTGTCGTTCGGGAACGGGAATTCCCGTTGCCGGACCGATCGGTCCGGGTCGGGAACGGTCCGGGAAAGGCTTTTTCTTTCCTCGAACTGATCGGGGCGGTCCGGGAACGGGGCGGGAAATTGGTTTTCCCGTTTCCCGACTCGACCCGGACCGGCGGGAAATTTCCCGAAGTTGACCATGTCTAGATTCTAGGTTCTATTCCATCTTATTAACGATCATTTAAAATTTATTTGAACAATTTAAGTTGAAAACTGTGACCTGTGGAGCACGACAAAAAAAATATCGACAGACAGACAGACGGACAGAACCATTCCTATAGATGCTCAGCATCTAAAAACTGAAAACAAGGACATATTTAAAACATAATATCAAGACCGATGAAGTAAAATAAACCCAGTTCTCTAAATATCTAATTTTAATAAAATATAACATTGTAAAACTAATATTACATGGCTTGTATTCGAGTGCTCAACAATCAATTACTGACATCGTTTTTAGATGCTAAGCTTAAGCTGCATCTATTGTAATGGTCATGTCCGTCCGTCTGTCCGTCTGTCGATGTGTGTTTTTTTGTCGTGCTCCACAGGCCACAATTTTCAACTGAGATTTGTCAACAAACATTTAAACGACGGCAAATGCAATAGAAAAGAACCCTATTGCTTTTTGTATTAATCGGATGTATCAGTTTTTTACAATCAACGATTTAACAGACCAACTTTTCCGCATTAAAATGAATCCAAGAAAAACGGATGTTTGGTACGACTTTACATGCGTTTCAATACTTGCCACTGACATGGGAACCTACCCTGCTTAAACACATGGATTCAAACGAATTGTATCATAACGTCTTCTACTGTAGCTAGTAACTGCTTCTAGCATAGTCGTTCGGGTGCAAAATGGCTTATCTCTATTTTATTCGAATTTGCATTTTCGAAATTTTCTTGAAATAAAAAGTCAAGAAAATTCAGTAAGATTAACAGTGGAAAATGTTAGTGATGACAGGGTCCCCCCTTCCATACTTTCGTGAAAACGGATAAATTATGACTTGGAGTGTTAAAATTATGGTTGCTAATAATTATCATCTTTCTGCAACTGAACATACTTAAAACACTACAACTGCAATGGGGTCGTCCATAAATGACGTCATAGAAATTTTCCAGTTATAGGACCGCATGATATCCCTGTCATCAGATTAGCTTAAAAGCTTAGCTAGACTGTCGTTCGGGAACGGGAATTCCCGTTGCCGGACTGATCGGTCCGGGTCGGGAACGGTCCGGGAAAGGCTTTTTCTTTCCCCGAACTGATCGGGGCGGTCCGGGAACGGGGCGGGAAATTGGTTTTCCCGTTTCCCGACTCGACCCGGACCGGCGGGAAATTTCCCGAAGTTGACCATGTCTAGATTCTAGGTCATTTGAAGCAGTGTGGCGTTTAACTTGAACAATTGATCTTTGAAAAACGTTTATTTAAACAATTTTTTCGTTAATTTAGTGCATAATTTTAAAGTCCAAGTATTCATTTTTAAATCCAGTGTTTCAATTTGTTAGTATCTTGGTTCAATATGTTGTTGTATTTTCATTTAATATATTTTAATTTGCATTAAGGCGATAAGTAAATTAGTTAGTTTAGTATTACTCTTAAACTTGCTTGCAATTTAACTGAAATTATATGAAATCTTGATTCTCCTTCATTTTCGAATTGTTACGAGCTCAAACTTTATTACAATTGCTTTACAGTAAAATAACAAAAAGCAATCGTACTCTTGTTTCTGAACACTATGCTTGGGTTGAATCTTACATTGCGGTGAAACCCTATACTATCTATAATAAATTTTAGATTTTAGCAAGCGTTTATTTTTGTAACTCTCGGCATGAGCTTCATGAGTGATCACAATAATCAAGTCAATAAGTTATACAATTAGGAGTTATGTGTAATGTGTTGACCGTTGACCTCATGTTAAAAGAATGTTTGCACTTGTACATAACAAATTGTTTAGTAGCTTCCTACAAGCAACTGCCGTGGTGTGATTTTTTAGTTTTCTAACGAGATAATATGAATAATGCAGGATATATTTAATCGTAGTATAATTTTTATATAGCTAATTAGGGATGCCCGGTTTAGGAAAATTTACATCATTCTGAACAGTTAAATTATATTAGGAACCCTTTTATTGGCGTTTAAATACCACACTGTCAAAACTCAAAATTCAAAATACTTACTAGATTTAGGGTATGGATGTTTCTTGTTTGGATGCTGAGCTTAAGCGCCTAAAAAAATGAATTTTTCCGTCGTGTTGTCTACTTTATTTTGTTGCACGTGTATTTTAAGGATGCGTTTTTTTCTGATATTTTAAAACACAAATACCTATTTGAAATTCCATTTAGGAAAATTTGATTTTAATTTTTGTCAAATGAAAACGGACATAAAGTGCTCATAGTTCTTAAGTGTTACCAGACTAACGATAAGTAATTTAAGCATGCAAAGTTCGAATATCTAAATGTTGTCTGAAAACTAAAAAATTAAAATATGATTTTTAGTTTTTAGAGCAAAAGTGCAGACATTGAGTTTGAGTTTGAGTTTCACTTTATTTACGTGTCAGGTTTTTCAATTCAGGCAAAAGTGTAGACATCCTAATTTTTCAAAATTTTAATGCGCTTAAACAATTTTCTTTCTAATTTCAAATGCGAAAATTTTCGGGAAATTTCCCGGCGGTCCGGGTCGGGAACGGTCCGGGGCGGGAACGGGTCGGGGAAGAGCCTTTCCTGTTCCCCGAAACTCGGGGCGGGAAACAAATATGTTCGGGTCGGGACGGGAAATGCAATTTCCCGCCCCGACCCGGACCGAACGAAAGTCTAAGCTTAGCTGTTGCAATGCATATATTATGTTTCAGATTTATGTGCTAAACCCTGTCCATCCCCTTAAATCGTTACCACATTTGTATTTCTTAATGCCGCCCCCCTTTCTTATTAACTTTAATGTTTTTTTCGAAAAAATAAATTTTATACAACACGTTTCATTTTATTTACAATGTATCTGCTTCGATTTGTGGGTATTTAGAATTCAGAATCCAAAAAAATTCCTTGAAACGTCAGTTTTGAAATCCTCCCCCTTCCTGCGAATTCTATGCGTCATTCAGCTTAACCGTCTACCCCCTAGAAGTTAAAACGTAATATATGGATTTCCTTTAATCATTGCGTGAATGGCTATCTTTAACATGGGGTGTCTTAAATACCCAAATACTGAACCTCCTTATGATGTCATTTATGGACGGTCATTAATATTTATACAAGGTTCCATGAAATTCATGGCAGCGGTTTTTCTCGACGTCAAACTGTACAAAAGAAATAGATTATAATAAACCATTTTAAGTCTTGGATAGGAATGGCAAATTCAAAACTCCCTGCGTTTCATGACTGCAGTAGTGAAGGCTCCCTGGACTCCCAATACTCCCTCCAACACTCCCTAGTTTCAAAACTCCCTTAAACTCCCTAATCTCCCTTAGGAGTTTTCGGAGTTTTTGCTGTTTTGGGAGCGTAAATATAAATTATTAGCAATTACCAACACACTTTTTTAAGCGAAATTTATGAATCTGCAATACACATTTTTGTCCGCTGGTTATTGTAATGTAAATCACAATGAACTGGCTCTTACTGTGAAGGTTTGGCATGAAATTCACAGATGCCGTGTCTTTGGGAGTTTTGCCCCTTCAAAACTCCCAAAACTCCCAGCGTGAAAACTCCCGGCGTTTAGGGAACTCCATAGTGAGTTTTAAAATGGAGCGCTCCCAAAACTCCAAATGTTCTCTCCCTCCCAAAGCTCCCAAACTCCATTGGAGTTTTGAAATTGCATACCCCAATGTTGGATATTTAATACATTCAATGTTAAGGATAGCCATTTACACAATGATTAGGCTGATGCGGTCCTACAATTGAAAAATTTCTATGACGTCATTTATGGACGACCCTATTGCAGTTGAACTGTTTTTAGTATGTTCAGTTGCAGAAAGATGATAATTATTAGCAACCATAATTTTAACACTACATTTACTCCAAGTCATAATTTATCCGTTTTCACGAAAGTATGGAAGGGGGGACTCTGTCATCACTAAAATTTTCCACTGTTAATCCTACTGAATTTTCTTGACTTTTTATTTCAAGAAAATTTCGAAAATGCAAATTCGAATAAAATAGAGATAAGCCATTTTGCACCCGAACGACTATGCTAGAAGCAGTTACTAGCTACAGTAGAAGACGTTATGATACAATTCGTTTGAATCCATGTGTTCAAGCAGGGTAGGTTCCCATGTGAGCCTAAGTAGGTACATGTAGGTACATGCGCCGCACGTTTCACACACCAGACATTCAGTAGATATTCCTACCATAGAAATCTTCAGAAATACATACCATAGAAAACCCAATGTCAGGAAGCGTTCAAAACTGTTGTCTTTGGCAAATTTTGTATACATGACGAGAATAGGAATTAGCTATATATAATTATTATAATTATATTTCCGTGTCAAACACAAATTACCATTTTAGGGACTCCCGCTGTCATTAGTTCAAAACTTAGGTTGACAAATACCCTTAACATAGGATTTTACTAATATGCATCCAGAGATCGTCCATAAATGACGTCAAACAAATTTTACTATTTTAGGGAACCCCACTGTCCTAAGTTCAGAAATTAGGTTGACATACATCCTCGACATAAGATTTTACTAGTATGCATGCAGAGATCGTCCATAAATTGCGTCATACAAATTTTACTATTTTAGGGACCCCCAATGTCATTAGTTCGGAAATAAGGTTGAAATATATCCTAAAGATAGGATTTTTAGTACCCCCAGTTTCAAATTTAAAATTTTTGGTGTTATAGATGTTCAGTTATCGTCTATAATGACGTCTTTCAGTTTTATATATATTCAGCGATCGTCTTTAATGACGTCATTCAAGTATAGTTTTTAATTCCCCTAGTTTTAACTTTATATGTTTTCCCAACGTGTATTAACTACATGTCACAGACTTACCTATATGTGGTATAGATATTTAGGAATAGTACATAATAACGTCCTTTAAATATTATAGTTTTTAGTACTCCCACTTTTAACTTTATAATTTTTCACAACCTATTCTAACTACCAGTCACAGACTAAACATCAGTTCCACGTCAGACTCGGCAACGAGAAGTAGTGCGTGTGTTTTGTCGGAAAACAAAATAAGTTTTTTTCTGTTTTTGTGTGTTTGTGTTTTGTGGGAGGAAGCTAAGGAAGGATGGCGAACTTACCGGAGTATTCGGATACGGGTAATCCAGTTTTCGGTAAGATGCAATCATTCCGAGAGCCGGAATCTTCCTAGGAACGGGGGGGATATTTTTTATTTTTATTATTTATTAAATATTTGTGGTTGGGAAGGTGGACAAGTTTTTTTGCTTAGGATGTACTTAGGAGCTACAATATTTTCCCTCCCTAGTACCCCTATTGAGAATTTTGTTTACGCTTTAGTTCCAAAATTGGTGGATAGATGGCGTCGTAGGGCTATAAATGACATTGTTAGCAATTTTGTTTTTAGTGGATTGTTATTTAGCAGGAGTGAGTTTGTATTTTTAATTATTTTTCACTCCTGCTGGATATGGTTTATTTGTTTTCGCTACGGAGGAACCCAGTACACAATGATCGTGTGTTATTGGTGGCCAATGTTTGAAAATAGGAACTGGGTGCACACATATGCTACAAACATATGTGCATGGATAAGGATTGAGTATGTTGCTAGGTACTGCTGTATTGGTACCCCTAATGTATTACCCATGCATACGGGGGCGATACTGTTGTATTGGCTAATGTATTGCAATGTATGGGTACTTTGGATACGGGCCGTTGTTAGGCACGTATGGTGGGAGCAAATGGCTTGGGTACGGTTTTGTTTGAGATTGTGGGCAGAACGGGTATTACGGGTGGTGGTGCTAAGAGGAGATGACTTTTAACATCGGGTTGGGTCAACAGCCTGGTGGGGCCTCTTCCATGGCCCTATCAAGTATTGACCTGACCCAAATTAATATGCACCACTCCAAAGCGGGGGCTATGAACTTATGTGGTCTTCGCGATGAATTGGTGCGACGTGAACATCACCTTAATGCTGCCGCCGCCCGTAATCGCCCGGTTTGCTCGCATATCTGTCTCATTCAAGAACCGTACTGTTATAAAGGAGCTTTGAGGGGTTTAGGTAAGGCTGATAAACTCTTTGTGTCTGACTTGCATGCTACTCCGCGTGCATGTGTTTTGATTTCGAGGAATGTGAGAGCTCAATTGCTGATAGAGTTTACGAGCAGAGATGTAGTCTCTGTTGTAACTTGGTGGGGTAAGGGTCCGATAGTCTTTGCTTCTGTGTATATGCCAGGTGAAGCAACTGATCCTCCCGAGGATCGCGTGCGCAAGCTAGTTGACTACTGCCAGGTCAATAAACTGCCCCTTATCATAGGTGCTGATGCTAATGCACATAACCGGGTATGGGGCAGCACCGACACTAATCGCAGAGGTGAGGTACTGTTCGACTACGTTATGTCTACTGATCTTTCGGTAGTGAATCAGGGTAGTGCTCCTACGTTTGTTGTAGCTAACAGGAGTGAGGTAATCGACATCACGCTGGCTAATAGATTGGCTGAGTCATGGGTTGACGGATGGGCTGTGTCAGACGAGGAATCGGGGTCTGATCACAGGTACATTCGTTTCCGCGTCTCGGCTGGCTTGCCAGTGGCTGTTCGTTGTCGAAACATTAGGAAAGTGGATTGGAGCAGATACTCTGCTTGTTTAAGGGAGAGAGTTCACATGGTGTCTGATGGGCAGCTGCGCAGTGTTGAAGATGTTAATGCTGAGGCGGCTGCTATCGGCGAGGCCATGATGAAATCTCTTGATGAGGTATGCCCTTTAAGGACATATAGACGAAGGGACAGGGTGGCGTCGTGGTGGACAAATGAGCTCACAGCTCTTCGAGTGGGTGTAACCACCCTCTTTAAGAGAGTGGGTCGTCACGGACGTGACCCTGTAATTTGGCAAGAGTATAAGGAAGCTCGCAATGTCTATTTGTCAGCTGTTCGATGTGCAAAACGAAGGTCATGGACCGACTTTTGTGGTGGTGTAAGTAAGTATGGAGACGCTGTAAAGTGTCTTAGGAGCCTTGAGGGGAATGTGACGAGGATTCCGGGGTCAATTTATGATGCTGTGACGGATCGGTCAACGACGTCAATGAATGAGACTCTGGATGTCCTTCTTAGGTATCACTTTCCTGGGCTGGATAGTGGGGAGCGACCTATCATGGATCATGGTATGCGTTCCCTGGAATTCGATGGCTGCTTAGAGATCATTACTGAGAGGAAGGTGCAGAATGCTGTTTGGAGTTTTAGTCCATACAAGTCTGCGGGGGCTGACGGTATTCAACCTGTGCTATTGCAGAGAAGTCTACCGGTGATTTTGGGGCGGTTAGTTGCTCTTTATCAGGCTTGCCTGGCATTGGGCACTGTACCGCTGTGCTGGAGGGTGGCTAGGGTAGTATTTCTACCTAAGCCGGGTAGGGGAGACTACTGTAAGGCCTCTTCGTGGAGGCCTATACAGCTAGCTCCTGTTTTGTTGAAGGTCCTGGAAAGACTGGTGGACGGGCACATCAGAACACCTGAGTTGGAGAGCAGGCTCAGGGCTAATCATCAGTTTGCGTACTTGAGGGGTCTTTCCACGGATGCGGCTATTCATAGAATAGTAGCGTATGTGGAGAGGGCCCTTGAGTCGGGACTGATGGTTCTGGGTGCCTTTGCTGACATTGAAGGGGCCTTCAACAATGTATTATTCAGTGCTATAACTTCAGCATTGGATAGGTTTGGTATTTGCTCTTTGTTGAAAAGGTGGATCGACTTTAGTCTTAGACATAGGAGGGTGGTGTCTGAGATTAGTGGTTGTTCTAGGGAACGAAAGGTGGAAAGAGGGTGTCCGCAAGGTGGGGTTATTTCACCTCTCTTGTGGAACTTAGTTATGGATGGTCTTTTGACTAATCTTGGTCAAAGGGCGTCGTCTACTCTGTCACAGGGGTATGCCGATGACACAGGGGTGCTTCAAAGCGGCATGGTGCTCCGCACACTCACACATCGGGTCACTGATGGTCTAGATATTATCAGTGACTGGTGTGTAGAGGTGGGATTAAACCTTAATGCTGAGAAGACCGAGTTGATTCTGTTCACCAGGAACACCAGGCTTTGTCCTGCTTCTGTTAGGTACAGGGGAGTGAGCTTGGATATCCGGCGAACAGTTAGGTACTTAGGCGTTGTACTGGACAAGCACTTGACCTGGATGCCACACTGCAAGTCAGTGGAGAGCAGGTCGCAGGTGACCTTGGCCAGATGCAAACGCATGGTTGGAAGCAAATGGGGTCTATCTCCCACCGTGGCTAGATGGACTTATACTGCCCTTGTCCGTCCAGTGATGGAGTATGGGGTTGTGGCTTGGGCTCCTGCACTGGAGAAAAGCTCTTATGTCAGTTTGTTGGGTAGGGTACAGCATCAAGCGTGCCTTATGATTACGGGTGGGCTTCGATCGACGCCTAGGGCGGCGATGGAGTGTCTTATTGGCCTCACGCCTCTGGACATCTGTCTAAAGGCGGTGGCTGTTAGGTCTATGCATAGGCTGAAAACGAGGGATTTGTGGACAAAAAATCCTTGGTTTGGGGGCTCAACCAGTCATACTGTGATTTGTGAGAGGTGGGGCTCCTTTGTTCCCATTCTTCAGATGCCAGTGGACTGGATGTATAAGAGCCTGGAGAATCGGAGGTTCACTGTTGAACTTGGATCGCGGGTGGATTGGGCTGTTGATCTATCTCTTCTGGGGGGTGGGGTTGTTTGCTTTACTGATGGCTCACGTGATGGTGATAATGCTGGCTGTGGAGTTGTGATTGAGGACAGAAACCAGGGAGTAACTCTTATGGCTTCGTCTGTGTATCTTGGTGCTGATGCTTCTGTATTCCAGTGTGAGATCCTTGGTATCTCCTTGGCGGCCCATTGGTTGATGGAGAATGGCACTGAGGATCTCACGGTTAGAGTATTCAGTGATAGTCAGAGTTCTTTGCGAGCACTGTCCAGGCCTTACACTGTCTCAAGTGTCGTGTGGGACTGTCACACTAACCTCAACAGACTCGCTGAGAGGGGTTGTGAGGTTGTGTTAGTATGGATCCCTGCACACTCGGGTTTCAGGGGTAATGAGGAGGCGGATAGGCTGGCGAAGGCTTCGTATGATGGGAGTTGCGGTAGGCAGTTTGGTCCAAGACCAATTGTTCCAGTTCCACTCTCCGCTGTTCACTGCGCAATTGCGCAATGGGCTAGGCGTGAGCATGAAAGACAATGGACTGGACTACGCAACTGTAGGCAGGCCAAGCTCTGGATATCGGCACCACTTTACGGCAATGCGTCGTTGGTGCGTTATCCCAGAGATCAATTAAGATGGTTGATTGGACTAGTGACGGGGCATGGGGCTTGGGGAGCTCACGGTTGGAGGATTGGAGTGTTGGACTCCCCTACGTGCGTGCACTGTGGGGAGGATGATGATACACCAATTCACTATTTGACTGTGTGCCCAGCCTTTGTACTTGTGAGAAACCTCTATCTTGGGGGGTGTCTTATATCATTGGATATGTTGGGTCAGGCGTCGGTGGCTCAGTTAGTGGCGTTTTCGCGCTCTACTGGCAGGCTTGCGATTTGATCTTGTTTTTCTTTTTCTGCTTTTTTTTTTTTTTTTGAGGGGGAGTCTGCAATAGGCCATAATTATAAAGGCCTCGGCGGCGTTGGTCTCTTTGGGACCAAACCCCTGTCATTTAATAATAATAATACCAGTCACAGACTTACCTATATGTGTTATAGATATTCAGGGATCGTCCCTAATGACGTCATGCAATCATTATAGTTTTTGGGACCGCCATTTTCAATTTTAAAATTTTTTCAACCTTTTTTTCATCTGCTTGCAAAGTACATTCGTATGTGTTATTAATAGTAGGGGAGGCTCCATAAGTTACGTCATTTGTAAATCATGCAATTCTCAAAAATATTTATTTTAAAATTGGGTCGTAGATTTCTTATATTGTATGTGTATTAAGTTAGAAGCAAAAATGATTGGCTATTTTAACTAAACACTATATAGGGACGTCGATAATTCCCCATATGTAGGACGACAACATAAGCTAAAAATTATTCCTTTATTTCATCTTCATCGAAAGACAATTTTGGTATTTTATGGAATAATTTAATTTGTAGATACTTCATTTAATTATATCCCAAAAAGTTTATTTAGACTTTTAGACTGGAAAATAATCAGAATGATTTACAGGTGCACGCCGCTAACAAGCAAACTACTTACTATTATTCCTTGGGACCTGAAATACTATAGCCTGAAGCGTTTCTTTAGACGTCAGTAAGAACAAAAAATGTGGTAACTCAAGTGCATTTTGTGCGGTGCTTCAGCAGCAGCCCGCCAAAATTCAAAAAACCGGAATTTTTCAAAGTTTGCCACGCTGTAACTCCTACAGTTTTTGTCTGATTTCAATGAGACAGGCAGTTTTGTGATGTTCAGACTTTTATCTATAAAGTGATTTCTCGAAATTTTTAATTTTGATTTTTTATATTTTTGTTGTAAAATTAATAAAATGTCCTACTTTCCCGACCTAATTTTTAATTCCGGTTTTTTGGGGGGGGAAATTAAAAGTCGAATTTAAAAATTTCCCAAAATAAATTTTTAGATAAAAATATGAGAATCACAAAACTGCAGGTTTTATTGAAATCTTACACAAACTGTAGAAGTTACAGGGCGGCAAAGTTAAAAAAAATCCGTGTTTTGGAATTTTGGAGGGCTGCTGCTGAACCACCGCGCAAAATGCACTCGAGTTACCACATTATTCGTTCTTATTAAGGTCCAAGAAAACGTTCCTGGCTAGGATTTTCCTGATCCCGAAGAATCATAGTAAGTGGTTTGCTTGTAAGTAATATTATAAGCATTCAATTCATAGAACGGTGACGTCAAGTTGCATTATATCTAAGTCAACGTTTTGGTATAAAACCGATATCTTTGAATTAATTTGCATAATCAAACGTGAAGAATAAGAGAAAAAACTCTTTTTGTGTAGAGTTTTGCAAACAGTTTGCGTTGTTTCCCTTAGCTTTATAATTACTTAAGTATAATTATCATCCGCCTGGTTTATATATAATTATATACATCAAGTGGTTCAGGATGTTAGGGATGGTCCATAAATGACGTCTTTAAAAAGTATCAATTTTGTAAGGACTACTTCGAACACCATTTGCCATCAGTTAAGCCATTCCGTAAATGGCTATCTTTAGCATGTAATGCCAGGAGTAGCCAAGTAGACCGACCCATTGACCCTACCAATAACGTCATTTGTGGATGATGTCCTAATTTTTATAAAATGAGGTTTTGCAAAATCTTTACTAGTATTTGTGGTTAGTTATAATATTATGTATAATTTTTAATATCTTATTACAATTAAATTGAAACTTTTAGACCCCTATCTTTATCGTTAATCCATATTCGATATTCAAAATATTTTAAGGTATAGTATTTTAAGCATAGCATATAAACAGATTAAAAAACCTAAACAATTTAGATAATTATTTTTTTATGTTAACTAGTTATTATGTATATGTAAACTTTAGTTGACCTCCAGGGATCACGTAGTTCTCGTGAAATTATTTAAAAGCTTCAAATGGCTGTCCCGATAGAATAAGGACACTTCCCGGTTTCCTACATTCACATGACCATAACTTTGGACCTAACTAGCGAAAAAATTTCAAATTTGGCCTGGTCACTCCAAAGTTCATTAGGTATGACTAAAAACATTCACTTTCATCACTGAATTCGGATGGCACTGGAAAAAACGAGCCCCAGCCGTCCAAATGTTTTTACTATATGAATCATATGGGAAGACGTGACTTGCTGCACTAAAACATCCAGTATATGCGTATTTCTCAACCGATTTCAATAACCAAACGCGGGACACAAACCTCATAAAATTGCCTACAAAAACATTTATCACTTGTGTATGGGGTCAACTGGGGTCACGCAGCGCACTTCCATGACCATGGGTTACACTGGTGCGTTGCCCCGACGCTATGCTAGCAGTGTGCATCCAATTCACTTAATGCAAAACCGTGTTCATGGAAGTGCGCCGCGTGACCCCAGGTTACCCCATACACAAGTGATATGTTGGTTTGTAGGCAATTTCATGAGGTTTGTCCGTTTGTGTCCCGCGTTTATTATTTGAAATTAGTTAAGAATTACGCATATCTTCGATGTTCTAGTGCAACAAGTCACGTCTTCCCATATGATTCCTATATGTAGTAAAACAATTTGAACGGCGGGGGCTCGTTTTCTCCAGTGCCACTGGGGCCACCTGAATCCTGTGATGAAAGTGAATGTTTCTAGTCATACTTAATGTACCTAGGGGTGACCAGGCTAAATTAGAAATTTTTTCGCTAACTAGGTCAGAAGTTGTGGTCATGTAAATGAAGGAAACCGGGAAGTGTCCTTATTCTATCGGGACAGCCATTTACAGCTTTTAAATAATTTTACGAGAACTACGTTACCCCTGGAGGTCAACTAAAGTTTACATATACATAATAATTAGTTAACATAAAAAAAAATTATCTTGTCCCAGGAGCCCCGTGTGAGGGGGAGTAAACCACGAAAAACGCTGTCTTTATTCTATCAGGACACACTGTATAATATCATATAAAATGTCTACGCCACGGAAATATAAGCAAATTGCTCTTAAATTATGTCCTTATTGTTTGTAATACAGTTTTTCTAAGTTAATTACTTCTGAGTGAGATGTTCGTAGATACATCGAAATGAATTACTGGATAATTATTTGAATTTAATTATTTGTTTAATTTATGCATTTTTTAAGTATTAAAGACAGACTTTAGTTTCGTTCACGTACCTATTAACGTGTCTGACATGCACTATTGCATTAAAACATTTTTGACTTTGTGACTTAAAAACTAAAAACAAATGCAGTTACTCTGTCGAACTATAGTGCTAACTTGGTGCTGCATATAAACGTTAGTATACGTAGCTTCCTTTCTATACAAAGTACCGTTAATTATATAACGTTTAATCTTCCCTATTGTATGAGTCATATTATAGAGCCTGACAAAAACAGTTAAACAATATTTATTCGAATTTTTATATTGTATTGGGTAACTAAATTGCAGCAAAGAGCTACTTGTCAATTACATAAAAAAGCTTTGTTTTTAAGATATTTTGTATTGTTTAAAAATAACAAAAAACCTTGCTACTCATTCATAAATCGCCAATATCTGAATACATTATTAATTGCATGCATTATACACGTAAGTGGTTTTAAATATGAAGAGTTTTTCGGCAAAACGGGATAAGTCCATTTTTTCAAAAATGAGATTATTTGTGTTATTTGTTCTATTCGACTAGATACGTTACTGTGTTGAATGGTAAAGGTCAAAGTTCAATCAAAGTAATTTTTAAAAATGGCTCAAATTTCGTTTTTTGGCAAAACAGGATAAGTCCATTAAATTATTTTTGGCAAAATGGGATAACTCCAACTAAAACACTCCTTTCTGATTTAAATTTGGTTTTTGAGTTTTTTCGTAGTTTGTAGAAGACAATTGCCGTGCGTTAATGTTTTTATGTAAAGAAATAAATTTCATTCAAAATGATTAGAATTTCATGTCACGGACTTTTTACCCCATGTTAAGTTATTGATTTTTTGACAAAACGGGATAAGTCCACAAAATAAAATTTTTGAAAATTTTCTGAAAAATTCCAAAGTCCGTCTAGAAATATGAAACTACTTGTAATTAGGCTTCGTCAGGTGCAGTACCTGTAGAAAAAAATTGAGTTTGAAAAACTCAACCTGTCACCATTTATTTATTTTTCGTTGCTCCTGTAAAATTTGCTTTGATGGACTTATCCCGTTTTGCCAAAAAACTCTTCATATGTATAATGACAATTTTTGGATGAACCTTTAAGCCGTCCTAAAGTTTTATACTGAAAGTGTTGCAGACTACCCAGTTTATCTATGAATTTTTACAGCAACAGGAATAAGCTATTTAATCTGCTTTGAGTAAAAGGTAAAGTTTCATGAAGTGTGTTCAAATTTCAGCGCGTTGATGCATATAACGTATTCACACAATTTCTTTTAACGCCTCCTGGGATTCCTGGAGCGCCTGAATCAGCGATTGCGATTAATGTCTACCTTAGATCCCTCATAACCTTCAGGTGTCGTGTAAATCCGTGGTCTATGACTCAGCTAGGCGTAATTCCATTGATACCCTCGCAATGAAATCGACTATATCACTGCAATCAGTGTTTACTTGCTTGTTTACTTGGTTGATTATGGAAAAGAAGAAACACGCATACCGTCTGCGAAGAAGCAAAACGACCCGTCTCTAGTTTTAGCTACAATCAAAATGCGCAAATTACAAGAAAATGTTAAAATTTATCAAAATCCTAAAAGCTCGTATGTAAAACATCTTGCAGTTTCCAATTGCAAGTAAATAGAATTTTTGAACTTTTAAAAAACAAGTAAATAGAGTATTTTGTACTTTTAAAGAACCCAGAGTTACTGTTTTCAGTATTTATCTGGTTTCCTTTTTTTAGTTAGTGTTGTAATTGTCATTATTCCTTTAAATTCTATCTTTAATTGGATAAAGGAAATTTTAATTATTCACAAACGAATTAAAAGCAGCATTACGATTGCGATGTCGTTTAATTTTTTCAGAATTACACTTCAAAACGCCCCGTATTATTGGGGAGTAATAGGACTTTCTTGCATTTACTACCGTGAATACCTTTTGTCAGTAACCTATGTGTCACAACGAGTCTAACACGAATAGCAGCTGGCTTCAACTAGTATAAATTTTGTACGGCGTTTAAATTATTTTTTTTGCGCTCTTGTACTTCAAACACTAACGGTATCCCTGGTGGATGACCAGTATGACCTAATCGCTTTACTGCTACACCAAAACAGATGTCTGCAAATATTCTAACTCTACATATAAGTAATTTCTACGCAATGGAAAAATAAAAAAATTGCACTCAAATTATTTATTATTTGATTGTGAAAGCGTTTTTAAAAAATAATTACTTCTGCGTGAGATGCAAATACTTTGAAACGAAAAATTGGGTGATTATTAAAAAATAAATACTTGATAACTATTTATTGGTTTGTTTTAATTCAACAAAGTTCAATTGTTTTCCAATCTAATTAATACACAAAATGCATCAAAATAATGTACACATGATCAAATTTTTTTAGATAAGTTAAAGCGCATGAAGAATGAAGATATCATTTGTTTTCTGTGCAGGCTAAATAATTTTATTAGCGTGTACTGATCGACATTTTTTTGTTAAGCCAGAACGTACATGGGAACCTACCCTGCTTGAACACATGGATTCAAACGAATTGTATCATAACGTCTTCTACTGTGGCTAGTTACTGCTGCTAGTATAGTCGTTCGGGTGCAAAATGGCTTATCTCTGTTTTATTCGAATTTGCATTTTCGAAATTTTCTTGAAATAAAAAGTCAAGAAAATTTAGTGGGAATAACAGTGGAAAATTTTAGTGAAGGAAGGGTCCCCCCTTCCATTCTTTTGTAAAAACGGTTAAATTATGACTTTTAGTAAAATGTAGCTTCAAAATCACGTTTATCTTTAATTATCATCCATTTGCAACTAAACATACTAAAAACACTTCAACTGCAATAGGGTCGTCCATAAATGACGTCATAGAAATTTTCTAGTTGTAGGACCGCGTAACTTTCTTGTCATCAGCTTACGTTAGCTTAATAGCACAATGCATATACTACGTTTTAGATTTTGTGCTAAACGCTATCCGTCCCCGTAAATCGATACCACATTTTTATTTCTCAATGCTGCCCCCCTTCCCTATAAACGTTAACTTTTTTTCGAAAAAATGAATTTCTTACTTCACTTTACATTTTATTTATAATGTACCTGCATTGATTTGCCGGTATAAAAAATTGATAATTCAAAAAAATTGCTTGAAACTTCATTTTTGAAATCCTATGCTGTTTCAGCTGAAATCCCTTCCCCCTAGAAGATGAAACGTAATGTATGAATGACCCTTAATCATTGCGTAAATGGCTATCCCTAACATGGAATGTCCTAAATATCCAAGCATTGAACCTCCTATGATGTCATTTATGGTCCGTTCCTAATATTTACAGGAGGTTCCAAGGAATTTATGACAGCGATTTGAATCGACCTCAAACTGTACAAAAAAAATAGGTTATAGTAAATCATCTTTAAAGTCTTGGATATTTAAGACATTTAATATAATAATAATAAATAAAGGGAATGTATTCAAAAATAGCTATTTACACAATGATGAAGCTGATGCGGTCCTACAACTGGAAAATTTCTATGACATCATTTATGGATGACCCTATTGCAGTTGAAGTGTTTTTAGTATGTTCAGTTGCAAATAGATGATAATTATAGATAAACGTAATTTTAAAGCTACATTTTACTAAAAGTCATAATTTATCCATTTTCACGAAAGTATGGAAGGGGGGACCCTTCCTGCACTAAAATTATCCACTGTTATTCCCACTGAATTTTCTTGACTTTTTATTTCAAGAAAATTACGAAAATGCAAATTCGAATAAAACAGAGATAAGCCATTTTGCACCCGAACGACTATACTAGCAGCAGTTACTAGCCACAGTAGAAGACGTTATGATACAATTCGTTTGAATCCATGTGTTCAAGCAGGGTAGGTTCCCATGTTAGTTTATTTTATCACGATAATACAAAATGCATTTACATAAAGAAATTTAAAATATCAAAAGATGCCTTTATTTGAGTTCGCACAGGTGCGGGCTGGTCATAAGATACTACGGAAGTTTTGTGTGGGCCTCTAATTACTTCATACATTATCTAAACGATAGCATAAGTTGTGACAACATTACAATATAATTATACCTATTAAATAATTTAAATAGAAAAAAATGTTGCATTTAAAAACCGTTTGAGTATTTCAGTTCTAATTTTATACACTTTACTGATCAGTTGCGGGTTTCTTCGTCGTCTAATTTGTGGTAGGGTTAAGTAGAACGCGTTTTTCATAACTCAATAACATACACATAAAAGTTTCCAACTAAATCCATTTTCTTTTTCAGTGGATTCCACATAACAGGTTTACAATTACGATTATTAAGAACTCTGTAGTCGTTTTATAATTTAGAACAAGTTAAAAAAATTATTTTTATATTAATCTTTTTCTTCCAGTTATTTTGTCACAAACTCCAGGGTTGAATAGTTGTGCCATCAGCTTTTTGTGAAAAACGTTTGATTGCCGAACTTGTTTTTCATTAAACAAAATAATAATTCTCGATGATTTAAAAAAATAAAATTATATTAGGGTAAATCTTTTTCGTTCAATGAGGTTACTCTATTTGGTTTTGATTTTACTTTAATAGGCAATGATTTATTTATTTTGAAGCAGTACTTGTATTAGCAGTAAAATATTTAATTCAAATGGCCTAACATAGAATTATTTTAATTGGCAATGATATTTACTTTTAACAATTTTATTTTATCAAAGCAGAACTAAAGTAAATAAAACTAGAGTTTTGCTCCACCCACTCCTTTAGATCTCCCATACTCATGCCACTGTCTGATTTCTTCTTTTCTCTTGCAACAAAATTACTAACTTGTTTCACACTTGGTGGAGTATCTACATTTTCCAACAGTATTTGTAGCCCTCCAGTTGTGCCACTTTTTATGCACCCATTCTGTAGGCTGTTGATATCCTCCAAATCTTTTTAACAATTTGCAAGGTGGTGGCTGATCTTTAAATAATAATAATTTAAAATTTTTCATTTTTTCGAAAAAAAATGGTCAGTAAAATTAGGTCTCAAAAATAATGTTTTCCCTAAAATTTTTCGAAGAAATGAAAAATTTTGAATTTTGAAAAAATCCTGAAATTGCTTTTTAGAAAAACCTTAAGGATCAGAAAAAACAAAATTTTATCAAAATCGGACAAGAACTGTAAAAGTACCAGGGCGGCAAAATATTAAAGTATGCATTTTTTTAAACTTTGGCGGGATATCGTGATCGAACAACGCAAACTGCACTCGAGTTACTTTGGATCCCCACTATTCAAAAGTAGCCTGATTTTTCTAAACATAACTCATTGAAATCGACGGGTTACATGTGAAAACCATTCCCTTGTGAGAGGCAGGGAGACAGGAAAGGTACAACTCACCTTATCAGTGCTTGACGTCATCCACGAATATAAATGGTTTTTCTATTCACAATCACTACTCAAGAACTCATGAATACTTTACTCTAATATTTTGGTTTGAATGCTAGAAAAAGTATGGACTGCATTAAATAGCTGTAAATATATGATTGCCAGAAAAAATATGAAATTATCATTGCCAAAACATAAATATATCATTGCTAAAACAAATAATTTCGTCATTGCCAAAAAGCAAAAAATCAATTCAGCACTAAAGTATCACCCATTATATTAAGCTGTAAGTGATCTTTACTTCTACGTATACTAATATTATTGTAATTGTCAGTTTAATTAGATTGTAGGCAAAATTGTTGTTTCATGCAGTATTTGAAATGGTTTTACACCACGTAGTATGCCTAGCATTACATGATGTCTACGTAAAAAATATCTGACAATTAATCTAAAGTACCTACTTTTCTCAGTGTCGTTTAATAATAATATTTTCTACTATTGACACTCACACCCGTTACGGAGGCATATTCAGAAAAGGAATTCATATTAAGAAAGTAATTGTGCTCATGCATAAATAATATCTAGGAAAATTAATCGAAATAAAAATGAATACCACTTTCCTTTCACGTTTATAAACTCACAAAAATCAGCAGGAGAGAGTCAATATTATTCACCTTTTAAAAGTGCGGTTGCCAGGTATGTGCGTTTTATATTTTTAGTCCCATGCTATCGAACGAGAAAGAACGTTGACATCAGGTTGACGCGTCTACTCCATCGCTTCCGGTGCTACTGTGACCTGATGATTGAAGTTAATGATATAATTAAACTTATAACAATGAAACTAATAACTATTAAACTAATATGAACTTACCTATACGTAAAATAGGTAAGTTTAATCTCTAAAGTGGCCCTGAACACAAATTGTGGAAATTGGAATACAATGGCAAGGCAGAATGTCAAAACACAACACAGTAACGAAATACATGCGAGTTGAAAAATTATAGCTGCCATGCCACCCTTGGCATAAGAAAGTAAGTACTTTCAAAGTATCCAAAGTACCCGGGTACTTTGGGTACGGGTACGGGTCCAGCACACACTTGGACCCGTACCCACTGGGTCCGGACCCATATCATCAGTTTCTGTACCCGTACCCAGACCCGTACCCGTACCCAGAGTTTGGGTACTGCACCTGTACCTGTACCCGGGTACGTCTCCAGGTTTGGGTACAACGAATTTGTACCTGCGTCGGTACCCGGACCCGTACCCGTACCCATTTACCCGAGTACACGGGTACCCGTTCCGAGCACTAGCAACTACTGGATTTAATTGTTGAAAATAGAAATTTTGGCAAGACTGAGGAGAAAGTTCACAAGAAACAAATCCCTAAACAGAAAAACAAAGTGAAGCGTGTGAAGCTGTACCGTCAATGATGTGACGCACATAATCAATACTACCGACACTAAACATCTTACATACAATTCAATATTAAATACTAGGGATTCCTTCCCAATAATACTTGGCTCTGCAAAAACTATGGATTGTCATACGATCATGCCAAGGTCATCACAATTGAAGAACACTAACTTTCATATTGCCGAAAATTTCTCCCGCGATCAACTGACGATGGAAAAATACCTCTTTACTCAATCTAAACCACTGAGAGAAAATTCGACTTTGAAGGCAAGACGGAGGACTAACAGACTTTACGGATATCTCATCGTAAGAAATGGCAACAGCTTCGCAATTTACATTGCTAATGGCTTAAGACATCTTATTCTTCCTGTGATCCCTGGTTATCTACTACCCAAAAAATCGACCCCGCCACACCGGAAAACTGTACCCAAGTTTTACGAAAAATGCCGGTAATATTTGCTTTCTGGAAATTTTTACTCGATTTAAGGACTTCAAAACATCTGAACGGACCTGACTGACGAAAATGTAGTAACTAATATACTTTGATGTATGTCTTTACTCATACAATTAAAATTATTATTACAGTATAAAAATATCTTAAATATTACCTTAACGTATTTCAATTGAACTAATTTATAATATTGTGCCAATGAATTACTAAATGTGTACTCATCTTATATGTTAAACAACTTCTTACCTAGTACAGTAGCTATAAGTATCAAATTTTCAATCAAAAATATTTACTTTAAAAATTTTACCATATGTATATATTACCAAATCTCATTGGTATACCAGTTATCAAGTTAACGTTCTGTATCTTAATGGATGTTATGGGTTATACCTGCATAACATTGAATAAATTCGTATTCGTTATTCTAAAAGACTTTTAGGTATTTAAAAAGGTACAGTTATTAAATTGCAACCAAAAACAAATATGTATTAGTTTTAATCTCAAGAAGATAGATTAAACTATGTTCTGAGGTACTGGTTAGGAATATATAAAAATTATATTTGTATTTTACTTCTATTAGCAACTTGTTACAAAAACAGCACAGTTGCAATTAAAATAACGATGTAAGCTCATAATACAACAGTACTTTTTATTGATATGATGCTTACAAGTTGTGAACTCAGTATTAAGCTAAAGAGGTGATTAATTACAGTTTGTATCTTCTTCATAATGGAATGAGCAAATTATAGCAAATGGGATGATTTTATTTGCATTTTTTTAAATTTTCCTTGTGAATGGCGATACAGATAGGAATCCACTTGTACAACTGTGCCGGCATTGAAAACAAAAATTAAATGTCACAATTTAAAGCCGCTTATGAATTTTACAGCACGAATTGTGAATTACATTTGAAATTACAGGGGCTGGAGTCACGTATAAATTATGCGCATTTAAGGCCGCACACAAATAAAAAGTAGATACAACTAAAGACATTTTAATAGAAATGAGCAAGCTAAAATGTTTTCTAGAGTTAATTATTTGATTAGCATTAAGATTATCTTGCCTCCTGCATACAAACCAACTAATTATATATTAAAAAGGAGGCAGCGCATAAAATACATTGCAGCGTTTCTCCCTTTACAAAAGTAGTTTTGCATACCCTTACACTGAGAAAATAGTATTCCATGCATTAAAAATGCAACTCAACTCAGGATGACTCAGTGCTTATGGGTAAAAGAACACATTAACTGATATGAATTCAAAGTTATCCAAATTAAGAATATACGTGCTCTAAAATCAGAGACATGGTATGACTAATTTCTCTCAACAGGATTAGAAAACCTACAGTTTATATGATCAGATCTTCAGCAGTATAGAACTACCGTATGAAGCACTAATTATTGTATCACAGTGTGTTTCAAAGAAATAGACTCAGACGTTTTTAGGGGGTTACTTCCCACCACGCACGAATAATTCAACGAAATAACTATTTTTTGTTGACAACTAACTAGGTGCTATGTTTAAACTTTGGTTGACCCCCAGGGGTCAAGAGGTTACTTGAAAATTAAATAAAAACCAAAAAATAGGTGTTTCAATGACATAGACTCAGACCACGGTTTTTCCCATTCAAACACGTCTATCTTTTGAACCAGTAGATGAAAAAATAGAAATTTTCGTCAGCCTACTCACAGATGTATTACTTATAACTAAAAACACTCACATTGATCACAGAGTTACAACAGCACCACTGACTGGGGGGAGAACTGGTGCTCATCGCGTCACTTATTTTTAACGTTGTTTCTTATTGGGCGGTCCTGACATTTTTCAGTTATTAGTCCCTAACATTTGCAAACAACCACGGATTGGAATACATTAACATTGAACATGATGCTAACTAAATTCCCTAAAAAATGACATCTCAGACATGACTAAGGTCACACGGGGTCACAAGGCACCCGCATATGAAATTTGAACGCAGTTGCAGGCGAATAATATGTTTATACTTTTTTAGAAACTAAATTTAGCTATCTATTTAATTTAGAGTTTATATTAAACATTTTGGTCCCATTGAATAAATAGTAAACCCGAAAATTCTAAAATATAATCTACAGTGTTATTAACTATAATGCATTTTAAGTAGTGCAGGGACGGGGCAGTACTGCAAGGAACCACTTTAAAATGTAATATTGTAAGGGGCACCGTGCATTGCTGCTATTTTGGTATGTTTAGAAGTAATAACATTTTCGGTTTTACTTAGCTTAAAACTATAAAGATGACTAAAATTGCCCATTTAAATGGTGTAGTGAACAACGGCTTCACATCAATTTTAGCTGCGATAAATTTACTGATTTGCCACAAAATTCCTGTCTAGAAAGTTCACAGCTTTAAAGCCGTTTAAATTTCAAATGAAACTTGTGTTGCCCGTTGACGACGCATATTGCGCATTAATTTGGTCTTCATACCGAATACATCCGAATTAAGTTTCTTGAAAATTACATTGCTATGTAGTAGAGAAAAATCATAATGTTATCCCGTTAATCAGGATTTAGCTACATGGCTCAGCCCATATTCGAAACTAACACCCATTAAAACGTGTACATTGGTATTTCAGAATTGAAAGAATGTAAACCAATAATCAATAATAAACGTAGTATAAGCATAAGTAATGGTAGAAATTGTATTTTTCTAATGGGTTCAATGGGTTGACACTTTCCGCGTTAATCTCAATACATATGATTCTACTCCTCATTTCCGTCATTATGATCTATTTCTTGTCCATAGTGAAGGATAGTGACCGGTAAAAATTTAATATTTTAGGTTTGGCAGGAAATTTAAATTTTCAATATTCCTCTATTCCTACCTATTTACATAACTTATCTTATTTTTGCATTCTTTCATCGAATTTGGCATACAATATATCATTTTGATACTCTTAAAAAATAAGAACTTCACTTAAATTCAATTTTCTTTTTGCATAAAATATCCCTGTTGTAAAGTTAAATATAAGATTTACGACAAAAACTAATTCAAACTGCCTAATCGTGGTGTTAAGGCTGCCAGTAATTTGTTTTTTTGATTAATTTATTTAAACCCTGATTAACTACATAGTGCAGATTCAATAGTTGTGGAGTAAGTGTAGGTATAATTTAACCATGTAATAATTCTACAATTGAAAAGTATTCCCTAATCTCAAAATACGTTTCCAGCACTATTATTTGATTTATTCAGAAGTAAATCCTCTTTCCAAGTATAGTTGGTTATTTAGCTCAACGCCACATAACTCAATGAATAATTAGAATTAAAACTTCAAGTAACTTGTAATCTTTTCTACAAAAAATTGCGGCTCTCAGAAGTTTCAGTTTAAAATGTATTCTTACAGCATGTCGTTTTACATTGCATTCGAAATGTACTACGCTTCCACTTCAATGGTAGCGTAGTATTTTTATTAATGTTACATACATTTTTATGATAAGGAAATCAAACTATTTGAGATGCTTGTGAATTTGCAATCTGATTATATAATATATACTAACCAAATGCCATCCAAATATGTTTTCGTCGTAATTTTAAATTTACAATAGTGTGAAGTTAGACGCCAATCATAATAATATTAGACAGGCTGCAAATAAATGCATCTAAGTTGATTCTTAATGGGGGATGTTTGATCGAGTAATACAAATCTTGCAATGGCATTGGCCTTAACAGAATAAATTATTTGGCATTGAACCTAATCAATATGTTTTCTCCTAAATTAAAACTTTTACTGTGACAAAGAGTAATTCTAGTAACTTAACTATCGTGCTTCTTTTTGTGATTAAAATTTTAACTAAAGTACATCTCACTTATGAACAAAACGCCACCTATGCCTGTCCACCACCGCAAAGGTGAGTCGTTAACATTAGTTTCCATTTTTGCGATAGATGTAGTAAGCATTGAATATCCGTAAGGATGGTTTTAAAGACCAATACAAGTGATTATAATTTGACTTCAGTTTGGAACAGCCTAAGCTTAAAAGCTTAATTTACCGAGCAAATATTTTATTTTGTGTAAGCATCTGGTCTACTTTCACACCCTATGGTACTGTTCCCAATGCTTGTTAAGATAATGAGCTATCGATGAAATCGTAATTAGGGGGTTATTTATGAATTCAGGTCAAAAAATTTATAATATCATTTATTGATTTCGGCCCTATCAACTTCTTAAGCTTTGACAATAATTCATTACAATTTTGGTAATTTAAAAAAAAGCACTTACGTACAAAGAATGCAAATATTTGTTACAAAGTGCTGAATTTTTAATGGAAAATAGTAACAATTAGCACTGGTGGTTGAATAAATATTAAAAAATCTTTTGATTTACTTTGATGTAATTGTTTAAAGATTAGTATAAGCATCCTGGTAACGTCTGTCAAAAGTGTAATTTTGTTTTGAAATTTTTGCTCGAAACGCGGGAGTGTAAGTTTGTTTTTATAATTCTGTTTGTGTATTTCATATTTTTTTAATGTTTAAAATACATACGAAAATTAGATAAGTTGTAAATTTAGTTTTCCTTGCGAGGTTTTTTGACCTATGGACAGTATGCACGGTTAGTTGAAGATTATGTTTTGCAGTAATAACAATGTATACGACCAATTTAAGAAAAAAAAATAATAATTAATCACATACCACGTACGAATAGATGAGTTTGATTGAAATATAAAAAACTGCCTTTGTTTTAAACTGCACTTTAAAAAAAATACATCTTTATTTTTTGGAGAATCAAAAGGTAGTTACTTACCAAAGTTTAAGTTTAAAGTATTCAAATTATTTTGTAGCCTAATAATAATTGTAATTTTAAATGTCTTGTTGAGTTTGCAATTTTTTTCACATTTCTACGCTGTTTATATTTTTGATTTGTGATGTACCATCCGCTTGTTTGATAGGGAGTGTATTCACTTCAAGTGCAAATGTTGTAGAAGTGCAAACCCATGGCCCATAGGTATGTACATAGCAAAAACTAACTAGACTGACTACAAACACCCACTAATGTAGTAATTAAACTGCGATCTCAGGATCATCATCTTATTATTGTTTAGAGCATAATGTCAAGGGGAAAGATTAACTTAAACGAATTTGGTGTTTTATGGTGAATTATAGATAAGAGTCGATTTCAGTGTTTTATCATTTTCGTAATGAATGATTATAAAATGACTGGATAATTAGGTAATTCTAAACAAAACTTCATATTATTAACATTACCTGCAATCCGTTTAATACGGGTAAATGGATCTTAAAACTTTACACAAATCATTAATTAAATAAAAACCAGTCGCCTACAATAGGTTTCTAAATGTAACTCATTTACTGCGTTTGAACGCAAGAATTATAATATAATTATGATAAAAGAAGTAGAGAGCGCTCTAGTCGAACCTACTAAAATCTTTTAATTAAATTCAATTATTAATTACTTAAATCCTTTAGTTAAATTAATTATTATGTTAGTACTGTACGATGTCTCGCTAGTGAAAAACCTCAACATTTTGACAAATTAAATGTCGTAGCAATTTATTTGTTTTTTACCCGTAACGAACATTTTCATTTAACATTTAAACCTCATCTAATTAAATAAAATGTGCTTCTAAAAATCTGTATGCGGCATCCAACTTATGAACTAATCAAATCAAATCTGCATTTAAATAAATGTATATAAAAATGTAAAATAAATACAGCCACTTCCTACATAAAAAACTTGCAGTATATTAATCAATGTTTGCCAAATACAATTAGGATGTTGGCTTTTTGTTTAAATGTCATGAATTAAAAATTTATTTGTCCTCTCTATTGTAATTATATGTGAGAAATCTACGAATTTAGAAACAACAATAAAAGACTCAAAAATAGCTACATTTTATCACGCAACCAAAACATTTCGCTAGTCTAGACTCAATTGTTTTATAAATCCTTTCAATGAATTTTCTTCGGGTGAGAAAGATAACTTTATTCAAAAGAACAAACTAAACACTGTCCTTCAATGAGGGTTGAGGGTAGCCTAATAGACTCAGTATACGTTACAACAATTTGCTATCAAGGAATTGGATATAAATATTAATTATTAGAATAAATAATGTAGTGTAGCCAATTATGTATTGCGAACTTTAGAAAATAAATGATGTTAAAACACATCAGATAAAAAAAAGTCTTCCGTAGTCATAACTTTTTAAGTTCACAATACTAGTAGGCCATTAATTTAAGATATAAACATTACTAGATTCAATTCTAAGCGGCGTCATTGCTTTTATACATCTTAGCACCTGTGCAAAATTTAACAGTTTTGCTTTTTGAATAAATCAGAAAAGTTATTTTTTTAAATTATTTTAATAATTTGAAAAAAGGGATTTTAATAATTATAATTTTACACGGTTGAACAATGTTAAATTATAAATAGCGAAACATTAAAATCTCCTCTAATATAAAATGTGAGTACAAACATATCACGATTAAAAACGATGCGGTTATTATTCGGCACCGCTAACTTCGTTTGGCCACAAAGTATACGGTCCCCCCCCCCCCCCGATTAGGTCATTCAATTTATTTCATTATTTAGTTCAGATTTTTTCATAATATACCTACATGAAAAAGAAATAAGTCAGTTGTATTATCAAATTCAGAAATAGTACATAAAGAGGCAGAAATGACAAATGTAGTATTTTAACTTGAGCCAGAAATAGCCGATTTTTGAAATTAAAACGTATTTTATGTGTAGTTTAACACCGTTTAGAAATTTAGAGTTACTGCTTTCAACTATAATACTGGCGATCACAGCTTTAATTATCAAACTTTGAACATTGCACGTATTAAATAGGATAACAATTACATAACTATTTTACTACACAACAACAAAAAAGAACTTTTAAAATAAAACGAGCTCTCTCATAAATCGAATTCGTTTTCTCCTGGCGGGATTTGATTTTAAATGTTGTACGTGAAAATCATTGGAAATAAACTATGATTTTGGTTGCATTTGCATTTAAGATTTTAGAATAACTGCATAGTAGTACTGGAATACTAATTATTTTTGACTATGTTTAGCAGTCTATATTCACGTTTAAGAATTTGTTTTGTTTAGAGCTTTTTAGACATATAAACGAGTAATACAACTTTAGCTGTTAGTTCAAGACTATAAAGAAAACTAAAATTGCACATTTAAATGGTGTAGTTAACAATGTCTCCAAATCAATTTTAGCTGTTACAAATCTTCTGATTTGCTACAAACAAACTTCCTATTTAAAAGATTTACAGCTTTAAAGCCGTTTAAATTTCATATGAAAATTTGTATAGCCGAATAGCACAAAGATTAGTTTTCTTGAAAATTATATTTAACTATATTATATCTAACTAGGACTCTAACAAGGAATGAAGGAATAACTGCCAATGGCAAAAAAGAAAATTAAATCATTTTTAATAAGTATCAGTTTTTAATGTGACAGCGGAAATATTTTAACTTATCTTTCTACTTATTCACATAATTTTGTCGAATTTTGAATTAATCAACGGAATAACACAATCAAAACAACAGTTTGAAGCTCTTTTAAAACAAAAATTATAAAATTCATTTAAAGTACAAAAGTTATTTTACCTACTATTTTTTTTATCTGGCAATAACCTTTAAATCTGAAATTTTAAATGAAAGCTATAATAATTTTTACGTCAATCTTAATACTAATTATTCTACTTGTCATTGCCGTCATTTTGATGTATCACTTGCCCATAGTAAACAAAAGTGACAAGTCGAAATTTGTTAATTTAGGTTTGGCGGGAAATTTAAATTTTCAATATTCCCTTATTCCTACCTATTTACATAATTTATATTATTTTTGCATTTCTCTATCGAATTTGGAATGCAATATATCATTTTAATACTCTTAAAAATTAGAACTTCACTCAAATTAAATTTTCTTTTTGCATTAAATTTACGTGTTGTAAACTTGCATAATATAAGAGTTAACGACAAACACTAAATCAAACTGCCTAATTTTGCTGTTAAGGCTGCTATTAATTTTTTTTTAAATTAATTTATTTAAACCCTGATTAGGTAGTGTACATTCAATAGTTTTGGAGTAAGTGTGGGTGTAATGTAATCATGTAATAATTCTACAATTGAAAAGCATTCACTTATCTCAAAATACGTTTCTAGCACCATTATTTGATTTATTTAGAAGTAAATCCTGTTTCCAAATAAATTCGAAAATTTATGTATTGTTTAAACTTTTTAAATAGATTATGAGAAAAAAATTTTAAATTTTGTAACAGGCAGCAATTTTACTAATAACCAACAATAGTCACAAAACTATTTTATTTACAAGAAAATCATAAAGTGTTATTACATTCTAACTTTTGACGATGAAATTTTCTCGCTATAAATACAGGCAGCATGTAATAAGGACATAACATTATTTAAGATACTTGTGAATTTGCAATCTGATTATATATGTCATCAGTGAAGAGCCAAAATGACCCCGATCCATTTTCCACTAAAAGCAAACTGATCCATATCCAAAACGTTATAAAAACGAAATGGCCCAAATTTATTTATTTCCACGCGTATGCACAAGTCATTGCAAACATAAAATTCGCAAGGTGCAGATTTAGACAGGAATTTGTTGCTTGGATTTTAGGCTTACGCGTGGAACTAAATGGATTTGGGTCATTATGTTTTTAGAACGTTTTGGGCATGAGTCAATTTGCTTTTAGTTGAAAATGGATATATGTATATATATCATTTTGGCTGTTCACCTACGATATACTATACTAACCGAATGCCAAACAAAAATGTTTTCGTCGTAACTTCAAATTTACAATAGTGTGAAGTTAGGCGCAAATCATATTAATATAAGGCAGGTTGTTAGACAAAAATATGAAGTTCAGTTATGCCAGATACCTTTCAAATGAGAGATGTAAATGTTAATAAAATAAAATATTTGGCAATTAACATAATCAATTTGTTTTCTCCTAAATGAAAACTTTCAATGTGACAAACATTAATTCTAGGGACTTAAAAAGTGCTTCCTTAAGTGATTAGAAATACAACTACAGTACATTTTACGTATGAACGAAATTCTACCAAAGGCCGTCCCTCACCACAAAGTTTGATCGTTAACCTTAGTATCCATTTTTGCAATACATGTAGCAATCATTGAATATCCGTAGCAATTATTTTGTAAACCAATACAAGTATAATTTGCCTTCAGTTTTGAACAAACTAAGCTTAACAGCTTAATTTAACGAGCAAATATTTTATTTTGTATAAGGATATTGTATACTTTTACACCATATGATACTGTTCCCAATGCTTGTTAAGATAATGAATTATCGATGAAATCGTAATTAGGGGGTTATTTATGAATTCAGGTAAAAAAATTATAATATTATTTCTTGATTTCGGCCCTATCAACTTCTTAAGCTTTGACAATAATGCATTAAAATTTTGATAATTTTAAAACAAAAAACTTTCGTACAAAAAATGTAAATATTTGTAGAGATGCGCTAAATTTTTGTAGAAGTTTAAAAAAATCAGTTTTTTTGAATTTTAGCGGGCTGCTGCTGAAGCACCGCGCAAAATGCACTCGAGTTACAACACTTTTCGTTCTTACTAAGGTCTAAGAAAAATTTCTGGCTATGTTTTTCCTGATCCCGAGTCCCCGAGGAATTATAGTAATTGGTTTGCTTGTAAAACAGCTGCCAAAGTAACGACAAAATTATTCATTGTTTTTCCCAAATGCCCTTCTACAATGTAATAATTATGATTATTCAACGTCAAAATAGTACAAGTGGTTTATTTTAAAATTTCTGTTTAATCAGTATATACAGGTTCATTATATAAATTCAACGTAGCTAGCGCTCTCGGCTGCGTAGTAACACAAATAATTTACAAAGAATATTATATTTTACAGTTAACAAAGATTAAAGCTATAAAAAAACTCTTTCTACAACCACCTCAAATAAAAGTGGACTATGTTGCTCAGATAGAACGTAGTTTATTTCATTCGTTGACTCTACATCCTATATTATTGAGTATTTAATTCAGGAATTTTATGTCTTGGTGGAATTGTTTTGATAAAAGATTTAATTCGTCATTTTACATCTGCAAATCGGTTTAATCTCTGAATTTGTGAAAAAAAATGTAATCAGCTGCTTTGTTATTATATTTAAAAAACTCAGACAAAAACTATTGTTTTAAGTTTACATTGTTGAAAACCCAAGCTTGGGGGTTCTGTAATACTATATGGATAATTTTGCAGGGAAATGTAATAAGTAGACTATATTTTATATTTCTTTTAAGCAATACAATTTTTTTACACATTTCCACGCCGTTTGTATTTTTGATCTACAATGTATAATGCACTTATACTCAGGTAACGTAGTCACTTTAAATGCAAATGTCGCGAAAGTGCAACCGCATAAGTATGTAGGTACATATGAAAAACTATCCAGGCTGACTACGTACACCAACAAGTGTAGTAACTGCGATCTCAGGATCATCATCTTATCTTATTTGTTTGCACAAAGAGCACAATGTCAAGGGAAAAGTTTAACCTACACGAATTTGGAGTTTTATAGTGGATTATGAATAGGAATCGTTTTTGGTGTTTTAATATTTTCGTGCTAAATGATTGTATAATTACTTATTTAATAATGAAATTATTCTAAACAAAAATCATGTTATTAACAATAAGTGGAATGCGTTTAATAAGGGGCCATGTACATATTACGTCAGAATTTAGGGGGGGAGGGGGGGGGGGGTCAGCCTAAGTTAGAAAACTGCTGATCAAATGCTGACCAATGAACCTAGGGGGGGGGGGGGGAAGGGGGGCTTGTAGGTTGGTTGAGGTCAACATTTATGAACACTTCTTTTTTCTCATTTTTTAAATAACTGACTAAATTTACGGCTAGCTGCAGTAGCTGCAGCCAGAAACTGCTATTTTGTTGGTTTAGTTGATTTTGGTATTTTTAATGCCCTAATTTTCGTTCTGTGTAGACTTAAGTATAGTACGAAATGTACAGACAAAAATTAGTGCTACGACGCATGCACAGATGGCGCGATGTCATTATGATGAGGTCAACATAGAGATGGGGAGGGGTTTTACAAAATGCTGACCAAATGCTGACCAAGAAGTCTAGGGGGCGGGGGGGAGTCGGAAATCTGGATTTTTGGGCTGACGTAATATGTACATGGCCCCTAAAGATAAATAATTATTATAATTTTACACAATTTTATCACGAATCCAGTAATTACAAAACTCATATTCTCCGCATTTAATTTCTTATGCCATTTTAAAAAATATATTTAATTTTCTTAATTTTGAACTTTTCGAATGTCAACGTACAAACAATTTATGGACAAAGTATTCACCTGAACACTTGCAAGGTGGCACACTTCCATAATTATTGCAAATCGGCGTTAAGTCGCTTTAACATAACTTGTCGCTGAAGTGCAATTTAACTGTTTTGATTTTTAAAAGTAAATCCTATTATTTGCAGCAATTTTAATAATTGTAATTTTAAAAATATACGAAGGAAAAATTTAAAATTGCAAAAAGTTTCCATAAAAAGGTAAAACCTCAGTGTCGCAAAGCTCATACATGGACAGCGCATTACTCATTACTCCCATTTTCCCGTTTCTACTTCAATTTCTCATTTAAATAAATGTGTGTCTTTATTATTTTGGCAGGACGGACAGGAGGTGGCAAGAGTTTCGCCAACCTAGGTGCCTGGCATGACTGGTGAAGGTACAATAAAGTTACGAAACCGTGGCTGGGAAAAAGTAGTGCCTGTGCAAATGCTTCTGGTACAAGCATGCTTGTTATGAGTGTTCTAAATACCAGTGATTCAGAACCGAGCATACAGGTACGATGATACGGGTATGAGTAGTAGGGGTAAAAATATGATTCTTACGGGAACTTAAAAAGTTTGATATTGAAACGAGTAATACAAATTCAGTTGTTAGCATAACATTGTTGATGATTGAATTCGAACATTTTAAAATTTTGCAGTGAATATTAATAGTTAGTAGACTAATTTAAATTATGGAATAAGTTCTAACCTGCCAAAAAAGTTCCAATTAGATGGTAAGCAGCTTCAACGTTGTTTACAGTTTATACGAAACTTTTTATATATTTTGCTTATCCGAAACCTGGATTTCTGAACTTAATGACGACTTGAAGAGAATTTTTAATAACTACACCATTATCTTGACTTCTGCGGTAGGAGAACGAGGCAGAAAAAGTTGAGGACTTATAGTTGGAATGCGAAATAACTTAACAACGTTATGCAAACTTATCTACCAAGACCGATACAAGACTGCAATTGAATATACGCATGAAGGCAAACAAACACTTGTTATTTTTGCATATATACCGCCAACACCTAAATTTGATGACGAGATCAACCACCTCATTACAGACACGCCACAAATAAAGAAACAGAGATGCCTGCTTATGGGTGACTTCAATTCCAGAATTGGAAACTTCAAGAACGTATCAGAACCTGCACTAAATTTTGAAAGGACCAGAAACTCATCAGACGCACACATGAACAAAAAAAGGAAAAAACTTATTGAGCTAGTGAACGCCAATGACCTAATAGTCTTGAATGAAAAAACTCCCTCTTATCGATCTGGTGCACTCACGTTCATTGGAAATAACGGAAACAGTCTGATAGACTTATGCGTGTGCAATGATAGAATGATCGAATGTATCGATGACTTCAAGGTAATTGAGTGTCTAGAATCAGATCATCTTCCAATACTGACGCAAACAATAAAGTCTAAAACAAAACCTAAATATGCCTCTGCTACTGCTGTCGAATCTTAAATAATATGCAATAAGGAAAACGAAACTAACTTCGACGCGGTACTAAAGGAAGATAGTAGAAACCTTGACTTCAGTAACTGCAACTACGCCACTCTTAGAAATCTTATTCACGACACAGCAAGCAACGCCAGGATGAAAACTGAAACTGAAAGGAGTAACAGGAAAAACTATGGTCCGAAATCGTTTAATAAGAAATGCAGTATTGCAAAAAGAACCGCGCACTATCTCTCTTGCACAGTAACAGAAAAGAAGCATTAACCGGGGGTGTAACTAATGACAGCCTGGTTAACTTTCTATGAGCCAAAAAAGATTACTAAAGTCTATGCCTCAACAAAAGGGAAGCATTTTATGAATCTGTGCAAACTAAAATCCATCATAGCAAAGATTTAACAAGTTATTTGTTCGGTGGCGGAACCAGGGTGCAAAACAAGAGGGAGAGGAGAGGTCGAGGTTGTAAGGCTTTACTCCTAAATCCCTAGAAAAGGTAATACAAAATGAAAGATATTGCCGGATGACAATATCTGTACTCTTGCGACTCAGATGCGTGGATTCTAATTCCACTGGTGGACTTAACTTCAATAAACGGCAACAAACTCGCTTCTACACATTAACTTATTACTTTATTATTGTAAAATACGAAGTAAGTTAAATGTATAATTTACAAAGTCAGAGGTAAAAGATACGGAGACTAAAAAAGAACAGAGTACTTAGTCAGGAGGAAGTTGAAGTAAAAGTCAGGGAGTTATGGTGGAGGTTGCTAATTTATAGCAAAAGAATTTGATGGGCATGGCGCATGGCACACAGTTGAATCTTACAGAATTAAGTATGTAATTTTAGTATATTAAGGCTCCGGAGTCAACGTGGACCAACTTATTACAAGTTAACAGCTAACACGACAAATCAAGAGTTGGGTTCAAGGCTGACTTTGGTCAGCCAGATAAATTCTTACAGTAAATAATTCTAGAATTTGGCTATTAACATAAGTTGAAGGCTGAGCTATTAAAGGAACTCAGGAGTTAAACTGATGAATAGAATTGGAGTCGGCCGGTGCGGCCGATTTTACATAGAATGTAGATATTAGGGAAAAGACACAAATTAATTACTTTTGCATGTAAATCAAAGTACAGATATGGGACATCTGGTCGATGTCAACTACACACTAGTATAAGGCAGTAATATTACACTTAATATTACAATTACAACGGTAAATCATTGCATTTTGAGTTACAAACTTATAACTATTGTAGAATCAAAATGACCCTAAATATTTCAGAAAAAAACTATTATTATTATTTAAACTTCAGTTCGGTACCGAACACTATTGAAAGGCAGTTAACATGCTTAGAGACAAAAAGTACAACTTTAAACCTAATGACATCACCAAGTCTCAGTGGGATAACCACTGCCGCAAGGTTTTTAAAACTACAGGCACTAAAGTAGAAGAAGTACTGATATCTAGCAATTTAGCGCCGGAATAGGACCCTGCAGTATTAGATGCTGAGATAGACATGATGGAACTCTTGAAAGCAACAAAAAGCATAGCCAATAATAAATCACCAGGAGCTGATGGAATCCCAAATGAAATATGGAAGAATGTTGACATCACTACTTATGATTACCTACTCCAAATACCGAACTCAGCTAAGGACGAAAGGATTGCAAGCAAATAGGTCGAAATTATAACTGCACCTATCTTCAAAAAAGGCGACTCGGAAGTACCGAGAAATTAAAGACCTATCGCTCTTATTAACACTATTACCAAGCTGTACACCTGATTCATGTCGAACAGACTGAACTTTTTCTGCTTAACTAATGACAACATTTCAGAAAATCAAGCAGCCTACAGGAAAGGAAGGGGTTGTACAGATCACATTATCGCACTCTATGCAAGCATTCTGAAGCAGCCTAATAGACCAGCCTTCCTGAAGAAAGGAAAACTATTTGCCCTGTTCGTGGATTTAAGCCAGGCTTTTGACTCTATCAACAGAAAAAAGTTGTGGATAAGGCTTTAGGAAGCTGGACTAAGTGACTGTTTTATCGCAAAGATCAAGGAACTGTATGATCAAACCAAAATTAGATGTAAAAAAGGATATACTGAAATGATCAAAGTGATGGGAGGAGTACACAATTACAAGGGGAAGCATTGTCGCCTACACTCTTTACAGTATTTATTGATAAAATAACAGAAATACTTCGGGCTAGCAATATACATAGAAATAAAATGTGTACACTTGCAATACCTATTCTTCTGTACGCCAATGACATTATCCTTCTAGCATCTAATGAATTGGACCTCCAAAAACAAATTAACACACTTAGTTGTTTTTTTAAAGCGCATAACCTAAAGGTCAACTTATCCAAAACAAAGATTTTGATCTAAAGGAAAGGAAACAGAATCTCAAAATCAATTGCATTCAAATGGAAAGGAAGACTGCTAAAAATTGTCAACCAATACACATATTTGGGTGTCCCTTTTACGCAGAATGGTATTTTCAACCAAGCAAAAGACAATTTTTTTAGTAAAGCCAGAGTAGCGCAATCTAAACTCTTTGACCTATTTTACTGGGCAAAAATCACAGAAATAAACATACACATCAGACTATTTGAATCACTCGTCAGTTCCATCTTCATGTATGCTGCGCCAATATGGGGACTCTGCTATACCAAAGAACTGGTTACATTCCAAACTATGTTCCTTAGAAGACTCACAGGAACATCTAACTCAACGCCTGGATATTACCTTCGACTTGAAACAGGAGCACAAAACATCAAGATGCAGCTATTTTAAGCACTACCAAGATTTTTGGAGAAAATTATGACCGCAGAAAAAAATAGTATAGCCAAAAACAGCTATGAAGAGAAAATGAGCACCAAAGCAAACGACCCGAGATATAACTGGATGCTACAAGTAAAGAAGATATTTACTGATGCATCTCTGTAAAAGGAATTCTAGATGCTAAGTGGTAAATACCTAATGAAGCAAAAAAATCGGATTCTTGAAGAAAATAGGCTTAACTGCATCAACATGGACGTTGAACAGATGCAGAGTTTCAATTTACTAAAGCACTACAAACTGCTGAAGACGCATGCCTTAAGATCGGAATACTTTAAACTAAATCTGGCCTGGAACATGGTAAAATTTCTGGTAAACCTTAGATGTGGCCTACCAAGAATCGTTCTTAGGGGAAAGACGACTAATCTCAATGGTATGAACGGAATCTGGAAGCGAGAAGAACAATCTAGCTGTGACCTATGTGGGAGAGAAGAAGAAGACACCTTTCACATAATGCTCAACTGCCCTCACTACAAACCGCCTAGAACCAAATTTATCAAGGAACTGACGAGTACAAGCCAGACCAGAACGAACATCACTCATAAAACCTTTAGCTGCTTCCTTGATGTAAGAGGATTTGAACAGCTTTTCCTCTTCTGGGATGAAGCTATTAAAATCCGGAATTTCTACTACAAATGCACTGGAGAAGTATAAACCGACCTACACCCCCTGATAAATCCACCACCTCTACAAATAAACCTAATACAATACTACTACCTTTGCATTATATGATATCACATGCATTTATTTTAATATTTACTGCTAAGAATATTATTAATTTTTACAAAACTAATTATGACAATGTAATATAAACGAAATACACTTATGCTATTATCACTGTATTATTATTTATTATTTTTATACCATGCTCTCTTACAGGAACAAACAGTAAAAAAAACCAAACCAACGCACATTATCAACGATTGACAACACATATTATATTATTTATAAACCAAGGATAAATTATCCGCAAAACCAAACTTGTAATTATTAATGTTGTATGGGCTGAGGCCAAATCGACAAAATAAATAAATTAAATTATATTATATTATTTCCTTGCGTATTTTTCCCCCGGAAGAAACAGTTTGTGGTATGTTTAGTGTGAAATATATGTATATCAAGCTAAGATTAAAATTCGCTGTTAAACCGGTTTCTGTCACACAGTGCTAGTTTAACTAGTTTAACTTTGTTCAAAAAAGGAACGATGACGCGCATGTTAGATAAGTCAAATTGTTACGTTAGTTTTAACGCCGTTTAGCAGTTCAAAAAGGCTAGTTCGAACATTGAGGGTTAAATCTGTTTTTCCATTGACAGTACAGAACTTCATCGTGGTTTTCGGTGCTGATGGCCACATATCTGTTGTATTAAAAAGGTTGGCATCTCTTAAAATTTAAAAAACATATCGTTCGTAATTATTAATTCATAATAATATTTAAAACAGAAACTGTTTTTTGTAATTAAAGTATTTATAAAAATTGGGTACAACTATAATATTATAAAACACTATTTGCTTTGCTCTCCTACATATACAGTATTTTCTCAGTAAATTTATGCTACTTTATAAAAGCTTTTTTAAGATTACGTAATTACGTCCCCATATTTCATTTATAAAAATGTAGTTTAAAAAAGAATTGAATTTAATGATGTACCAATAAATTATAAAAGCTATTATTTTGTATACTATTTTGATGCTGATTTTTTATTTAGTGAATATTAGTAATTGTCTTTGCAGTATGTAAGAAAATGCCATACGTATTTGTTCGGATTGTGTTTATAGCGCTAGTATAATTTCAACGTATTTCAAATAATTTAGGGACAACTACTGAAATCTAAGTTAACCTATTTGACCAGTTACGTTATTATTTTTAAAATAGTCAGACAAAAACTGTCGTTTTAAGTTTACACTGTTGAAAACTCGAATTTTGGGGTTCTGTAATACTATATGGATCATTTATTTTTGACAACGACAACAGTATAAAAGATAACAGTTTTAATTTCAAAAATGTGTATTTAAAATATTTTCTAGCTTGGAAGTAATAATAATAATATAATAATTTATTCATTTTGTCGATTTGGCCTCAGCCCATACAACATTCATAGTTACAAGTGTGATTTTGCAGGATAGTTAATCCTTGGTTAATATACATAATATAATGTAATGTGTTTTGTCAGTTGGTAATAATGTGCGTTGGTTTGTTATTTCGTGTTGATCCTGTGAGAATCTAGCTTGGAAGTTGTAATTTTAAATTGTTTTTTGGCTTTGTGCATTTTGCAAGGAAATTTAAAAAGTGTACAATGTTTTATATTTCTTTTGAACAATGCAATTTTATTATACATTTCAACGTCGTTCGTATTTTTCATGTGTACTGCAGATGCCATATGCATTTTACAGTTCGACGACTGTTATTGACACCGTTGTAAAATTGCAGCCACGTAAGTATTCTTACTAAATGAACAAACTTTTAATAGTTTGTATGCAACATCAAGCTTAAGAATTAATTAAATCCATTCTGAATTTGAATAAATGTAAGGAAATTATATATAAACATGAAATGAATACAAACTGCACACGCATTTTGTAGTATATTAGTTAATTTTTGCCATTTGCAATTAAGATTTCGAGTTTTTTCAAATATATGTTAGTTTAAGGTAATGAATTAAAAATGTACTTGTTTTCTCCTGGCACTTGCAAAAGGCTCGAAGGATGTCAACATCGAAAAATTGTAATATGGGGCCTAACAGAGTTTCCCATTTATTCAGATGTCCAGAATAGTCGTTTAATTTAATAAAATGTGAGCGTAGTGTAGTGTGATATTATGGGAGAAATCCACGAAATTAGAAACGAAAAAAAACAGTCGTAAATCGCTACATCTTATCACTCATAACGTTTTGCTGGTTTACTTTGGCTGTGACCAAACAACGCAAAATGCAGTCGAGTTACTTCAGGTTTGTACTGAAATGTAACCTGATTTTATGGAATTAGTGATTTTGAAAAACTGGGTGTACCACTTTGCGTGGTTAACTGGTTAGTGGTAACATCGTAATGGAAATAAGATGAAAATGTTTTTATAAAACGTGTAACAACTCACATATGAAGAAACAAGAACATAAGTCATTAGTCGGACTAATTTTCTGCTTGTGTATTGTTGCTGCTGCTTTTTATTGCTATTAAAACAATATATGTAAAGCATTTTGTCAATAAATAAATGAAAAAATAATTGTTGGGTAAAACTCGATGCGCCTAAATATGTAGTTGGACCAATCGTTAATATTTTAAGAAATTTGTAGCAATTATCGCACAACTTATAACAGCGGAAATCTTAAAATTATAAATTGATATTATTTATCCTGTAATTTTGGAGAAATGGTGGTAGTGATAATAAATGCGTTTTTAACAAATAGCGTCAGCGCTGTGATTGCGTAAAATTGTTATAGAAGCTTAAAGTAACTTGGTCTGATAGTGTCATCAGTAAATCTTAAGAACAGTTATTTAAAACACTAAATTCTAATCACGATTAAAGACGGTTCGTCTATTAATGGGCTCTGCTAACATCGGCCCCGTTCGTTCGGCCACGAATTGTTAGGCCCCTTCTTATTGGTTCACTCAGCTTATTTGCCCCTGCTTCCCCCCCCCCCTCCTCCCCTATATTAGACCCTGAGCAACATTAATTATATTATTTATACCATATTCTGAGTGATGTGATTTCAAATTATGATTTCTTATGTGCTATCTCACAATTGCCAGCTCAACGAGTTGCAAAGATTAAAATGGCGTTTAATTTTCTTAAAAAATATCCGTGCTAAATTCTCAATTATTTTCTTTGTTACTTTTGACTATTTTCAATAGTTTCTGGTTTTACATAATCAAAAACAGCAACAGTTTGCTATTCAATGGTTAGATTTATTACAACTGTTGATTTAGCTTACTTTTAGTGTTTCCTTCGCACCAGAACGGTGTTAGTTTCCCGTCTTGTCCCAAAATTTTCTAGACAACATTTTTTTTACTAGGAACGAGACAAAGCTAATACCCCCACGTCCCTAAGCTGATTAGTCCCGACCATTTACGAGACGTCTCGTAGTTTTTGAAACAAATCTATACGTTTAGCAAAATAAGCAAGTAATAAAAATTTCACTGAAAAATAAGTTTTTTTAACTATTGTATTATTTTGGTAGAGCAACATTCGTAAATGATTTGTAAAAATGGTAAACAAGGAGTTTAACTTGGAATTATTATTTTTGGCTGAATTGTAATGCTATAGAAGTCCTTACAAAGGCTTTGAATCCGTTTAAAATAAATTACTACCTTGCAGTACCATTTTGTGAAAAAGTTTCATTAAATTCTCAGTCATTTACAACAAATGTATGAGTGGAGCATGTCGAAATTCGAAAAAAAATCATAATTAATTATTAAAATAAAGTCCTTAGTTTGTAAAAACAGTAAGTATGTACATGTCAAATTTAAATGTTTGTATTGTTCGAAATTTATTGATTTAAATTTTTATTTCGTGTTAGTTGTATTTTTCAAACTTACTGAAATAAAACAATTGTAATTAATTTCGCTGACATTCACATTGCAAGAACGTCGTATTGGTTTAACGTTACTTCCGGATCGAGACGGGGACTCGTTAAGGACAGAATAAAGTTTACCTCGGTTCGTCCTGACTACGTGTCAAACTTTTCAGGAGAGAGAATACTCGTCAAGTCCCGTGGAATCCCCAATCATGCCCTAAACTAAACTGTAATTTAGTTGAAACTACGAAAAACATGGTTATATTTGAAAGGTAACACAGGTCAATACGTAAGTCTTAAATATGTAATAAACTTATATAGTTTCTACTACAACTAAAGGCGAAAAGAATTATGAAAGCAAAGATAATTTATTAACATGCATAGCATTATTTGGCTAAAATCCGTTAAGGATTTAAAAGTGTATGTAAAAACCTGGATTAAAAAATTTGTGAATTAAATTTTTGTATGCGTTTTTTGTGTTTTAATAATAAATTAAGCTCGAAGGTCTAGTTTTTTTTAAATAAATGAACGTAATTCAAAATTAAAATATATTTTGTAGAATTATTATAAACTGTTTTAACTAAAACGCCGCTTCGCTTTTTGATCAAAGTTGTAAAATACTACGGGGGTGAAGTTTGTTGTACTTGTTTTTGCTTCGTGATAAAAATGATAAAATTAAAACAAAAGTGAATTTTTTATGCACGTTGTGCATTATCCTCGATAAAACTATGCTAATTGAGCAAAAGTTACCAAAAACTGAAGTGCTTAATGGTCCTTGGTTATAATTAGTGTTTTAGTTTGGAGCCACTCAATTTGTTTCCAGGTAGATAATTAGCCAATTTTACTGATGGAGAAATTGAGGAACAAAAATCAGAAATGTGATCTACATTCTCAAAGACAATAAATTTTGGAATTGTAAAATATTGTGCATAGTAAACCCTTTATTTCACTACTCATAAATTGAGTACTAAAATAATTTGCCTTAAATAAACGTGCAACAAAGGTCTTTTTACAGCTCTAACTTTATTATTTATAAGGAAGTAAAGGGACATAAACAATATGAATTATAGACATTGAATTTAATAAATTATTAAATTATTTTTGAAATTTAACAATTCATTTGTTACACGGATTTCAATTAAAAATTTGCCGCATGTCATAACAATCCATAAACGTTTTTATTTATTATAGGCAAATTATAATTCCTTGTATGTAAACGCATGTATGCAGTCATACGATGTATCATATTTTCGCATTTTAAGCTTGAAACATCTGATATTTTCTGATTTCAAAGCAAAATAAGACCTGGTTTAGGTATTTACAACGTATTACTCTGCCACTTCTATTTTTTCCGAATTTTAGTGAATCTGTTTTGCCTTGTAAAAAACTCTCCTGGCAAATAGATACATAAGTAAATTGGTCATCCTACTTGTAGTACCTATTTATCTCACCAAATTATTAGTGTAATCGTCAGGAACTTGTAATGCGAATATTTATTTTAGACCACACTTGAAGTCGTTTCACACAAAATTTAATTTGCCGTTGGAACCTATATCAACCATAATGGAATGAAATTTTATTGCAAAAATTGTGTGCGGCATCTAAGCTAAAGTTTTTCGTTAAAATATGTGTGGAATTATGGAAAATTTTTAGCATTACTAATAAAAAGTTGAGTGCTCTTTGCGACTTCACGAATTTGTAAATTTTAATTTGACCACTCGAATCACTTACACATTCCAATTGCTTTGTATCGTTTTTATGGACTGAAGGCTACTACCTGTAAAAAATTTTCGTCTCTAAGAATTGAGTGTCAAGAATCAAGAACCAGACTTTGAGACATGGCCGATTTTTTAAGTAAAACGTGTTTTATGGATAGTTTAACACCGTTTAGTAATTTAGAGTTACCGATTAATACTTTTTTGCGAGAGTTACTGCATTGAAAAGTTGGCATGGTAAAGTTAAAATGCGGTGTACAGATCAAAGCAGAACATTTTACACATTACACTACATTTTTACATTACATTTTGAACAAGAAAATCATGGGAAATAAATTATAATTTTAATTGCATTTTTATTTCACTTTGCATCATTCCATGGCACACACTTTTTGCAGCTGCATAGTATACACAAGCACTAAACAACTAAATACTTTGTATCAAATTTTAGCAGATTATATTCAATATTTTCTTCATTTTTAGGCGCAATTGCATTTCAAACAGTTTTACTGATATGATCCTAATTTTTCCAAAAGATTTCCATATGACCTTAACGAAATAATTTTAGCTCAACAGAGCACTAGAAATAATACGTTTTTATACTATTATAAATTGTATGCTGTAAAGTACATAAAGAAAAATAAGGTAATTCCTTTCAGCTTAAAGATAACAAAAATATGATTTTATCAGGCGATTTACCTATTACTTTCAATCCTTTGTGCAAACAATCATAAAGCGAATAAATAAAAACTCGTTACGAAATTGCAAATACCAAAATGTCAAACATAAACATGTTCAATAATTTGTAAAGATATTTTTGTTAGATTCCAGCCAAAAATACTAGAGCTCTACATGTTTGTGTGTGCAAAATTTAAAATATTGTTTGGTGCCAAGTACCAACGAGTCAACACATTAAACTGTAAATATTTTGCTGATTATATCTATTTACTGTTTATTTAAAATGGTTCATTCATGAACCAAGGATCAAAATTTATTTTTGTGATACTATACAGTATAATTATTGTAATTAATTCAGTGCAAGACAATCGGTCCCTTTTGAGCCTTTTATTAAAAATGACCGAGGACCGAAACGTACCTTTCTTTTTGGCCTCATTTGAGCCTCCGTATTATTTAACACAGGCCGTCCTGAGCTTGTCTCAAAAGTATAGAACTGACCGAAGCTCCGGTCAGTGCAATCGGTCCTACCGGTCACCGGCTCCGTGTCTTACACTGAATTAATTTGCCGTAGTTTAAAGCCGCTCACGCCTTTTGTAAATATCAAGCATACTGTTCATTTCTTATTGCATTGTCACCTTGTACACATGTTGAGTGTTACTACAGGTGATACATAACGAAAATGTTGTTTATTTCGTAAACCTTATTTTATCATGTCGGACAATATACTTGTTTAAATTAAATTAACTCACGAAATTAATATTTTGTTTTAAATGGTTGACTGAACAAGGCGCGCGTGGGCATTTGAAATTTAAGTACGTTTTTGTGATTTTTGAAAATTATCTAGTTTGAGATAGAAAACAACAAAATACAGATAATACAATTATAATTTTTTGCAGAAAATGGAATTGGCTATTTATTTATCTTGTAGTTCAAATAAAATATTTGGAACCTAAATAGAATAATCCAAAAAAAATGCTAAAACGTTATCTATTCTATTAAGACTGCAAAAGTTTAAAAGTTTAAAAATAAAAATGAGTTTAAGTAGTACAGGCGGGTAATTAATGCAAGACGCGACACAAAAATTTAATATTTTACGTAGCACCTTGCTCTACTAATCTTTTGACATATAAACGAGTAACAAAACTTTAGCTGTTGGTTTAAGACTAAAAAGATGACTTAAATGGCACTTTCGAGTGTTGCAGTGATTGTAGTGAACAATGGCTTCAAATCTATTATAGCTTTTTTAAATCTTCTGATTCACCACAACTTCCCATTTAGAAGATTTACAGCTTTATAGCCGTTTACACTTCATTTCCATCCTGTTAAAACCGTTAAAATATTAGCAGACATAACATCGATACGGTGCTCGTACCAAAAACACGGAGTTTAGTATTCATGCTATACATGTACCGTATATACGAAAATAAATCCCAAAGTCTCATTCCTAATTGTGGACATTATTTCTCAGGCACAATTACTTAAATTAATGTAAATTGCCGTTAAGGTAATATTAAGAGCATGTGGCCAGCAGAATTTTAAAGCTTGTAGGCTATAGGCAGGGCAAAGTGTTCTTAAGAAATTAATCAATTGACAGCAAAGTTTTTTAAATTTAAATATTCCTCTTATTTTAAATTTAAATACTCTTGATTCCCACAAAACTTGATTCATTTCAAGTTTAGGTTATTAGTTTTTAATGTGATAGCAGCCATATGTGAGCTGTATAGTATTTAAATCCTGATTAGGTAGTGTACATTTTTAATATTGTGGAGTAAGTGTGGTTATAAATTAACCATGTACCCTCGACCTGTCCCCGTCGCCCAACACAAAGGGTAAATCATTTATGCTAATTTTGAAGACCAATACAAACTTTGATGTTCGCTAAAGCTACGCGTATCAATACATTTACACGTCGTTCTGTTAAAACAAGGAAAAATCCGGCGCTTCGCGCCGGATTTGCGTGACGGGGGCCCGAAGTAAATGCTGAGCTTACAGCAAATATTTGCATTAATAAAAAAAGATCCCTATTGTATGAACGATCAAAATACGACAGCACCTAAATCTCTTTTTCCTTATTCCTATCAAATTTTTTATTTTATTTAAAACTATGGTCGCACACACAGTTTTATATCTTGGCGGGACAGACGGAAGACTGTAGGAGTGTTGACGACTGGGCTTCAAACCCTCAGGCTTAGAAAGATATGTGCTCGTACGAGTTTTTCGAGTACAAAGATGTATAATAATGATAATTTATTCATTGGGTCGATTTAACCGAAGTTCATACAACCAGACTCAACCAGTCACTGTGGGTGAGGAAATAGGAGGCTACCGCGTTAGATCGTCTCGGTCTTTGTACCCTTTCACCTATCCCCGTCCCCTCGTCCACAGTAAAGGAGTCCCATTCCCTAGGCCCCTACAGTAAGTAGTGGTCACTAAGGAGCACCGAAGGAGATTGGGTTTCAATCAACCATCCAGTGACGTTTACGGTACAACACCGAGCCGTAAACGATTAGCAGTGGCCGAGGATCGAAGCCGGGTCTGAGACTGTAAATTTCGTTACAGTCTGCAGTCCTAACCGCTCACCCAAGAACGCCTGCTTACAAAGATGTATGTACGAATGCATTTATAAATTCATGACCGTATGTATTTACGTTTATTTGAATGTCCGTATGTATGAGTGTATATATGTTTATATGTATGTATGAACGTGTATGTATGTATGCACGTGTATGTATGCTTGAATGGATGTTTATACGTATTTTTGTATGTACGTATGCATGTGTGTATGTATTTATTTATTTGTATTAGTAAACTTTGAATAACGTCATTTATGGACGATCCCTGTACGCACGCTTGAAAAATTCAATCATGAGGAAATTTATTCACCTAAATTTCGAACTAATGGCATGGCAATCTCTAAAATGGTAAAAATTTGTATGACGTCATTTATAGACAAACCCTGCATGCGTACTAGTAAAATCTTATGTTACGGATATATGTAAACCTAATTTGTGATCTAATGACAGCGCGGATCTCTACAATTATAACATTTGTATGACGTCATGTTTGGACAATCCTTGCATACATACCAGGAAAATCCTGTGTTAAGGATATTTGTCAAACTAATTCAGGAACTTATGACATCGGGGATGCCTAAAATAGTAAAAGTTGTATGACGTCATTTCTGGACGAACACTGCATACACACAATAAAAATATTAGGTTGAGGATATAGGTCAATCTTATTTCTGAACTCATGACAGTAGGGATCCCTAAAATGGTGAAATTTGTATGACGTCATTTATGGACGATCACTGCATGCATACTAGTAAAATCCTATGTTAAGGATAAACGTTAACCTAATTACTGAACCAATGGCAGCGGGGATTTCTAAAATAGTAAAATTTGTATGACGTCATTTGTGGACAATCCTTGCATGCACACGAGTAAAATCCTATGTTAAGGATATATGTCAACCTAATTTCTAAAATAATGATAGTAGGGATCCCTAAAATGGTGAAATTTATATGACGTCATTTGTGGACGATCCCTGCATGCATACTAGTAAAATCCTATGTTAAAGATAATTGTCAACCTAATTAATAAAACAATGGCAGTGGGAATCCCTAAAATAGTAAAAGTTGTATGACGTCATTTCTGGACGAACCCTGCATACACACAATAAAAATATTAGGTTGAGGATATAGGTCAATCTTATTTCTGAATTCATGACAGTAGGGATCCTTAAAATGGTGAAATTTGTATGACGTCATTTATGGACGATCACTGCATGCATACTAGTAAAATCCTATGTTAAGGATAAACGTCAACCTAATTACTGAACCAATGGCAGTGGGGATCCCTAAAATGGTAAAATTTGTATGACGTCATTTGTGGACAATCCTTGCATGCACACGAGTAAAATCCTATGTTAAGGATATATGTCAACCTAATTTCTAAAATAATGATAGTAGGGATCCCTTAAATGGTGAAATTTATATGACGTCATTTGTGGACGATCCCTGCATGCATACTAGTAAAATCCTATGTTAAAGATAATTGTCAACCTAATTAATGAAACAATGGCAGTGGGAATCCCTAAAATGGTAAAATTTGTATGACGTCATTTATGGACGATCTCTGCATGCACACGAGTAAAATCTTATGTTAAGGATATATGTCAACCTACTTTCTTAACTCATGATAGTAGGGATCCCTAAAATGGTGAAATTTACGAAAGACGAAAGGTGGGTCGCTCGGAAAATGTAATGCGAACATCATTTGTGAACGCTCCTAGCACTCTGTTTCGTATTTCGCTCAGGTACACGGTATCTAAACAGTGTAGAACATGCGGTAAACGTACTGCCCACGTACCTATCTACCTACTAAACCTACTTTCATGGTGAAGTATGTATTTGCTTGTAAAAAGTACCGACTTCCGTTTTTCTCAAAAAGCTAAAAGCTCAAAATCGCTAAAAAAGTTAGTCCCTATAACCGTTAATTGTAAAAAAGTGGCTGATCTGATCGACCTAAAAAACAATAGGGCACTTCGCGCTCGCTTTATTTGTTATTTAAAAATTGTTCGGAGGAAATAAGTTCAAAATTGTGACCTGTAGAGCATGACCAACAGACAGACCCGGCATCGACAGACAGACAGACAGACAGACATGACCATTTCAATAGATGCTTGCTCAGCATCTAAAAAGTGTATGCATTTGGAGTACTGAAATATTTGCATAGCAGTAGAGGTTTACAGTGCATTTTATTTCATGGGAGTTTCTTATGTAATTTTTTTATGTCAGTGCCAACTTTACTAGCATATTTTGGCATTTAGAAATACATGTATAATTTGACTTCATTTTTGAAAGAACTAACTGCAAGCTTAACAGCTTAATTAAACAAGACACTATTTTATTTAAAAAAAACTAAAAAAAAAGCGTTTAGGCTTCGCAGGAAACAATGATTTTAAGAAAGTTAATCCATTGACAGCAAAGCTTTAAAATTCACATAATTCCTCGTATCATAAATTTAAATGATCATAATTCCCACAAAGCTTGATTCTTTCCTAGTTAAGGTTATTAGTTTTTAATGTGACAGCAGCAATAATATTTGAACTTTATAATATTTAAATCCTGGTTAGGTAGTGTTCATTCAATATGATGGAGTGAGTGTGGTTATAATTTAATCATGTGTAATAATTCTACCTGTTGCCGTTGCCCACCACAAAAAGGAAATCATCAACGCGAATTTTAAAGACCAATACAAACATTGATGCTCACCAAAGATACACATATCAATGCATTTAAACATCGTTCTGTTAAAACAAGAGTAAAGTGAATGCTTTTGCCAGATCATTTCGTGAAACGAACAGGTACTGTAATAGTTGCATGGCAGCTGAGATTTAAATTGCATTTTATTTAATGGGAGTTTCTCATGTAAATGGTTTATGTTAGCGCCAGCTTTACTAGCAGATTTTGGCTGTCAGAAATACATGTATAATTTGACTTCATTTTTGAAAGAACTAACGGTCATAAGCTTAAAAGCCTAATTAAACAAGACAATATTTCATACTGTAGGGAATTGTGTACTTCAACGCCGTGTAGCACTGTAACCAATGCTTGTACGGATAATTTGATGAAAGTGTAGTGGTCATTATGGGGTTATTTATGAACTATTGTCGAAAATAAGTATAATAACGTTTATTACTCTTTGCCCCATAAACTTCTTAAGTTTCGAAAATGCATTAAAATTTCGATAATTGAATTTTTAAATCAAAACAAAATGTACAGAGAATTTTAAATTTAATATTTAACAATTATTTCTGCTGATTATACCGCTAATGATACGCCAAAAGTATGCAGACACACTAGTTATGGTAAGGAGATAACTTTTGGCATTTTAACTCAACACTAAATCAAATTAAAAGTGTCAATATCGTAAATTGCGAAACAAGATAAGAAATACTTTTAAAAAATGTGTTGAAACCCTATGATGAAGCAAGATTATTATTGACATCATGAAGTTCGGTCAATAATTGCCAAGCATTTAAGGACCTTGGATTGGAATGTGTTTGAGGAAGTAACAGATGGGGCTTCTAAACGCGTGGATATTATTTGCTGGAAAAAGGAGTCTAAGACTGGGTATATCCTGGATCCTACAATACGCATGGAGCAAAATTCTGGTCAGGCAGATGAAGTTAATATTGAAAAACAATGTCATTACAATCCATGTATTCCCTACGTTTTGGAAAAATACCAACTCAAGAAGTTAGAAGTTATTGGTTTGCTGGTGGGAGCTCGTGGCACGATTCCGGAATTTTTTGAGTCTTTTAGGAAACAGATGCGACTTCCTTCTAAATCAGTAGAAGAAATAGTGATTGCTACTATCAGAGGCTCTTGTCGAATAGCCCACAATCATTTATATAACATGAATTTATTTAACAGTTAGTGTAGACTTAATAAGTATGAAACATTTTCGTTATATTTCTAAAGCATTTTTCTTATTCCTATAACTGTGTATTGTTCTTACTGTGTCTTTACGGCAAGCGTTATTGTAACGTCGGTTGTAAATAAATATTTACTTTCTCGCTCTAAAAACGATTTATTTTCTACGTGTTGTTTTCTGCTGCTATTGTTTTGCTATTTAAATAATTATTTATTTTTAAATTTAGTTTTGAAACATTGTATCCGGAAAAAATAGTTGTCTGGGTTAAACTCGATATATGCCCAAATATTTACTGGAACTAAAGCCAAAATAATACTTCATCTTATCGTTAGATTTAATGTAAACTAATTCTCGCACTACCAACTACAGCGAAAATTTGAAAAGTCATGAATTCTTACCCAAATGATAATTGCATTCGGCGCATAAAATTAAAAGTTAGAGTAAGGATTTTTGGAATTTTTTAGTTTAGGATAAAAATCTAAAATTTTCAAGTAGGCTAAATATAAGAAACGTAATAATTTCAAAAATCATATTTTCCGCATTTATTTTCTTATGCCGTTTTGAAAATAGTTATACTTTTCCTAATTATTGCTTTTTAATTTACACACTTTTAAAATATATACCTTCCTGATTGTGAGCGTCGGATTACTCGAATTAATCCCAATCGGTTTTAGGCCGCCTCAAAACATATGGACGCTACAATCACTACAATGCAATATACTTGATTTGTTTTCAAATTCGATTACGTCCTTTTATTTGTAGCGATTTTCGTCATTTTAATTATAGAAATATACGAAGCCAAAATAGTTTATTGTAAAAAGCTACAAACTGAACAAATCTCTTAAATATTGTATGTTGATGCAAATTAAATAAATCTCACCTCTTCCCATATTATTTGTGCCTGTGTAAGGGAGTGTAAGTGATTATATTCCATTCTAGGCCTAGCTGACGTAATTTAATTGTCGTAATTTAGAGCCGCTCGGGCTTTTCATATATATTAGGCTACCCTTAATACCACAAAAAGTATCAATAAAATAAATCGTAATCACATCTGTACTGTTACTACAGGAGATACAAATCATTAATGTAGTGACTGTTTCATAAATCTAATTTAGCCGGTCGGACAGTATACGTTGGTTGTTAGTTTCCCAAATTAAACAAAAACAAATCATGGAATTGGCATCTTGTTTAAAACTTTGATTTAACAAGGCGTGCGTTGGCAATTGACATTCAAACAAAAAACCTGATTTTTGCAATTATTTAGTTTCAAATAGAAACATAAATAGCAAAACAATATATTATGACTATAATAATGTTTTGCTGAAAAAGAAATAAGCAACATGTTTTTAGTTTCCTTGGGGTTCAAATTAAATAGGTACTTTGGAGCAGGATAGAATAGAATTAATTCCACAAATCCTAAAACATTAACTGCTTTGTCAACAATTAATAAACTTAGTGCGTTATATGTGGTACAGGCAAGTAATGTAAGAAGACTAATATTAATAATATTAATTATTGTCAATGGTACCGAGCTTTACTGCTCTTTTGATATTTAAACGAGTAGTAAAATTTTTACCTGTTAGTTTTAACTGACTAAAATAAATCTACGAATTTGTCACAACCTTCCAATCTAAAATATTTACAGCTTTAAAGTCGTTTAAATTTCATATGAAACTTGTTTTATCTGTTGGAGACTCAGATGAATCATCCACATGGTCGTTGTGCTGAAAACATGCAGTTGTTTTTTTGAAAATTATATTAGTAATTATTTAGTAGGCAAAACCATATTTATTATCCTGTTTATCAGGATTTCACTTCGTTCAACATTATTATTTGGGTTCACCTAAAAATGGGACTGAATAGGACCGAATGGGACGGGACTGAACATGCAAAAAAGGCCTATTTTGGGAGTTCAGTCCCATTTTTCTTTTTGTGCGAACAAGTCATACAAACAGACAAATGGGACTGGATGGGACTAGGCTTGTTTATTAGTGCATACATACCAGTCCTCAAATGGGACTGAGCTTTTGTATGCACACGTTCACAGCTGCCAGCCGAGTTGAAACATACAGGACTGAATGGGACTAGGCATGCGTAAAACATTCAGGGAGCGTTTCACAAATTACATGAAATTTACTGAAAGAAACCGCGAAGTTCAAACACTTTAGCAGTAGATGATATTGTATCATGTGAATGTGAAACTGTAATATTATGTGTTGTGTGTAGGTGCGTGTTGACCTGAGTGTGAAGTTTAAATACAATTTTGCACTTCCATTTTCATTCTGTTAGCAATTTAGTTTTTTCAACGCATCACTTGCTTTATGAGTAACAATCCTGATTTAAATAAGATTTCAACAAAGTGAACCTTACGTCGATTAGTGTTACATTTGCTTGTAAATTCTGGACAGTAACCTTTGACACAGTTGCTGAATTTCAAGAGCACAAGAAGGCAAACCATTTTAAAGAATTCATATACACCAAGGTCATCGTATGAGAGGAGAGATCATGTTGATAGTGATGTCGAGTACAGGTAGAAATACAAAATTTATTTTAGCTGTCAACTACAACTTCAACACAGAATATAGAATTATGTTTTGTAATAAAATTTCAGTGCTGCATGTAGCCATTTCATCTTCAATGTTACATTTGATTTGATTTGTTTAGTTGTAAAAATGTTCATCAAAATTAACCAATGAATTTCAAAACCGGACAATACAACAAAAACAAAGCTGCAATCTCAAGAAACATGGTAAGAAATATTTAAATAGTAGCAGTCACAATAGAACCCAAGGTATGCAAGAGGTATTACACCATGATATAGCTCATTTTACTTATTTGACTGTTGAATAACTAATTAATTTCAACATTCTTTTGATGTGTTTCGTCATTCCTTCATCCGCAGCACTTTTTAATTGCAATAAACATTTAAGATTTAATGATGCTGGTTTATTGTACTGTAGACAATTAAAATTAAAATTTGTGCTATTGCCAAGGAAGGGATGGATCACATCGTCAAGGGCTCTAATCCAGTCGAGATTCGTCGCGGGGTCATGTCAGCTGTGAAAACTGTTATTGCAAGTTTAAAAGGTATGTCCAATAAGACTGTAGACACACCGGAAGAAATCGCTCAAGTTGCTACTATTTCAACTAATGGAGACAAAAAAATGGAGAAATAATTTCAAGTAAGAGGTTTACAAAATGCAATAAAAATTTGCAATATTATTATTGAGAATTAGATCTGTGCAAAAAATATTTCGTACATAGCTGAGGTACTTGTCTTACAAGCTCGGTCTGATCTTAAAAAAATACTAGGGGTATTCATAATCTCGCTATAACTATTTTTGGCACTATAAGACTTTCGCACTATAGCGTCACAAAACAAGCAGGATATAGTTACTTTCAATTGTCGCCATGGAGACGGCATCTTGACTTCATTCAATGTTAAGTGTGTTTTGCTACAAAAATAATAAGAATAGATGTTTGTTTATAATGTTAGTTGAATAATTCGTTACCTATGGCAACAATAACAACACGAACGATTTAGCATATTCCAGGATGGGGCGTTAAATATTCTAGACGACTTTGGCGTTATAGTGCAAAACTATTTAGCGCGAAAAATAGTTATAGCGAGATTATGAATACCCCTACTATCATTTACGGTTACTATAAAAATATCTTGATCAAAAAATTGTTTTTTGGATGGGCTGAGGGTGCCTTATTGTGGCAGTTGTCCTAATTGTGATCGTCGGATTGAAGTCGTATTACATGAAAACTTTTGAAACTCATAGTTGCAAAGTCAGTAGATGGAAATCCGGACTTTACAAACCAAAATACAATCTTGTTAAACATCGACTCGTCTCAGATACACTATTAGGACACCTACCACAATTAGGCACCATCACTCTTAGCTAAATGTTATATTTCATATTTCTTCCATGGCGTAAATATTAGTGTTTTTGGTGTTAGTTAATGTACTATGTACACTAGTATAAACACCGTATTTTTTCCTGCACTACGCAGGTCTCTACACGCTTAGAAAAGATCTTGACAAGAATGTAGTTAGGCTCTGGCAACAGGCTCAGCTGTCAACTTTCACAGGTTTAGAACTAAATTTTGAAATTTTTAACGGTGGGGAAAACTGGTAACCACATGCAACACGGCTGTTGTTGCATAAACCCTACACCAAACCTGTTAAGGCATTTATATCATTGTATATGTTTGCTAAATTAGAAATTCATAGTTCAAGTGTTGTGACAGTCCAGTGGTTAAGGAGCCAAGTTCGTATTCCAATAGGGTTTGGGTTTGAATCCAGGAGTCCTAATCCAGTTTTTGGTGTTATTTTTTAATTAGTAAAATACTTTAACAGGATTGGTGTTGCGTGATCCAACACCTTTTTAGTATACTCAGTCTAACAGTTTTCACTGTTAATCATTAACCATAATCATGTTGACAGTGGTTAGCAGTATTCACTGTGGATGTCGGAGTAGCAAAAAATCAATTAGAAATTAACAGTAAAGTAGTCAATTCACTTCCATTTTTTTAAGCGTGTAGTAAAGTACATGGGCCCCTAATTTTACGCAAGGAGGTTGACGTCTCGTATTTAATTATACGCGGGGGTATTGCCCAATACTCCGTTGTTTAGCTATATCCATGTGTTTAATCACCATATCAAGGCATGCAGATACCTACTGGCAACTGACCTACTTGCACATACTGTTATACCGTAATAAATCTGAATTGCAGTTTTCTAAGTAATTTAGAATACAAACATGAACATTAAAAATTAACTCCACACAAATTATTGTAGACAATTCAAATTTCTATTTTTAACTGGTCTGTCTTGTTTCTTAAAAAATCTAAAAAATCACTTTAAATTTACCGCTGAACAGTTGTATTTGAATTTTTCTTGATTTTTGAATAATAGCATACGTGTTTTGTATTCTAAAATAATATTGAGCCATTTAATAAAACTTTTGTCTTCGGGTGGGTTGCTGTTTCAGACGAAGGTCTTCGGGTAGCTTGTGCCGAAGTTCTTCGGCCAGGTTGCAAAAGAACGTCGGGCTTCGGCCAACTTCCATGGGACTTTTTCGGCTAGATTGCAGCCCAGCTGAAGAGTCTTCGGTCTTCGGGTAGGTTGCAGTTCTGTCTTCGGCTCTTCGGGCAGCTTGTGGGTCATATCTGCCGTCTTCGGCTCGCTTGCAGTTCCCATAAAACTAATGGTATAGACAAGTACACTGAAATTTTAAGGTAAATTAATGTGTTAGGAAAATAATGCAAAAACATCTAGGACATCAGGTTTACTTTTAGTAAACAGCGCATTAAAATAACATTTTATTTCGAACTTGCAAGCTCAAGGTCGGGCTTCAAATCGCTGCTGTAAAAGTAAGTTGAATTACATCTACCGTAAGTCTACTCCTTTGCGTAAGTTAATCAAGTAATCACGTTGGACGGATGATAATTTTGCTCAAATTTGTTTTAGGATCTGGATGATGAAGTTTGTAGTACAAATGTTGCTTCTCGTGGTGTATGAAATTTCTGCAAAGAAATACGGATAGCAAAGCCCCGTAGTGATTATTAATATGTTAAAGTCGTGTAAATCTGTCTTTTGCTGCTATGCATATTACAAAACTACTTGAAAATAATAAATTTTTCCAGACTCAGCAGTTATTCGTGAATGTTTTAGCCTTATTTATTTAATGATTAAATTTGATTTTTCGTAACATAGTCCAATATTATTATTCACTACTATTAAGTACTTACCTACATATACCTACCTACTATGTGTCGGAAGTTCTTCTGTTGTTGTTGGTTTATTATTCTAAATGGGCGGATCAAGGTCTCAATCGCATTTCATTTGATTGTACTGATTTGGATTGAGTATTTTATTCTACTGTATTTGTTTTATGCAGACACTACACAATTTAGCGTTAGTACATTATAATATAATATTTGATCACGGTTCAGTTTTCAGTTGCTATTTTTAAAAAGTAGATTGTGTATGCGTACAATATTATTGTACTTAATTGTACTCTCAGTTTGTATGAAAGCTGGTCATCAATAATAAATGTGTAAGAATGATATTCAGGGTTAATGTTTGATTATACGTAATCGTAAATATAGTTAATCGTAAATACATATAAAATTTTGGCATTTAATTTCAAGATCTGATTTTGTTTATATTTTGAACCGATGCTCATCCAAATAAATATGAAGTTGTAAAGTTGGCTGTCACTAATCGATTTGACCATGGAAGGTTGCCAATGTACCGTATATCCTATAATAGTGCGCGGGTCTGAAATAATACGCGGGTCTGTAATAGTACGCGGGTCTGTTGTTATGTTTTTAATTGCCATCAGATTAAATAGTTTTACACAATTAGCCACTGTATGGGCCTACATATGTCAAAATGTAATAATTTTATGCAAGTGTAGGTACTTACTATTTAGGTATGTGTGTTGTTTTAAAATTTTCTGTATAACATAGTGGAATTAAAACAATAGTGCTAGGAACTTTGTGTAGGTAAATAATGCATTATCTAAAAGAAATTTGTAATTTATAAAATTTGTGCCCTAAGCATCAACATTTTGAGAAATATTTGCACATACAAAATGTAGCAATTTTAAAAATTGTATTTTGTAACTAGCAATTTTAATACACGTGAAGCGTTAATATTTAAAACTTTAAGTTATAAGCAAGCTACCGGCACCGGAATTTGCTGAGAAACCAAAATGCTGTTATTTTTAGTGTGGCAGTCGTCGCTGCCACTCTCTTAGCTCTTTTAAAATAAAAAATATCAATTCTTCGAAAATTATTTAATTTACTATTTGTTTTAATCATATTTAACCTTAAATGTCCAATTTTAAATTAAAGCTTTGATAATTCGCACACTAATCGCAACATATATTGTTCTTCCCCTCATTCTCGTCATTTTGATATTTCACTTCTTTATATTAGAAGAGAGTTACCGATCGAAATTTAAAATTTAGGTTTGGCGGGAAATTCAAATTTTCAATATTCTATATTTTCTATAAATCTACATAATTTATCTTATTTTTGCGTTTCTTAAGGACATTTCACATGCAATATATGATTTTGAAGCTCCTGAAAACAAAAGATTCAGTTAAAATTGCAATTTATTACATTTAATTTTTGAAAATTATAATTTACTTTAAATTTGCAATTTTTTAATACCGATTTTAACATTTGCAAGTAATACCCCATATTACTGTTAAGGCTACCAAAAAACAAGGGCTTTTGCCCTTGCTTTTTTTAATACAAACTAAACTACTGTTGACGAGAGCAAATCCGCCGTCAGAATTTAGATTTGATAAAACTTTACCGAAGTAATAGTTATTCTGCATATTTCTAAGCATTTCTAATTGTATAACGAGGAACTTGCTGTCATCAAGAGAGTCGTAGTTGCTCCCGCCGCTATACATCAGGATGCGCTGAAACGTAAATACTACTTTTAAACCATACAGATGATTAATTCAATATAGTTCAATAATTATTTCTTAAGGTTGACATGGCATGTCAACTCTTATGTTCACGACGATTGTAGAGAGAGCTTCGCCATCAACATCGTTAGCAGTAATGGCCATAAGCTTCCTCTGTGCAATAGCTCATGCAGAAATAATTGATTCAACTTTGATTTTGTTTTCGAAAAATAGAACAAGCACATTTTGAAATTCAACTTTAGATCCTTTAGGTGTTTGGTGAAATAGGGCGAGATGTACCCACGATTAAATCTCATTCCTTCGATTACTTCAAACTCATCCTTTTAAGTTTCAGTCGTTTACAGTGATAACACCATCTCGTCCTACGTGATGCAGCAATTATAAAAAACGATTTAAATATTGCATTATATTTTATCCTAATTATAATGTTTTTAGTAAAAAAAATGTATAAATTAGAACACTGCAAAGCGACTCACAGAAAACCTGAACTAAGGAATATTGACTCACCTTGCCAAAAACTTTTGAAATTATGCCATAAATTTTGTTTTTTCTATTTAAATTAATTTAAGGTCAATATTCAGCGATTATCTACAATGAAGCTACTGAGCGATGAGACTATTTCTGTTAAAACAAATAAATAAAATTTGTTTTTATAGCAAAAGCTACGCAAATACTATAGAACTAGACTACACCAATTTCATTTGGTACTAAAAGAAAGGCTACAAACTGAAAAAATAAGACTGAGTCTAGAATATCTAAAAGATCTACGAAAGCTAGTTTTATTTTCACTGCATAAACTAAACTAATTCTTTTTACAAAAACTATTATACAAAATAATCGTACGCTAGAAACTGTAGACTGCAATACAGTTATTGACTACAACAAAACTTACTCAGTTTCTAATTCTAAACTAATAATACATTACTTCAACTATGACATACAAAAACTATACTACACCGAGTTATAAGGTACACAATTTTGCTAATTCCAGCCAACCTCGTCAAAGAATACTTGAGGTAATTTTACGAAGAATATGACGAAGCTCCGTAAAATTCAAGAAATTCCTTTTGAGAGCCTCTGCATTTTGATTTACTTTACGAAGCTCATTCTCCAATTTATCATATGTCGCCTAGGTACATTAAAAATATATAATATATAAAAAAAAAATATATAACAAAAAATAATAATATATAGAACATACACAATAGCACTCGCAAAATAATTGTAATGATCCGAGATTGAAAATGATTACCCAGTAAACTAGGTATCTATCAGTTGCAAGTCATCAAATCAAATGATCATTGCAAAATTTTGATTAAAATTAAATTTATATGCTTACCTCTTAATCAACCATTTCTCTAGGTTGTGGTGCATCGGGATTATCTCCAGTGTCTAACATTAGGATGACTGTTTTTAAAATATTTTTTCCAAATACTGAAGTTTCCTCTCCATCTCATCCCATCGGCAAGCTTCATTAACGAATTTCTGTTGAAATGAATAAACACCGCGATTCAACTGCAAGTTTGAAATTAATGGTTTACTTTGTTGTTATGATGTTGTAAGTAAAAGCTGAGTTAAAAATTCACTCAAACTATACAAGTACGCACATTTCATGCCACGGTCTTTCCATACCTTCGAAACATTATTTATCACCAAATTAAAGATATGGACATCTTGCATCTACAATCATAAACTAATTTGGAAACTTTTTAAAATTAAATTAATTTCATTCTAATCCACGAGGTACTCATTATATTGAAATCTTATTTAAATCAGGATTGTTACTCCTACAAGCAAGTGATGCGTTGAAAAAACTAAATTGCTAACAGAATGAAAATGGAAGTGCAAAATTGTATTTAAACTTCACACTCAGGTCAATACGCACCTACACACAACACATAATATTACAGTTTCACATTCACATGATACAATATCATCTACTGCTAAAGTGTTTGAACTTCGCGGTTTCTTTCAGTAAATTTCATGTAATTTGTGAAACGCTCCCTGAATGTTTTACGCATGCCTAGTCCCATTCAGTCCTGTATGTTTCAACTCGGCTGGCAGCTGTGAACGTGTGCATACAAAATCTCAGTCCCATTTGAGGACTGGTATGTATGCACTAATAAACAAGCCTAGTCCCATCCAGTCCCATTTGTCTGTTTGTATGACTTGTTCGCACAAAAAGAAAAATGGGACTGAACTCCCAAAATAGGCCTTTTTTGCATGTTCAGTCCCGTCCCATTCGGTCCTATTCAGTCCCATTTTTAGGTGAACCCTTATTAATTAGGATGTTGTCCACTTCAACGCCATATAGTACTGCTCCAAATTCTTGTACAGATGACAAGTAGCAGATGGAATCGTCATTGCGGGGTTATTTATGAATTTAGATCAAAAATAATTATAATAACGTATATTAGTTTTTCCCTATCAACTTCTTATGCTTTGACAATGCATTATTTCGATAATTTCAAAATAAAACATTTACATACAGAAACTGCAAGTATTTGTTTTTGTAAAGACGTGCTGGGTTTTTCATGAAACAAAACTTTGTATTTTGCAAAGGTGCTTAAATAAATACTACAGCATTTTTATGAATTACTAATCGTAAGACGTAATCATTTGCAACTAAAATGTTTTGGACCTAATTAAGTTTTTAGCTAAACTTTATACAGGTAGCAGGTGGAAAGGGTATTATTACGTTAATTTCATATCAAGCAAGACTTCATATCGTAAAATAATTTAAAAGAGATGCGTGACCTTCAAAAATGTTTTGAGCACCTTCACTTCTTTCGTGAATTCTAAACTTCTAATTCTTAATTATTCTGATTTTTGAACCAATTTTTTGTAAATGGTGACATAAGCTTAACTCGACATAAAACTATTTTTAAGCCTTGATTATTATGAAAAGAAGAAATATTAAATTGCCAGAGACTAACATTCTGGTTACCACAAACTAATTTAGCAACTCTTTGTGAAAAATGTTTTCTATTGGCATTATTGGCAACCAGGCAACAAGTGAATGTAACACTTACATATATGAAACTTAAATGTCTTTAATTTAAAAACTTGAGGTATTTCAATTTAATGGAAAGCTTACTTATTTAAATACTTAATTGCTTAGCATTTAACCTAAAAAAAGTTAAGAGTTAAAACTTTTGTCTCCTTTATCCTTTACAAAGGTAGGTAGGTTCAATCTACAACTTTTTATTTTTCTGCTTGTTCTGCGGGCCGCTAAGGTTCAGTTTCATTTACAAGTTTCTCTTAAATTTTATTACACAAAAAAATGAAAATCAAGTTCTCTCAAGTCGTATAATTCATACATATTGCGGTTTACAATTTCATTTGAATTCACATTTAATCTACATTTAAAGAATAACAATAGTTTTACTTCAATAATTTTAACTACAAAAATGGAAATGTTAGAAGTGCAAACTAATAAAAACGAAAAAGGGACGACCACAAAAAATGCGAAGCAATAAACCAAATCAAATGGTCCAAGAAATTCCAACCCTGCCTCCTACAAATGCTAAATGGGCAAATATAGAGAAGTTTCTCATCAAGCTAACTCTTCGCACTGCAATTAAAATATACTTTCATATAAAACTTGTTATAGCCTTTGCCGACGTAGGTACGACATTAATTTGGTCTTTGTACCAAAAAAATGGAATAAGGTTTTCTTAAAATATTACATTCGTATGTCGTAGAGAAAAATTATAATGTTATCCCGTTAATCAGGATTTAGCTACTTGGCAACTTGACTCAGCCAATATTAAAAACTAACACCTATTAAAACTTGTACATCGGCTAGCCTGGATTGAGAGGACGTAAACCAATATTCAAGAATACACGTAATATAGCATAATTAATAATAGAAATTATATTTTTTTAATGGGTATGACATAATTTGGAAAACAGGATCTATTCAAGTTTAAGTTACCAGTTTTTTTAATTTCAAAGCAAAAATATTTGAACTGTATAAGTTCTACTTCCTACCTATCTACATAATTTGGTCGACTTTCGAATTACTCTACGGAATGACACATACGATACAACATTTTGAAGGTCGTTTAAAATAAAAAATTCATTTAAATTCATAAATTATTTCACCTACTATTTTTTTAATTGCAATAAACTTAAAATCTGTAGCTTTATGTTAAAGCTATAATAATTTTTGCGTCAATCCTAATACAAATGATTCTACTCCTCATTGATGTCATTTTGATCTATTACTTGCCAATGGTAAAGAAGAGTGACCGGTCGAAATTTGTTATTTTAGGGTTATCGGGAAATTCAAATTTTTAATGTTCCCCTATTCCTACCTAGTATTTACATAATTTATCTTATTTGTGGATTTCTCTACCGAATTTGGCATGCAACATATCGTTTTGATACTCTTAAAAAATAAAAATCCACTTGAATTTAATTTGTGTTTTGTAATAAATTTACCTGTTGTAAAGTTAAATATAAGATTTAAGACAAAAACTAATTCAAACTGCCTTATCTTGCTTTTGAGACTGCCATTCAATTTTTTTTTCATATTATTGAAACCCTGATTAGGTAGTGTAGATTCAATAGTTGTGGAGTGAGTGTGGGTATAATTTACTATGTAATAATTCTACAATTGAAAAGTATTCCCTAATCTTAAAATACGTTTCCCGCGCCATCATTTGATTTATTCAGAAGTAAATCATGTTTCCAAGTATAGTAGTTAATTTTATTTAGTTTAACGCTGCATAGCTCAAAAAATCACCACGATTCTAACTTACATTTGCTTGTAGTCTTTTTTGCTAAAAATCCCGGCTTCCGGCTTCCAGACATTAAATTGATCAGTTTAAAATTTATTCTTAAAGCATGTCGTTTTATGGACATTGCATTTGAACTGTACTACGCTACCACTTCAATGGTAGCCTAGTCTTTTTATGAATGTTACATGAATGATTATGATTAATAGGACATCAAATTATTTAAAATGCTTGTGAATTTGCAATCTGATTATATATATATATATACTAACCCAATGTCATACAAAAATGTTTTCGTCATAATTTAAAATTTACAATAGTGTGAAGTTAGACGAAAATCATACATAATATTATTAGACAGGTTGTGGGTAAATGTGGCTGAGTTGAGATTCAATTGCAGATCTTTGATTAATTGATACAAATCTTGAAATAGCTTTAGCGGAGTAAATTAATTGGTATTTAACCTAATCAATACGTACTTTTCAAAAACATGAAGATAGGACATTTTGCACTTTTCAAAAATATGGAAATAGGACATTTTGCACTTTTCAAAAAGTGTTTTTGAAAATGTTCTGGAAATGGAATTTTTATTACGTCTTTTGTGGACGACTCCTAAGTTTACGTTATGAGTACAATACAGTCAGTAACATTCCACCCCCACCCAATGCAAAGGACAACGCGAAAGCGACCTCGACAGCATGATTTTAGCTGTGCACTGGACTTACGACAGGATGACTCTTCACCGACGATATGCATGAATGACAGGCATACTTTTCAAATAATTATTTATGATGTTTTTGCTTTAAACTCGCAATTATAACTTTTTGCAACTTTTTTTGGTATTTTGAAGTTATTTTGAGATTTTGCCAAAAATGAATGAAAAACACAGGAAGGGACTTGGATTTCTTCATTTTCACATGTTTAATCCCATAAGGATTTGTCCATTTTGAAAGTCGACCACTTTTTCAAAATGCGCGCGCCTTTTATGCGCGAACAGCGCAAAATGCACTCAAGTCTATATACTAGTGGAAGTGTCTAGGGCCAGTAGAAGACGTTTTGATAACAATCGGTTAAATCCTAGAGTTACATGCAAAATACATCCTAAGTGAGTTGAACATTGATTGACCTAAGCTTCGGTAAATAAATGTTTTAGGTATTATTTACTTTAGACTATGGCAAATATTTTGTTTAGGATCACGCGCAAAATACATAACTTTGGCAGTTTACATTCTACATAGTTTTTAAAACTTTGTAAGTCCTAGTTTTTTAATTTCTTTTGTTTGAAATATAAAAAACTGCATTTCTGTAAAAATAGTGACATCTTCATTTTTTGTAGAATCAAACGGTAGTTACACACTAAAGTTTACTGCATTAAAGAAATGAAGAAACTAAAGAGAACTAAGACAGCAACAAAAGTAACGACAAAATTATTTTAAATTTTTTCCAAATGTCCTTTTACAGTGTAAAAATTACGATTATTTACCGTCAGAAAAGTGCAAGGGGTTTATTCTAAAATTTCTGTTTAATCAGTATATACAGGATCCTTATATAAAACAATAAACTTAGCTAGCGCTCTCGGCTGCGTAGTAACACAAATAATTCACAAAGTATATTATATTTTACATTTAGCAAACATTAAAGCCATAACAAAACTCTTCCCGCAACCATCTCTATTAAAAGTGGAGTACGTTGCTCAGATGGAACATGTTTGTTTTATTAGTTGACTCTACATCCTATATTATTAGATATTTAATTCAGGAATTTTATGTCGTTAAACAATCCGATTGTTTTTGAGAAAGATTAAATTCGTCATTTTACATCTGTAAATCAATTTAATCTCTGAGTTTGTGAAAAAACATTTTTAATCAGCTGCTTTGCTGTTATCTTTAAAATAGTCAGACAAAAACTGCCGTTTTAAGTTTACGCTGTTAAAAACTAGAACTTGGGGGCTCTTTTATACTATATGCATAATTTACTCAAGCTTAAGTTTGCTTAAACATTAGGTGCACAACAACAGTGAAGAGCTTCTAGAAAGGAACGAGTTCTTTCATAAATCAATTTCGTTTTCTGCTGGCAGGATTGTATCAAAACATTGAACGTGAAATTCATAGGAAACGAATCCTGATTTTGGTTGCACGTTTATTTAGGTTTGAATAATTCGATGGTACACACTTTTTATAGCTGCATTATATACACAATAACTAGACAACTAAATATTTTGCATCAAATTTTTGCGGTTTATATTCAATGTTTTTTTTATTCTAAGCGCATTTGTCTTTCAATTAGTTGTATGTATGTATGTATGTATGTTAGAAGTATCGTGCTTAGAGGCCTAAGCCTACGCACACTTCGCAACACATTTACTTTCCCAGCTTACTCTTGAGATACACTATTTTTAGTGTACTCGACGAGCTCGCTGGTTGTAAATGTTAATTATACTAGCTTTTACTTGGGAAGTCTAACCTATAAATACGGACTTTCTTAAACGTCGCGCTCTTTGTGACCCCTGGTTTTAGTTCCTGGTTAAGGAAACATGAGTTACTGTTTATTTTACAAGACCGTAGAGCTCAGAACAAGTCAACCACCATGATGTGTCACGTCACAGCAGAGGTAAATGCTCCATGTCTCTCTTCACCTTGGTTCCCCTACATTATGGGAAGAACTATCCTATGAGACGACTTTCGATACTTGCTATGTCAAGTAGAGGAACGAGGATATAGTGATCGGATTGACATTACAGACGCACCAGACATCAAGCAGACACTCTCTGTATCATTAAGAATCAGCTCTGTCACCGAGTGGCGTTATTGCCCGCTAGAGCTCACCCCTACTCACAGATTTCCGAATTCACTTGGTCTGTAGCCTGTTTTTACCAGTCGTATATATCCCACACTATTCCTTTTATTCCTTTCCTATCAGCGTATACGAAAAGACAGTAGGAAGTTCAACCCGTGAGTACACCTGGATTTTAGAGAAATCTCGCATAGCAAAATGTAAAGCTACATATGCTTTTCGCTCATCGATGACTCGTATCTCAACATGCACCTAGCATCACGAGCCCAGATGTACCCCCTCGTCTTTCAATTAGTTTTACTGATAGACAGCTAAATTTTCCACAAGATTTCCATAAGACCTTAACGATATAACTTTAGCTCAACGGAGCACTAGTAGTATTATGCTTTTTTACCATTATAAATCGTATACTGTAATGTACATAAAGAAAAATAAAGTAATTTCTTTTAGCTTAAACATAAAAAAAATCTTATTTTATCACGCAGTTTTACTTGTACTTTCAGTAGTTTGTGCCAACACGTATGAATTATGAAGCAAATAAATTTCAACATTCTACGAAATTGCAAATACCAAAACGTCTAAATATGTTCAATAATTTGTAAAGATGTTTCTTATTAAGATTCCAACAAAAAAAAACCAAAGCTCTGCATGTTTGTATGTGCAAAATTTAAAATATTGTTTGGTGCCAAGTACCAACGATTCAACACATTGGGCTGTAAATATTTTGCTGATACTATCTACTTACCGTTAATTCAAAATTGTTCATTCATAAACCAAGGGTCAAAATTTATTTTTATGATGTAGCATTAACACAGTAATTAATTTGTCGTAATGTAGAGCCGCTCATAAATTTTATAAATATAAACCAACTGAAAGAAAGCCAATTCAGTCGTTCATTTTTATTTTATGTGGAGTGTTAATACAAAGAATACATAAAAATAATGTAGAGACAATTTTCATAAAAGTAATTTTGCAGGTATGATAATACGCGTTGTTAAAATTAAATTAACTCATGAAATTAACATTTTGTTTGAAAGGTTAACTAAAGAAGGTGCTTGTAGGCATTTGACATTTAATAATGTTTTTCCGATTTTTGGATAATAATTTAGTTAGAGATAGAAAACATCAAAATACAGATAATAGAATTATAATTTTTTGTAGAAAACGGAGTTAGCTATTTAAATATCTTGTAGTTCAAATTAAATATTTTGGACCCAAATTGAAACATAAATTAAACCCTAAAAAAAAGCGTTTAGGCTTCGCAGGAAACGATGATTTTAAGAAAGTTAATCCATTGACAGCAAAGCTTTAAAATTCACATAATTCCTCGTATCATAAATTTAAATGATCATAATTCCCACAAAGCTTGATTCTTTCCTAGTTAAGGTTATTAGTTTTTAATGTGACAGCAGCAATAATATTTGAACTTTATAATATTTAAATCCTGGTTAGGTAGTGTTCATTCAATATGATGGAGTGAGTGTGGTTATAATTTAATCATGTGTAATAATTCTACCTGTTGCCGTTGCCCACCACAAAAAGGAAATCATCAACGCGAATTTTAAAGACCAATACAAACATTGATGCTCACCAAAGATACACATATCAATGCATTTAAACATCGTTCTGTTAAAACAAGAGTAAAGTGAATGCTTTTGCCAGATCATTTCGTGAAACGAACAGGTACTGTAATAGTTGCATGGCAGCTGAGATTTAAATTGCATTTTATTTAATGGGGGTTTCTTATGTAAATGGTTTATGTCAGCGCCAGCTTTACAAGCAGATTTTGGCTGTCAGAAATACATGTATAATTTAAACAAAAAATAAATTGTATAATCGCCCTTTGTTAATGAGTTTCAGTTGAGACCCATTTTTAAAATTTTACGGTTAATCATAAATCACATTTATCTACGCGAAAAATTAGAACGGTGCGACAATGATTATTAAAATAATTACTGTAGTGGAATAAAAAATAATTAGCTGCATTAAAATTTCACAAAAATAATATGATGCAATTGTATGATATTGTGCACGAAAAACGAAAAACCCTTTGTTTCACTACTTAAATTGAATACTAAAATAATTCACCTTAAATGCATGCGCAACAATATATGTATTTTTACAGTTATAAAGTAGTTTTGTAGCTAACTTTATTATTCGTAAACAAAGAAACAATTAAACTACACGGTGTCTGGAGATTGAATCTAATTTTGAATCTACACAATTTATTTTTTTCACAAATTTTGATTGAAAAGTTTCCCTATATCATTGCATTTCATAAAAACGTTTATTTTCTAATTGATTTAGTAAAATCATATTATAAATCCTTGTGTATATAAACACATTTATCCAGTTATACTACATGGCATAATTTTTGGATTTTAGGCTCAAATCATTGGATGCTTGCGGCTTGGAAAAGAAAGTAAGACTTAATTAATGAATTTGCAACATTTTTCTGTGCTACTCGTATGCTTGTCGTTAACATAAAGAATTTGAATTAAGGTAATTGAGTTTCGAAAAAGAGTACAAACTGTCACGCCATCTAAGTCAGTAGAATGTTTTTTTAGAATCACTTCCCTCCAAGGATACTCCGGTTCACTGCCTTTGTACAATCCAAAACACATTATATTGAACTGTTTTGTCTTTTAAAAAATTCTCCTGGTAAAGAGTTAATTACATATAAACATATATCAGCTTATTAATTTGTGAATATTAATTTAACTATCAGCGAAATTATAATGCTAAAACCATTTTCGACTACATTTAAAGTCGTTTCATACAGCATCTTAAGATTTACAAAACGTGGAGGACTGAATTTTGAGTAAATTAACTTGTTAATTTGATTTATAAATTGGGATCAAGTTTGACTTTTGAATAACTATCGCAATAAAAAGGTGTATAATTGTTAGGTAACTAAATGTATTACTATTAGTCATAACTGCGGACATTTTATCTAAACTTAAATAATTATAAGTATTTAACATACGAACTAATTGTAAATTCAATTGCAACCAAAAAGTTTCTGAATCTAAGCGTTAATTTTTATGTTATTAAGCGTGTTTATTAATATGAAATACTGATACGAGTTACATTAAAATAAATTAAAGTATGGCTTTAGTAATGTTATTTTAAAAGTAAAAGTACGATGGTACGCTAGTGAGAAAAATCAGTATGTTGAAGAAAAACTTTCTGGCAGTTTCTAGAATGTATTTCTTTTAACATTAGTGTGTTCTTTTGCTTTGTTGACACAGCCGATCACATAGCGTTTGACGTTGGACTGAAACTTACTTGCAAAAATTATGTATTGCACAAATTAAACTGAAGGTTACTTCTGTAAAACTTTTTCGTGTCTGAAAATTTAGTGTCAAGAAGCATTAAACCAGACATTAATATTAATAACCTCTTTAATTTGCTTATTTCACTAAAAGCGTAATACCTTAACAACATAGATATAGCACAGCAGAGCCCTAGAAATAGCCCTTACGGGATGATACATGTTTTGTTACAATAATTATTTAATTACATGGGCACCGTGTATTTCTGCTCTTTCGATATTTAAACAAGTAATACAAATTTCGCTCTTACTTAGCTAGAAACTATAAAGATGACTAAAATTGTCCATTTAAGGGGTGTAGTGAACAATGGTTCCAAATAAATTATGGCTGTAATAAATCTTCTGATTTGCCACAAACTTCCCATCATCAAGATTCACAGCTTTAAAGCCGTTTAAATTTCATATAAAATTTGTGAAAGCCATGGATGAAGAAGGTTACACGTCAATTAGGTCTTCGTACCGAAAACATGAAATTAAGTTTTTTGAAAATTACATTGGTATGCAGTAGAGAAAAATCATAATGTACCTAGTTCCGTTAATCAAGATTTAGCTATTTGGCTCAGCCTACACTAAAACCTAACACCCATTAAAACTCGTACATTGGTTTGCCAGGGTTAAAAGAAAGTAAAACAATAATCAATAATACACGTAATATACCATAAGTAATGGTAGAAATTATATTTTTCTAAAGGGTATGATATCATTTGGCAAAAAGGAAGCAGAAATAACTTTTTGAGTTTGAAAATTATTACAATTTGCAATATCGACGTCTATCGTACATGCCATGTGTGGTCGTCTAATGTACATGGTCCCTTATTATGCATCTTCTTCCTAATAATATATAAATAAACACTATATACTACGGTAAATTAAATCAAATATGCCTCTAAAATCTAATTGTTCAAGTGTAAGAGTTTTTACATAGAAATTAAAAAAATATTTCTTCTTGTTCGAATGTTTGTTTGGCAAACTAAGTAATTATCTTTGGTATCACAGATGCAAGCTCCACATCGTACTATAAAGACTTCAAATACTAAATACTAAAAGCGATTTTCGAGAAAATCATAATAGGAGGAAAATAACCACAAAGGTATTAAACCAAATTTTCTTTAATTACTGTACTTTGAAATTGTTTCGCACAACATCTTTTGCTGTACGTAATATAAAGAAAACATTGTGAGTAAATTTACTTTAATTAAATTATGGATTAGAATTAAATTCAACCATTTTATCATAATCGTGATGGATAAATGCACAATAATTTAATACTTATGTGCAAATTTAAATGTGATTCATAATTGAAGTCTATGTATTACAGTTAAATAATTAAAAATACTAAACATAGGCATTAATTGCGAATTTCATATCTACCATAGAGTTTTTAAATTTAATCGTCCTATTTATATCATTTAGCGCATTTATTCATGTTGAAAATTATAAAAAAGTGCTTATGCAGAATTTATTAAACACTATAATTAGTGTAAAGGTGCATACAGTGGCAATTTAGTGAGAAAGCTCAGTATTTTGACAAATCAAATATTTATGTTATTTATTTATTTGAACGTTGTAGTACACCTAATGGACAATGCCCCTGTTATCTGAATGACATTGTGGCCCAATTTACTTGCATGAAATTATGTGCGGCGTTAAAGTTAAATTTTATGTTAAAAGTCAACCTCGTCAAAATCGTGCAGACGTGTCAATAATATGTCAAATACTATTATTAATTATTAATAATTATTATTAACTGAACACGAATTTTTAAACTTCAATTCGAAAACTTGAATTGCACATTAAGACTGCATTGTAACGCTTTTATATGCACTTTTGGTGACTACCTGTAAAATATGGTTCATTCCTTGGAATTTAGTGTTAATGAGCAAAACAAAAGTCGGGTACTTTTATCTTATAACACGGTTTTTTTGTTTTTCAATTACCACCGCTTACTTATTTAGAATTAATGCTTTTAAACACACATTTTTAATTACGTTCACATCATCGATCTAGTACTAAAACGACGTATGTCCATTTTCCACTCAAAGCAAATTGAGTCTTATTCTAATCATTGTAAAAGCAACTCACCCAAAATGACCCAAATTCGTATACCTACCTAATTCTATGGTCACGGGTTATTGCCTGCAATTACAATGTAAACTGGTTGCAGGTTTGATAAGGTATTGTTTGCATGTACTTTAGGGGTACGCGTGAAAATAAATGGATTAGGGATATTTGGCTTTTCGAATGTTTTGGATACGGTTAGTTTTGTTTTTAGTAGAAAATGGGTCGTTTTGCGTTTACACTGACAATGTCTTGTTTTGAATTAAAAGTTTAAATACGGTAGAAGTATACCACTAACACCAATATTCTGAAACTGTGCTTATAGTACACAAGGGAAACATCGATTATTTGGCTGAGGGTACAACTACATCATGCAGAAACGATAGCAAGGAAATAACTTGCCATTTTTACTTCACACTTTATGAAACTATAAACATTGAGAAATTAGATAACAAAGACTTTCCTCCAACTATTTTAAAACTTACGGGTATTTTCTAGAAAGGAACTAGATTTCACATATAATCAATTCAGTTCCTCATGGCAAAATTGGGTTTTTGAGTAACACGTAAAATCATTGAAAAAGAATGCTGATTAGTTGCATTTTATAAATGCCTACACAACTAACAATAAAAGATTAGTTAGATTAGTTATTACCTATCTACATTTTAATTTATATATTTTGCTTATTTGTGGTTATGTTGATAAATTTTCAAAAACCAGAATGTTAAGAACAAATTTTATACTCGATTGCTCCAAAGTAAATGTTACATGCATGTAATTATATATTACAAATACCATTGCAACTTAAGGTACTTTGTAATAATTAGAAAGCGCTTTTGTACTATGTAGTAGTTATGAAGTAATTGCATGAACTATTACCTAATCAAACTTGGCAGCATTGTATAGGCCGACAAAATAAACACAAAATCAAATAAATATTTGTTTAAACGTTAATTAAATTCAGACAAAACATTAGAATACCTTTTCTGAGTTTTGCAAATATTTAGTTTAAGTTTAAGTTAGGAACTGAAAACTGTAAAGAATGCATAATCATTAAAGATAAATTTAAAAAAACATTTTAAAAACTAATATTTTCTGAACTGTAATAATTTCTACTATTAAAATATTTAATTCACCAACCAATTAACTTGCTTGGCATCATTAACCTACGTAAGAAACTTTAACCGCCAACTGATATTTATCCAAAGCGGCGTTGAAAATCCTCACAACATCAGTATGCTAAAGAACAATATAATTGTTGTATTTTTAAATTCGACTAAATTCTATTTTCCTTTATATTTTATTAAACTATTTAATAAATCTACAGAGGAAAATTGGTAACTTGTAAATCAGGACAAACAACAAATTAGTCTAGATTGAAGAAAGTTACAAAAACAAACCTCAGCATGTACGTTTACAAACGTTGTTCTTCACCGAAATTCATTTCATTATTTCATACTTTATTTTATTTTGATAGAAAGTGGGTTGGTTTAGCGTGATGGCCATGATTGCATTTTAAAATAAGTTAAAAAAGCTAGTATACCGTATAAAACTAAGGGATAATCTTTTTCGCTTTATTATATGTATTACTTTTAACTCCAGTGAAATTATTTTAAACCTTCAGTTCAATTCGTTGTTATATAAGTAAGCGTATTAGCAATTACTTAATTCTCCAGTGAAGGTCTTTAGTGACCTATACAGACTTTTATTACTTTTATTTTGCAGTGATATTACTTTGCATGTTAAAAACACTTGAAAATATGGTAAAAATATTTTTGTACGAATACTGCTATAACAATTCGTATAAAAATTTAGTTTTCATAAAATAGGAGCGATGGTCGATAACCTCCAGTTGTGTTTTGAACTTTGCACAGTGGCAGGTCAGCTTCTTCCTCTTCAGTATCTGGCAAAGCCCTTTTTTGCGTGCATACACACCATACTTCTTATCATAATTTTACTTAATCTGGCTAAAACACACAGTTAAAAGCAACAACTCAACTAAAAGTTACACAGAGGAAGATATACCTCATCTGGTCAGCTTCTGACGTCATTCAAGAATATACCTAATTTTCCTCTCACCAACTCTGACCCTGAACTCATAGTTACATTATTCTAATATTTTTATTTGTCAGATAAAACAAGTATAGGGTGCTAAATTTTCTCTAAATATAATTATGACTGCATGAAAAAGTATTTACGTAAAGTATTAATCTCTGGAGATAAAATGAATTAAGACTGGAAAAACAAGTACAGTCAAATTAGGTTATTCCATTCCATTTTCGAGTATCTCACTGAAGCACTAAAGTACCACCCTAAAATTAAAGGCATTATTAATTTTGAATTCATTAGAAGCATCATTTATACATCGTCTGTGAAGAACCAGAATGACCCATATCGATTTGTAGCTTTAAATAATATCCACTATCTACAAAAATATTGAAATATGTCTTGAAATCGTATAGATAAAACGTTTTACACTTTTAAAAAACATGTAAATAGAACATTTTGCACTTTTAAAAAACTTCTATTTAACATTTAACGCATGCTTTTCATTATTCTTTTATGACATGGCTCAAATTGATTCCAGCCTAAATTGAATATGGATCATTTTGGTTCTTCACAGACGATATATGACGATGACCTATCATCATGCGCAAATAATATAAATGTAACTATTTGTGTAAAGGAGTATAACTCTTAAATATTCATACGATTTCTAACCTGTTTAAAGTAATTTGCAATCAAGATGACTTTAACATACAGTGGATATTACGTCACCTTCTGCACTTTCTCCGCATTACAAGGACAGGAAGTTACAAATATTAAAATAATGTTTATCTTGGTACCGGAATCAGTTGGCCCCTCATTTCTTAGCCCCAAGAATTCTGGGCCCCAAGAAATAATCGGCCCCGTCATTAATGGGTCCCATTATTTTTGTATTGGTCCCCTGTCCCCTTCAAGAAATAATATGAACAACGATCAATTATTGAATTTTTGCTGCCAATCAGCTTTCGTCAATTTATTTAAGGTTTATTAATGCAGTTAAAAAAAATGTTGATTTAGCAGAGCCCGGGTTGACATACAGAATAATTTTTCAGATCTAATTATTTCATTTGCCATAGGAACTAAAATAGCAGAATAATATGACTTTTACATGTTGTAAAATGCAAAATTAGCAATTTAGCTGCCTGGAAGTTCACATTAAGTGCGTATATGACCTGGTCGGATTGAATAAACAATTATTAGTGTAGATTTTGCTTTGAAGATTGGGCCATCCAATGCTTGTATTTGAAAAAATATACTACTAAAAGTACCTTTCACAGTTTTGGCTTTAACTCGTAGCACGTTTGCTACTTATAATGCATTTCATTAATATTGTTTCCTATAGTAATGCGTGAAATACCACTAAAATTTGTCATTGTGATGTGCGTCGTGTTCTACTGATCGTTTGATGTTAAAACGAGTAATAACACTTCAGCTGTTAGCTTGCAACTATTGATGATTGAGTTTGAGCATTTCAAAATGTTGTTGTTAATAATAGCTGTATATTAATTAAAATTATGATAAAAGCTTCAACGTCGTTTATAGTTGGTGAAAAACATTTTTGCCAGGGAGATCGGAGTTTAAAACTCCGAGTTTATCTCGTATAAACCACACGGTTACGATGCTTTCTTGACAGGAAACTTCATAATGTCGCAAGGGCGGATCCAAGGGGGGGGGGGCTATGGTGCTTCAGCCCCCTCCATAAGGAGCTTTTTTAGCATTGTGGGGATATGGGCGGCCATTTTCCAAGATGGCCGCTTAACATTATTAGCCCCCCCATGACCCTATCCTGGATCCGCGCCTGTAATGTCGTGACAACAAAAGTCAAAAGTGCAGTCCTTCTTCCAAACACAATAGTACTCACTAATTCAGCACCCTACTGCACACGCACACAAACATTGATCGATCTAAACGTCAACGAATGAAATTCAAAACATTGTTAACTTCTGCTTGTTGCAATAAATATTTTGTTTAGGATCAAAACTTAAAACAGTAAAGTAGGATAAGAGTAATAAGGGAGCGTTCACAAATGATATCATCAAAATTTCGTGTTTTTACCACCTACCTACTCCTTGTCATCGCTTGTCACTTTTTCTAAAAACCACCTACCCACCCTGTAAGTTACATCAATTTTTTCAGATATCCTTGATTTGTGCTCAAAATTTCCCAAACACAATTCTGGTGACGGAGATCGATATTACGGGCAATTTAATTTCGAAAGTGTATTTTTTTTTTACTTTACAACTCAAGCTGACTACATTGAACATAAATTCAGGTGCACTTTCCCGGCTGATTTTGAAAGTATAAAACATGCAGGATTTAGTTGTTTTGATATTTTCGGGAAAACTCATATTTTTAGTAAAAATGGTGATGATATCATGTTTCGGAAAACCCACCTACCTACTCGTCATCTTTTGTCATCTTAAGGTGAAACTACCTACCTACTCAACTGATGATATCATTTGTGAACGCTCCCTAAGGAAGAACAAATAATTTCAAAAATCTTACATTCCCTATTTATTTGCTAAAATTGTGTTAGCTAAATTTATACTTTGTTATCTCCTTCATCTTGACTAAGTTGAAGTTTGATATTGATATGTAATTCCAGAATTACCTTTTACATTTCCTACCCTATTTAAAAAAAATAAATACGATTCCAATTTTATTTCTATTTCTACTCACACATAGACACCATGGTGTAAATAAACAGGACCATGTGCGCAACAATACTACTTTGTATTTCAATTTCAATTCGAACTATCTTAATTATTTAATGTTTCTAACTTGATTACAATGAATAAATAAACATTCGTATAAATGGATTTCCGTTTTGATGACCGTACAAATTTATATATAGTTCTACGTCGTTTGTATTTTTGATCTGTGATGTATCACCCCCTATTATTCAGGTAGTCCATCAATTTTTTTGCTTATAACAATGCAGCCTAATAGGTATGTACATACGCAAAACTATCCAGACTGACTTGATACACGAGTTAAGTAATGGTGTTAGTTTCATCCCCGTGAATTTATTTGCTCAAATTTTTTACAGAGTGTCAAAGGAGAAAGTTTAACCTGCATGAACTTGTTCTGAATTAAATATTGGAATCGATTTCGATCTTTTATCATTATCGTGCTAACTAATTGGATACTTAATGGATAGCTAAATAAATATGAACGAAACTAGGTACTTACGATAAGTTTTAAAAATAATTACAATCCGCTTTTAAATTATTAAAATATATTTTCACAGATTTAAAATACAGCCGCATGCACCTGGTTTCTAAATTTAATTTAGTAATTAGATAAATTTGAGTACCGAAAACAAGCAGTGTAGTTTTCTTGAAAATTACATTGGTATGTCGTAGAGCAAAATCATGATATTATCCCTGTTAATCAAGATTTAGCAACTTGGCTCAGCCCATCCTAAAAACTAACATCCATTAGAACTCGTACATTGCTTTGTCAGGAGTCAGGGTTAAAAGGAAGTAAAGCAATACACAAATATAAACGTAATTTAGCCTAAGTAATGGTAGAAAATATTTTATTAACAGGTATGACATTTTGATATTCACCAAAGCTACACATATCAATACATTTAGACATCGTTCTGTTAAAACAAAGGTAAATTGGGTGCATTTTTGCCAGATCATTTCGTGAAACTAACAGGTACTGTAATAGTTGCATTGTAGCAGAGGTTTAAAGTGCATTTTAATTTATGAGAGTTTCTTATGTAATTGTTTTATGTCAGCGTTTACTTTACAAGCAGATTTTTGCAGTCAGAAATATATTTATAATCAGACTTCATTCTTGAAAGAACTAACGATCATAAGCTTGAAAGCTTAATTAAAAAAGACAATATTTTATTTCGTATAAGGAAATTGTCTACTTCAACGCCGTATAGTACTATGTCCGATGCTTGTTCTGATGCTTACAAGCAGATGGAAACGTCATTAGGGGGTTATTTATGAACTTAAGTGGCAAATAATTATAGTCACGTTTATTTTAGTTTTGCCAAACACACTTCTTAAGTTTCGACAATGCATTAAAATTTTGATGATTTTGAAATATAAAAGAAAGCACAGAGAATTTTAAATTTAACATTAAACATTAATTTCCGCTGATTATACGGCTAATGATTCGCCACAAATGTGTAGACACTATGATATGGAGATAACTTCTGGCATTTTAACTCAACACTGAATCAAAGTGCCAACATCGTAAATTGCGAACAAGATAATAAAGACTTAAAAAATTGTGTTAACAACCTATAAAGAAGCAAGATTATAAAATATAAGAACGATTTATTTTCTGCTTGTTTTTTTCTGCTGCTTTTTTGTTTCGCTATTTAGAACATTATTTATTTTTGAATTTAGTTTTGAAGCATTTGACGTGAAACAAATAATTTGCTGGGTTAAACTGGATAAGCCTAAATATGTACTTGAACTAAAGTCAAAATAATCCTTAATCTTATTGTTAGATTTAATTTAAATTAATTATCACACTATCAACTACAGCGAAAATTTAAAAAATCATGAATTCTGTTTTGAATGGTAATTGCATTCGCCGCATAACATTAAAAGTTAGATTAGGGATTTTTGCAATTTTTTAGTTTAAGATAGAAATATAAAATTGTCAAGTGGGCTAAATATATGTAAGAAACATAATACTTTCAAAAATCATATTTTCCGCATTTATTTTTTTATGCCTTTTTTAAAAATGTTTTTTATTTTTTGCTTTTTAATTTCCAACATAATGAGACTGCAAAGCTACAGAATTGTGAGCTCGAAAATACTCGAATTAATCCCAATCGGCGTTAAGCCGCCTCAAAACATCATTACGCTACAGCGCAATTCAATTGTTTTTTTTCAAATTCGGCTACGTCCTTTCATTTGCAGCGATTTTCATCATTTTAATTTTAGAAATATACGTAACCAAAATATTAAATTGTAAAAATCTACAAACTGCAAAACTCCCCTAAAGATTTTATGTTAATGCAAATTGAATAAATCTCACCTCCTCCCATACTATTTGTACCTGTAAGCGAGTGAATGAGATTCTACTCTATTATAGGGCTAGCAAACGTAATTTAATTGTCTTAGTTTAGAGCCGTTCGCGCATGTCATATATATTAGGCTGATATTTAAATAAATAAAAGAAATCGTAATCAGATGCGTACTGTTACTACAGGAAATACAAAACATTAATGTAGTGACTATCTCGTAAATCTAATTTAGCCGGTCGGACAATATACATTGGTTGTTAGTTTCCCAAATTAAATTAAATCAAATCATGGAATTGGCATCTTGTTTAAAACTTTTATTTAACAAGGCGTGCGTTGGCAATTGACATTCAAACAAAAAACCTAATTTTTGCAATTATTTAGTTTCAAATAGAAACATAAATAGCAAAATAATATATTATGACTATAATAATGTTTTGCTGAAAAAGAAATAAGCAACATGTTTTTAGTTACCTTAATGTTTAAATTAAATAGGTACTTTGGAGCAGGATAGAATAGAATTAATTCCACAAATCCTAAAACATTACCTGCTTTGTCAAAACTTAATAAACTTAGTGCGTTATATGTGGTACAGGCAAGTAATGTAAGAAGACTAATATTAATTATTGTCAATGGTACCCAGCTTTACTGCTCTTTTGATATTTAAACGAGTAGTAAAAGCTTTACCTGTTAGTTTTAACTGACTTAAATAAATCTACGGATTTGTCACAAACTTCCAATCTACAATATTTGAAGCTTCAAAGTCGTTCAAATTTCATACGAAACTTGTTACTTTAGATGAACGCTCAGCTACAATATCCACACGGTGCTAGTGCTGAAAACATGAAATTATTATTTTAAATTAAATTTTAGTATGTAGTAGACAAAACCATATTTATTATCCTGTTTATTAGGATTTCACTACGTTTAACTTTATTTAGGATGTTGTCCACTTTAACGCCGTATACTGCTGTTCCCAATGCTTGTACATATGATATTAGTAGATGGAATTGTCATTAGGGGGTTATCTATGAATTCAGATCGAGACTAAAATTATACTAACGTTTATTAGTTTTTGCCATACCAACTTCTTACGCCTCTACAATACATTAAAATTTCGATAACTTTAAAATCAAAAACTTGCATACAGATAATGCAAGTATTTGTAACGATGCGCTGGATTTTTCATGAAACAAAACGTTGTACTTTGCAAAGGGGCTTAAATGAATAATACATACAGCATTTTTTTGATTTACTTAGTTAGACGTAATAGTCTGAAGAATCGTATAATCATCCTTCTGATCATTGGTATCATCATCTAACAGGACAGGAGTGTAATTTTGTTTTAAAATTGCTTCTTGAAACGTAGGAAATTACCTTATTGTTCAACGGTTTGCATTTTTTTAAAATAATGTACCAAGTCTGATTTATGTTACGCAAGTCTCAGACCGTAAAACAATTTACTTGCTAATATTTTAAACAATCAGCGGAGTCACACTTTACATTTTGCAATTGCAAAAACTTACATTCTTCTAGAATGCTTTAAAAACAAAACACGTGAATTGGTTCATTGCTGTTTGCTGATTTAAAAAAAACATTTCAATGTTGTCAGGAATGTAATAATTATTATGAAGGTTTTGAAATCTCTGCTATAAAGTAGTTGTAGTGGCCCATGAACCCAGATCTTAAGAGCGTTAGATAAGCAGAATCAACATAACAGCATAACAAGCGTCAAACTGTATGTATGCATTACTGTAGCTCCACATGCCTACTTTGTTTTATATTGTATAATAATTATGTAATATAAATATTGTCGAAGTTTTATAATCATGACACAGAGAAGATTAATTTGGTGATTTGCTGATTGATTTTGACACCGCTTTGTACTCCAAAATTGCTCTAGCTGCTTTGTATAATGTCCCAGGTTTTTAAATTAACTGCATCCCACAACAGTAACTGTAAGAAATTAATGTTTACTCATTTGTTATATAACAGATGTCAAAAGGAACTCACAATTTAAAAAAATAAAGTTAAACGACGCATGACAATTTTTGTTCGCGTATGCACCTCCATTGTTACACAGATTGGCAGAACACAGCACTTTCTGAAATTAAAAACTGAAAACTATGATATTATAGTTAAATCAACCACATCATGATCGTTCATCGACGAAGCAAAAATTACAATTAGTTCTCTAAATATCTAATTTTAATAAAATACATCTTTCAAAATTTAGCTAAATACTACAAAGCTCGTATTAAAATGCTCAACAATCAATCAACGAAATCGTTTTTAATTCAAAATTTGGCTGTAGATTTCTTAATTAGTGTGTGTGTTAAGTTAGAAACAAAAATGCTGGGCTGTTTTAACCAAACACTATAATTATGTCGACGTCAATAGTTCCACAATTATACTAAAACGTAAGCTAAAATTTATTCTTCTGTTTTCTCTTCATTAAAAAATAATTTGTGTATTTTATGGATTAATTTAATTTGTAGATACTTCATTTATAATTAGATCCCAAAGAGTTCATCTATACTGAAAAATAATCAAAATGATTTATAGGTACAGTCACTTGTCATCAATTTTAAGCCATTGCGTAAATAGCTATCTTTAAGTAGCATCGAATCCCATTAGTAGACTGACCCATTGACGCTACCTATAACGTTGTTGTGGACGAAGCCATAATTTTTATAAATATGAGGTTTCGCAAAAGCTCAACATACTATTTGTAGATAATCATACTAATATCATATTATGATATAATTGCAACTATTGAAAATATCATATAAAAATTAAACTGAAATTTTGGACCCTTGTCTTTATCGTTAAACCATTTTACGTATTTAAAATTGTTTAGAGTATATGCCTTTAAGAGTAGCATATACATATATGAAATAAAAAGCTTAAAAAACTCAGATGGGTAATTCAAAGAAATTCTTCTTTACGAAAGAAGAGGTATATTTAAAAAAGCTTTATTTAAATTATACGTAATACACTTTTTTGGTAGGTGCAGATTTATTTGGGGTTTTGGAAACTGTCAGAGCAGCAACGTACCTAAATACGCGAATTTGCGTTCACATAAAAGGGAAATAAGGTGCCAATTATCATAATGATGATTAGAATAATTGCAAGCTGGGGTACACCAGTAATTTCATTTCTATATTTAACTCATGCTGTAATCAATCTCAATTAATAAGCCCGCATTTTTTCTTTTCTTAAAAACTCATAACTAAACAATCATCTCAAACATAATTGTACCCATGAGTGTAATGGTTTTAAATAAGAACTTGAAAATTTAAAACCTAATTATTGTGTAGTAGATTTAATTATAAATTTAATTCTTCATTGTTTAAAATAAATAGTATAGAAAATTTAAACGTTTTTAATTTAAAAACTCGTGGAAATTAAACTGAATGGAAAGCTTACTTAATTGAATACTTAATTGCTTAGCATTTAACCTAAAAAAAATTAAGAGAAGCACCAACGTTGGTGCCTATGGCTTTGCAGCTTGAAAATTTTACTTTGCATGTTCTGCGGGTAGTCAGGTTCAGTTTTATAAAAAGTTTCTCCTAAATTGTATTACAAACAAAAATAAATGTCAAGTTCTCTCAAGTCGTAGAATTTATACATAATGCGGTTTACAATTTCATTTGAATTCACATTCAACCTATGTACATTTAAAGAATAACAAGAATTTGACTGCAAAAATTCTTACTACAAAAATAGAAATGTTACAAGTGCAAACGAATAAAATCGTCAAAAAAGGACGAATCCGAAAATTGCACAGTAAACCAAATCAAGTGATCCAAGAAGTTCCAACCCCGTCTACTAAAAATGCTAAATGGGCAAAAATAGAAAAGTTTCTCATCAAGCTAACTCTCAGCACTGCAATTAAAATTTACAAATTTGCATCGTTTATTAAATGTGTCCCGTCTGAGCTAGCAGACAAGAGCGGCGACAAAAACTTAAGAATTCAAATTTTCCCACAAAAATGGAAGCGTGTACTTTGGCACATTGTCACATGGCTCATAATTTCCATGTCCGTCTTCAAGTGTCTCTATATTTTGGTAGTGGTTGGGAAACAAGAGTTCGGGACGGAGATAGCAGTTCATATTTTTCACATTATTAGGTCATCTCTCTACATTTCGTCGATGAAGAATGAAGTTTGATCATCTCCTCTTGGGGCTAAAATGAATTATGATCATCTCCATTTTGATTTAAAATTGGTGTTGATCATCTCCATTTTTCATAAAATACGGCTCATGAGTTATGTTAATGATTACGTAAGGGTTTAGGAATTCGAAACAAAGTACATTAGGGGTCACCTATAAATGACGTCATAAAAGTATTCCCATTTTAAGTCCCTATGACGCTCCTGCCGTCAGATTACCCGTTGCGTAAAGGGCTATCTTTAGCATGTGATACCATCATTATCCAAGTAGACAGCTTGGCCATACCCATAACGTCATTTATGGGCGATTCTTAATTGTTTTAAACTTTTAATAATGGTTTATTGATGAATTAATTTAATCAAAGTAATAAATTATTTCATCATTTATGAGATCAGGAATTAGTTCATCATTATACTACTATTGCAACTTTTAAAAAATTAAGGGGTCGCCCATAAATGACGTAATGGGTGTGGCCCAGCAGTCCACTTGGATATTTATAGTATCGCATGCTAAAGGTAGCCATTTACCCAACGTGTAATCTGATGACAGAGGGTCATACGGACTTAAAATGGGGATATTTTGATGACGTCATTTATGGGTGACCCCGAATGTGCTTAGTTTCGAATTACTAAACCTTTAACTCATCATTAACATATCGCATTAGTCGTATTTCATAAAAAATGGAGACGGTCAAAATTCATTTTAGAGCAGAATGGAGATGATCATTATTCATTTTTGCTTCAAAAGGAGATGATCAAACTTCATTCTTCATCGACGATTTTTGATTTTTGTACCACGTAGTTTATGCACGTTCCCCAAGAAGTGTTTGTCTAAAGCAATCATTTGCTACTGCATATGCTAAATTTTGGTAATTGTTTTAGACGGCGCCATAAATTAACAATGAGAGACACCTAAGCATACCTTCAAATCTATATGGTTTTGTTAAAGGATTCGAGCTTCTTCACACCGGCAACTCTGCAACTCTTTTTATTTTTTTCACATTTACAACATTTAACTCAGTGAACATTTTCGTTTACCTGTCTTTCCCGGTATCAGGTCTGTTCTGCACTTTTCTTATCATTTACTTTTTTCCTCAATACTCAAAGAATATTATCTTATCCACAAGGCATCTTAAGCACTTGGGAAAACGGAGGATTTAGTCCATGAACTCAAGGTATAGGGGTAGCTCTAAAGTTCCAATGTTGTCAACATCGACAATGTTATTAGAGTCAAGGTCACCCTTGGAACGGCAATTGTATCTGGAGAAATAAGTACAGGCGTTTAGACCGATGGGCGTTCGGATTGCTTTTTTTGGTTATTGTTCGCTGCAAACGTCTGACACGATGATGGAACAAGTCATGAGTAATCTCATTCTTTTGCTGTCTCTATTGTAAAATATAAACGTCATGCATAATAAGTTACTTTAACCAATTTAAATTATCTTCTTCAAATTGACTAACAAGAATGTTCTTCATTCGTATTGTTGGATCCAGAATGTACCCTGACTTCAAATCTTTTTGCCAGCAAATGATGTCAACTCTTTTTGAAGTGCTATAAGTCATATCCTCGTGCATAATCCAGTCTAGTGTTTTCAGATGATTAGCATTAACTGTCCTAACTTCATGATGTCTACTTGTTCCTAGTAAACTTCCCACATGGTATTTTCCTAGAACATGAGCGAGGGTTACTTTGTTTTTCAAAGTGCCTGCAAAGGGATAGTTTCAAAGAACGACCTGGCATAGCTTTAACAGGGTATACACTAGCCGACATTTTTAAAGCATTCAACCACTGTGAAGATGCTAAGCAACGTCTTTCAATAATAATGTGATTGCCGTACGTACACGTTTTATGCAATTCAACAAATGATAGAAATGCTAATAATGTTATTTCTCAGGTGCGGACTTGGTTGATTGGTTTGAGAACTTTTGCCGTGGCAACATAAATATGCTAGTGTACGTGCCACGTGTAAATATAATGGTAATACGTGCGCTAGTATTTAGTAATATTATTATTGTGATAATCATTAACTTCAATTATTAGTAAACCAGTACATTAACTTCTCTGTTTAACGCACGCGTTTGTTATTAACGTGATTCAAACCCAATTTTCCTTCACACGAAACGTGTAATTAAATAATCACTACAAACAATACATAGTTATAACCTTAATTGTTTTAATTTAGTTTAGAATTCAAGCAAATATATTATTATTAAATTATATTATATTATCATTGTATAATTTCAAGAATTAATTAGAACCATAATTTTCCAATAGTTAGAACCAAATAATTAGAAACTTAATTGCCTGTAGCTTGAAGACCTAATTACCAACAAAGGGTGCTGTAATTTAATTGAAAGTCTAATTATTCAAAACCTTAATTACATATTTTAATTTCCTTTCTTGTCATAATGTGTTACATTAGCTACTGTTACCTAATTTTTAACCATTACATATTTAATTACTTAGCTGTAATACAACCAACAAAATATTTAAAAGAAGTACAGAATTCGAGAATCATAATCCTGTTTTAATCCTGAATTTATCCTGTTTATTGCCACTGCTTCTTCACTGTCATTCTTCTTTATTGTAACAGTGGAATCATGAAGTAAACTTGTCCTTGTCTTTTGGTTGCAGGAAATAATATTTACACGCATTTAAACGTAAATCACAAACGACATTTAAACTTTTTAAAGACCTAATGTTTGCACGTATTGCGGTTCAAAATTTTATTGTATTTCACACTAAATACAGCAATTTCAATTTAACTCACATTTCATGACTAATAAGATATTCTCCAGGAAAAGGCTGCCTATAAAAATAAAAAAGTTAAAAATTCAAACCATCAAAAACAAGAGAATGCGAACCTAAAAATTCCACAGCAGTAATTCAAATCAAGTGTTTAAAGACATTTCATATCCGTCTACTACAAATATGAATTGGGCAAATATAGAGAAGTTTTTGATCAGGTTAACTCTCAGCACAGCAATTAAAATTTACAAGTTTTCATCGTTCGTTAAATGCGTCCCGTTTGAGCTAGCAGACAAGAGCGACGACCGCAGTTTAAGAGTTCAAATTTTCCCGCAAAAATGGAAGTTCGCACTTTGGCACATTGCCACTTGGATCATAATTTTCATGTCCGCCTTCAAGTGTCTCCATTTTTTGGCAGTAGTTGGGAAACAAGAGTTCGGGACGGAGATGGCAGTTCATATTTTTAACATTATACTGGCGCCTCTCTGCATTGTATTCAACATGTCTTTGTACATGAAACCAAAGGAGTGTGTCTTGATGCTGAATCAACATGATTTCATATTTAAAGCTTCACAAGGTAATAATTAAGAAAATAGTGCTGCCTTAGTACAGGGGCGGACTGGCAATAAACATTTTCAGGAAATTCCAGATGGGCCCCTAGTTCCTTATACATAACGTAAACGGGAGCTTTTGGCCCCTTGGGCCCTTGGCCGAGCGTGGGGCCAAAGCTCGCGTTTACGTAATCGCCAGACCACGTACGTCATCATAAATTACCGGGCCCCAAAATTAACCAGTTCTCCCCTGCCTTAGTACATTGATCGCACTATAAAACAAACGGCCCCATTTGAGTTCCTTATTTTTCCTGTTTCTAGATCTTGGTATGGGAAGCAAACATTGGGCCTCCCACCCAATTGTCATGGTGGCCGTTGTGTACTTGAGTCGTATGCAAATTTTACTTGGAATTTCCCTTGCCACAATTGTTTTGTGGAGGCCAAATTACTCGGCTCACCTGTACTCCATATTTCCGCAGAGTTGGAAAGAAAATCATTTGTTGCTCATTATGTGCACCGCTCTGGAACTATGCTGGGCAACATGGGGACTCACAACACTTCTGATTGTATTCTGCTACTGGGCGGCCATCATGTTTACAATCAATACGGCTCTGGACACTCTCAGGTAGGTAAACAAGCAGGGGCAGGTTAGGACTGTTTAGGCTAGGGACGGACTGGCCATAAGGAATTTAGAGAAATTCCATATGGGCCCAAATTCCTCTTAAATTACATAAATGCATGCATAGGGAAAATTGGCTCATCATTGGCATTCGCCCCTTGGGAAAAGAAGTCTAGCTTTCTTTAATGCTAGAGCATACAACGGTTTTATTTCAAATTGTCAAATAACAAAATTTTTTTCGCCCTGCAGCTCATACTAATTTAAGTTCAGAAGTTCATTAGAAATTTTGGAATTTGTTTTAGAAGGCGCCATGAATTAACAATCAGAGACATCCAAGCGTACTTGTACCTTCAAATCTTTATGATTTTGTTCAACGATTTCAACGCAAGTTTCTTCACACCGGCTTTCTACACCACAATGGCTGCTGCATCCACTCTTCATTGTTTTCTCTCACTCACAACATACAACTCCGTGAACATCTTTGTTTACCTGTCTTTTCCCTTGGCGGGTCTGTTCTGCATATTTCTAATCGTATATTTTCTTCCTCAACACTCAAAGATTAATATATTGTCCACGTGGCTTCTTAAGCACTTGGAAAAACGAAGGGCCGAGTCCATGAACTCAAGGCATGGTGGTAGTTCTAAAGTTCCAATGTTGTCAACATCGACAATGCTGGAGTCAAGGTCACCCTGGGAGCGGAAATTGTATCTGGAGAAAAGAGTTCAGGCGTTTAGACCGATGGGCGTCCGCAATGCTTTCTTTGGGTATTGTTCGCTGCAAACGTCAGACACGATGATGGAACAAGTCATCAGTAATCTCATTCTTTTGCTGTCGCTATTGTAAAACATAAATGACATGCGTAGTAAATTAATTCAGTGAGAGTTTAAAAAAGTAAAAAAAAAACACAAAATTTCTGCCGCTTCCCGGCTTCTATTTTGGCTACGTGTAAATTGCATATTAACTGTGGTCTCAGGCACGCGGTGCTAGTTTTGAAATCATTTAAATGAAATAATTGGCATGACTGCAATAACATGTGTACCTAATAATCATCTGCATTTTTACATATTGAAACTTTTTAAACTATTTAAACTGTTCCCCAGGTCTAATTATTTTAAAATCAATTACAAAGCTGATTGAAATAGTGTATCTAGAAATTTTAACAGTGTTATTGTTTATTTGCGGACTTATAGTTGCATGTTTTGAAAACTTTTACCATGGCAACCTAAATATATAGGCTTGTGTACATACAAATTTAATCGTGATAAGTGGACCGGTTATTATTTAATTAATTAATTAATTAATTAATTAATTATTTACATAATTTTTATGATAATTCTGTTTAACGCACGTGTTTCTTATTAACTTGAATCAACCCAATATTTCCCATCCTAGGAAACGTGTAATTAAATAATCACCGGGAAAAGAATACATACCTATAACCTTAAATGTTTCAAATGACAATAAGTTTCGAATTCAACTAAACATTTGTCAATGATTTCTGGATTTAATTAGGACTATAATTTTCTGGGAATTAAAATATAATAATTACAAACATTCATGCCTGTAACTTGAAGACCTAATTCCAAAATTGGGGTGATGTAATTTAATTTAAGGTCTAATTAATCAAAACCTTAATAACATATTTCAATTTCCTTTAATGTGACAATGTGACTATGTGTTAAATTACATACAGCTACTTAATTTTTAACCACTATAATACATTTAATTGCTTAGCTGTTATATAACCTAAAATATTTAAGACATGTACAGAATGCCAAAATTATAAAAACAGTCGAGTCGAAAATTGCCTGTTTTCTTATCTTTTCGTTGTAATAAATACCTAAACGTAATTTCTGAATTCTTTATTAGACGATACGAAATATTATTTATACTCATTTAAACGTGAATTACAAACGACAGTTAAGTTTTTTTAAGTCCTTATATTATTTGCAAATATTGCGGTTGCGAATTTTATTGTCTTTCACACTTAATACAGCAAGTTTAATATAACTTATATTTCATGAATTATAAGAAATTTTCTGAAAACAGGCTGTCTATGCAAATTAAAATGTTAGAATTTGCCAAGAGAATGCGACCCCAAATTATGCACCACAGTAAATCAATTCAAGTGTTTCAAGAACATCCGAATCCGTCCACTACAAATACTAATTGGGCTTATAGTATAGAGAAGTTTCTCATCAAGCTAACTCTCCGCACCTCAATCCAAATCTACAAATTTGCATCGTTCATTAAATGCGTCCCGTTTGAGGTAGCAGACAAGAGCGACGACAGCAGTTTAAGAATTCACATTTTCCACCCAAAATAGAAGCGTGCACTTTGGCACATTGTCACATGGCTTGTAATTTGCATGTCCATCTTCAAGTGTTTCCAGTTTTTGGCAGTATTTGGGAATCAAGAGTTCGCGACGGAGATATCAATTCATATTTTCAACATTATTTTGGCGTCTCATTCATTGTATTCAACATGTCGTTGTACAACAAACCGAAGAAGAGCGTCTTTATGTTAAATCAGCATGATTTTATATTTAAAGCTTCACCAGGTAATAATTTTTCAATTTGTTCGGCTGGTAGTACAATCACAATGTTTTAATTTGGAGTATAATTCCTACCTATCTACATAATTTACCGGATTTTTGAAAATTCTGCAATGCTGGACCGATTTCATCGAGCCATATATCATTGGAAAGCTAATCGCCAGTAAAATTCAAATTTAGGAACGGGCCTCCATTATAACAAAACGTTTTCAAAATAACGGTCTTTTAATTTTTAAATGCCGCCAAAAATGTGTTGCATGGGTTACAATCAAAAAACGAAAAAAAAGGTCCCTGCTTATTTTTGAAGAGCTTTCCAATAATATATCACTCGACACAATCCGTTAAAATTTTTTAATTTGCAATTATGTTATTTCGAAACCATTTAAAAACTAATAACAATCGTGCGTGCACACTAAGTTATTTACATTTGCCAAATTGTTACCGTTCGAATAATATATCAAGTTAGTTTATTGTCATTGAGTAACCGGTCGAAATCTTCATTTAACACTATTTTTACAATTTAAGCGGGAAATTCAAACATTGGAATTTACAAATGGTAATTGCACATACTACCACTATTGGTCACCAAAAGATACAGTTCAAAATAATGATGAAATAAAATTACACTCGCTCCACGCCGTCCACTGCATACCGATTTTAGCATTAAAGAGTAATACCCCATATTACTGTTAAGGCTACCAAAAAACAAGGGCTTTAGCCCTTGTTTTCATTAATACAGTTCGTTTAGCAACCATTCAACTATTGCGTTAGTACCGTAAACAGCGATATATTATGTGTACGTTTATATATTATACGTACAAAATTTCGAATTAAAAAATTAATTAATTTCAAAAACCAATTATTTTTTTGTTCCTAGATCTTGGATTGGGAAACAAACATTGGGCGTCCCACCCAATAGTAATGATGGCCGTTGTGTACTTCAGTTGTATGCAAATTTTGCTTGGAATTTTGTATGCCGCAATTGTTTTGTGAAGGCCAAATTACTCGGCTCGCCTGTGCTCCATGTTTCCGCAGAGATGGAAAGAAAATCATTTATTACTGATTATGTGTACCGCTCTGGAACTAAGCTGGGTACCATGGTGACTCATAACACTTCTCCTTGTCTTCTGCTACTGGGCGGCAATCATTTTTACGGTCAATAAGGCTCTTGAAACTCTCAGGTAAACCAGCAGGCGCATGCTAGGGCTGTTTTGCCGAGTGGCGGACTGGCTTTAAGGAATTTAGGGAAATTCCTGATTGGCCCGAATTCCTCGGAAATTACGTAGGATAGAAATTACCCAAACTTCCCAGACTTCCCCTACTCCGGCCTTGGGTATTAACACCCAAGCAGAGGCCATCTGAAAAAAATGTCTAATTTACTGCTATAACATACAACGTTTTTTTTGAATTGTCAAATGACATTTTAAGTTTTGATGATATCAGTTCTCATCACTTAATTTTAAGTTTTGGATTTTTTTTCAGACGGCGCCATAATTTAACATTGAGAGACACCCAAGCATACACGCTTAGAAAAATAGGAGTGAATTGACTACTTGTTGATTTAACAAGTTTGGTGTTGGGTTTTGCAACACCAGTCTTGTTGCATGTGGTTAACAATTTTCCCAACCCTCAAAAATTTCAACATTTACTACTAAACCTGTCAAAGTTAAAAGCTTAACGTGTTACCACGGCCTAACTACATTCGTGTCAAGATCTTTTCTAAGCTTGTACTTGTACCTTCAAATCTTTATGATTTTGTTCAACGATTTCAACGCAAGTTTCTTTACACCGGCTTTCTACACTACAATTACTGCTACTGCAACTCTTTCTATTTTGCTTACCCTTACAACATACAACTCTGTGAACATCTTCGTTTACCTGTCATTTCCTGTGGGGTGTCTCTTTGCAATTTTTCTATTAATTTATTTTCTTCCTCAACACTCAGAGATTAATATCTTATGTGGGACTGTCAAACTAATTACTTCTACTACAGACTCGCTGAGAGGAGTTTTGAGGTGGTGTTGGTATGGATTCTTGCGCACTGGGGTTCAAAGGGTTATGAGTAGGCTGATAGGTTGGCAAAATCTTTGCATGAAGGGAGTTGCGCTAGGCGGGTTGATCCACGGCACATTGTTTTAGTCAGACTCTACGTTATATCCATTGCGCCATTGCACCTTGACGGCGTTAGTCTCTTCGGTACCGAACCCCTGTGACATAATAAGAATTGGCATCTCCTTTAAACTAGGCTTGCGCAACGGTATGAACTTTTGAGCAAGTAGTTTAGCTCTTTATTTTATCTTGGCACCGTTTTTTGACCATAGTATATGTTCTGTTCTTAAGACAGGTTGTTTCATGGTTTTGTGAAAGCATTTTTAAGTTCTACTGCCCACTGATCATTACTGTGTATTACTTTTGACTTGTGTGTTAGTACATGAAATAATGACGAGTGAGGTGTATGTTACGCTTGGATATCCAGTAATATTGCAAAATTTCAGCACAATAATTAAGATATATTAATTTTGTCAGCTTGGCCGCACACTATACAAATTCGGTCTGGCATTCGAATGTATATAAAATTATTAAAATAGGCTTTACTTGCTTAGACCTTAAATAAAGGGTATAAATTTAAAATTAAAGGTTTGAAAATCAAATGATTCTGATTTATATTGCAGCTTTGATGTAATATGGTGATAAAAAGCGTTACAATTTTGAATTATTATTGAACAAACTAATATACTTCACAATTTCTTTTACACATTTTTCTTGCTAGAATCAGTTTGGGCGACATTCCTTTAAAAAACAGCCAACATAAGATTTAAACTGTAGTATAAAACAATAAAAGTTACAATTACTAGAGTAATAATCGTCGCGAAAATAAAAGCCCAAACGTCTAAGGAGCGAGTCATCCACCAAGGTACATTTCTCGTCTGCGGTTTCAAGTATGAAACGTCATCTTGACTTAAAACAAATTCAGTCCACCAAACAGCCAAGTCGACAGGGTGTAAGGTTCGTCACGAGTCGATTTTGGACAACTCGAACCGAAACTCGAACCGAACCGAAAATTTTCAATTCAAGATTTGAAACTCGAACCGACTCGAAACTCATAGACTCAAACTCGATTCGACCCGAAAAACTCGAAAAATTTTTCGAGTTTAAATTCAATGGGTTTATTTATTTAATCAAACATTTTAAAATTCAGTATGTCAATATTTAGTTCAAATTTAGTACACTTATGTTATAAAAAGCTTAGCGACATATCGTTTTTAGCTCCGTCAGCTTCGTATGAACATACAGAATATTTTTAAAATATTGAAAAATGTGCTAAATATTACTCATAACTTATTTGTTTGACTTTATACAATAGTTCTAGTAATTTTGCAAGCCCCCGTGTAAAAAAAACCATCATACGCATTAGTAGCAATATTGTACTAACGTTTTTATTCGTATCCTGGACTTACTGGGGTATAATATTGGTCTGCCCGCAAGATCGTTAGCAAAACGAATTACGTTTACAATTTAAAACCCCTTTATTTAATACATGTACTTATTAATGCTTGATTTAGATGTCGTACTCCTATTATTGGTCAACATACAAGATTACAGATGAAAAACATAGATTTTACTTAAACTCGAAAAAATCGAAAAACTCGAACGAATTTCTGTTTCAACTCGATTCGACTTCGATTTTTTCGAGTTACAAAGTCTGAAACTCGAACCGAACCGAAAATTTTCGAGTTGGGCAAATAACCAACTCGAACCGATCCGAAACTCGAACCGATCGAGCGAGTTTCGAGTCGGTTCGAGTTATGACGAACCTTAACAGGGTGCATCGGACGTTGTTTCGACGCTATTGACAGTTTTAAAGCAGCTTGGGTGTAGCTGTATGGAATGCAGGGAGACCAACATGTAAATCAATTTTCATAATTACTTTGAACTAAAAAATGAGGACATAGTCGCAACGTATCATCCGTTTTCTGGCATGGTATGATCGAATATCATAATTTACCTTTTTTCATTTAATAATGCGTTGATTGCTTCCCTAATTTTCTGCACGGTTAAATCAAAAAATTCTAGCTCTATTCCATTTCCAGCACTTCGAATTCGCTTCGCATTGTAATCCTGATCTCCATCCACAGGGACAATAATTAACGGGACTGCGTTGAAAATTGATTGCTGGATACTCACTTGACCCCCTTGGGTTACAAATCCTCGTAGTTTTGGGTGTGCTAAAAGACAAATGTTTATTTTTAAATTAGATTGTGTAATTTTTTTTATTGTATTTACACTATCTTATGTGAGCAGCTGGGTGTAGTTACCAATATAATATTTTAATATTTTTTCACTTGCCTAACACATGGTGTTGAGGAAACCATTTTCTGAGTAAAACATTTGTTGGTATATTTTTTATAGGTTTTACTTCCTATTTCCACATAAATTTCAGCGGAGCCAAAGAATCAAACGCATCAAAAAACATTTGGACTATATTTTGTGGGAGATGTGAACTCTGGCTGATGCTACCCAAACTCATATAAATGAACTCAGCGGATCTGTTGCATCCTTTTAGTAAAAGAAAACTTTCAAGATCCTTAAAAGTTAAAATAGGCAACAGATGCGAAAAATATAATTAATTCTAGAAATAATAATTTAGGCTTGTATGTCATTCAACAACTATCAAATAAATCCGTTAAATACTGGCGTTGCATACATGCGGTAGCATCCCACTTGACTCTTGAAGATGCATGCCACCTACTGGCACAATAAACGGCGGGAAGGATCTTGGAAAAGTGTCGGAGTAGTGTCCATTTAAAAAAATAAGAGATTCGGACTGTACAAGATCTTGAAGAGGTGGCATTTCAGGCAATTGTAATCCGTCCCGAACCACCTTGTCCATTTTTGGAAGTAAATACTGTGTGTATCCAAAATACCAGGAAAGGACAGAGATTTCACTCCGTAGCCTTGTATAAAGGGAAAGATCACTCGTTTGGTAAATACTGTCTAACGCAGGAACCCAAGAGACTTCGCTGGGTATCCCAAGGAAATCATACTCCCATGATAACATGGTAGATGCGCCCATGTAATGAATTATTTTTGTTACATTGAATTTGTACGCAAACCCATGAACAACTTCCCCTAACGACGTCTTATCCAGAATTATCATGTCAAATTGTGACCTTTGGAATAATTTATGAATTTCGGTACTCTTCATTGTCTCTTTACACCATTTAAACACGAGATCAAAGAGCCAGGTACCGTTTTCCAAGCCCATAGTATACCTTGATTTCACCCTGGTCTTCAACGATTGATAATCCTCCAGAAATTGCTTATTAGCCCTGATAGTTTCTGTTGTACAAACTTCTGTAATATTCGGATGCGGGCCGGAGTTGGATCTGCTTTTAAGTGGCGTGTAAAATGTAATGTTGTGACCTCTGTTCGCAAGTTTAAGGGCAAGGGGCTCCAAACCAGCTCGATGACTATGACTGCTAACAGCTCCAATAAACATCAGAATATTTTCTCCATTTGACTTTGAAATATTCTGAGTCAAAATTGTAAAGATTGAAATTGCAGCGAAAAATAAAAAGTTGGTTTTTACATTTTTGAAAATCATTTTTGGTTTAAACAACAAACGATAATAAATATTTGAAAAGTTGAATGAAAAAATGTCAACTGGCAGTGATATTTGAAACACTGCACTGTTTGAATGTTTAGACGTGCCAGTCACTGTCGTACTGTGCACATAAAATGGTATATTTACCTAGTGCGTACAGTTCTAAAAATGTTTAGTAGTTTTTCAATATTGAAAATAAAAACAATACGCAATTAAATTAAAACTAATTTTAATATATTTTAAATTTTCTTGAATATAAGCTTTGGCAATCCTTTTAAAACAACATATAAATTAAAACCTGAATTTATTGCAGCATTTTTCACTGATGAGTGTAACTTAATTATTTGTTGTATTCATCATTATTTGGTTTTTCAATTTTTATTTGTATTGTATGCATGGAATTATTACGAAATAAAACGTTTGGTATAATTATACCAAGCGGCATCGTTATGTAGTTTTATTTTGCTGAATCGCTAATAAATTGAACAATAAAATGAGTTCCATGAGTTTAGTTTTCGCAAAGTTATGTAGTATTATATCATGCGAAGAATTAGATAAGCATGTTGGATTAGTAAATTACTGAAATAAAAAAAGAACTATTGAATGCAAATTTCAGCCGCATTTTAAATTTGGAAATTAAGGTTGACTGAGATAAATAGAAATGAATCGATGATTCGAGAATAGTATGTAATGTAATAATCCAAATATTAGGTGTTGAAAAGTAAATTGGAATGCATTACAGTTTATATTGTTATGTACATTGAGTAATAAAATAATAATTTATGCATTTGTTGGACAAGGAATAATTGTGAAATTGTATAGCAAAACCATACGCTAAATTTGTGATTCTGCGTTGTATTGAAACACAACTTTTACCGCCTACTAACATGCTGAAAGTTACGTTAGAGCTCCGTTCGGTCCGCGTCGGTCCAGGAAATTGCATTCCCCGCCTCGACCTGAAAATATTTCTTCCCTAACCCGAGTTTCGGGGAACGGGGAAACTCTTTTCCCTACCCACCCCGCCCCGGACCGTTTCGACCCGGAACGACGTGGAATTTCCTGAAGAAAATGAAAAAAACATTAAATTAAATTTTGATTCTCTTTAAATTTTGAATTTTATGGTATGCCGTGTACACTAGTCACGACAAGTACGGCAACAGTTTTTTTGTCTAACAGATTTTTCATACTGACCAACCAACTGTTGAAGTTGGAATAATCAGGTTATATATAAGTATGCATAAATTCCTGAGCACCACTATAGTGCAAGCACTACTACTGCTATATTTTAGTACTATGATATACTTGTAAGCATTTAAATGTAAAATGTATAAATTAGACTAATTGCGTCTTTAATTATTTTATTTTATTTATAATAATGAGAAGCTGGTTAAACATAATAGTTGTTTGGAAATTAGTACTTTACGTTAAGTTATATAAAATTAAACCATTTTTACTAACATCAATTTGATGAATTGTTAAAATATTCAAAATCGACAAAAACTAAGTATTTCATATACATATTTTTAAAATTTTGTTTATCACGATTTAAGTTTATACCGACGCAAAACGCATGCCTGATTCACAAATCAAGTGATGTCGGGGAACTATAATTAATAAAAACTGCGAATATAGCAAATGTAGTAATTAATAAATAGATAACTGATTGTGTTTCAATATCAATATTTAGCATTCACTGCTAAAAATTGTTTTAACCGGTTTTCTACGTTTTTAATAAATGTAGGGACTGACTAATAAATTTAAACATTATTTGGCAGCCTCTAGTCGTACATTTCTCAACAGTCTTCATGCCAAAATAATTTGACTTTCCTGTAAATAGCTAGACTATTTCTCAGTTCTAATGTTGGTTTCGAATTTCAAAAAAATTATATTTCGTTTTAATGGATTCCGTAACATATTGAAATAACCGAAGTTTTTGTTACGGATGGAAGAATGGCCATGAGCCAAATCGGCCTAAATAATCGTTAACGTCTCTGTTGCTATAAAGTCCAATCAATCAAAGTTTCAAATAGTTAAAGTGCAATGATGTCGTCAACACATTTGGCATTCAAATTCGCATTGAAAGTTAGTTTCTAAAATAATGTATTGTTCATTCACAAAAAATAGAAACAGTATTTAGATTAAAATGGCTCGTTATTAATTTATTGGTAACCATTATTTTTGCATTCGTAACTAACTTAAGCCCTGACTTGAGATAAAGTCTCCTAATATTTATTAATTCCACCTCACGTGAATATCCAATTTCTTCCGCCTGGTTGTTGTGATTTACCACAAATAACGCTTTACCTTTACAAAAAGTTGGTTTGCCAAAGTAATTGTCGCTGCTTACAATAAAGGCAAACCCCCAAAATTTGTTATTTGTGGACGTTTGCACCCTAAATAGTTTAATTAAGATTAAAAACTAAAGAGTTTGATGCAGAGTTGTATAGTATTGAATTGAATGGGAGTCTTTCCGCCACAACTTGTATTCCCAACCATACGTTACGCCACAAGTGAAGTGCATCTACCGCAGCGAACCTGGATGGTGGATTTTCCCTATATCAAGTAGAGAAACGAGGATATAGTGATCGGATCGGCACTACAGACGCACCAGACACCAAGCAGACACTCTCTGTATCATTAAGAGTCAGCTCTGTCACCAAGTGGCGCTGTTGCCCGCTAGAGCTCACCCCTACTCACAGATTTCCGAACTCACTTGGTCTGTAGCCTGTGTTTACTAGCCGTATCTATCCCACACTATTCATTTTATTTCTTTCCTATCAGCGTATACGAATAGACAGCAGGAAGTTCAACCCGTGAAGACTAATAATGGATTTAGAGAGATCTCGTATGCAAAATGTCTTGCTACATATGTTTTTCACTCATCGATAACTCGTATCTCGTCGTGCACCGTGCACCATTGAGCCCACTAGCCTTCCTTATAATAATAGTAATGATGATAATAATAATAAATAATAATAAAAATAATAATAAAAATAATAAAAATAATAATAATAATAATGATTTCGACGAATTAATTTTTACTGGAAAAATACATAATAAAATAATTTAGAGATATAGATCACAGCGGTGGACAAAATTGTTATTTCTCAATTATTCTATTTTAAGTTACGATGGAGATCAGTACGTTGTTGGGATAACCTATGGATTGTTCATTCTGGATTTTGTTGCGTGTTTTGTAAGCTTTTGTCATGGCATGGCAGCATAAATACGCTCTTGTACATGTATACCAATTTAATTAATGATAATAGGTGCGCCGGTAATTACCATGATATTAGGTAGAACCGCAAGTATACCAGTAAATTAACTTCTCTGTTTAACGTACGCGTTTCTTAATAATCTTATCGTGAGTCAAGGCCATTTTGTTTTTCCACAGAAACTTATAATTAATTAATGACCTCAAATAAAACATACGTATAACCGTATCTGTTTCAACTGAGCTGAGAATCCAAACAAATATGGTGTCTGTAATTTGTGGATTTAATTAGGACCCTAATTTTCCGGTAATTAGAACTAACTAATAACTATGAACGTACGTAGGTTTAATTAATAACGTTTAATTATTAGGATCATAAATTTCCAGTAACTAGAATCGAATAATTACAAACGTAAATGCCTGTGACTTGACGACTTAATTGCATACTTGGTGTTGGAGATTTCGTAATCAAAATCCACATGACTGTCGTCATTATTAAAATTAATTATAGTTAGTAATAATTAATTACTAACAACAACGACAGCCACGAAGATGTCAACAATTATTACTACTACAGTTATGGCTACGGTTACGGCTACGGTCATATTACTACTACTACTACGATGATGATGATTATTATTATTTTTTCATAATCAGACTCAATTTGAGAGATCACCAGAACAGATCATTAAAAGAATTACTCCGATATTTTCTATGTGTGTGCTACGTTAATAAAAACTACGCTGATTTATATTGTATTTGATTGAGGAACGAGTGATTTATTAATTTATTGAATTGAAACTGAACTACTATTTATTTACACTTTTATTACGAAACAATCCAGATCCAGATTAAACTGTCAAGTGTTCTAAAGCTAGTCAATTTTGAACATTAAGTGGTCCTTCTCTCCTCCCTGAACTAGTGAACTTCCCCAGATCCTCCCTACTTTACACTTCCCTTTACAAAGATTTACACTATTTGAATTTTGAATTTTGAACCTGATCTTACTTTTACACTGATTTTTACTGAAATTTTGATCTGATTTTAATCCTGATTTTGCGTTTGCCTTTTGAGTGGTCGTGGTGGTGCTGTTACTTTTTTGCTGTACGATTTGGTGGTGGTGAACTTTGGCCTTTTCTTTTCTTTACTTTGGTGGTTGAGGAATTTACTGGGCTGAAAAAAAAACACTTGAAACGAAAGAAACCAAACAAAGATTACGCCTACACTGCAAAAATTAAACCGAAGAGCTTACCTGTCAGTTTGTTGAAGCCGTTCCACCAGCTGCTTGAAAGATTGTTGTTTTGCTGTGTCAACGTCACTGTCAAGTATCACCACACTAAAACCCGGTTACCCCTAACACTCATAATATTTGATTTGAATTTTTATTTCACATTTCATTGTTGTGAAAGTTGAACTGCCGGACGTCACAGTCAACAAGATTTGAAAATTCGCGCTGATCGCCATTTACCATAGATACATCCTTGGGTGTGTTGAGAATTATATTAATTGTTGATTTTTTGACTTTGAATATTTTGAATTTGAAATTTGAGGTTTTAATAATTTCATAAACTGATCGGAGATTTCTGAGTGAAATTTTTCGGAGATTGTTTTTGTGAATGATTTTTCACAAAACTTTTAAAAGCAACATTTTTGCTTAGATTTTTTTTGCCGTAAAAGAGCAAACGAACCGTGTACTTTATTGATCCAATATAATTTACACACAGTTTTTTTTTGTCATTAATAATTTTTGACACTGAATTGAACTGACGTAACTATATGTACCTATAATGGGTGGCTATGAGACATATGGTTTTTCCCTACGAAATAGCTTGCGCTTTGAACCAGAAATGCTCGATGATCCTATGAATCCACCAATGTTTGGCAATTTGATGGATGACCCTGTACTTCATGATGATGAACCTGCTCGTACGTCAGCTTCTACCTTACTCCGTATGCCTCCAGTTACTATTGTACGTCCACGATTAACACCATCTGAAGCTGTTTTAATAAACGATGAGACCGGTTCTTCAGGTAATCTATCCACTGTTGATTCATTGGGTAGTGAGATCCTCAGGTCACATGGTGGCTTGCCAAGGTCACATGATAGTGAACGTTATAGGTCACGGGTGTCAAGGGCGTCACGTCAGCGGCAAGATAATCCTGCTGCTGCTTTAAGACAGCAGTGTGCGATCATGAAACTTGAACTAGAAGTCAAACAAGCTGAATTAAATTTCCTTCGATGTTCTTGTGATTTGGACAACCTGGAACATGGCGAAGTAGATGAAGAGGACGAATTTGAAATAACTCAAGTTCGTCCAATGGATCAAGATCAAGGTGGCCATGTTTCCAGACATCCTCTTCCTTCTCGAATCCAGATCCAAAACGAACGTGTAGCTCGATGGGCTGCAAGTAACCCTGTTCTTCGTCGAGGTCCTATTACATCTTCACCAATCCCGGTAAGGTCTAATAATGTTAATATACCTCCTCCAGATCTACCCCCGAGTAATGCACCTCCCCCAGATCTACCCCCAATTCATGCTCCTCCCCCAGATCTACCCCCGCTTGCTACCAACGTTAATGTACCTCCTCCAGATCTACCCCCGATTGCTACGAACATTGTTGTTCCCCCAGTTAATATTGAGTTGAGAAGTAATATTGATGTAAATCCACAACCCAGATTAATTACTCAACAGAGCTATACTTCTAATGATATTGGGAATATAGTTCAACAGATTCTACCTTTAGCTCAAATTTTATCTCAAGGTAATACTAATGCTAAAACAACGATTCAACATCAAATGTTAACTCGTCAGTCAGTGAACAAAGATTTACCGATATATTCGGGTGAGATTGAAGAATGGCCGACTTTCATTTCTCAGTACCGTCATTCAACTGAGATTTGTGGGTTGTCTGATACAGAGAATATGTTGCGACTTCAGAAAAGTTTGAGAGGCAATGCTCGTGAGTTAGTTATTCCAATTTTGGGATTACCCAAAAATGTCGAAGAGGTTATTCAATCTCTTGAGTCCACCTTTGGTAGATCTGATTTACTTATTAAAAATTGTATATCCAAAGCCAAGGCTGTTGATGTCCCCAAGCAGTTAAAAGCAGATTCCCTTTTACAATTTTCGAATGTTGTTCGCAATATGGTTGCTACCTTTGAGAGTCTAGGTTGCAACAATCATTTGAATAATCCTCAGTTGTTAGAGGAATTGATTATTAAGCTTCCGTTGACACTTCAGATGCAGTGGTGTCAAGTTGTTCTACAAAAAGGTCACAATGTCAATATTTGCGACTTATCAGATTGGTTGAAAGTTATTGCAAGTACAGCTGCTTTATTACCTTCGAGTTTACCTAACAACAACTTAATTGATTCAAAAAAAAGTTCTGATTTTAAGACGGGGTTTAAACGAGGGTTTCACGATGACAACAAAGTATTTACTGCTGCTAAGAAAAATCCACGTCACGACATGAAATGTTACTGTTGCAATAAATTGAATCATACGATAGATAGATGCTCTGACTTCAAAGGATTTCCTGTTGATGCTAGATGGAAGAAAGTGACTGAGAACAAGTTGTGTTTTATTTGTTTAAATCGATATCATCAAACAGTCAATTGTCCTTCTCGTAAAGCTTGTGGTGTAGATAATTGCAAGTCTCATCATCATCCTTTACTTCATCCTACGACAACTTACCGTGTTCCTCCGTCTTCTACAGCAACGACTGCTACAATTTCTACTGAATTTGCTGGTCATGGTTTCAAATCTTCTCTTCAAACTACAAATGTTCATTTAAGAGTCATTTCAGTTAAACTGACTGGTCCTGCTGGAGTTCTAAATACTTACGCATTACTTGATGATGGATCTACTGTCACTCTTGTAGCTTCTAAGATCGCTTCTCAACTTGGACTTCAAGGTCCCATTGAGCCATTGTGCTTTTCTTGGACAAATAACACTACGCAAACTGATGCTAATTCGATGAGGGTTCAACTAGGTATTTGTGGAGATTCTAAAGGTGTGAAGTCCTATACGTTGCGTAATTGCAGGACAGTTAAGGAATTTGATTTACCATCACAATATTTGAACATGAATGAGTTGGAAAAAATGTGGCCGTATCTTTGTGATGTTCCATTTTCAAGTTTGAGAGGTGCTGAGCCTATGATTCTTATTGGGCAAGATAATTCTCTTCTCACTTTACCAAGAAAATTGAAAACTGGTCTTTGGCATTCACCTGTGGCTTCAAAGACTTTACTCGGGTGGTCGGTTCATGGGAATAGTTCTGTTACTGGAAAGCAAGATTCTCACTTTACTTTAACGGTTTGTTCTCATCATGAGACGGAAGACGAAATTCTACATCAGTTAGTTAAACGATCCTTTACAACTGAAGATTTCGGTGTTAAGATTCTTCATGAGATTCCACGATCTAAACAAGATTTAAGAGGTTTTGATTTGCTTCAATCTACTACAAAGAGAGTGGGTGAGAGATGGGAAACAGGTTTATTATGGGCAAATGATCAATTCACATATCCTGAGAGTTTCAAAGAAGCGTACAGACGGTTACTACTTATTGAAAAGACAATGGATACTAATGCTGATTATGCTCGTCAGTATTGTGAAAAGATGGACGACACTATTTCAAAAGGTTACGCTCGAGAAGTTAGTTCTGTTAATCTGGCTAAGAAGAGTCCCAAGGATAGATTTTTATGTCATTTCTCCATAACCAATCCAAATAAACCTGGCAAGATTAGAGTGGTTAACGATGCCAAAGCTAAATCAAAAGGAGTGAGTTTTAACGATATGCTCATTACTGGTCCAGATCTACTGCGACCTCTTCCTGCTGTTCTTTGGAATTTTAGAAAAAAGAAGGTTGCTTACATTGCGGATGTGAAAGAAATGTTTCCTCAGATCCTAATTCGAGATGAAGATGTTGTAAGTCAACGATTTTTGTGGAGAGGAATGGATAGAAATATCAAACCAAAGATATATGAAATGAAATCAATGATATTTGGAGCATCCTGTTCTCTATCATCAGCTATCTATGTCCTCAATAAGAATGCTGAAGAATTTAAAGAAGAATTTCCAAAAGTTTTTAAGGCTACTGTTAAGCAAATGTACATGGACGATCATTTAGATTCTGAAGATACTGACAATGAGGCAATTGTACAGATCAAAGACATGATAGAAGTTTTTAGAAGAGGTGGTTTCTGCTTGTGCAATTGGATGTGTACTTCCAAGAAAGTACTGAGAGCTTTATCTGATTCTTTAAGAGCAGCAAAATTCAAAGATTTAGATTTAGAAGGGGATCTTCCAACTGAAAGAGTTTTGGGTATGTGGTGGAGCTCTGAAAAAGATGAATTTACTTATCGACTAAATTTTCATAAGGTATCAACAGAAGTCAAAGATGGGTCAAAAGTTCCAACCAAACGAGATGTTTTAAAATTAGTGATGTCAATCTATGATCCTCTTGGGTTTCTTGCATTTTTTGTGGTCAGAGCTAGAATTTTACTTCAAGATATTTGGGCTTCTGAGATTGATTGGGATACTGAAATTTCAGCTGAATTGTTTTTAAGATGGAAAGCATGGTTATCGGATCTTCAAAAGATCACGGAGATTAGAATTCCTCGATGTTATCACGATTACTTTTCAAGATCACCTTCGATTCAATTACACGTATTTTGCGATGCCAGTAAAAAAGCTTATGCTAGTGTTGCGTATTTTCGAATAATTACAGATGTTGGAATTTCACTAGCAATTATTTCTGGGAAAGTTCGAGTCGCTTCTTTAAAACCAATGTCCATACCAAGGCTCGAATTGCAAGCAGCAGTGATGGCTAGCAGATTAGCTTCAACAATTAAGAAAGAACATGATGTACAGATTGAGAAGACTTATTTCTGGAGCGATTCAAAAACTGTTGTTAGTTGGATAAGATCAGAATCCAGACGTTTTAAGACTTTCGTGGCTCATCGAATTGGTGAGATTCAAGAACTTTCTGATACTAATGATTGGCGATGGATTCCTACTGATTTAAACGTTGCAGATGATGCAACAAGAGACGTTGGTAAATGTGATTTAGAAAGTACAAGTCGTTGGTTTCAAGGTCCTCAATTTTTATTGAAGTCAAAAGAATATTGGCCAACTGAGAATGAGCAAAGTTTAGAGTTTGATAATTCTGAGATGAGAAGTGAATTTGTTGGAGTTATTAATCCTCGAAATCTACGTCCAGCTCCCAACATTGACAACTTTAGTTCCTGGATTAAATTGATTCGTGCTACTGCATGGTTTTTAAGATCTATCAAGATACTTTTCAACAAACTGCGCAAGATTCAAGAATATTTTTCATCAGATATTTCCGCAGCTGAATTCAAGACAGCAGAATTATGGTGGCTTCACAAGTGCCAAGAAGAATCCTTTTATGAAGAGATCCAATTAATTCAAGATTCAAGATTAATTTCAGCGAAGAGTAAATTATTCCAACTGTCTCCGATTTTAGATGATGAAGGTTTACTTCGTATAAATGGAATAATTAATAATTCTGATGTTTCAGAGGATGTCAAGAGTCCGTACATCTTAGATTCCAAACACCGATTTATTTATCTACTTATTATGCATTATCATCAGAAGTTAGGTCATCAAGGACAAGAAACAATATTGAACGAACTTAGACAGAAATACTGGATATTAAGTGCCAGATGTTTGATTAAGAAACTATGTCGATTTTGTCTACAATGCAGAAAGAGGAAGTGCGAGCCTCGTGTACCTTTAATGGGTCAATTGCCCAACTTCAGAGTTACCCGACAAGTAAAAGTCTTTAATCATGTGGGTCTTGATTTCTTTGGTCCCTTAAACGTTTTGTCTGAAGGTAAAAGAGTGAAAAAGTATGGTGTGATTTTCACGTGCTTAACGATTCGAGCTATTTATCTTAAAATAGCTGACGATCTTACTACTGATTCGACTATTAATGCCATTCGGAGATTCGTTTCTCGGCGTGGACTCCCTACAAGCTTGATCTCAGATAATGGGACAAACTTAAGAAAGGCGGATCGCCAGTTACGAATTGCTCTGAAAAACTTTGATCAACATCAACTACAACAAGGTTTATCTAAAGACGGTATCAACTGGATTTTTAATCCTCCATCAGCTCCTCATTTTGGTGGGGCATGGGAACGGCTAATCCGATCAGTGAAAACGGCATTGAATGCGATTTTGAAAGAAAAGACTACGAAATTTGAAATACTTCGAACAGTGCTTACTGAAATAGAGCACATTGTCAATAGCAGGCCTTTGACCTGCGTTTCTTCGAATCCATCAGATCTCAAATCGATATGTCCTAACGATTTTTTGATTATAAATTCCAGTGTAGTTCTTGCTCCAGGTGACTTTTCTAAAGGTTTCAAATTTAAAGATGCTTGGAAAATTACACAAAAATTGATAGATACTTTCTGGCAGAGGTGGATTAAAGAGTTTCTTCCTACTTTGGTTCAACGTACTAAATGGCTTCAAAAGACTGAATCCCTTAAGATTGGAGAAGTGGTTGTTCTAGTGGATCCTAACAGTTGTAGGAATTTCTGGCCATTGGGATTTATTTCTAAGGTTTTTCCTGGAAAAGACGGGATTGTGCGAGTAGTTGATGTGACTACTAGTTCTGGAATCTACAGGCGACCACTGTCAAGGGTGTGTGTACTGGACATTGACAAGACGATGGAAGAAGACTGAGTGATGTTGATTACTGTGGGTGGAGTAAATGTTAGAGATTTCGTAATCAAAATCCCCATGACTGTCGTCATTATTAAAATTAATTATAGTTAGTAATAATTAATTACTAACAACAACGACAGCCACGAAGATGTCAACAATTATTACTACTACAGTTATGGCTACGGTTACGGCTACGGTCATATTACTACTACTACTACGATGATGATGATTATTATTATTTTTTCATAATCAGACTCAATTTGAGAGATCACCAGAACAGATCATTAAAAGAATTACTCCGATATTTTCTATGTGTGTGCTACGTTAATAAAAACTACGCTGATTTATATTGTATTTGATTGAGGAACGAGTGATTTATTAATTTATTGAATTGAAACTGAACTACTATTTATTTACACTTTTATTACGAAACGATCGAGATCCAGATTAAACTGTCAAGTGTTCTAAAGCTAGTCAATTTTGAACACTTGGGGTGCTTTAATTAAATTGAAAGGCTAATTATGCAAAACCCTAATTACATATTTTAATTTTCTTTAATGTGACTCTGTGTTACTTCAATTAGCTACCGTTACCTAATTGTTAACCACTATATTTAATTGCTGAGCTGTTAACCCCTAAACGTATTTAGACGGGAAGCCAATATTATAAATATATGTTTTCTCCTGTTTACTATGTCTCCGTTAGTTCACCGTCATTCTACTCTATTCAAACAGTGGGGTCGAAAATTAGACCTTCCTTTGTCTGTTGGTTGTATGAATGTATATTAACACGCATTTAAGCCTAAATCACAAACAAAAATTAAACTAATGTTCACATGTATACTGCGGTTTAAAACGTTATTCTTTAAATACAGACGAGGCTTATTAAGTCAATCAACATTATTTAATCACTAACAATAAAATTCTTGTAAAAAACGTGTTTGCAAAAATAGAAACGTTAGAAATTCAAACCATCAAAACCAAGAGGATGCGACGCCCCAAATTCCACAACAGTAAATCAAATCGAATGTTTCAAGAAATTCCGAATCCGTCTACTACAAATACAGGTTGGGCAGGAATAGAGAAATTTCTGATCAGGCTAACTCTCACCACCTCAATCAAAATTTACAAATTTGCATCGTTCATTAAATGCGTCCCGTTTGAGCTAGCCAGACAAAAGCGACGACAGCAGCTTAAGAGTTCAAGTTTTCCCGCAAAAATGGAAGTGCGCACTTTGGCACATTGTCACTTGGCTTATCATTTTCATGTCCGCCTTCAAGTGTCTCCATTTTTTGGCAGTAGTTGGGAAACAAGAGTTCGGGACGGAGATGGCGGTTCACATTTTCAACATTCTTATGGCGTCTCTTTACATTGTCTTCAACATGTCGTTGTACATGAAACCGAAGGAGTGCGTCTTTATGCTGAATCAGCATGATTTTATATCTAAAGCATCACCAGGTAATTATTATTTAATTAGTTCCGGCTTAGTACGTTATTACATTAACAACGTTATAATTTGCAGTATATTATGTTTCTAGAACTTGGGATAGGAAACAAGCATTGGGCCTCCCACCCAATTGTCATGGTGGCCGTTGTGTACTTAAGTCGTATGCAAACTCTACTTGCAATTTCTTATGGCACAATTGTTGTGTGGAGGCCAAATTACTCGGCTCACCTGTGCTCCATATTTCCGCAGAGTTGGAAAGAAAATCATTTGTTGCTGATAATGTGCACCGCTCTGGAACTATGCTGGGTTACAAGTGGACTCACAACAATTCTGATTGTCTTCTGCTACTGGGCGGCCATCATGTTCACCGTCAATACGGCTCTTGACACTCTCAGGTAAACTAGCTGTAAAAGACATTTTTAGACGCCCTTAAGTTATAAAATTAATTTCCGAAAATACACATTCTAAATTTTGGTGTTTTTTCAGACGGCGCCTTAAATTAACAATGAGAGACACCCAAGCCTACTTGTACCTTCAAATCTTCATGGTTTTGTTCAACGATTTCAACGCCAGCTTCTTCACACCGGCGTTCTACACCACAATTACTGCTGCTCCGACTCTTTTTATTTTTCTCACACTCACAACATTCAATACTGTGAACATCTTTGTCTACCTGTCTTTCCCAGTATCGGGTCTGTTCTGCACCTTTCTCATCATTTACTTTCTTCCTCAACACTCAAAGATTAACATCTTGTCCACGTGTCTTCTGAAGCACCTGGAAAACAGGAGGATTGAGACCATGAACTCAAGGTATAGGGGTAGTTCTAAAGTTCCAATGTTGTCAACATCGACAATGTTAAAGTCAAGGTCACCCTTGGAGCGGCAATTGTATTTGGAAAAAAGAGTACATGCATTTAGACCGATGGGCGTTCGCAATGCCTTTTTTGGGTATTGTTCGCTGCAAACGTCAGACACAATGATGGAACAACTCTGCAGTAGTCTCATTCTCTTGCTGTCGCTATTGTAAGATGTCAAAGAACAGTAGTATTAATTCAGTCAGCTTTTTTGAGTTAATTTTATTCTACCAGCTAGGCTATCAGTTATTAAATTGACTAGTTATAATAAGGGAATCGATAAAAGTATAAGGGAATGATCTTGTGTAGCGTAAGTAGAAATATCTTTAGCTAATAACTTTAGCACACAATGCCATCATTAGCCAACTAGACCCATCGACCCCACAGATGATGTCGTTTGTAGACGATGTCTTAATAATTATCATAAAAATGAGGTTTCACGCAAGCTCTACTAGTAATTGTAAATAGTTATCATATTATTAAATTATATAAAAATATAAAACACTCTATCTTTATCATTAATCCCTTTTGGATATCCAAAGTTTTTTAAAGCATAGCAAATATACATATATGGATTAAATGTAAAATTTAAAAATTCCGATGGGTAATTCAACAAAATTTTTGTATACATGTATAGCGGCGATATCATACTTAAAAACGAATGAGTCGCTCTAAATATAAAAAAATAGGGTTCCTATTAATATAATGATGATGAGAGTAATTTCATCCTGGCTTTGTGGCCTAAGGGAGTTCTGACTCTGTTTGCTAATTAAACAACCACCTCAAAAATATTATTACTTAAAACTTCAATCGTTTTAGATAAGAACTCTAAAATTCAAAACAAAATTTTCTCTCTTCCCTATAAGTTGTAGATTTAATATCAAACTGCGTTATTGTTTAAAAAAATTATTAAACTTAATTGTCTGTAATTTAAAAACTTTTGGTAATTCTATTTAATGGAAAGCTTATTTATTGAATTACTTAATTGCTTAGCATTTAACCTAAAAAACAAGTTAAGAGATATATATATATATAGTAGATAGTAGATAAACTTTGTTACCTTTAACTGCCTATGGCATTGAAGCTAACAAAGTTTATCTACTATCTACTATACCTGCTTTACAACAGTAGAAATTTTCTGCAACTTTTTATTTTCTTGCTTGTTCTGGGCAGCTAAGAGTCCAGTTTAATACAAGTTTCCCTAAAATCCTTTAAAGTTTAATTCACAAACGAAAATGAAAACCTAGTTCTGTCAAATCATAGAATTTGTGCACAAAAATGGAAATGGTAAAAGTGCAAACTGGATTAAAACGAAAAAGTAACTACCCAAAAAATTGCACAGAATTAAACCAAATGAAACGATCCAAGAAATTCCAACCCCATCTGCTACAAATACTAAATGGGCAAAAATAGAAACATTTTTGATCAAGCTAACTCTCCGCACCTCAATCGAAACTTACAATTTACAAATTTGCATCGTTCATTCAATCCGTCCCGTTTGAGCTAGCAGACAAGAGCGACGACATTTGTTGGTCCTATAGGCCCATAGAGCAAAATAGTTTGAAGTAAACCTCTTCCTCCCCCCCCCCCCTCCCTGCCCGAAAGCATTTTTAAAGCCCCTATTTACAGTACTTAAATCACTTTATACTAGAGTCGGAGAACAGGAAACAAAATAATACGGAAGTGAATGTTCAAATTGTGGCTCATTTTATGCGAGTTGCATTATCTGTGTACCTATTTATGTCGAGTCCGTGGAATTTTGTGCGTAAAAAATGGATAAGGAAATACATTCTTAAGTAGTTCATATTGAGGTTTTGCCATTCTCATTTATAACGAAATATAACCAATGTCCTAAATTTTTAAGAAAAACTTTATCCGTTTTTCTTAAACTAGGTTAACATTTAACATTAAATTTTTAACGACATTCTCAAGGGATATTTTAATAAAATGTTAAAATACTATTTAAAGGTAAATACCTAACTGATTTTAGCGGATTATTACTGCGTAATCAAAAGATAGCGAACGTGATGTAATATGCATATTATATTACTAAACTGAATACTTTTAATAACTTAGTGATTTTCAAAAATGCACACACATAATATTTAGTATTCATAGTAATGTAAAAGGTAGCAATCGAAACTACTATGTAAATTAAAAAATAGTAAAATGACATTGATACACTTAAAATTAATTAATTAACACTCAAAATGATAAATATTGAATATAAATATACGATGCTATTAGTATATTAGCTTAATAGAAATGAAAATAAAATTAGCGATTATCTAAATCAAAATCAACTGGAGGATGACAAGTCCTGTCGTAAGCAGTTCTCATCCATGGGGGACAAGTGACAGGGTAGGGCTGACCTAGAAGACGGCCATTCACTCTACTGAACGAGATCAACATCAACAGAGGAAATAGTAGGAGCCTTGCTGAGGGCGACATTGACATCGAAGCAAGCGCTTTCAAAACTGATTTTAAAAGTAGAACTACACATTTTAGCACCATTCTTGCTCTTCTAATTTTAGATTTTTTCTTAAACTCGAAACGACTTATTGTTTTCAAAGATCTAATCAAGCCGAAAACTGCACCGAACACAGATCAAAAGTAGATTTATACGCACGAGCCTCGATTAAAAATTAACGCCCATTATGAGGAGAATTTTCTTTTTCTTACACAAACCACAAACTGCAAAGATATTCAACATAATTAAGCAAAACTTTTCACATTTAAGTGTAAGATTTTATAAAATTACCACGAGCGATTTCAAAATAAAGCTTACCCAAATATATTAATTGTAGATATTAGTCGTACGTTGTATTTCATTGGCTACATTACCCATGTAGAAAGCCCATTTTGTAATTTAGAACTTTAATCAGATCAGGATTATTTATTCACTGTCAACGTTTTCAAATACGAAGTGCAAAAATTCTGAACCCATTCAGTAAATGTAATGTATCCAATTTAAACCGATTTAAATTCTGACATTTAACACTTGCATTGTAATTGAAATTTCAATTTCGGGTAAAAAAGTATCTATTCACTATACATACATATGCCAAGAAGAAATTGCAGATGATTTTCTAATTTTAAGGAGTATGCTAATATTGATATTCACTTTTCACTTTTACTTCTTATAACACAGACGAAAAAAGCTCATGTCAGAGACAGACCAGGTGGTGGAGTAGCACTGCGAGCTGTCAGTGCAAAATTAAGAGCAGGAAAACTATACTAATTAATTACTAGATCTACAGAAAATATAGATAGTACGTTTAAAGTTTAAAATCATCAACTTCAAGGAATGTAGCTACATAGCAGACTAAAACTAATAACTAATAAGAGTATAGTATAGTAATAGTGAAAAAATAAAGGCAAAAAATGCAAATGTGCTGACTTTTACAGTGCATAGTTAAAATCATCCAACAAGGAAATAGGAAATAGAAATTATAGCGCTAATTAATAATCATTGCATTGGTTTGGCTTTCTAGAATCCACATCCACAAATGGGAAGTTTCATGTCTAGCTTAAAAGAAATACAAACGAAACGTAATGACAATTATTGAGGCTAGTAAATATGGCAATGCTATACAGGCTGTAATTAATTCAAATTTACACATTTTAAATACGTGCAAAAGGTAGTACTAGTGGTAAGAAAGCTTAAGTTAAAATGCGTAACTACTAAGAGAGAAAGACAACATTATTAAAATAAACTTGACACTGTCATCAACTGCGAACATCCCAAAGGACTCAATATGTTTCATAATTGTATTATATGTATAGAGATATGCCTGTTAGTGAAATATCATAATTTACTGTATGTAGTTTAGAAACTAAGCAGTAGGTACGCGAGAATATAAATGATGCACAAAAGAACTTATTTCTGTAAAAATGAGATTACTGTCTTTTATTAGCGTACTAGGTACTTACTTTTAGACACAGAGTTTTCATGAAGCTGAGGGAAAATTTTGAAATCGTTCCACGCGCCCCAATGTACATCCCTATCAGTTGGATTTCAGTAAGCCCCACTATATGTTTAAAGTAGGACTTGGTTATACTGATTATGATGATTATAATAACAATTACATTTAAATTATATTAATATAACTTCCTGACAGTCATAAATTGAAAATGTATAAAATAAAAGGAGTAGCGGCCTTTAGTCAAACTTTCTATATATAAGCTTATAAAATTTAATATAGCATATACAGCCTATATACGTGTCCCACATGCAAACTGAAGGTGTAAGCTGGAGACAGTGTGAGCCAAGTCAATTTTTTAGTTGCAATTAGAAGAACATATTATCCGTCGTTGGCATGGCTTTAGCTTCAATTTGAGCCATTTCAATGTCAGGACGCCACTTGTGTAGGAAATAATTGTAATCAGCAATCAGTCCAGAAACGTCCTCCTTCTCCATTACACAAAAGTATTTCGAAAAATCCGGACTTTCCTTTCTCGCACAATTGAAACAGACTGGATCAGTTCTGAGTTTGGCTGGAGGGCGGGGAGGCGGGTTCTCCGCAAAATAGATGAATAAAATTTCTTCCTCGCAGTTAGAACAAAAATCCAAGCCTTCGTCAGGAAGCGGTTCCCGCACGATGATCTCAACTTCTGGTTTTGACATAGTGACAGACATAACTTTTGCAATGTTAATGATGGATTTGGCGAGCGTAGTCCTGAAGTAAAAAATGTACAAGATAAAATGCCTATCCCTTCTAAAGATATGTCACCTACTTCTACATAGTCTATATATCTTTATCAGATTAATTGTATGTTTGATTTTACAAAAACAAACATATCGACGGCGAAGGACCACATCCGAAACATTCCATTCTTTGCGAATCCGTGTCCCCTTCTAATTTTCTCTAAATGCAAAACCGTTCCCTTCCATCGATAAAATTAAGGAAGGAAATGTTTTCGCCTTTAAGGAAAATTGGAAGGTCAAGGGATTTTTTCTAGCAAAGAATAAAAAGATCCGGATTTGGTCATTCACAAACGATAATATGTGGCTTCGACTCATTCTTTAATGTACCAAAGTAAAAACGATTGCTGCGTATAAATTGATTACATGTATTAATTACAACTTACTGAATTAACTTAACGAAGTACGGATCCCTCCATTTAATTTTATTGTCCCGAGCCAAATTCCAGGTCACCGTCTGCATTCTTACAAGACTTCGGAACTTTTGACGCTTATTCCAGTCGTACCGTTCTATGGAGGCTTTATATTGTGGAGCCTTGAAGGGGCCAATGTTCCACGAGATGTTATTGCAAACACCCACGGCTTCCACCCAGTGGACACAGCCCACATTTACAAAGACAAATTCCCCCGGCTTCTGCAAAAATTGACCGTAAGGACAACCATACTTCTTTAAATCCTTCAAATTGGGCCACCAAGAATTATTTAGGAAGCGTAGACCGTTTCTGAAATTTTATAAAATTTAAACTATTGTTAGCAAAATTTATTACAGTTTGGATTTTGGATCGACTCATGCCTGCGTAGCACAGATTGATAAACATAAACATCGCTTATAATGAACTTGCATCATATTTTATATCGCATACTCCCCCCTTGCCTCGTAAGAAAGGGTAAAATTAAAACTTCATAATACCTCAATCTCATATTTGGTGCTTCAGTGTTGGCATTTAGAGTCATGTGGCATATAATGCTTAAGTTAAATGTTAAATCACTGTTAAAAAATAAAATACCAACACAAAAGCTATTTTATCGAGAAAATTTCATGGTCATACCAGCCAAAAAATAATTATTAATTTCAAAAGCAGTTAAGTAAGAATAATAATTAAGTAGGCACGTATTTTCTCTTAATCATTAACAAATTGCAATTTAATAATAACTTACTTCCGACACATAGCTTCAATGAAGTTCCAATTTTCTTCCGGTACCCAAAACCACATTGTATCTTGCGGTCCAATATTTAAATTCAGGCTACAAAAATTATTATTCTCCTGATGACCGGGAGTTCGACTTCCACCGACTTTAAGGTACAACTGGACCGTGTTCATCCCCAAAATATTGTCCTCCGTGTACTGCCTTCTCAGCATGTTTGCCCTCCCATCGTGTTGCAACCAGTCAGGTAGTTTCTTAAACTCAGCAAGTTGAAGCGGCCACTTTTTCGTGTCACTGAGGTCAAAGTTGGTTCCAAAACGTATATACTCCTTATAAAAGAAAAAGATGAATGATAGCAATAATAGTTATCACTAAATTAATACAGTAGTAATAGTAATGATACGGAAAATTACCGACGCTGATTAGATTAATTGTACATATTTATGGCCAAGTATAAAATTAAAAACTCATGCCAAACTTTTCAGTACTAATTAATTACAAGTTAGTTTGTTAACGCATAAGTAGTCATAATATTATAATAACGTCCATTTTTACTGTGTAAATAACAATATTCCAGCATTGTATAATCGTTATATAGGGGTGTAATTTAGGGTGTTTTAAAATTCAAGAAATTAGCCCAGGCGTAATACCGGTACTTATTGAGCAATGATATACTTTATAATATATTATTGGGCTGATATTATACGTTATATGTAAAATTTTATGTAAATTAATGTTATAGTATAGATACCTCTAATGGTGTAGGACTGCTTAATTCCCCCTGCTGGTAATCGGCATACTCTGCCAGCGTGTTGCTATGGACAGCCAAAGTGTAAGCCCAACTTGAAGTTCCAGCTGAATCCACATTAACCCCAGTAGGCTGCTTCTTTTGTAATAGAATTTCTACCTCCACTTCTGGATGAGATTCGGCCAATTTTCTGGTTTGAAACAAGTTCATGTTAAAATCTATCACATCAGGCAGATTTTGAATAACGGAAATATTATGGGACATAAGTTCCCTCAACAGAGATTTCTCAAACGCTTCCGTTCTCGAGTTGACTTTGACCGTATGAGCCAAGAGTGGGATGCGGTCCCAATCCTATTCGAATTCAAAAGAAATTAAAATTTAACTCACATTCAAAACAATGAAGTTATAAGTCTCGATCATGAAATAGTACACATAACTACATTATTATCTTACAGTATAGTTGTAGGAATTAAATTAATGATTTTTTTAAACTAGTTTTAATATTATTCTCCTTCTAGGAATTATAGAAGTATCAGATTTTTTGTAAAATGGAAAAATAAAAATATAAGAACGAATGCGTAAAATGTGCCTATGAATTGTAAACCCATTATTAGTAATTTGTCAGTTATGTAATATGCTTACATCCAGTTGTGGAAGCAGAACGTGAGGACAGCGGTCCTTCTCGTCAATGTCAGCAGCTGTTACTACTAATTTTTGGGCCATATACATTCGTTCTATGACCCAAAAGAGCTCTTCTCCCCTCAATTCCAGAACCCAATTTGGGATATGCGAACTCTCCTCTAATTTCTCCCGGAGTTTTTCCAGCTACAAGTAAACAATTTTAAAAATATTAACTATCATCAAACCGCAGACAAGTTAGCTAATTAAATCACAAACCACAACCATTAACGGTTATATATAACATTTCTACCCAGGACTTTATTCTCCAGGATATTTTTCTCCAAACGCGTACAGAAATATTTTTTTATGTATGCAGCTAAATACATTCAGCTCACTTACGTACATACTTGTTTCCACCACACTACATGCAACTAATATGTACATATCACTAAAGCAAATTGTATCCACTTCCGTCAAATTGTTACCTGGAAGCCTTCGTCGGCAAACTGCATGTAGGCCCGAGTTACCATTGCCACGTGTAACCGTCGTCCCCCCTCACCAATGATTAAAGACCAGGATCCAGAACAACCGATGAATAAGAAATAACAAGGAAACTGACGATGTGAGATCTTCTATGCGTGTACTAAACGATAAGAGTACTACTGAGTACTGACCGCTTGCTTAGATTGAGAACTTGTAGAATAAAACCAACAAACTGGGACTGGGAACAAACCTGAAATTAAGTCAGATTCATGTATTGTATAATATATAAACCTCACTTACTTTCAATCGAAGTCACTCATTTAATTATATTTAAGAATCCGTTATGCATGAAAATTGAAAAATAGTAGATACACTCTGAACTCTGAACCCTCACACCGACACCGACACGGACTACAATACTGCGGCGGAGTCAGTTAACATTTTTGGAAATGAAAAATAAATCTCACTCACAGTCACAGTTAGCCTGAGTCAGCCCGCTTAAAACGAATGATAATTCACAAAGTAAGTAATAACACAACAACACACGGAATGTACATAACAGCCTAGTAAAAGTAGCTCGTTTGGTCTCCGGGGACTAGGAGTTCTTTTGTTCTAGGATCTAGGACGATATTAATAAACGTATTGTGTACGTCACGTAACGTAACTCATCTTTTCCTTTACATTACCTAGTTTACTTTTATATTTATACATCTGACTTTGTTATGTAGTAAACTATAATTTATATGAACTGCAAGCCACGATTGAGATTATAGTCTACCGCGTCCCGCGTCAATCTCTCGGTCTGCGTCTGCATATTATTACCCTTTCCATACAGTTTCCCCCCAGGACATTTTCCTCCAAATATCAAAATTGCATCACTATAAGAAACGATTGTATTAAACTTATTAAAGTATTTATGTTTATATTTCGACAAGTATTTCTTTACAGAAGTGTATGCACTACAAAATATTCCAAAAAATATACATTAATAAATAAGTTTTGACTGAAGAACTAAAATAATTCTTTTCCAAACTGTATGAGACAATGATTATTCATTTAGCCCTTTATTTAATAAGGAAATGCGACTACACTTCAGACTTTATACAAACGTTGTAATTATTCGACTTAATGTCATATTCTTGAGAAAGCTTACGAATAATTACATTTTGGTGGATGGATACACTAGTTTCTTTTAGTGAAGCGATTTTGATACTGGGAGGAAAAGGTCCTCGGTTACGTTACGAGTTGCGAGGAAAACGTACGGGAGAAAAATTGTCCGGGGGGGGGGGGGTATGCCCGGAGGAAAATGTCCGTTTCCAAAATTATTGGTACCAAAAACTTATAAAATGTTTAATTAGCAAGACTTAGCTGACTAAGAAAATAATTGTTACACACATTACATAATTTTTATGTATTATATATCATACTTACGCACCACGCGGACTGTGAAACTTGAGTTAACTAACTTCAGCTAAACAACTTCAGGTTTAGATTTAATTATAATTATTACTATGCGGTCAAAACATGCTTAATTATAGATTAAATTTATAAGCAATTCGAATGGGCAAAACTTCGTTCTCGAGAAAATCGTTCAAAATGAGTTTATAAGTAGTTATCAGGTGTCTTAGCTAGAATATTGAAAAAAAAATCTCAGAATAGTCCCGGATATAGTTATAACGGGAAGTCGGGTATTTTCGGGAGATTCAAAATATTTCAGCCGAATATGAACCAATTTTGATGCGGTTTCGTTTAATCGATGCAGAATATAAGTGTCCATGAAGGCAAAATTCACAAAAAATCAGCTCAAAACGATTTCAAAATTTTGAAAAATTTCTTTTAGACATGACATAAGCAGTGTGAAAAACTGGATCCTTGTTAGATTTTTTTACAAAAAAACGAATCAAGCTAATTTTTTTTTGAATTTTCGCTTCATGCACACTTATATTCTGCTTCAAATAAAGGAAAAAGGAAACCGCATCAAAATTGGTTCATATTCGGATGAGTTTGATTGGGCTTCCCAAAGAAGTTCAAATAAGCACGTTCCAAACGACAAGTTCCAAATCTCATACGAAAAAACTGCAGTTCAAGGAGTCTGAAAGTCCGAACTACTGTTGTGTTTTTTTCGCAAACAATTAAGAATACTGGGATCCTGAGATACGGGATGGTGGACCATTTTAATTGTTTACTGTATACCTTAACAGAGCCAGATTGTGGCTGAGCACAAAAAGTTTTAGCTAGCGACGACTGACGACTTGCAATCATGCTTACGATAATAGCTTAGTTCGTGTTTGTTCCTGTCGGATTTCGGATTGTGATTCCAGTTTTACTAGTTAGTGAAGGGACATTAAGCACTATAGAATGAGATACCAAATTACAAAACCAGTCCAAGAACGAGTTCTTGTCTTCTGTCGCTGAAATTAATTACATGCCACATGTAGCAATTTGAATTTCACTAATTTCACATGATATTTGCACTTCCTCCTCCACAGAGATAACCATTTACTGATATTGTGTAAATCACTTACAGCTTTGGTTACCTGTCCCGACACTCCCGACCAATCGTCACATTTTTGCAAAGTGCGGATGAATATATAAACTTAAACGATTACACACAGTCCCGACGAAACTATGGACCATGGATACCAAATATTATGTCGATTGCGGGGTTGTAGGACAAAGTCTCCCTGGGCATTGTCCCCCGGACATTTTACCCCCGACCATTGTCCCGCCGGACACTTTCCCCCCAATAAGCAACAGCGGACGTTTTCCCCCCAAACTCTTATTAAGGTTACTGAAGTTCACGGTGTTGTAAGATTAGGTGATTGTTTATGAAATGCAGGTTAATAAAAATATGTGTTTTTATTTGAATCTCGTTGAATGTATATTATCTCACGAATACAATTCAAAATATACTTTAACGAACCGCAAGCTTGGAGTGGATGGAAATGCAAAATAACTTTAAATTGAAAAGTGTAGGAGATATAGGTAAGTAGCTTAGCTTAAATACCTTAATAAAATGATATACAAAGTAGTAAAATTACACACTCCGGCAATTATTGTAGGTACTATACTACTTCTCAGCATGGCTTAAACATCTTTACATACCTACTTATATATTTACGTAGTTTTGCAAATATTTGCAAATATTTTCATTAGCTACAGCGAAAATTCTATGGATGTGGAGACGTTCCTTCGTAGTGTGGGTGACACCATCAGGTTTAATTTTTAGAATTTCAGATTTTAAGGTATTTGTTGAATAATATTCCTTGTGACAAGTTTCTTTGTTAGTGTAATAGGGTGAAGTAGTGTGTGCATAAATTATTTTTAGTTAGTTTTTATTTTTTACTTTTTCCATCCTATAACTAGGCATTGTTAAGCAATGATATGATATATAAATAAGTATGTAAAGATGTTTTAGCCATAATGAGAAGTCGTATAGTACCTAAAATTGTCGGAGTCGGAGTGTATAATTTTACTACTTTGTATATAATTTTATTATGGTTTAAACTACTTACCTATATCTCCTACACTTTTCAATTTAAAGTTATTTTGCATTTCCATTCACTCCAAGCTTGCGGTTTAAATAATAAAGTATATTTTGAATTGGATTCGTGAGATAATATACATTCAACTAGAATCAAATAAAAACACATAATTTTATTAACCTGCATTTCATAAACAATTACCTAATCTTATAACACCGTGAACTTCAGTAACCTAAATAAGAGTTTGGGGGGAAAACGTCCGCTGTTGCTTATTGTGGGGGGGGGAGTGTCCGGGGGGGAAATGACCGGGGGGACAATGGTTGGGAGTAAAATGTCCGGGGGGACAATGTCCAGAGAGACTTTTTCCGTATACCCGATTGCGGGGTTTCTTTGATACGTGATGGCCAGGCCGGTAAGTGATGGTCAGGCCGGTAAGTGATGGCCGGGCCGTTAAGTGATAGTCAACTTGGGTAAGTGATGACTAACTTCGGTAAGTGATGGCCAACTTCTGTAAGTGATGTCCAACTTTGGTAAGTGAAGTCCAAAAAATGTTTTTATATTCGAAGCTCAATGAATATAAACCGACGAGAAATGAATGCATCTACTGCAAAACAGTATTTTATGAAGATAAACCTAAAGCAACACTAAACAAGGCTCCTAAAGCTGCCTAAAAACGGATAGGTTATATTTTCCCATCCCGCCCGGCCGAGGGAAAAATATAACCTAACCGTTTCCAGTCAGTTCTTTCTACCCCCCCCCCTAACCTAACCTAACAATAAATATAACAAACCTCGAGAGTTAGCAAGAAGCAAATAGAGTAGGAGTATCCGAAAGGATATCAAATGTCCGAAAGGAGTATCATCGGATTTGCTTGTTCAAATTGAAGTACAAGCTCCACCCCCTCAAAAAAATGTGCAGCTGCAATCCCAATCACCACCTCCACCCCAATCACCGCTCAATTTCCAGAGTCACAGTCAAACAAGTGAAATTTCTGAGGACGTCCCACAGACTCCAAAAGATGCTTCGAGCTCCGAATCATCGGAGGAATCACAATCACGGTCCCGAAAAGGAACAATTGGAGAAAGACCAGTAGCACAGACAACGTCCAAGGAAACGGCTGCTGCGGTCGCACTGTGTGCTACAGGGACAGATGAGGAAGATATTGCAGCTGAAATGGAAACTGTTGAAGTTGGAGCGCAAATGCCAGAACCAGAACAACGTAATTTGGAAACAGCGGATATTTCTATCCAGTCAGCTGTTGACCCGGATTCGTTCCTAGCTTTCATTGCTTCCCAAGTATCAGAAATTTTGTCCAAATCATCAAAATCAGCAGCAGCAGCGTCTCAGAAATCAGAAGGTAAACCACTTTCCTCTCGTCAATCTGAAAAAGGTGAATCTGCTTTAGAAGCGCCGTTGTCAAAAAAGTCAGAAGCTCCAGTTGCAGTGAAATCCTCAGTTTTAAGTAGGTCTGAAAGTCCTAAACTTTTGCTTCCTGAAGTAAAACAAGAGAAGGACAATAGCAATCTTCTTGACCTCGCAAAGACGATGGACACTGATATAATCGAAAAAATGGAATCCCTCATAGCCGATGAAATTTCTAAACAAATGGAGTTGGAGGAAAAAGAAAATGACATTGAAGAATCTCAGTCCACCAATTCCCAAGCCAGTGAAATCGATGCAGATGACTCTAAATTCTCTGCCGCTTCATATTCTAATTTTCACGTTGGAGATGTTGTGTACGAGTCCGACTTTTATACTGATGTCCAGTCCCAGTCGGATAAATCTGGGAAATCAGATAAAAGTGTGGCGGCCTCAAAATCAAATTCAGTGTTAAAAAAACGGCTGAAAAACGCGACACAGGATGGGGAAGGGGATTTCATTCGAAATGAGCATGGAGCAGGCACCATCGATGTTGTTCCCTCACAGATGGAAAATGAAATTCATCCAAACAAAACCGAAAAATCTACTAACATTGAAATTGCATCAACAGCTGCTGCTTCTGTAACTAAGCCGAAACTGGGTGTGGAAGCAAGTGTTCGCACGATTCTAGAGAATAAAGAAACTATGGATGGTCTAGTCACCCGAATTCTTGCCCGAATGCTCAAGGAAGTGAGTCTTGCAAGAAGCGTTGCTTTCAAAGGTCTCACATCCACTTCTCTGTCTTTGTCACTAGCGAACACCAAATTATCCCTCAAAGATGTTCCCAGTGGTGTTGGTAGTAGCAAAGACGGAAGTACAAGTACAAGGATAAAGCAGGTGCCCGAGGAGGACGATAATAATGACAATAGCGTAAGCACCCATGAAGAAGTTGATGTTGACAGGGATGCGGAGTGGTTCGAAGATGATATTATTTCGGGAGGAAATATACTGCCGAGGATGAATTTTTGAAACGGGAAGCGGCTGAAATTGTGGCTGAGCAGATGGGCATCGAAAATGAGGTATTTCTTATTTATTAATTTAATATTCTTGTCCTTTTTGCTAGTAGTGGGTTTCAGAATTATTTTGAAAGTAGTTAGGTTAAAAATTAGGGATGTTTGTGCGCGCAATGCAATGGTTTAAATTGCAATGGTTTACATACACAAAAGAGGTTCTGTAAAAACATTGAAGCTATAAAAAAAACTATGCAAGACGATAAAAAAAATACTATAAATGTAAAAAATGTCTTTTATTTTACCCCAGATACGTGCTTTCGAAGCTCTGCAAGCCCAAGTTCCCGCAACCCGAATGCATTTATCAGATGTCCCGGATAAACCACCCCCACCCTACTCTCCGCCCTCCTCCGACTCCGCCTCTTTAGGACTCCGATCGTTTGCTATCCAGTACAATCAGAAACAGCTGCAGGATTTAATTTATAATCAGGTCGATCGTATTTGGGATGAATGGTCAAGCACGAAGAAAATCCCTATCTACGAATACATTGATGACTCCGAAGATTTCCCCTTAAAAAGTCTGCCTCTCTTTCTGGATGAGTGCAGTAAAGAGAACGAACTAAGTGGAGGTCACACGACCCAAACAATGACGACGACAAATAATAAAAAGAAAAAGAATCATCAAAAGAAAATGAATCCCTGCGCCTATCCCCGTCCTCTCCACACGTGCCTTTAATAAGCTTCTATTCGATCTCATCAAAGATACAATGAAAGATATTTTGCTCATTGAAGATGACAAATGTAGTAGTAGCAGTTCAATTGGAAAAGATTATGTGGATCGAATCCGTCCAGGTTCTCTATCAATAGAAGCTCAAAAAATGAGAATCCCTAAAACCAAAGATGGTTAATTTAGAATGATTTATATGAGAGTCAATAATTTATTGCCATATACCCTACTCACAAATGACGTTCCCGTCCCAAGACGAAGACTGACAAAGTGGACTTCAAGACCGAGAGATTTAGTCATTAAGTGGCAAGTGGATGAAGTATTACCTGAAGAGCTCATCGATGAGGATCGGGAGTGGACCGAGCCATGGCCTGACCTGAAGAAATACTTGTCATTGATAGGTGGTCTGAGATATTCTCGAGAAGTGCTGTCCGAGAAGTCATGGGCGCTTTCAAGGCCGTTTTTACAACAACCACTTCCGTCTGAGATTGACAATTAATATTATTGAATTGGATTGACCTCCTATACCGACTACACTTAACACTGAGGGTTATAGGCGTAACTGGCATCGGCAGCCGGCATGGTCAACGTCAAAGTCTGAGCTTCTTCAATTAAATTTATTTTGTAATTAATTATTATTTACAGTTAGTAAACTGAAAAAAAAATATCTTGCCATTTATTATTGGTATTGGGCGTGGTATGTGTATGGATTGTATTTGCCATTGTCGCCTCGCCTGAGTAAAGTATTTTTATTTTAAAACTCTTGCTTTTGTGACATGATTAACAATAATTACGATTAAAAACAACAGTTCTGGTTCGTATTAACCATCAGTATTCAGTATCCATGTCGTAGCAGTAATAATTAATATCAACAACAAACTTACTTAAATATGTAATATGTCATGCAAAGCTACACGAATTACAGACATATCCTTAATTACAATTTACGTGGTAAATCATGCAAAGGAAATCAATAATGCAACTTGAACCTGTTATATATATGCCAATTATAGTTTCTGGTAGCTCTCTAGAATTTACTGTCTACTGTCTTGATATGTGGTATATATTGCAGTGCTGCATAATACATAATATGTAATTTACTTAGCTGAATAATCAATACGAGTTGGAATGCGACTACGATTAGAAGTGCATTTAAAAATATTAAATACGGATCCAGATCAAGCATATCATATTGAGTTATTGAACAATTGTGGAAAATGCTTCTACCAATCGTTTCAGCTAAAATAGTATAGTAACTTAAATTAACTTACTAATGTTGAAGTGGCTAAATTCAGGGTAACTTCGAGGTTTAGATATCAGATATCCCTTCTTCTTGCTCACAAAAATTCAGCACCGACTAAACCAAATTCGGAACTTTCTTCCCTTTTTCACGGTTTGAATCTTTAGAATTGCAGATTGCAGACCTTAATTTTAATTAAACCCGAATGGGCGCGCCAATCTCATTTCTATGGGGCTTATATGCGTCCTCATACGAATCATCGTAAGGGCCAGGCAAAATTGGCACCATTCACCATCTTTATTAAGCATTATGTAAATAGCTAAATGTGACCTAGATGGAAATAACGATTCCCATCTAAAAAAAAACGAAATGAAAATTATTATTCCCAGGGGCCCCCAATAATTTTCATTTCGATTTTTTTTAGATGGGAATCCTTCAACGTGGGTGGCTCAATTTGTGCCCGATCCCTTAGCCGGCAATGTTGGTTATGTGTATGCGATGCGGTGGTAGGTATTATTAAGTGATGGCAGATGCATTGTTAAGTGCTGTAGTGTTGTAACTTCTTCACAAAGAACAATTTGTTTTTTACTTTGTGATTATTCTGCCACAATCACAATCACAAAACGTATCACAATCCGACAGGAACTAGCGTGATATTCCCGTCACCTCTAACTAACGTTTTGCGAACAATCACAAACGTTCTCAAACACAAACTGATGCTATTAAATGCATTGTTAACAACTCAATTTGCACAATCTTGGACTTAAAAATCACAATATTCACAAACAATTGTGAACAAATTACAACACTAAAGTGCTGGTAGGATGCTGGTAGGATGTTAGGTGTTGTTAAGTGCTGGTAGGATGGTAAATGTAGTGTTAAGTACCATCTTACCAGGACTTAACAATACACCTACCATCACTTAAAAAGTGGTAGTAAAGTGATGATGGTAAAGTGATGGTAAAGTGATGGTTTATATAGGAACCCCCAACACCCAAGCATATCATATTATGAGTTATTGAACAATTTAAATAAGGATTACGTAAAAAGTACAACGTGTTAGTTGTACAATTTTCCTATGAAAATAATTTTCTATTTACATATATAATATTTTACACTTTTCAAAAACTTGTAAATAGAATATTTTACACTTTTCAAAAACATGTAAGTAAATCCGTGGCGGGCAGCCCCCCGGATAGATAAACTGCAGGGGGGTCTTCAGTAGGAATAAAACATTCGCCATTTTACTTTTTTCAGAACTATGTAAATACAAAATAGAACATTTTACTTTTACACTTTTCAAAAAACCGTAATTATTAACATTTTACGCATGTTTTTCATTTAGTTTTTATGACATAGCTCATTTTGATTCTAGTTTAAATTGGATATGGGTCATTTTCGTTCTTCACAGACGATATGCTTGAACGATATAAGTCGTGAGTGAAAGTGAAGATGCATTTTGGTCTAAAGTCAAAAGTCAAATATAAAGTAAGTCCTTCAATATGAAACTGCAAAAAATGATTTATTATAGTTTACCTTACTTATGATGCATATGACCTTCTTCTGGACTTCTGGCTAGACCGGACCGGCAGTTCGCACTTCACTTTAACTGTAATAATTACTTCTGCTGTAATTTACTTTTATTATTAACGAGTTTATTCTTCTTGGGTCTTCTAGGAATCAAGATTGATGATGGCTAATGATGGCTTGAATAACATGAAACAAACTATACAAAAAAGTCACGCTTTTTTCGGTCTCCTCTCCTCAGTCTCCTGCGTCCTGCCTCTGTCCGTCATGTCATGTCAGTTAAAATACGTTTACATTTTAAATGTTGCGCCTTCATATTCCCTATGGTGCAATGGTGCCTATTTATTTACTGCGGAGCGGAAATATGGGAATTTATGGGAAAAGTGGAAATTGTGAACTTATGCAAGTCTGCAAGTGCAATGTGCGTGTTAGGGATCGTTCAAGTATTACGTAACGCAGTCAGGGGTGGTGGGTAGGTCAGCCATTTTTTCCTATGCTTTAACATTTCGTTACGTAACGTTTTGGGGTAGTGGGTGGGTCAAATTTTGACCTTTTTGAGTTATTAGGTGGAAATACTGGAAATGCAAAAGTATGGCTGCAGGTGTACTTACTAAGTACTAAAAGTAAGTATAGGCAGGCTGTACTCTGATTATTGTCTGTTTACAATCTTAATGTGCCCCTACAGAAGAATTACGACCATACTATTTACCTACACTACACATATTAAAATTCCGAGTGTTGAACTGTTGACTGTTGCCAATAATAATAATAATAACAATTTTATTGATTGAGTCGATTTGGCCTCAGCCCAATGCCAATAAATACAATCTATCGTTTTAAGAATAAAAATTGTATGAAACATTTTTTTATATAATATTTAGGATTTTTATTATTTAAAAATTAAAGCCTTTTGTATTAATTCTGGAGTTCTCATCTCACTCTCACTCGTCCGTCGTTCAACCTGGTATTGCTGCTCTATTGTAGCTTTTTCCAATACATAATGTCAATAATAACATCGAAAAAATCAAAAATACTTGTACAAATTATTTTAAAATGGCTATGAAATACATACAAATGAAATGATTATAGTATGTAATGTAATCAAATCACTGATGTCTATAAAAATTAACGTTGTTGATTAATGCTTCTTAAATATTATATGCGCATTTAAATTTCATATTTAGCTTCAGGCGCGTCGGAACGAACTTTTGCATGGGGGGGGGCAAGACTTGTGCGCCTAAAAATTGGCGTGATTTGTCTATCGTTAGCTCGAAGTAGGTGCTGATGTCTTATTAAAAATATTATTTTAACAACAATAACATATGATAAATTTTAGTTAAAGCACTCGAATAATATTATTACGTACCAATATTTTTTACAAACGTTACCATCTTAATTTATTTACCCCCTATTCATTCGTTAAATACTTTCAAGTGTCAGCTATATGTCACAGTTGTGTTGTCTGTGAATAATATTTGTTGGCAGTTAGTTTGACTGCATTGAAAATTATACCGTCATTTGTAGAAAAACCATTTCAAGGGCACCAACAACGCCTTGTTGCCTGTTGCTATTAAGTGTAACCGCACCTATAAGTATTTCGTTTTTCATCACATTCCATTATTGGCAGCCGCGTCAGAAAGTAAAGCTCGACATTCTTTGCTAACAAATTCAGTGAATATTTCCTCCGCCAAAATATTATCCAATAGCTCTGAATAAGCATGCAAAATACTTAGAAATTTGAGACGATTTTAATTCGTAGTTGTTCTCAGATACGTTTCAAAATAGAGAAACTTCCTTCAGAAGACGTCCAACTTAATGGAATTACCAAAAGTATTTTTGATAATTCCTTGAGCTCTAATATCATACGCAGAGTATTGGGTAATAAATTTGAAAAGAAGTTCACCACCTGTGCAATTATGTTATTTGAATTATAGAAACATAATAAAACTAATAAATTTTAAAAGCATCAGATTTAAGTATCCGTAATGACACGACCTATTATTACCAACCAGTACAGGTTGGTCTGGCGGTTAACTAGAAGGGTGATTCTTTCTGGTTAAGCAACAGTCCAAGCGCATTCTGAAATGGATAGGTGACCTGTGCTTGGTAATCCTGCAAGGCTCGGTGATATGTACGTTGCAGGTCCTAGAGATTCATTCTCTAGGCTTTCTAGAGTTCCCTTCTCTAGAAAAAGTAGTCAGAAATAATAAAATCAAATACAAAAGTAACGACTATAGTGAGTAGTAATGTAGTAAAAAGTTGTCCCTCTCTGGAAATCAGTGAGAATTCGCTGTGTGGAACGGACGTTAAAGCCATTACATTACATTACATTACATTACATTACATTATTATAACCAATCGGAGCTGTTGTATTTAAATGTGAATTGATTGTGATTAGTTGTCGCATTCAACTTCGAACTGTTCTTGTCTTTTTTGACTTTTATTAGTGATCGGAATGGTCTGTTCCGGACCATGAAAGTCTGGTCTGGTCTGGTGCGAGGATTTTGGACCATTACCGGATTTCTATGTTCCGACCATATACAAACTTTGTATTTGTAAGGAAAGCAGCGAGATCATGTTTTTTGCTCTATTTGAATGAATTATTCATGTATATCTGTATTTGTATATTAGAACTAAACTCATTTTTTTTTAAGTCAAGTACTTTTCAGTTTTTGTAGAATCCGACGAAAAATTTTAGGGTAAATTTTTCACGTAAATTATGTTTGAAGTTTTCCTAGTCTGAAATGGTCTGGTCTGGTCTAGTCCGAAGGTGATATGGGACCAGACTAGACCAGACCAGACCATTTCGATCAATACCTTTAATGGAGCGGTCGCTACTTTCACTATGTAGTTCTGGATTCTTTTTGAAAAAAATCTTATCTACTCAGTTTGTGTTTTTTACCAGAATGTGATTTAAATGTGAAACACTGACTATCTGTTTTTGTTTTAAAAAGGTAGAATTACGGCATGTAGGACGCTTTATTTAAGTTACTCATTTAAATTATCTTAATAATTTTATAAAACCTACTTTTAACTACTTTAAATCTTCAAATTAGGTTCTCCTAATATACAAAAATATACATAGATTCCTTGATTGGGATTTGAAAACTCAAATAATTTCTTTATTTTGTATTTAACCAGGCAGTCTAAATTTTCAATTATAACTGTAAATATTTCACATTTTAAATGCCGAACTTGGCAAATAATAGAAATTGGAAATCTTTAATGTCTAATGGTTCATAGGCAGGTAAAATAAATGTATAGCTTTTCACCAGGCCGCGTCTTTCCGGATTTTTGACTTCAAATTTCCGGATTTTTACTTCTCAAATTTCCGGGTATTTCCTGATTTTGCCTTCAAAAAATCCTGATTATTTCCGGATTTTTTCCGGGTTTTTTCAGGATTTTAATAGTGAAACAATATTATTTTATGTTTTTTTTTCAATTAATACTTTTATTTAAAAAAAATAACTAGCTGTTGTAATAACATTGTAAAAACTATTCAATTTATAATACGAAACAACAAAACTAAATTTCGAATATGTTAATACTAAAAATCATCATTGCATTGCAAACAATACCGTCAATGCTTCAAAACTGCAACACCAAACCACCAGTTACAGTTATTCAGTTATTCTGTTTTTACCTTTAAACCTGAATTTGAAAAATCTCGAACTCGTGTTAGCACAGTTAGTCGGATTTTAGGACGAAAAGTTCAAAACGAATGGCCTGATTATGATTCAAAATTCTTCAATAGGAATTTGAATCTTGAAAAGTAATAAACACTGCTTGACTTGATAGTAGTAGAATACTGTATTTCAAGGCTATTTCTTACAAACGCATTAGATGATATGCAGAAGGAGTGTGTTATTTACTACCATAGAATACGAATCAACGTCAAAGTCCACCAAAGCGTCATAGTGTGCACTCAAGTTTATAACACTAATGAAAACATTAAAATTGTAACATGAATTCGATCTTCACATGAGTAAAATATTTTAAAAACTTGTGAATTTCAATATTTTTTCAAAATTCCTGATTATTTCCGGATTTTCCGTATTTTTTTAAATTTCCGGAATTTCCGGATTTTTCCGATTTTTTTTTCATTTTCTGGCTCATCTAATTTTATAAAAGTTATTTTAGAGGCAAGTCATTATGTCATACGCATTTCCGGATTCATCCGGAATTTCCGGATTGGCGCGCCCTACTTTTCACTAAAATAATGGGGGGGGGGGGCAAAACGATACCTTTTGCCCCCCCCCCATTGATTTTATGCATGGGGGGGGGGGGGCAAAAGGCCCCCGTGGTTCCGATGCGCCTGTTTAGCTTATTCTTTACACATACGTACCTACCTAAAACTTCAAATACAAGCCCGGGCCTTTAATTTACTTAAATATTTCTGGACACCCGGACCCGGCTTCAATACGAGGCGGGCTTTTATTCTTTAAGTAGTATTAAGTGTATGACAATTTATAATCAATAATAGGCTTGATTTTAAAACAATATTGTTCAAAAATCCTAAGATAGTTACTGAAGAGAATTTCAGCTACATAATCATTTCAAAATGCCAATTTTCTTAGAAAACGCGAATGAGGGCAAAGCATTTAAAAAAAGCTAAACTGCAATTATAATGTGCTTTATTTAAAAGTATAGTTTACGCATGTATGCCATGAAATATTTACCTAAATAGGTACCTACCTACTCCTACCTACTGCAGTGCATCAGTGCAGCTCGTAATGCACAGCGTTGATAAATCATACGTTATCTTCTAATTAAATATAAGCCCGTAGCTGTATTAGAAAATCAAACGTTGATAAATCATATATTTCCTTCCAATCGAGCCCCGGGCTTCTATTGGAGGCTTGCTTTTATTCCTGTTGCTATATTATTTGACCCGGCCTGTATTAGAGGCTTTAATACGAGGCCAGCTTTAATTTGAAGTTTTACGGTATGTACTTATTATTTTTTATGCATTACGCAAACTAATTCAATGCAAAATAAAACTAAACTAATACTTAACATTAATAATTTTGATTCTTTATTAATTTCATTACTTGAATACAAAAGTATAATGCAGATATAATCTTGATATTCTACAATTTTATCGTATGTAGGTACCGTGAAGCTTCTAATAACTCCCGGGTCTAAAAAGCAAATTTTGGCGTGACTTCCCCATAGGGGCCCGGGAGTTATTAGAAACCCGAGCATAAAAAACAAATCATTTCCATTTGAATCAATTCTAAAGACCACTGGAGTTATTAATTACATTAATAACATAATCGTCACATTACCATTATGGAACTGACATTATGACATCATATGATAATCTGACAGCTCCCCCACATAATTATTGTTACATAGGTAATGGATTATTAGATTACGGGTTTTGTCATACTACTAATAATGAAAGTACTTTTGGTAAGTATAAATGAAATAGTTATAAAGTAAGGTTGTAAATACTTCGGCTCTTCAACTTATTAATTGTTGCACCTGTGCTACGCAAATGTTACATTGAATTAATTCTATTGTTCATTTTGTTTTCGATGGGCAACCTGGTAGGTAATAATACTTTAGGTTGTAAATATATCCGTAATAATTAATTCAATGTGCCATTTACGTATCACAGGTGCAACACACATTCAAAGCAATGCCTAAAAATATATGTATTAACACAACTGACTGATTTCTATTTCATACAGACAAACAGATAGATAGTTAATACCTTGACCCTACAACATAATATAAAACATAAATTATTAGAAAATAGTACTGTTAGTTAATATAATATCTACTTTAACAATGTCAAGGTCGATGAGAATCTTCAAAACTATTTTGTAAAATGAAATAGTTTATTTTGTATGTATTTAATATTGTTTATATTGTTTTCTATTCAAGCTATACAAAAATAAATGCGAAAAGTAGCCAAACTATATAAATAATTATTGAGAGGAAAATTATACCGTTTTTCATTTCTACCGAAGTATATAACTACTGAGTGAGTGTTAATGATCTGATCCGACTGATCGTGAGTTACTTAGGTATTCAATGACACCATAGCTTTTACAGAATGAATGTCTCGTGTAATAAAAATAGGTAGGAAAAGGTAATCTAGCAGTTCAAGTTATAAAATAAAGTACATTTATATTGCGTACCAGATCACAATATATGATACATTGTACATAAGTACACAGTCTAACAGTTCAATAGGTACTTACACGTTTTAACATAAAATATAATGTAGTGTGGAGAATCTCCACAGGAAATTCTCTATTGAGCAATAAAAGCAAAATTAGTATACGTACACAATCAACTATATACCTATTTGATTTTACATAGTTCCATATTAGGTAGGTACTTACTCAACTATGAAATGTTTAAGTAGGTACATTGTTTTTATTTTTGAACCACTACACCGCACCGGAACTGGAACCGGACTGACAAATTCATTTTAATCCCCAAGAGTATACTTTTGTTTATATTTGGAACAATCATATGACATAAGAATAAAAAAAAGGATAAGGAAGTTAATCACGGTAATTAGCAATATGCATTACCAACACGTTAAAAATAATTATTAAATTTGACAATAGTACGAAATACAGATTGCCAATAGTCTCAATAAGTAACCTTATACTACTTATACAATTCATATAATAACTTGTGTAATTAATTCCCAAAGAACTGTACGAGTTCGATTCGCAAGGACACAAGCCACTTATTCTGATTCTGCTTCCATTTTAACATGTGATGTAATGGGAATATAATCCGATTCAATCTTGACTTTAGTGAAGCCTGTGTTAACAGGAATTAAGGGCTGGTGCAAAGTAAAGATTTGATCCACGACGTCCGCATTGTTATGTGGTGGTAGTGGTGGGGGCATAAGTAGATTATCCTCAGAAGCGGCGGAAGGAGCTGGAATTTTATTGCGCAAACTTTTACGATTAATTTGCACAGCTGCAGCTTGCAGTGATGCCTGGAAACTTGATTCCAACTCTGAAGATTCACTGATGTCTTCGGAGCTACTAGGGCCAGATGTCGAGGAAGAAACTGAAGTCATAGCAGCGGCAGCAACCATTGCACTCACAGCCACTGACTTCCGTCCTCTTTTACTCCGTTTCGGCTGCTTACTACTACCCACGTCTGGATTATGACGCTTATCCTTCGTTCCGACTCCGGTAAATTTTCGTTTTTTAGAAACTGAAATCGATTTGCTAGAGCTGGCAGTCTGAAAGGGAGGAAATACAAAAACAATTAGCAATTAAGTCCCGCGACCGAAAGCTATGGGAAAAAAAAGTAATATTTGGTATAGAACATTTAAAAACAAATTTCCATCATCAAAAAACGAAGATCGGCAATTTTACTTTTTCAGAAGCGATACGTGCCGTTGAATCAAAATTATTTGCTATTAATATTATTAAATAAAGCGTTGAAAAAGGAATGAAATCATAAATCATCTTACTTTTTCTGAGCCTTCATTCAACAAGCTCTGTTCAACAAACTTTAAGGTTTCCAGCCTCACAACCGGATTCATATGAGAACTGGAACATTTAGAATTTTTAGTAGGTGTATTTTTTCTGGAATCACTTCTCAAAACTCTTCCTGGAAACACATTATTGTCTTGAGGATCTCCAGCTTCATCTTCTACCCGGTTCGGACTCACGGCCTTTCGTCCAGCGTCGATAATGTCACCGTCTAAATCACTGCCCGTGTGAGCAGAAGTGGTCTCCGGAGGATTTTTGTTGAACTTGTTGGATACAGGTCTCAAATTCAAACAACTACGAGCCATTTCAATTTTAAAAAGTCTGTAAATTTCCCTTACGGATGCAGGGTTGTCCAAAATGCCCTGGATTTCCTCCGGAGACATATCGTCATCTTCTAAAAATGCTCTCAGAATTCCCGGAACTTCTGAAGGGATCTCCTCCTCCGACGATGAGTCAAGTTCTGGTGTTTCTGTATTGGTATTTGAGGCTTCACCTTCGAAATTATTTCTTGCGTGGTTACTATTACTTTCGTCATCGTCATCATCAAAACTTGAAATAACCCGCTTTTTACTCCGTCCAGTGCTTTTCTTCAAAGGTTGTTGCGTATTTTTTGAGAAGGGAAGCTTCACTTTTGGCCCTCCTTTTTTCTTAGTTGCTGTTATGACTTTTGATACTTTGTCGTCAAGTGTATCCTTGGATGTTTTAGCTTTTCGAATTTTGGAATTTTCATTTTTCTCCGTGGCCTGGGCGGGAGCATCTTCTGAACCAGAATTAGAATTTGGCTCGTTATCATCCTCCAGAATCTGATCACGAACCACATTATTTGGAGCATCTCCTTTGGGTTTGTCTTTTTTGGAGTTTGAGGCACCTTTACCACCGACGACAAGACTGGGTAATGGAGCTTCCTCAAATATTTTTTTAGTTCTTGGGCCACCCTGTCCTAAAGAGTAGTACCCTGATTTTGATAAGTTTTCCCGCAGCTGCTTTAACTTTGAGCCAGAACCAGGTCTTCCTTTGTCACCAGTATTCATTGAATCTGCCATGACATCCTTGAGGCGGGAGATAAATCTGTCCTTATAGGTAGATTTCTGCTGAGGCACAGTGCTGTTATTGGTATTATTTTTTCTAGCTGGAGCTGCTGTGGTGGAAGTATGCTTCACTGGAGCTGTATTACTTTTACTTGGTCCACCACCAGAACCAGTTGCAGTAGAAGCCTCATCCCTACTAGGCAAATTGTTATCGAAATTATTGTCGTCAAAATCTTCATCAAAAGCAGCTGTTGCTGCTGCAGCTGGTGCAGCTGGAGTAGGAGCTCTGGGTACATTTTGATTTTCCCTATTAAAATTTCGATTTACATTCATTCGACTTTGATATTGCGGATTAAGTAGTCGAAACCGTGGAGCTTGACCAGGACGAATTCCAAGTGGAGCTCTATTGGCGCTAGTATTTGGATTAGTAGGAGTAAAATATCGTGACCTAATATTATTCTGGTTGAAATTCGGATTATTATTTCGATGATTAAATGGAGTATTCAGCCGTGGTGGTGGGTATGGAGCACGCGGACGTACTCCGAAATGGGACTTGGCTTTTTGTTGAAGCATCTCCAGAGATATTTCTTCTGGACGACGAGAAAGAGCAATATTGTTGCTGTTCAGCTGGCTATTATTAACTGCCCAAGTGGATGTCGATGGAGGAGATTGTAAATTCGGTGATGGTACTAACGGGGATGGTCCATGATTTCGGCTCGGGGTTTGATTCTGTGCTCTAAGTCGAGGATCTGCACTCACTTGCGGTTGTTGTTCGTAGCCCAAATTGCTGTTATTGTCATTGCTTTCATACGTAGACACCGCTGGACTGGGCGCATGGTTCAGAGATGCTGCGGATTGCTGACGCGGATCCTGAAGTGGCAACGCTACTACAGGAGGGGTGGGGGCCATCATCATCATCTGTTGTTGTTGTTGTTGCTGCAGCTGCTGCTGCTGCTGCTGTGGGGGTAAATAATATTGAGGGACGCCAGGCCTCATATGAGGAATACCCATGCCCATGGTAGTTACAGGATTTTGAATTTGGTTCTGATAGTAGCTTTGACCCCCCTGTGCCATTTGGTACATCATTTGTTGGTTTGCATTCAGATTCCCAAGTCCTGGCTGAATGGGCATTGGCAGCTGGAATTGGTGATTCTGCTGCTGCTGCTGTTGTTGTTGTTGTGAATGTTGGAACATTATTTGTTGTTGTGGTTGAAATGGAAATTGGGACTGTGTTGGCATGGGCATTATTGAACTTGTAAGAGACTGTGGCAACTGTGACTGCTGCATCATACTATGCATGTATTGCTGTTGCTGATTTTGTTGTGAGGTGTTTGTGACTTGTCCTTGTCCTGTTGCTAGTCCTGAGATCGCTGGCATGGAATTACCATGGCCATAGTTAAACAGTGGGTTAGGGAGAATGTCTTGAGGAGGCCGGGGCTGGACAAGTGGCAAAGGTTGAGGCTGGGGAATTTGGTTTTCAGTCCGTGTTGCCACAGCTTGTGATCCTAGCTGATTTTGCTGTGCTCGGAGATGTACGTCTGCTAAAGGATTGGGATACCCATACTTGTCATGAATTCCAATAATTCGAGACTGACCCGCACTTTCATTATTATTCTGTCCATGTCCATAGTCAAATCGGATAGGTTCTTCCTCCACTGGATCACTTTGACTTTCAGCTTGACCCTGACTTGGTTGTAAATTCGAAGTTGACCTTGCTTTTCTCTCAAATTCAAAATCAGCTGGATCAAATTGTCTACGTGGACTTGGACTACGACTGCTCGAGCTAGAGCTGGAGCGGGATCCTGACCTTGATCTACGCCTTGATGATGACGATGACCCCAACATCTGCCTTTCCCCAACATTCCCAATGTCCTCCTGTCTTTGTCCGTGACAATAGTCAAATGTGCTTGTACTTAAACTGGTGTTAGTATTGGAAATGACACTGTCGGAGAGAGACCTTCTCCGTTCCTCACTGGAAATTTCGTGATGAGTAGCGCAAGTATTGTAAGTTGTACTGTCCGGCGAATTACTTGATGGCAATCCGGATCTTCTCAAATCCTTATCTTGGGGACTTAGAGGGAGATCTCGGTTCCGATTTCGGTCTCGATCAATACTCCGATCGCGATCTCTAGAAGAATCACATGTAGCTGTAGGAGGGGAGGCCGAGCTTCGAATTTTTCCTTCTGTTTTCATATTATTATCCTCCCAGTCAGTGTAATTCGAAGCTGGCTTAGAAGCAATGCCAGTGCGGCTCGTGTCAATTTTTTCCTGATTTTTATCTCGGGCATCCTTTTTAATTATGTTGTCGCGTTGTGTATTATTAGAATTAGGGTTGGTAATATTCAAGCCAATATTGCTGTCAGACATATTACTTACAACTCGAATACCTCTACCCCGACCAGCCCCATGTCTAAGACCAGGGGGCACGCAACTGCTAGCATTATTAAAATTATTATTAGAGTTATTCTTTAACGTTGAACTTGTCAGTGAACTGTAATTTTTACTCGGCTGATCTCTCTTTCGGCCTTCTTGGCCTGCCTTGTAAGTCTTGCGCTTCGCCTTAATTACAGGAGAGCCCCAAGGGTCCATAGCATTATTATTGTCGGACGAGTCCGAGTCCGAGAAGTTAACATTGTCATGAGGAAGATTATTCGAACTGAAACCAGAAGCCACAACTTGACGAGAATTAAATGGATTTCGGAGGAATTCGGGTCCTGAACGAGCCCCGTCCGCTCCTGACTTATTAGCATCTGAGCCAGAATCCGATTCCGAACCGAAACCGGAATTTTCACCCAGCTTCTTTGGGACTGTTCTTACTCCGCCATTGTCATTGTGATCTGGTGGATCAGGGGAGCCAGGACGATGCTGATGCTGTGGCTGGCGCTGGTCTAGTTGCTGCTGCTGTTGGAGGCGTTCTAATCTAGTTAGTGGGATGCCGTTTTCAGATCTGATTTCAATTTGTGGTGGAGTAACAACTGATTCCTTATTCTTGCTTTCAGTTGGCACGGAATTGCCTTTTTTATCACCGTCACTATCAGACCCAGAGCTGCTTTCTTCCTCCTCCTGTATGTAGGTGAATATATTTAAATTAAAGAAGCAATATAATCAAATACTTTTAACCTACTTATGTAGTGAGCGAAGTAAATGTAGGTATAATGACTATACTATAAATACAGTACTCAAAATAATCATTATTTGCATATATATATTCATAAATTAGATAATGGTCATAAAAATTACTTAGCATTTACTAGAATTGTATAATATAAGAAAATTATAACATAGGTACATAGTACATATCGTAAATTGTTAAATGTCAAAATGTAAAAACTATATTATCGTAGTGTATTTCAAATGCAGACTTACACTGGCATCATTCATTGAAATGGGATATTTACGACTGAGATTTATAATTTGAGTTAAGGCATCGTCCAAACACTCGGCATGATTCGAACTGAACACAAAAAACGTATTGCATTACAGATATTTTGAATTATTTTATTATTTAGCCATAGCCTTTAAATACACTTCATATCCTATAAAAGAATACATATCGCCTTCAAAGAACCAAACTGACCCATTTCCAATTTATGCTAGAATTAAAATGAGCTATGTCAACAAAAAAGACAGTAAATAAGATACGTGCTTACAATGCTAATCACGAGTTTCTAAAATGAGCAAATGTGTTTAAAAAGGTCAAAATGTTCTATTTAAGTAAGTGTTTTTAAAAGTGTAAAATGTCATATTTACATGATTTTCAAAAGTGCAAAATATTATATTTACATACTTTTTGAAAATTGAAAAATGTACTAATTACATGTTTTGTGAAAAATGCACAAGGTTCTATCTACATGCTTTCATGAACATGTTATTTTAACTTTTTCTGTATATAGTGCATTTTGTTTTTAGCTAAACATGGATATGGGTCATTTTGGTTCTTCATAGACCATCTGACTTAAACCTATACTAGTCAAGATTAGTCAGATTATATAGTAGAAAGTACATCAAATCTATTCCACATCGCTTCAGAAGCAGCAAAACTGCCTATCTTTAACTCTCACTAACAGCAAAATTGCTGTTCTCCAACTCCAACTATAAAAGCAAAATTGCCCATCTCCATTTTTTGACAACGTATAATCTGGTTTTTGAGCAAAATACAAGCAATACGTACTTACTTGTTTATTTTGCCGAAAACAATTTTATTATACACTATTGGATATGATAAAAAATAGAGATCGAAAATTTTGCTTCTTCAGTAGCGATATATTGTTGTTATTGTATTTTGAATGTAATCTAAATAAAAACATATTTTTGATAGTTTGGGAATAATTCAAAGTCCCTTACTCATATTTTACTTCTTTTCCAAGAGTGAGATAATAGTTGATATCGTTAATTTCTTCTTCCCGAACACGATCCATGCCTCGGTCATGAAAGTGCTTGAGAAGCTTCTGAAGATATGGAGTAGAATTTTGAAGTCTTTTTCGTAATTCCGCAACTTTTATTTCATGTGGGTCAAGCGTACCTAAGAAATATATACCATTATTAATAAATAATTCAACTTGAGAATTAATTACATAGGTACACTAAAAATATAGGCCAGAGAAAACATCCAAAAATTAGGAATTATTAATTTATTACATTATAACGGATAAGTACGATCTTAATATACATATGTATAAAATTATACGCAAGAAAGCATACTAATATAGGTATGTAAGTAAGTATTTGATTGACAAGTCTATCACTTTTGTGAGATCACTTCTTCACTCACGTTTAATAGTTAAACTTGAAAATGTAGGTTTTCGTTCGTAATCACTAAAAATGCTCTTGTTATCAACTGTGGCCGTTCCATGTCCTTTATGACTCGTATCGGCACCGGCTGAGTCACAATTTTCACTTGGTCTGGAAGGTGGCGAGCGGCGACGGTCACGTTCAAGGCCATGATCCCTGTTGTGGCTGCTACTGCTTCTGTTATTATGATTGCGACTGTGTCGATGCCGGTCACGATCACGGTCACGATCACGATCACGGTCACGGTCACGTTCACGGTCACGGTCAGGGTAGTAATCATCTTTGGTATTTTGGTATTCCCGACTAAATCCATATTCCTTTTTCTGCGACCCGTACGAAGAATACATTATGTTGTGCCTGTGAAGTCAAAGATCAAAAATGTAAAAACATTAGAAAACCGCATTTTAACTACAGAACAAAACAATAATATATTATTACTGGCATTAATTATATCAACTAAAAATACAATTCACAATCCGGAATTTTTTAAGGAAGCCATAGGCATAAAACTTTAATAAATTATTCCAGAACACAAAATAAGCACTTAAGCTTGTAAAATAAAATTACTACTCCTTTTAAATGCAAAAACACAATAATTTCAAAGCTCAATAACCTTTAGACTTATTTAACTTTTAACTCGCCTTTTAAACTTTGATTAACATCAATATCAATGATTGACCTTGTATTTTTAAATATGCTACAAGGTATACTTGTGAGCAAAAACAATGCCAGTTTTCAAATGTAAGAGGTCATATAAAATATGAGTTTCTCTGCAATTTTTAAAAAGTCTATAGGTACTGACTCATAGTAGAAAGAAGTACTAGATAGGTCTAGTTCTTCTAGCTCTAGAAAAACTACTAGTAGAAGTATGTTATAATAAATGTTTAATTTCAAATTCTTTGGATATTTGTTGAGCGATTTGCAGAATTTAGTACTTATTTTATATTATTTAAACATTCTACAGCTGAAACTACTATTGACAATGATAGTGTTGTATTTTGTGCGCAATTGCTCGGCCTTAATTGCTCACAGGAAATTTTAATTGCGCACAAATTAGGGTTGCGCACAGCGTTCGAGCAATCTGTTTTCCCAAATTGCTCGCAATGTAAATTGCGCACAATTTAGAAAAAATTCTTTTAAAACGCTATTGGACCACGTAAAACACACTTTAAGTATTACTGCACAGGAATAAGACAGTATTTCATAACTAACCAAATCAAATAAAGAGAAAGACACAGTGTATTATCGATATTGAAGCATGTTTTCGGAGAGTAAAATAAATGTATGAAAGCCCATCAATACAGTAATATAAGTTGCTAATTTCAAAGGGAGTGCTTCAATATTTCAAACTTTCAATTACATTCCAACTTCACACGTTCACCATTTCACTATCACTATTTTATAAGTTACAATATAATTTACATGATAAGGTCAGTCAGGTCAGTTGTTAGTATCAGTTGTTAGTCTTAAGATGCTAAAACTTTTTAGTTGTGAACTGTAACGAAGGGGATTTGCAATTACTCCCAATAATGTGTTGTTAATGAAATGTAAAACCAACCAAAACGGACTGTGACTGCCGTATATTTTTTCAAAACTAATAAATCATGTAATTCGTACTGCAGATTTCAGTATGCATATGGTATGCAGTTTTCTACTAAACACTGTCCGCCAAAGCAGTTTAAATACTTTGCACGTGGGAACATAGGAATCAAACTATTTTAGTACTTAGGGGGGGTCCATAAATGATGTCATTGTCTCCAAAATGATTGCTCGTTTAGAACCCACCCATCACTAACTAGTCATTTTAAAATTGCCTTAAGCCAGCTATCCTTATGTCATGTATGTCATCAATTCCTGACTAGATTCAGTCACCCTACCCTTGACATCATTTATGGACGATCCTTCATACTACTGTAGAATCGTCCGTAAATGACATCATCGGCAGTATCAGTTAAGGTCTGGTTAAGTTCAAAATCGCAATTTACGTAATGACATAGGTGGCTTTGGTGGGGGTCCCAAACGAGCGACAGTTTAGGTAACATCATTTATGGACCATCCCTACATTCAGCACTGATTACTAATCTGACTGACCGAGAGTTAGCTATGAGAGTGTTAAGGGTAGTAGGGAAGGTGAATAATTTTCAGGCTGACTTTGCTTGTAGGTTGCTCAGCCAAAATTGCTCGCTCATTGCTTTGCGAGCAATCAGTTTTAAGTTGCTTTGCTCTTGCTTTGCTCAGGAGCAGGAGCAAAGCAATTAAGCAGTGTTAAATTGTGCACATAATACAACACTAGACAATGATAGCAGTAAGCGGTAGCGGAGTGCTTTACATTTCGGATTTTAGTGCTTTCAAATTTTTCTCTAAAAATTTATAATGCCAATATAACTATAGGCAATACAGTTTACTAGTTAGTTTAATACATGATACATGCGTACTGATAATTGGCTAACGTACAATAGAATGTAAAATATGCATTTAATTACACTCAACATTAACTGTTAACCCCCGATAGTGAACCTGATTCTGAATTCCTAGTTGCTTGTTGGAATTAAAGCTTTGTTTAACGTTTTTGCTTAAATATGAAATATGTTGAGTGTGATATTTATAAATCATACATGATACATATACGCAAGGAGGGCAAGGACCCACGACCAACAACCAACGATAATTAATTTTTGAGTTACTAACAACTAATTATCAATTGCAAATCATGTCTAAAAAGTTGAAAGTTGAAAGTCAAAAGTATTTAGAATGACTTTTGACTTGACGGTATGTGGTTTGTCTTTAAAATTTAATTATGCTGCTATTTTAGATAAAATTAAATGTTTTTTTGTACCCATGTAAATAGTTGATGCCTCGTTCGTTGTAGGGAAACTGGCTTGCAGCCTGTTGCCTGTGCCTTTTGTAGTAATGTGGTAGAAGTCTGAAGAATTCTGCTGGTGGCGGGACTGGATAGAACACTCGTTGCTCGTGGATGACTGACTTACAATTATTGATTATTATTATTAAAATAATGATTGCTAATCGTTTAAGTATGTTAAAATAACAAGCGAAGCAGGCAGTGCCAAAGCAGTGCTATGATAAAACTTTAAGTTTTCGGTTATTTTGTACTATTTTATAAAGTCTCGTGTGTGGTGATGTCGTGAACGGGTGAACGGTGAACCCAATAAAAACTTGTTTCAAAGTTGACTAATTAATAAATCGCGAAATTAAAAATTAACCAACGTAGAACGTCATCTCAACCACATTAAGTAACTTCAGTCCAGTCAGTCCAAACTTTCCGAGTTTTCAGATCCAGATGCAAACAATGAAGAGATGACAGCTTGCATTTTGAGAAATTCTACCTTATTTTTTGGTCTTTGATCTTCGATGTTAAGTCAGTTCGATGCAATCTTTTAATGAAACAAATACCTATTTTGTATTTACCTATTACGTTTAAGCAAATGCTGAGTGTTCAATGCTGAATAGCTGATAGCTGACCTGACTCGACGAAATACGAAATAAAAAGATATTTTAACGAGAACACTAAAATACAGATTTACCAGTACTACTTAAGTATGTATACTGCTTGCTAGTTGCTAGCTTTTGATTTTTGATATGGTATTTATTAAACATTACACCTAATTTAAGCGAGTACTCATTAGTCAATTCTGTGGGGTTGTCCGTCAATGACGTTCAGGAAAACGTGTTCTTTTACCCCTCCCTCCCTCTTGACAGCCAGCTATCTGATGTGCGGGCACAGTTACTAACAGTGTATCACTTGTTAGTACGACGAGATGCCCGTCAAAAGTTTACCGCTTCCACTACAAAGCACCATACGAAGCGTACATACAGCATAGGTCATCTCCTTCTTCCTTCCCTAAATCGAAAATGCATTGATGGATGCCCCCTAAGTACACAGTACACTGCACAGCCTGTGCTGTGCCTTCGCCTTTATTCTTCCCTGAGCCTTCCCCTTTTGGAAGCATGCACAACTTAGACGTTGGCACTCAGTGTACCAGGGGGAAAATGAGGTAGGATTTGATTTTAACACAACTGGACTGAAATTAATAAAATAAACTATTTTAAATTGTTTAAGTAGGTATTTTACTTTAGTATTTTATTTATAATTACTATATCATATTAATATACTGTTTAGATAGAAGGTAAAAATTTTTGCAGCACATTTAATGTGCTGCAAAATAGTGTGATCATAGATTATGAACGGCCCCTCGACCGCGGATTTCTGTGATATTTATTTAAGGGATGCTGTATTTCTGGCCTGGCTTTTAGCCTTGCTAAGTGTAGGCAAAGGGAAGGTATGGGGAAGGCAAGGCAAAGCAGAGGCCTTGCTTTCCCTTTCCCTACACTTTGTGTCTGGTGCTGAAGGATTCGAAGGCAAGGAATTCTAGTACACAATGTGTATTCATTTTTATCATGAATTCAAAATATTTCAAAAATTCAATCATCAATATCATCATATTATTTAAAATATTTCTAATACAAACACAAAAATAAAAATATCGCATACGAATTATCGACTGACAAAAAACGAAATCGAAACTACCACTGAAGTGTCATGAAATAAATACAACAAATCCCTATTTTTTGTACTTTTGCTGTTCTGCTCAAGGCTCATGGTATGATTTCTAAAATGATTTAAATTGGATTATTAATGGCACTGACAATGAGACTGACTGGCAAAATAGCATCAAATAATTGTGGGAGACTTTCTTCCATCCCACGCTCCAATCTTTTCCACTTCAATTTCATTAATATCCTTAATTCTTAATACTGTAAACTTACTAATGCGAGCTGAACCTGTTGAAATTCTCCCTATTTTTAAATAATAGGAGTAATCAAAATCAATAATACCTCAATATTGCTCCTGGTGATAAATTACTGTTGATTTATTACTTGGTGTCTTGCAAATTATAATGTATAATGAAAATCCTTAAATTTTCCCCATCCAGCAACCCCTCCCCCTCGATGTTCTAAACCTGATTGACTAATAAGGGCGCTTCAAATATCTTTATTGACGCTCCAAAAAGCAAAAAATGCAAATAACCTAGTTTTATCTCACAAAATGCAGTGAATAAAAATGTACGGCTCGATACTTTTAATATAATTTATTACGTTATTATTAATTAAGTAATTGTAAAACCAATACATTCTACTCGATATTCAACACAGGAATATTACAATCATTAAGTAATCATTAATCATCGATCCCTTTTAGCATTGAGATAACGCCTCACTTCACCCCTTAATAGCAAGGCATATAGCAAACCTATACTTATGTAGGTAGGTACAGGTAGGTTACTTAAGTATTTTTGCTCATTATATCAAAATTCTCAAATCCAATATTTTCGTGATATTATGTATCGTACCAACAGTTCAAAATGCACACATAATATCAATACAATAATACAATTACAAATTACAAAGTAAGTAAAGTGTATGTTTTTCGTATACCATTTCTATTTGTAGTAATAATTCCTAGTCTAGTAAGTACGCTCAGCTCTGGTTCGTCAAAAGACAACTATAAACTATACGACATGTATTGTAATTCTAAATAATTTAATTTAAAAACACGATATAAATCATTATCTGCCTAAATTCATATTTACGGATGCAGCACTGTACTTACCCAATTATGAAATCAGAATTATACTCTTACTTTTACTCATTACACTTCTTTGTCAATCACCTACTTATTCGCGTTAAGGGCAAGGGTGCTTCTACGGATAAAGTAAAGCATTATAAAAAACACTATAGGCGAATAAAACAGTAAACTAACTAAAATAACAAAAACGAAGCATTTGCTTAAAAGATGGTGCTGGTAATTAATTATTACAGTTAAAAATTTGTAAAAAAACTAATTATTAATATTTTTTCCTATTAAGTAAACTGTTATCTTAATCTATAAAGCAAAATTCAGAGCTTCTCCAAATTATGGATACACCTATAGGACAACTTATAGCCCAGTATTAGGCTACTTTAATACAGAATTTATCTGCGATACGACAACTTTTTAGGTTAAGTATTTAAAACATGAAAACAATGTCAACATCCACTACTAAACTTACGTTTGCATTACTATACACAAAAATACTTTAAATTCATAGGTATCATCGGTATAGGTTAAGTAGGTACGTAAATTTAAAAGTCAAGTTGCGTACATACTCTCTTGTCTATTTTGACGTACCTAGGTAGTTTATAACCATTCAAGTAATCTTAATATTGGTAAATACTTCAGTGACTTTAATTAGTAACACTGCAAAAATTTCTTAATAATAACTTATTAACCAATATTACATAATACATCATACGTAGGCATATATCTATCCACTACGCAAAGTAAAAGAAAACATAATATCTATATACAAGATAAATATTGAAAAATAAAATCGCTTCTGCCGGATTGCCCCTATTTCATTCAGTGATCATCTTTACAATTTTGAGTTTTACTATATTTATACTCGAGCTGAAAATTTGCTTCATTTTTTCTTCTTCTTTTTTTGTTGGCAATCTTCGTCATCCTTCTCGTCATCACTGAGTTTCTGCTTTTTAACAGCATGGTCCCTCTGAAAGTGACGAATCATCTGGGCCCTGTACAGAAATTTTTTAGGACAATATTCCCTGGGACAATCTTGAGTCATTTCCAAATGCACTGCCGTGTGTTGTTTTATCAGGCCCTCGGACTTCTTTTTAACGTCACACTCGCGGAAATTGCACGAGTACATTTTACTGTTGTTGTCAGCTGTAGTATTTTAAAATTTAAAAAATACACAGGGACTGTGAAACTCAAGAAGCAAAAGAGTATCATAGCTATTTTAGAAAAAAGTAACTTTAGACTAACCTAGTTCATGTAAAGAAAAAGAAAATAAGTGCCTCAGATGCATATTGGCATGAATAGTTATAAGATTCAAAATAGTATTTATATGATATTTTACCGTCACATTTTACAGCCACAAAAATGTCATTTCGTTCTTTTTTATTTCCAATTCTTAAGTGATGCATGTAGATGTGATTCACCATGTCCATATAAATCTTGGTGGAAAATTTTGGACACTTTCGAACAATACACTTGTATTCTAGACAAAAATGAAAAATAAATTTGAATCATTTAAATTCAACTAGGTACCTATATTGAATCCGACTGCGACTGCATAACTGGTTATGATTGTGAATTATTTATTATATGAATAAAATATTCTTTGAAGTCTATATTCTACATCGTCTGTAAAGAACCAAAATGACCCATATCCAATTTAAAGCTAGAACCAAAATTAGCTAGGTCATAAAAACAAAATGAGGAACTTGCGTAAAATGTTAATTAAGAGTTTTAGAAAAGCGTAAAATGTTTTATTTTTACCTGTTTTTGAAAAGTGTAAAATGTTTTACTTTCATGCGTTTAAAAATGTAAAATGTTCTTGAAAACATGTTTTTGAAAAGTGTAGAATGTTATATTTTCATGTTTTTGAAAAGTGCAAAATGTTCTACTTTTATCCTTTTAAAACGTGCAAAATGCTCTATTTCCATGTTTTTAAAAAGTGTAAAAAGTTGTATTCACATATTTTTGAAAAGTGCAAAATGTTCGTTTTTAATGATTTCAAGACATATTCAAATATTTGTGTAGATAGTAGATATTGTTTTTAGGTACAAATGGATATGGGTAATTTTGGATATTCACCTACGATATATTTTTCTATTGTCTATTTACTTGTTATTGGGATCGGAACACGGTCGTCACTAAAGCCATAGAAATAATCATCGTACAGACGCTCAATCCCGATTCGGGGTCTTCTACGTATAAAGGATGAACACGAGGCAGCATTTCCGAGATCCACTTCATCAATGTCTTTATCTTTTTCGCCGTCGTCCTTGCTTTCGTTGTCAGAGTTTTTATCAATTTTAGATCCTGTAACAATATACGACAAAAAGTAAGAGACTAAAATGTCACAGCTATAATAAATCACTCTTGAATGCATATGACAGTAAATTAGCACATACAGAGAAGCTGTTTTTTTAAAGTTCTAAATGTTATAACACAGAATAACTACAACCCACCGTGGGGTCTTTTATAACAGTAAGAAACGCGGAAAGAAGTAAAAAAAACAAGTATATCGTGAGTGAAGAGTCAAAATTACTCAAATTCAAATCCAATTTAATCTAGGATCAAAATAACCTAGGTCATAAAAACAAAATGAGAAACATGCGTAAAATGTTAATTAAGAGTTTTTGAAAAGCGTAAAATGTTCTATTTAAATGTTTTGAAAAGTGTAAAATGTTCTATTTACATGTTTTTAAAGTGTACAAAATATTCTATTAAAATGCTTCCAAGACATGTTTCAATATTTTTTTAGATAGTGGATATTGGATTTAGCTAAAAATGGAAATGGATCATTTTGGTTCTTCACAGACGATATAAACTTTAGTAAATGTAAATAATAAAATCTATGACTGACCATGAACTTTTGGAGTAGCTTTCACGGGACTCTCACTTTGTACAGCTGTCATCGTCGTCCCCTGGACCAGTTTAGCTGTTGCAGGCTCAGGTGGAGCTGGCCCTATTTGTCCTGGTATTGCAACACGTGTATCTGCAACTTCTTGAGGAGCAATAATTGCTGGTGGGGCAGCTACAGACAGGGTTGGTTGCAGCATTTCTTGCTGCTTTGGTTCTGGTTGCAAAGGAGCAGAACTGCTCTGCCCATCTGGGACTGGGACTGGTCCCTCTTTCGTCTGGTCACCAACAGTCCCATTGGGCAACGCTTCCTGCATGTCCACTGAAATAATTGAACTTAAGTTAGTCATTGGTACTGTATCGTTGACAGTTGAGGCAGCCGGGACTGGGACTGCAGCTAAAGTCGGAGGAGTTTCGGTTGCTGCAATAGGGGGGGTTGGGATTTCCCCCTGCTTCGTTTTCGTATCGACAGCCGCTGTGGTAGTAACAACAGTGTTAACATTTGGAAGTGTTCGTGTTATTGTTGGAACTAGAGTTGAGCTCGGAATTAACTTTCTAAGTAAAACACGCGGTTCTGGTCCGGATCCGGATAAGGCCGTACTAGAGGTAGGAGAAGCTGCCTTAGTTGTTATCTTTATCTTATTAGAAAAACACTGACGGTTCTTTTCCCTTATTTGTGCAAGCGTAACAGCTTTAGATGTCGGGGCCGGGATTTTAGATGCTAGCCTTGGATCAAAACTTCGATGATTTCCAATTTGAGCCTGCTGCTGCCCAGTTCCAATGTTGATACCTTCTTGGTTTTGGATCGGATTTTGGCTAATAAAGACCGGTGCCGGTGCCGGTACTGTAGAAGTTGCACAAACAACTGAAGCTGAGGCTGGCTGAGGTGGCAAAGCTGGTGGTGGTGGTGGTGGTGGAGGAGGAGGCAGTTGCTCCGATTCTGGGGGCAGTGGTGGATTAGCAAAGGGCGAAGGTGGTGGTGGAGGAGGAAAAGTATAAGCTTGATGACCTTGATGCTGACAGTTATATGGGTTATTGCAATACGGATAACCCGGCGCCACAGAGAACGGGTTTCCATGACATGGATTTTCGTTTTGGCTCATGTTTTTGTAGAATCCATTAAAGTTTGCACCGCAATTATTGTAGTAATACGGATGATGGTGGTGATGATAGTATGGATATGGATAGTACTGATAATTCAGTCTACTATTCGCCTGTTCGCAAGCGTCCATTCCTATACCCACGTAAGGATACGTATGTTGCGGAAAGTAAGGTGGGGCAGTGTAGTAGTTGTTCCAGGGATTACTATACTCACTGGCACTGGCACGGGCACTGGACGTGTCGGTGCTGGTTCCGGTTCCGGTACCGGCGCCGGTTTCGATGTCCATGGATTCGTTTGATTCTGGTAATGATGGCTCTGCTGGCAGTGGGATTTGATTTACTGGGAGCTGATTTTGAATCAAACTGCTCGTTGACCCGTGAGCATAGTCGAAAACTACACTTTTTGGAGACGGAGACCGTGACCGGAATCGAGATTTTTTAGGTTTCATTTTTTCGTTCAGACCACGAGGACGACCTACAAAAGGAGAGGGACTGGGAACTGGAGCATCTTTTGTAACCGCCTGTGTCTGCGACCTCTCCAGCGGGATCGTTTCGTTGCCATTAAGATTAAGATTAAGATTAAGATCATCACTGAGCCGACTCGAATTCTGAGAGTCTGTTTCCATAGGCGAGCTGTGTGGACTTTCGCTCTGATGAGATCCTGCTGAACGTGCAAAAGGCGCAAATTTAAAATCACCCCCCAAAGGATCTCGTTCAAGTGGGGACACACATACGCTACTCGGAGTTGGAGAAGCTGGGTTGTACAGCTGGTCCCGGTTAATGCGAGCTTCTTGTTGAACTTCAATGTGGGGGGAAGCAGGGCTCCCTGTATAAATCATAATAATAGTTTTTTGGTAAAACGGGATAAGTCAATCAAAGTGAATTTTACAGAAACACAATAATGAATAAAAGGTGACAGGATTATTTTTGTTTGAAGAACTCAATTTATTTTTGTACAGGTACTGTAACTGACGAAGGGTTATTACAATTACAAGCGGTCTCGTAAATCTAAACTTGAGTGGGTCATAATTTATCAAGAAGATTTTCATAATTTGAATTTGTGGACTTATCCTATTTTGCCAAATACTTAATAACACGGAGTAAAGTCTGTGAAATTAAATTTTAATCGTTTTGAGTGAAACTGAACATTTTTTAATTTTTAAACTTTTTTTCGCATAAACAAATTTACGCACGTGAATTCACTTTTACACAAACTACGAACACATTCAAAACTAAAAGTTAAGTCAGCAGAGTTGCATGTTTTAGGTGGGCTTATCCTGGTTTGCCAAAAATCATTTAATGGACTTATCCCATTTCGTCAAAAATCGAAAATATTCTAAAATCGCAAGTTGAACTTTAACACAGAAATTTATCGAGCTGAGGAGTATACATAACGCATATGATCTCATTTTTGAAACAAATGGCATTACCCCGTTTTGCCAAACAACTCTTTCTATGGTGAATGTTTAAGCAAAACAAAAACAAAAGTGAACTTTGACTTTGTAGTATATCGTCTGTGAAGAGCCAAAATGACCTGCTACTATCAAAATGAGCTATGCCATAAAAGCAGTGTGAGAAACATGCGTGAAATGTTAATTAAAAATTTTTGAAAAAGTACAAAATGTTCTGTTTTCATTTTTTTTAACAACGTAAAATGTCCTATTTACATGTTTTTGAAAAGGTGCAAAAATGTCTGATTCCATGTTTTTGAAAAGAGCAAAATGTTGTATTTAGATGCTTCCAAGACATATTTCAATATTTTTGTGCTGATATTGTTTTAAGGTAAAAATGGATATGGGTTATATTGGTTCTTCACACACGACATGAGTTAGTATATGACTAGTTATAAGTCAGCGAAGCGTATATTTTTCATTTAAATTGCTGAATTTGTTAATCACATCGCCAAGCACTGACTGGATATTGATAACTGAAATAGTACACTGTTTTGAATAGGGTATTATTTATCCTTATCGATAGGCTTCTAATAGACATAAGCTGTGACCCTACTCCCAAACGCATATTAGTGTCAATAATCAATAATAAAGTAAAAGTAAAAATAGAAGTCTCATGTACCTACAAACCTACATGGAGAATTATGGGCATGGCTAAAACAAGCAAGCTTTTAAGAATTTTAATGAAAATGGAAGACTAACAATGTTGAATGTTACTAACCGTTCTTATTTGATGCCGACATACGGGAAAATACGCCTCCCATGAATCTTGTCTGCGGATTTTTAACAACAATACTTATGAACTTGACTTCGTCGTCGTCGTCGTTGAAGTTTACATACAGCTTATTCTCTCCCCTAGGAACAGATCCAGCGCCCAAGCACTCCCAGTCAAGATCTACCGAAAAGTCAATGCTGTTGTGCTTGCTTAACTTTTTGTCCTAAAAAAGCAAAATATAGATTTAAGTACTAAATCATTAGTCATTAAATAGCAATAAAGTCTTAAAGTACAACTCACAAAATCGGGCAATATGAAGTTGAAATTACTTAAAAAATTAATGGAGAATATATCATTTACATGAAAGTTATAAAACATAACATGAATTGAAAAAATTCAATTGTTTCAACATTCAAAGGAAGTAAAATATCTATTAGTGAACACATAATAATGTACATGTTATTTACAATTTAAAGCAACGCTTGAACCAAACAAAACAAAAACAAAACCTAAAATTCAAGTTGAAAGCTGAACATTAAATTTTAATTAACATATATTATGACATTACTTTTCTTTCATTTCCAAACTGATTCGCCATTTTCTTTTGACCTGAAGAATTCACATTTATGTTGAGAATGATTTTGAGATGTAATCTGCAATCAGGTAAAAATGAACAACAAAATAACAGCCAGCCATGAAAAACTTTACACTTCACACGCACACGTCACGTCGTAAACTAGCATACCACCAACAACCAACCACCAACCACCGCTTACGCGCTTCCACTTATTAGGTCATAGGTACCAGGGACCAGAACCAGATGAAATTGAGAATGGGGATATAGTCAAATTAAATTACATTCCAACGTCCACAGATTGTTACCCTCCTTCCCCGGTATGATGGTATGTAGTTGATAGTGCTTTTAGTTAACTGATGACTGACGCTGATAACTGACTAATTTATCTCACTAACAATCCACCACACCTCGCAAGACCTGAAGATTAAATATTTAGGTAAACTAACTAGTAACAAAAAGTAGTCTTTTTACAACTTACGTAATAAATTAGGTACTTACCAACTGCCTACTGTGACTGTTGACTGTGACTATCAACTATCTATAGCGTCCAGCAACCCGGCAAGTCGCAAGCTCAAGTTAGAGGTTAGCAAGAGGGGGATATTAATTGTTAATAGTAATGTTGAATATTTGTAGTGAGTTATATTTAACTTTTCTTTAATTTAAATTAGCTGCTTCACCGCTTCACGTCTGGCTATGACGTTTGGACTTTATAGTTGATAGTTAGTGTACCATTTGAGCTTGTAATAAATTGGTTAACTCTGAACTCCGCTTTCCTTGTTTCGCTGGTTGACAGCTGATGGCTTACAGTTCACAATTGACATTTACGTATCGCAATTTTAATTAGGTTGGGTTTGGGGTTTGCCACTCACAAGTCAAGTTGCAAGTAGTACCAGTACCTTCACTAGTTACACGTTCAACGTTAATTTGGTACTTCCAACTCCAACTTTAAACTTCAAACTTCAGGCCTTCAGGTTATTCGTTTTATTAGGTACCATGTAGGTTTAGGTAATTTTGACCTGTCACCTGTGCTTCTGTGCTTGCGTTTGCAGCACACGTTCTTGTCTGTAAGTAGAACTGCAAGTAAGTACAATGCTAAATTGATTTTAAGTCTACCTTTAACTACAAACTATAACTACGTACTTAGGTATGCACGTATGGTGATGGTTGCTTAATCATTTTTAAGTATCAGCTTTAGCTGTCATTTGCAAGCGTAGGTAAGAAGTAAACTAACGGATTCAAATAAAATTACTTCCTGATCGTGCCTACCCCTAACTTTCGTCGTTCACTACTAGGCTGATCTACACAAAACGTCCAATATCGGTTTTAATAATCTCTATTTAATGCACAATAGTAGTTTAATCAACAATTGTAGATGATTTTAATATTTTGGTCGATGAATAAAAGTACCGAATTTCAAGTTTAGCCGCACTGTCTGACGCATTATTGGAAAGAGGCGGCAAAGATGGCATAAAGAAGAAAGAAGAGCTTTTTGTTAGAAGAGAAGGAAACCTGGAGACGTCATGATTGAAGTTTTTGGGCTCCCCCACTCAAGCATGTACCTTTAACAGGGGACATTTCGAAACATTACCACCCAGGATTGGGTGCATGACGTAATATGTGGGTCTCGCCAAGTAGTCATAACATGCAACTTCTAATGGCAGTAATAATATGGCTTCTAAATTTTTCGCTCGGTCATCGTTCGTCATTCGTCAGCCACATTAAAATTACACAGAAATTACAATGCAAGGGGCAAGGGAGCTTGCATAAATAACGTTATGGGTTTTAGGGGGGGTAGGGGTCAAGTTGCCCTATCCTTTTACATGTGCGTACATACCAAAAAAGGGGGGGTAGGGGTCAAAATTACGGATTTTTCCATAACGTTATTTTTGCAAGCTCCCCAAGGGATACGGACATACGGATGGAAAAGGGAAGTAGCAAATGCAGTATTTTAATGCATTTAAGTACATACCTAAGTAGGTACTTGCTTACAAAAACGAGATATGGGACATGCTAACTAACTAAATACTTAATTACTAATACGTTAAGTACGTATTGACGTAAAGTAGCATAGCATACGCAATACTTTCCGGTGACTGACACTGACTGGACAAGGGGGAGAGGCCATGGGGGAGGTCTGGAGTCTGGATTCGCATCCCATCCCATGGATTAAATCATTAATTTGTTTTAAGGAAGTTTAAAAGTTGGAAGTTTAATTTGGACTCTGCATTATGTTGTATTTGCAATTAATTTGAGAATGTCAAAGTCAACATTAGGCAAGTACAGGGGACAGGTAGATACTTCGACTTCGGCATTGACAAATCGGCAGATCGGCACTGAAGAGAAGAATGGAGGAAGGAGTTGACCAGTTAGCCCGGTCAAGCTGGTAGGTGCGTAACAGTGTGTAAATATTATAATAATTATATTTTGTTTGACAATGTTTTGCGTTAAAGAAAAATTGGTAAAATATTACACGAGAAAGTAAAACATGAAACACAAGCCAGCATGCTATAATTGCATTTTGCATTTAATATAATGATATAGACGTTATATTTTTTTGTTTTAATTAGGATGAGAGAGAAAGACAACTTTACTTTAAAAAAATAAACAGTGCCAGTGCCACTGCTACTATCCTGCAATGTGGAAAAAAGTCCAAAAGGACTCACTACTAGTCAGTCAGTAGTCAGTATACGTTGTACGTACGTATGTATAGTATATTATATACCTACTTTATTAACTTGAAATAAAATAATGGTATATAATTGTTCGCCAGGTAATGTAGTCAGTCGTGTCGGTCGAATTCACAAGTCATTGAAGTTCAGTATGTATTCAGTTGCGAGCAGCCTTTTTTAGTCAACAGTTATCAGTTTAGCTTGGGACTCGGGGGTCACGGTCGGAGCTATTTAAATAATCCCAGTTATATATTTTTTTAAAATTGAAACAAGTAAAGCAAGTTATCAAGCAGAGAATTTAAATACCTATAGGTAGATTAGTATGACTTAAAATGCTTACATTGTCTACTGATTTAACTCTGTTGTACTTTATTATAGATGTAGGCACATGCAATTAAACAGCCCATTTCCATTTTCTAGGTATTTAAAATTTAATTTAATTTGGATGTCAATAAGCGTCGAGGAACATTCATAATTAGTAGCGTCTCCGTCTACCTGCCTGCAACTTGCATTTATCAGGGTTGGCTCTTGGCTGTAGGCTCCAGCATGACTAGAGTATTAGCTTATTTTATTATAGTAATTAATATGAATGTTGATATTTACCGTTTCTTGTCAATACTTCCAGGTTCATCATGAAAGGCTCATTTTTGATTGTCTGCAGCAAATGTATGGAACTTAATCATGAGTAGTGATAATCCCCAAGAAGTGGACGAACTCAAACGTCTCAAAAGCAGCAGCCGTCGCATTTTCTATATACCATGTATTCGTCGTCAAGGTCATATCCAACGATCCAACATCCAGATCCAGGTCGACCTCAACATTGTACGAGTCTAATTCTGTATAATAGTAATTGCAAATGGTATGTAACCTATATTTAATCTTTAATATAAACATTACAAGCTTTATTCTTATTTTCCGTTGGCGACAATGATAAGCACTGCCTACTGACACTGACTCTGACGTCGGCACGGCGATCCCAATTTCAACTCCAACCAATACAAAGGTTTAATAGGTGATTGAAATGAAAATCTGTACAGTCCTTATCCTCACAACACAGCCCTTGCCTTGTATCCCTAATTAGCATAATTTAATATTTGAATAGGTATGTGAATGGTGATTTATAGTTTCGGACCAATGCAATGCAGTGCAGTGCTGACTGAACTTCTTTCTCTCCTTTGGAAGAAGGGTAGGTAGTTTATTTTATTTAACGTAGTTGAGGTTGTGGCTTCGATTCTAATATTTTTTTAGATGTTTCGAATCTACAAGGCTAAGGTAGTGAGGTATGTTTCTTTTCCTAGTGGTTTTATCTTGTTCCAATTCCCTTTGCACTCAAGATTTACCATATAGGTATTATCAGTTTTAATATAATTTTTAACTTTACTCCTGGTGGCAGTTCTAATGAAGGAGGAAGATGCACATCTATGTATCTCCTAGTTTTATTTCAATTTTAAACTGGCCGAGGCTGAAAACTTAATATATTATTCTCAATGAAAGTTTATCTTATCTTTAGATGTATGAACTGACTATAGCGAATCGCATGCATTTTTATTGCATTTACTACTGGGATTACCGATCACACCATACCTATAACCGATACGGAAGCCAATACTTATAGGAAGGTACTTAGAACTGTTTGCCTTTATTTTTCCATTGTATGCATCGTCAAAGTCCCTATGCCTATTTCAGGTCAGAAGAAGATTTGATGACTGACGGAGTGATGACGATGACGGTAGCCCTCGAGTCCATGTCTGGGTCGGATCCGAATCTTGTAATTATGCAATGTCATGCCATACCTTGCCGTTCGTCATTTAGTTGGATTTTGGTGGCACTGCTCTGTCAGTTGGGAATTGGGCGTCAGCCATTTTACAAATACTCGGTCGTCCTCGTTCTAGTATTCTAGAGCACTCTTGCTATCATCCTTCTCGCCTCTTCGGAAGTTGATTCAAATTTTAATTGTTGGAAAAATTGATTCCATTTCCAGTTTGGGAAGAGTTTTATTGAAAATAAAACTGTCCCAGTCCATAACTTCACCGGAAAAACTGTAAACCAATTTTGTTACAGTTGGAATTTACAATTTGGAAGCGTAAGTATCTATCTATATCTGATTTTGTATTTTTATTTTTATTGAACTAATTATTAATAATGCCTTAAGTTGAGCTGTACTGACCTGTGTGTTTTCAATAGTGTAGTGAGCTGATTGATTTTTAATCTGTGTTTTACTGTCATCTTCGTCAGAATTTGTATCATTTTTGTTTTCATTAAACTTCAATCTTCTGTACTTCATAATGAGTAATGCTTTTTGTATTGGTTTTTCTTCTTCTTGTAGTCTACGATGTTTATCTCATGCGTTACTGTTTCACATTATGTTTCTTTGCTTCGTGTTTCATAATATGTTTTTGATAATGATGATTATTAAATCCATAATTCATCTTTTACTTAAGTAGGTAGGTACTTAGGTAGGTATTTTAAATTAAAGTGTCGTGGCTTAGTAGATGCTGTGCCGGAGCCGGAATGTACGGAAGCTACTTAAAATTATTGCGCTTGGAAAGTAAACGCGAATTCAATTTACTTTTACTATTTCCGTGCATTACTTAACTTCTTTTGTGTTGATATGTTTTTCAGATTAAAATTGAAGCCTTCTTTTCTGTTGCCCACATCAGAAATTCTTGCCTTCTACGATTCTGACTGGTGTTGATTTTTAAAATGGGAAAAATTAGAATAAAGATGCTAAGACCGCCCACACTGCCAGGGGTAGATTGGAGCTTACTATCCATCGCCATCATCTTGGCAGTTTTACCTCACGGTAAATTTTCATTCTTAAAATTTACAGACATATTTAATTGCAGTGGAGTACTAGCACATATAGAGGGATTGGTAGGTACAAGCTACAAACAGGAACAATTGTTTTGGCGACATATATATATCTATTTAACTAAGAATTGATTTTTAGAATTGTATATTATCATTATCCTACGCAGCTAATGGTACATCCGTATGTTAATTTTCAATAAAATCGATTGATTTTGTTCTTTTGTGCTCCATAATATTGTTATTGGGTGGTAATTTAATGCTTTAGCGGGAAATTATTCTTTTGTTTATGGATGAAATAATGCTGTGCTTGCTGAGGAGATTAATTTTATATGCAGAGCAGAATCAGGGTATTTAAATGAGTTTTCCTTCAGAGAAGTATTTACAAACTTAGCAGTGTGTACATAATTACTTTGTTAGAGGAATAAGAAATTAGACTAATTTAGTTCGCAGGTAAATGTTGTGGAAAGGAAAAGCTATTAATGATCCAGGTGTGCTTTTATTTGCTGAGGTTTTCTTGCATTTGCCGGTTGTGGTTTGAATCTCAATCTCCTTCCTTGTCAACTCTGTAGAAGTTTAAAATATGAGCTAAAAGGGGTCATGTTTGTATTTAAAAAAGGAGCATAGCAAAACTAGTATAGGTATGTCTTTATATTATTTTTTATTTTATATTATGTTCTTATATAGGAGAGCCACAGTTCCTCCCGCAAGGCCAGACATCATCTAGTTTGTCACCTACTGGCGGTACCTCAGGCGGCTTCGTTGTAGTTCCAAATCAACAGTATCAGACAGTTGGCTCAGGCCAATTTATTCAGGGTCCAATGCAGCAACAAAATCCACCGACTGCATTCCAGCAAGACGTTATGCGGCAGCAGAGACTCATTTCAACTCCATTCATGGGCACAGGTCAGGATATGAGTGGAAGCTTCGTCAATGGCAACCAAGGTCAGGGTGGAGTAGGAATGGGTCAAGGAGTATTTGTTCAGCCGCAGCAACCTCAATACATGGTTCAGCCTGTATTTCAACAGCAAAGTTTTGCGCCACAACAGCCTCAGTGGGGTATGATGAGCCCCTCAGGTCAACAGTTCTGGCCACAACAGCAATCTCAGTTTGGACAACAACAGCAGCAACAACAGCAACAGTCACCTCCACCCGCAGATCAAACTACAAGTCAACAAACTTCTGATTCTACAACAGGAGCTTCAGCCGCTGGTTCAACCGTGGACATTCGTTCAATTTCAAGTCAAAATAAAAGCTCGAATGCCGAAGGTGCAGGAGGTTCAGAACAGAAGCAGGCTTCGTCCGAAGACAAGGGTCTCAAGCAAGACAAAACTGAATCTCAAGCGGGCATTCTTTCAAATGGAACCGTTAGCCCTACAGACAAAGTTGTCCTTTTCAACGACTCTACGTCTACTAATACAGAAAAAACTTCTGATGCTGAAGGAAACATTGGAAACTCTACTTCTACTTCCACACTGACTGCAAAGGATTTCCGTGCCGTCCCTGGAGCTGAAACTGAAGGTGTCAAGGTAGGCTCTTCGAATTCAAAATCAAATGTCGGAGATACACTGAATAGAAATCAAACTCAGCGGTCACTGGACGGAGGAGGATCATCGCCCAATTCAACAGCAACAAATGGACCGGACAAGGACGTCCTTTCAAAATCCCAGCTTTTTTCCTTCCGTGGCACTATCTCGGACCCCACAAGTCTCGCAGCTTTAAAATCCCAGGTGAAACTGTCCAGGTTCCAAATTTGGTGGTTAACGAATCAGATCCTTCCTCAAATCAAGGACAACCTCCGCCCAGACTACGTTTTCATGTTCCCCTCCCCCTTCCAGCAAGGAATCCCATCTATCAACATCTCACAGGTCATGACCTCCCCTGTAGTTCGACCCGAAGTCGTCCGAGCCCTCATCGACAACTCTGATGGTATGCTCAAGTCTCAATTAGCAGTCATGCTCCAGAGATTCCGTCTCAGCGCCCCCATCCTCATCAAGGATATTATGAGCTCCAAGGATCCCGCCGTCATCCTGTCCATGATTAATCCGAGAGAAATGCTCAAGAATATTCAGACTATTATTAAGACCATCACGGAGATGCCAGAGACTGGCCGATTTGGGATTACAAGTGTTCACGCCAAGCTCCTCCCTACAAGTCTCCTCACCACCTGGCTTCATTTCTTCAATAAGACTAAACTAACTGGAATGGACTTGCTTGGTCAGAGTCCACTCGGAGCTGCCAATGAACTTCAACTAGCTATTCTGGGATTGACCTGTGCTGATGTGAGGAATCTGCCTGCGAGGGACATTGTCATGGTTGTAAATCAATTCAGGAGGGAACTGTACAATTTAAGAGTCTTTCAACCCGATCTGGACTACCCCTTGGGGATGAGGCGCTGTATTTTGGAGAAAGTACTCGAGTACCTTGTGCAGAAGCAAAATGGAGGTAAAAGTGGAGCCCCACTACAGGATGAACAGGGACTTCAACAGGCTGGACAGGAATCAGCAGGAGGCGCGAATTCTATTTTGGATAATTTGGAAATTTCGGAAATTAAAGCCATCGGAGGTAAGCTTTTATTTTGTAACTATAACTAGGCATTTTTGTTTTTTTTTGTGCGATCATTTTTTTATTCTTGATAATCTTCATGAAAAATAATAAAGAATGAGTGCGGTCACATCACGTATGAAACAAAGTGAATTTAGAAAACAGTGTTTTAAATAATTTCGGTTATTTTGTTAATTGAATTGCAGGTGAAGTTCTAACAGCTATTCCAACAGGAGCTTTGAAGCAAGCAAAGGATACTATTCGCCAGGCCATTATTGAAGAAATTGGACGCCTTGACCTTGTCACACTTCTTACATTTCTTCCCACATCAAAATTAGAATGGCTGGCGGAGCAAATTTCAGGCACGACTGACGCAGCTGGTAGTTCGCCGCAGTCCACGAAGCAGTCGTTATTACTAGACTCCCCGGGTACTACGGGTCAGTCTAAAGATAGTCTTCGACCCCGCACAGCCTCAGATGACGCACCAACTGATGAGCTAGTTCAAAGTGATAGAACTGCAACTCCTGATGCTACTACAGATTCCAGCTCGAACAAAACCGTAGAAGGACCAAGATCTATTGAAGCTGGAGCGGAAAAACCGTCAGAGTCCCAACCCGAATCATCTACCATTGCCGATCCTAAAGCTAGTCTAGCCCCAGCCGACACCGCTACAAATTCAACCGATGTGAAAACCGACGCCGCAACAGAGAAATTAGGTAAAAGTTCTGAAGCTGCTGTTAATAAAACGGAGACTGGGACCCCGACAGAAGAAAAGGGGAAAATTTCTGATGCTGTTGGTAGTAAGACGGAAGCTGGGACCCCTACAGAAGAAAAGGGGAAAATTTCTGATGCTGTTGGTAGTAAGACGGAAGCTGTGACCACGACAGAAGAATCGGGTAAAGTTTCAGAAGCTGGTGGTAATAAAACGGAAGCTGGGACCCTGACAGAAGAAAAGGGGAAAATTTCCGAAGCTGTTGGTAGTAAGACGGAAGCTGGGACCCCGAAATCTTCGGAAAGCACAAATTCCACTGCTGCACTTGCAAATCGTGAACGTCGTCGGCGTCGTCAGGCTGCTGACAATAGGGAAGTCCTCGACCACCTTGGAAGTCTGTACTGCTACTCCTCAGCCTTAGTCTCCGGCTCACTTACCACCGACAAGGAAGTCCTCCGTGATTTCTTCGACCAGAAACAATCCATTGGCGAGAAGACGTGTTGTCTGACGAAGAAGGAGAGAACTGACTGGTCAGCCTTCCTCAAGACTGTCTACGGGGACAAGGTAGCCAGCTGGAATGAATTTGATCTCCTTTCCATGGGCGATCTTCTCCTTACCTTAACGGAAGCGGAAATCAACTCTATTGCGATCGACAGCCTCGCACGCGTCGCGACGACCATCATACGTCAGTCTGGACTCCACGCTCAGATGAGGCAGGGTGGCTCTGTGGAGAAGAAGAGCTTCATCAAGGGTTGCGTTTCTATTCTGGATGATCAGGAAGGGGATGTGAAGGCTGTTCACGAATTCATGGCTGTTCACAAAGCGTACATGAGGAAATTGGCCCAGGCTGCCCAATGGATGGTCAGTGGGGCTGACAACAGTCCGGTGCCGCTTTCAGTGTCCGGAACTGGAACGTCAAACCAAGGAGATTTAAATGTAAGATTTACTTTATTAGTTAGTGTTAGTTTAGCAATTAGCAATATTATTTTCCTATGCTGAACTTCGAGGTTCATTTGTTTTATTAGTATTTTGTAATTTGTGCATTTTTCAGATAACTTGCGATGGACTGACAACGGCGGGACCTGCTGCTTTGGGCTACACCATTGCAGATTTGAAGGGGATGAGATTGCAAGAACTTTTTGACTGTATTGAACCCATGGGTTTGCTCGACTGGGATGAGGACACTAAAGTTGATTTAATCCTCTACTTCAAGGAGAAGTTCCGTCTTACAAGTCAACAGCTAAACATTCTCACTCTCATCGAGTTTGGAAATCTGGTGTCTGCCATTCCAACTTCGGATCTGGTTGGAATCCCTCTCGTTGTTCCGGGCTCTCTGGATAGCTTGGCCATTCTGGGAGACCGGATTGCGGAATTTGACACTGTAAGTCCGTGGCTCACTTTCAGCGCTTTTTTGATATTTTTTATCAAATTAAAGGATTTATTATTAAACGAAATATAGCATTTATTTCTTTATCTTCATTTTGGTTTTGTAATTTAGCTAATGAATAATATTCATAATGAGTGTTACACTTATGCATTAGTATTATGTAGCTGAACGAGTGAATTCTGAATTCTTTTTTTCTTTCAATTTAAGCTCAAAACTCTGGCTTCTAAGTTTATGACGGATAATCACCTCGTCGCCTCCAGTTTCTCACAGCGAACTCCGCGTTCTACAAATATGAGAGTGACAGTTCGGTCCATGGGAAATATCCTCTGCGGCTTCCCACACAATATTCTTAGCAGTTTGCTCGAGTCAGATTCCGGTCTTTTTCTGGAGACGAGTCCAGATGTTGGGAGAATTCAAGGATGTACTCATGACAGTCTCGCTCTTTTGGCATCCCATGCTGTACGGCCGTCCAACTATGGACCACCAGAAACTTGGTCAGTTGTGGATGTCAGAGTTATCGGCGTGGTCGTTGCAGGTAGCTTTAGAATTCTGGCAGTTTTACTTTATTTTTATTTGAAATTATAACTTTGTCATTTTCTTTGGGAAAGGCTTTCCCTGTTCTCTGAAACTGGGGCGGGGATTATAATTCCCCGGACCGAACGGGACATATCATGTAACTATGTATAATTCTATTTGACAGGTTTGGCCCCAGACCGTCTCTCAAAGATTCCTGCCGACTCTGTAGAAGGTTTGTCGGCTCTTGCAATTAAATCCTTCCCTAGTCAATCTCTGCGAGCACTCACCGTGGACCAGATCTCCCGCATCCCACTCGGTACCGCCCTCGCTATGGACTTCTCTCAGGTGGAAGAACTCTCCAAGGAGCAGAAGGACACTCTTAAAGCCACTATTGCCTCTCACCAAGACAGCTTCCTCCTCAATCCCAACTTCCTCGCAGCTGCCGGGGCAGCGGGATCAAATTTGTTTACAGGCTTTGGAACCGTCGGGGTGGAGGATGCGGGTGGTGAGAAGACTTTACAAAAGTTGCAGGGACGCTCTTCTAGTTCAAGTCGTACGGATGCTGGAGCTGGAAGTGAAAACACCACGGAGACAACAACCAAACTCGAGGCAAGAGCTGTAAATGAGACTTCACTCACGAGCTCCAACTCTACAGAATCTAAGAATGGAACTCTAGAAAAAGGGCTGGATGCGAAGAGCACAGCGACGATTGAGGGAATTGATGGCTCCGCAAATAATGACTCGACCACAAGTCCAGGACACTCCGAGGGCGACGTCTCCACTACACCGAAACCAATGTGGCCTGGAAGAAACTCCGGATGCATCAACTCCATCTCAAGCCCTGCACTATTCTGTACTTTGTTAATTAGTGCGCTAACGTTTTCAATTATTATTTGATTACCTTTCAGTCTACCTTTCATAAGTTGAATTGCATGATACTATTTTTGATTTAATAATTTCATTTTTTATATAGATACGGGTTCTATTTTTTAGGAATTATGTGTAACCACTTGATTCTTTATACATATATGTGTTCTTAATTTTAATTGTGTATTTTGTATTTCAGTTCAGTTTTAAATATTTTTCATATACACTACTATTAGTAGTACAGAATGTTAGTGCGTACGTGATGGTATTATATAACCTACTCAGTACTATCTGTCTCTGGGCACTCAGAGTTTTTGCAATTTAAATGAGTTTCTATTAGGAGTCGTGGTTGGTTAGAGTGTTTGCAAAGTATTATATGGTTTTTATTAGGATTAGTGTGTAAAGAAATTGGAGAGCGTTTATTGAAAGTTAGTAATTAAATGATATATTAAACAGTTTTCTTATGGAGTGTTAGTCAATACAAAAATATAACTACTTTGTGGGATTTCTAGTCATTGGTAGTTGGATTATAATTTGGAAAAATATACGAAAGATATTTATAAGGATTCTTTAAAAGACGATGTTAAAATTAAAAATGATTACAAAATTGTTAAAAATAAAAATATGGTTTTGATTTAAATTTAAATTTTTGCTATACTTATTTTCAAAGGAAGATTAACTGCACTTCATTGCACTGTATGACTGAACTCATACATATAAATTTAATTACCGCATTACCTCTAATAGGACACGGGTATACACAGATATAACGCATTATGCAAGTTTTTACAATAATTTATTGCTACAGTTCAGCATACATATTTGGAATTAAAAATTGCTAACTTGTTTACCTTTACTTTACACTAAGTGTGGGACTTACTGTAATTATTATCAGTTCAGATCTTTAAATTTTGCCAATACAATTTTTATCCCATTATTCCCATTTCATTTCATGGATTTTTGAAGCCTTCGGCCACAGAGACAGACGGCTAAAGTCACATTGACTTTTGACAGACACAGAGGCATTGAAAGAGTTTCTGAGTTTCATGAACTGCCTTACTACCTACTAACGTAGGTACATAGTATCCGAAATTTTGAACCCCTACCCCCCTTGTTTGGTATGTACGCCTATGCAGAGAAGAGCAATGTGAGGTATTTTCAGAAACATGTACTTAGAAAATTTTACACTTTTCGAAAACTCATTATTTGTCATATTATTTAATTAATTTGGCACAAAGCGAAGATTTAATTTTTTAGAATGACTTGCTTCCAAGTTATTTTTTAATAAAATAAATTAAATAAAGATATGTTTTTTCAGCTTCGGTACTACTTTTATTTTATAAATGTATTTTTCTTCTATTTAATATAAAATAGATAACTGGAGATATGGCCTTCTACTCGCCTGTAAAAGTAACTCAAGCAATATATGAGGGTCACCATCATCACCCATATGGGCCAGTGGACAATACCTTCTCTGATTGTGACGAGGACAGAGCGAACGACGAAGATTGTGATAGTGGCTGGGAATTGGCTCATTACTTCCCAGGAAATGGAATATGGACAAAGGAATTAATTCCAAGTGTGGGAATAATGAACCTAGCCCCAGATCCAGCCATCGTCGGTGTCGAAAAGTTTCCTACTGTTGAATCTCCAAGAAAGACCTCTTTCGACAAAAAATCATCTGGTTATTATTCTACATCATCATATCATGGACAGTCCGAACGTTCTATTGGATCCCAGGCTGGTTTTATTTCCAGTTCAAGGGGACCCAGTGGGGGTCACAGAGCTTTTAGAAACTGTGTGCACAAATAAATATTAACTTATTGGGTAGATTAATTAATTTAGGGGATGGCGGGGGGGGGGGGGGCAATATGAAAGTGGGAGAATTCCAAACTTTGTCACATTTTCCAAGCAATTGTAGATGGAAATCAAAGTTCCTACTGAGCTACTTACCTACTCTAAATTTTATTCCTTCTAATTCTACAATATATTGTTCGCCTGTTGCAAAATGCAAAAAACTGTAGTAATGACTTGGAAATGTTTCTGGGAATATTTACAATTTGTAAAAACAAACTTAGCAATGCATTCCTTCCTTCCAGCAGCAGATCAATAATGCCTTTTGTATACCGCGCACAGTTTCGGTGTTACTGTAACTCGTTATTATTCTTTTTTGTACTTTTTTAAAAAATTTGCCTGGTGGCCTTTTTGCTATCATAAAGTGGCTAACTTTAATTAGCAAAAACTTATTAATTGTAAACCACAAATTACTAAAGGAATTCACATGTGTAATATTACGAATTTTCGCACAATTTGCATTTGTTTAAATAATTAATAAAGAATAAAAACAATATGACTGAAATAAAATAATGATTATGACATTATTTAAAAAATGAAGTTCATAAAAATTGAATAATCATTTTTCATTAAAGTGTAGTGAAAATTAATTTTTATTGTATTAGATTATGCATTTTTTATTTTTTTATTTTTTTGAATATTTTATAATAAGTTAGAATAGTAAATAACTATGAAACCAAGCAACGAGCTGACCAACGCTTACACTAATACACCAATACCAATCATCTTCCATCGTTGTCTTTGTCGTTGAACAACCGATTGGTAGAATGCCCTTTTCCTTGGCATATGTGACCTCTACCTCACACAAAAGTTTTGATTCCATCCCTATCTAAATTTTTTAGTATTTCGCACATGCCTTCCTTCCTCCTTCCTAAGTAGGTCGGATTTTGGATTCTTAACGGATACGACTACGGGTGGCGACTCACCGCACAAATTCAAGTTCAATGGGTACTACGATCAGGATGAAAGAGGATTGTAAGCCTGAATTAGGTGGGACTGTGGGACTGGGACAACATTGAATTAATTTGTAATTTATTCGTAGCCGTTAAAAAAACGATGCAGAGCAGACTGGCAACATTCAGAGGGGCAGTAAAATCCATAAATGCACAAATTATTTCATTCGATTTTTTTTCGAGGGGAAAACTCCCGCCTTGATATTCTCCTCAAAAATGTAAAATGTAAAATTGTAGCTACAGTACTTCTTCTACAATACCCCATTCCGGGTCCGGGGTCTCTTTTAACTCCCAGGTCCCTCATATATATGTAACTCCCGGGGTCTTTAGCATATTGAATTAAAGGTAGAAGCTAATTAGGTAATAACTCCTAAGGTTGAAATTTGCATATACAGAAAAAATTAGGTTAACTATTTTCATCAGGTGAACGACATCCTGGAGAAGCACGGCTATAGAACAGAGTACTTTGACTCGGCTGGAGATGAGGACGAGAATGAGAATTTTACGAATCCACCAGCTAAAATGTACAGACGTTCGGGGCCTTATATCTATCCTACATAGATGATGCTGCCTCTAAGAAAGTTGTTAAAGTAAAGTTAAAGTAGCTTTAGTTTCAAGGAGTCAAGTGTTTCAAATCATTTAAGATCTAAATCATACTGGCAGAACACTGCCCTGTGTTCTTGTTTGTTATTATGCTTATCCAGTCAATGCTTTCCTTTGACATTTAACTATGTTATTGATGTCTTGATTTTGATTACAGCCTTCATATAGTTCCTTTTGATTAGTATGATACAAAGTTAGTATATGTAGTGTGTGTTATAAGTACATAGCTACATTTCATTTTTAAATAGTAAATAGATACGGGTTCCATTTTTTAGGAATTATGTGTAACCACGTGATTCTTAATATGTGTTCTTAATTTTAATTGTGTATTTTGTATTTCAGTACAGTTTTAAATATTTTTCATATACACTACTATTAGTAGTACAGAATGTTAGTGCGTATACTTAATGGTATTATATAACATAATTAATACTATTCTGTCTCTGGTCACTCAGGGTTTTTGCAATTTATATAAAGTTCCTATTAGGAGTTGTGGTTGGTGCGAGTGTGTGCAAAGTATTATATGGTTTTTATTAGAATTATTGTGTAAAGAAATTAGAGAGCGTTTATTAAAAGTTAGTAATTATATGATATATTAAAGTTTTCTTATGGAGTGTTAGTCAATACAAAAATATAACTACTTTGTGGGATTTCTAGTCATTGATAGTTGGATTATAATTTGGAAAAATATACGAAAGATATTTATAAGGATTCTTTACAAGACGATGTTAAAATTAAAAATGATTACAAAATTGTTAAAAATAAAAATATGGCTTTGATTTAAATTTGAATTTTGGCTACTTCTTTTCAAAGAAAGATTAACTCCACTTTATTTCACTGTACATTCTACTACATAATATAATTACCGCATTACCTCTAATAGTACACGGTTACACAGATATTTAAATGCATTATACAGTTATAGGTTTTTGCAATAATTGCTATACAGTTCAGCATACATATTTGGCATTAAAAACTGCTAACTTGTGTACCTGTACTTTACACTACACTACGTGTGGGATTCTTCCACCTACTGTAATTATTGTCAGTTCAGATCAGATCTTTTTTTGCTTATAAAATTTTTATCCCATTGCATTTGATGGATTTTTGAAGTCTTCGGCCACAGAGACTGACAGAAAAAGTCAATGCGACAGAGTTTCACGAACTGCCTTTTACTACCTACTAACGTATGTACCTAGGTACCTTTTATAACATATGGGCTTTAAAGTTAAAAGTTAAAAGGATAAAGTTTCTACCTCTCCCACATCAAAAATGCAGTGAGTTCCTTTCCTGGTACTGGTACATCTCTTGCAACAAAAACTGCAGCAACTTGGAAATAAATACCTATGCGTACATATCCATCTACCAAATCTACCTACTTAACCATTAACATAGACGTACTGTCTACTGCGTAGTGCGTAGATCGCGAGTTGAGTATAATAATCGATGTTTGCTACATAAACAATTTGGTAACTACTTAGGTAATACTATACGCATATGACGTTTGTGTGTGGCTCAGCTGTCAACCTATTTTCATCGCGTTCCAGAATGTTCCAGAATTCATCAAGATTTTAGATTCGTAGTTTCATTTGAGTTTTGACATCGGGTTAAAATACGTATTTAAAAATAATACACGGGTGAAAACAATACTTCCTTGTTCAGTGTTTTTAGCTCACCTGTATTGTAAAAGCAATTTAAAAATCATCGTCATCGCTCTACTACTACTAATTCAGCGGGGGCAGTGTGTGTTCAGTACTGTACTTATTTGCAGATATTTCAATTCATATTGGGAAGTGACAGGTGTATGTAATCTAAAGGTGTATCCATTATATCCAAAGAGCCAAAGACCAAGATCAAAGCAAAGTCACAATAGCAAAAGGCAAATAAATACAAATAAATATATATACAAATATTGTAGAATTGCTTGCTTCCAAGTTAATTTTTAATAAAATAAATAAAATAAAGATATGTTTTTTCAGCTTCGGTCATCGGTACTACTTTTATTTTATGAATGTATTTTTCTTTTATTTAAAATAAAATAGACAACTGGAGATATGGCCTTCCACTCGCCTGTAAAAGTAACTCAAGCAATATATGAGGGTCACCATCATCACCCGTATGGTCCTGTGGACAACACCTTCTCTGATTGTGACGAGATTAGAGTAAACGACGACGATTTTGATCATGAAAGTGACTGGAAATTGGCTCATTACTTCCCAGGAAATGGAATATGGACACCGGAATCAATTCCAAGTGTGGTAAATAATTAGATTCGAATTTGAAAATATTTTAATTTTACAAAATGTCATTTTTATTACATAATTATTTGTAGTTTTATACATACATGCGGATCTACGTTAAAAAGGAAGCAATATTTTCTATAAACAAACTAAAAATTATTTCATAGTAGATGTAACGGGGGTTTATATGGTAGTACTGAAAGTTTAAATTGCGTATACATGTAGTTCACGCGCAAAGGGTGTAAGTACTACATATAACAGAAAAGACGCTACATCGTCTGTGGAGAACCAAAATGAATCGTATCCATTTGTAGCTAAAACAAACATCGACTAACTATATAATTTAAATAGAATATTTTGCACTTTTAAAAAATATGTAAATAGATCATTCTACAATTTTCAAAACGGTGTAAATAGAAAATTTTACGATTTTCAAAACCATTTAATTAAAACATTTTGCACTTTTCAAAAACATGTAAATAGACCGTTTTGCACTTTTCAAAAATATGTAAATAGAACATCTTATGCTCTTCAATAACATGTAATCAGAACGTTATTTTGCACTTTTCAAAAACATTTAATAAAAAAAATTTTTACTTTCCAAAAATATGAAATAAGAACATTTTACACTTTTAAAAAACGTAATTAGAACATTTTGAACTTTTCCAGAAATATGTAATTAGAAAATTTTACAGTTTTCGAAAACTCAATATTTGTCATTATTTAATTAATTTTGCACAAAGCGAAGATTTAATTTTTTCCATTCACATAATTGGCTTGCAATACAAATATTGTAGAGTGACTTAATTGCTTTCAAGTTATTTTTTTATAAAATAAATAAAATAAAGATATGTTAAATTTTCAGCTTCGGTACTATATTTTATAAATGTATTTTTCTTCTATTTAAAATAAAATAGACAACTGGAGATATGGCCTTCCACTCGCCTGTAAAAGTAACTCAAGCAATATATGAGGGTCACCATCATCACCCATATGGGCCAGTGGACAACACCTTCTCTGATTGTGACGAGGACAGAGCGAACGACGAAGATTGTGATAGTGGCTGGGAATTGGCTCATGACTTCCCAGGAAAGGAAATATGGACAAAGGATTTAATTCCAAGTGTGGTAATTAATTAGATTCGAAATCGAGAATATTTTCATTTTACAAAACGTCATTTTTATTTTCATTACACATAATCATTTGTACTTTTATGCATGCATGCAGATCTATACGCTAAAGGAAAAAATATTTTCCATAAACAAACTAAAAATTATTTTATAGTAGATGTGAGATGTAACGGGGGTTTATATGGTAGTACTGAAAGTTTAAATTGCGTATGTCGTTCACGTGCAAAAAGTGTACTACATATAACAGAAAAGACGGTACATATATCGTCTGTGAAGAAACAAACTGACCCGTATCCATTTGTAGCTAAAAGAAACATCAACTAACTATATACTAAAATATTGAAACTTGAAACATGTCTTCAAAGCATTTAAATAGAATATTTTGCACTTTTAAAAAATATGTAAATGTATCGTTCTACAATTTTCAAACCGGTGTAAATAAAACATTTTACGCCTTTCAAAAACATGTAATAATTACAAAATTTTGCACTTTTTAAAGACAAGTATATAGAACGTTTTGCAATTTTCAAAAACATTCATGTATTTAGAAAATTTTACACTTTCCAAAAATATGAAATTAGAACATTTTGCACTTTTAAAAATCGTAATTATAACATTTTGAACTAATCCAGAAATATGTAATTAGAAAATTTTACGCTTTTTGAAAACTTATTATTCGTCATATTATTTAATATATTTGGGACAAAGCGAAGATTTAATTGTTTGAATGTACATAATTGGCTTGAGGTACAAATACTGTAAAATGACTTAATTGCTTCCAAGTTATTTTTTATAAAATAAATAAAATAAAGATATGTTAAATTTTCAGCTTCGGTACTTTATTTTATAAATGTATTTTTCTTCTATTTAAAATAAAATAGATAACTGGAGATATGGCATTCCACTCGCCTGTAAAAGTAACTCAAGCAATATTTGAAGGTCACCATCATCATCCATATGGGCCTGTGGACAACACCTTCTCTGATTGTGACGAGACTAGAGCGAACGACGAAGATTGTGAGAGTGGCTGGGAATTGGCTCCTGACTTTCCAGGAAAGGAAATATGGACAAAGGATTTAATTCCAAGTGTAGGAATAATGACCTTAGCACCAGATCCAGCCATCGTCGTCGAAGAAAAGTTGACACTCTCTCCTACTGTTGAATCTCCAACAAAGACCTCTTTCGACGACAAATCATCTGGTTATTATTCTACATCATCATATCATGGACAGGCCGAACGTTCTATTGGATCCCAGGCAGGTCATATTTCGAGTTCAAGAGGCCCCAGTGGGGGCCAGAGGGCTTTTAGAAGCAGTGTGCACAAATAAATATAAACTTATTTGGGAAGGTTAATTAATTTAGGGGATGGGGGAGGGCAATATGAAAGTGGGAGAAGTCCAAACTTTGTCACATTTTCCAAGCAATTGTAGCTGGAAATCAAAGTTCCTACTGAGCTACTTACCTACTCTAAATTCTCATCCTTCTAATTCTACAATATTATATTGATTGTGCCCATTGCAAAAAACTGTAGTAATGACTTGGCAATGTTTCTGGGAATATTTACAATTTGTAAAAACCAGTTTAGCAATGCATTCTTTCCAGCAGCAGATTAATAATGCATTTTGATATGCCTTTTGTAAACCGCGCACAGTTTTAGTATAACTGTAACTCTTTTTTATTCTTGTTTGTACTTTTTTTTGCAATTTGCCTAGTTGGTGGCCTTTATGGTATCATAAAGTGGCTAACTTGTATTAGCAAAAACTTATTTTAATTGTAAACCACAAATTACTAAATGAATTCACATGTGTAATATTACGAATTTTCGCACCATTCGCATTTTATTACATAATTAATAAAGAATAAAAACAATATGATTGAAATAAAATAATGATTATGACATTTTTAGACATGGGTATGGGCATTTGATTTGCATATCTAGTTTTTCCCTATTTCCTACACGTAAATTTTCGCCTTCCTAAATCCTCCCTAAAGTGCTCGTAGAAGCTAATTAGGTAATTACTCCTGGGGTTAAGTCCTCACTTCCTCTGCTTTTTTAAATTAAGGATTTCGTCGATGAAGAATGAAGTTTGATCATCTCCTTTTGGAGCTAAAATGAATTATGATCATCTCCATTCTGATTACAAATTGGTTTTGATCATCTCCATTTTTCATGAAATACGCCAAATGAGATATGGTAATGATTAGTTGATGGTTTAGTAATTTAAGAATAAGTAAATTAAGGGTCATCCATAAATGACGTCATCAAAATATCCCCATTTTAAGTCCCTGTGACCCTCCTATCATCAGAGTACCTGTTGGGTAAATGGCTATCTGTAGCATGCGATATCATGAATGTCCAAGTAGGCTGCTTGACCATACCCATGACGTCATTTATGGGCGACCCCTTAATTTTTTAAACTTTCAATAATGATTTATTGATGAAATAATCCCTGGTCTCATGAATTATGTACTAATTTATTAATGTGATTAAATCATTTCATCAATAAATCATTATTGAAAGTTTAAAAAATTAAGAGATCGCCCATAAATGACGTCATGTGTATGGCTAAAGAGCCTACTTGGATATTCATGATACTGCATGCTAAAGATAGCCATTTATCAAACGGGTAATCAGATAACAGGAGGGTCATAGGGACTTAAAATGTGGATATTTTGATGACGTCATTTATGGATGACCCTTAATTTACTTAGTTTCAAATTACTAAACCATTAATTAATCATTAGCATATCTTATTGGCCGTGTTTTATGAAAAATTGAGATGATCAAAATTCATTTTAAAGCAGAATGGAGATGATCAAAATTCATTTTAGCCCCAAAAGGAGATGATCAAACTTCATTCTACATCGACGATTTATTTGATTATTAATAGTATTTATTTCTTCATCTTCATTTTGTTTTTGTAATTTAGCTAAATGAATAATATCCATAATGAGTGTTACACTTATGCATTAGTATTATGTAGCTGAACGAGTGAATTATGAATTCTTTTTTTGTTTCAATTTAAGCTCAAAACTCTGGCTTCCAATTTTTTGAAAAACAATTTTTATCCCATTGCATTTGATGGATTTTTGAAGCATATACGGCTTCGGCCACAGACAGAGACTGACAGATAAAGTCAATGCGACAGAGTTTCATGAATTGTCATACTACCTACTAACGTAGATAGTATTTAATGTACCTAGGTAGGTACCTATATGGGCTTTAAAAGGATGAAGTTTCTACCTCCCACATATTAAAAATGCAGGTAGTTCCTGGTTCATCTCTTGCAGCCAAAACTGCAACAAACTTGGAAAAATACCAATATGTACATACCTATCTACCCACTTTTACCATTAATACACAGTCGTGCTGTCTACTGTGTAGTGCGTACTGTGTAGTGCGTACTGTGTAGTGCGTACTGCGTACATCGCGAGTTGAGTATAATTTCTTTTGCGTATCGCTTTTTGCTACATAAATAGTATGGTAACTAGGCAGTACGAGGCATTGACGTTTGTGTATAGCTGAACTGTCAACCTATTTTCATCGTGTTCCAGAATCATCTAGACTTTAAATTCGTAGTTTCATTTGAGTTTTGACATCGGGTTAAAATACGTATTTGAAAGGATTAGCACGGGGAAAAATACTTCTTTGTTCAGTGTTTTTAACTGACCTGTGTTGTAAAGTGCCAAAGACCAAGATCAAAGCAAAGTCACAATATCAAAAAAACATTATTATACTGCTGGCATTGGCGTGCATAGTGACTCACAAGATTTACACTACAAACAAGGTATACCTACTCATTAAATTAATCAAACTCTGGTTCTAGTTGTGTTGTACCTGTAATTATACTTAATAGTAAAGTCCAGCAAATCCTATTTTTAGCTACGTATTGACGTATATCATCTTGAACGTGCTACACTAAAATTACTGTAATACAAGTGTTTATACAAACATCCTAATTCAATACAAGTTGTTCTAAAAGCATCTTATTAAAGGTAAGTTATTGGTTGCTTATTAGATTATAATACGTAATAGGTAATGGCCAGTAAGCCAGCATATACTATCAACTATATTTAAGATAGTACTGAGATCACACTTTTAGCGTTAGTAAATTATATCGGTATTTAATTAGATTTGAGATTCGAATTAAAAAATATTTCTATTTTACAAAGCGTCATTTTTATTACATATTCATTTGTACTTTTATGCATACATGCGGATCTACGCTAAAGTAAAAAATATTTTTTATTTCTATGAACAAACCAAAAATTATTTCATAGTAGATGTAACGGGGGTTTATATGGTAGTACTAAAAGTTTAAATTGCGTATGTAGTTCACGTGCAAAGAGTGTATTATGTACATATAACAGAAAAGACGGTACATATCAGTATCGTCTGTGGAGAACCAAAATGACCCGTATCCATCTGTAGCTAAAAGAAACATCTTTCACTTTTAAAAAATATGTAAATATAGATAATTCTACAATTTTCAAAACCGTGTGAATAAAACATTTTACGCTTTTCAAAAACATGTAAATAGAAAATTTGACGATTTTTAAAAATATGTTATTAGAAATTTTTGCACTTTTCAAAGACATGTAAAAAGAACATCTTATACGCTCTTCAATAACATATGTAATTAGAACGTTTTGCACTTTTCAAAATATGTAAATAGGACATTTTCCGCTTTTCAATAATATGTCATTAGAAAATTTTACACTTTTCGAAAACTCAATATTTGTCATATTATTTAATTAATTTGGCACAAAGCGAAGATTTAATTTTTTGTATTTACATAAAATTGGCTTGTGATACAAATATTGTAGAAGAATGACTATTGCTTCCAAGTTATTTTTTAATATAATAAATTAAATAAAGATATTTTAAATTTTCAGCTTCGGTGCTATATTTTATTTTATTGTTCTTCTATTTAAAATAAAATAGACAACCGGAGATATGGCCATCAACTCGCCTGTAAAAGTAACTCAAGCAATATTTGAGGGTCACCATCATCACCCATATGGGCCTGTGGACAACAACTTTTCTGATTGTGACGAGAGTAGAGCGAACGACAAAGATTGTGAGAGTGGCGGGGAATTGGCTAATAACTCCCCAGGAAATGAAACATTGACAAAGGAATTAATTCCAAGTGAGGTAATTAATAAGATTCGAATTCGAAAATATTTTCATTCAACAAAACGTCATTTTTATTACATAATCATTTGTACTTTTATGCATACATGCGAATCTATACGCTAAAGGAATAAATATTTTCCATAAACAAACTAAAAATTATTTTATAGTAGTTGTGAGATGTAACGGGGGTTTATATGGTAGTACTGAAAGTTTAAATTGCGTAGGTAGTTCACGTGCGAAAAAAGTGTACTGCATATAACAAAAGACGGTACATAAGTATATCGTCTGTGAAGAACCAAAATGACCCGTATCCATTTGTAGCTAAAAGAAACATCAACTTATACTGTATAAAAAAATATTGAAACATGTATTAAAAGCATTTAAATAGATTATTTCGCACTTTAAAAAAATATGTAAATAGATTGTTCTACAATTTTCAAAACGGTGTAAATAAAACATTTTACGCTTTTCAGAAACATGTAATTAGAAAATTTTGCACTTTTCAAAGACATGTAAATACAATATTATTACGCTTTTTAATAACATGTAATTAGAACGTTTTGCACTTTTCAAAAACATGTAATTAAAAATTTTTTTCACTTTCCAAAAATATGAAATTAGAACATTTTACACTTTTAAAAAACGTAATTAGAACATTTTGAACTTTTCCAGAAATATGTAATTAGAAAATCTTACACTTTTCGAAGAATCATTATTTGTCATTATTTAATTAATTTGGGACAAAGCGAAGATTTAATTTTTTCAATTTACGTAATTGGCTTGCGATACAAATATTGTAGAGTGACTTAATTGCTTCCAAGTTATTTTTTATAAAATAAATAAAATAAAGATATGTTAAATTTTCAGCTTCGGTACTATATTTTATAAATGTATTTTTCTTCTATTTAAAATAAAATAGACAACTGGAGATATGGCCTCCCACTCGCCTGTAAAAGTAACTCAAGCAAAATTTGAGGGTCACCATCATCACCCATATGGGCCTGTGGACAACACCTTCTCTGATTGTGACGAGAGTAGAGCGAACGACGAAGATAACTTGCCAGGAAATGAAACATTGACAAAGGAATTAATTCCAAGTGTGGGAATAATGACCCTAGCCCAAGATCCAGCCATCGTCGTCGTCGAAAAGTTGACACCCTCTCCTACTGTTGAATCTCCAACAAAGACCGCTTTCGACGAAAAATCATCTGGTTATTATTCTACATCATCGTATCATGGACAGGCCGAACGTTCTATTGGATCCCAGGCAGGTCATATTTCGAGTTCAAGAGGCCCCAGTGGGGGCCAGAGGGCTTTTAGAAGCAGTGTGCACAAATAAATATAAACTCATTGGGAGGGTTATTAATTTAGGGGATTGGGGGAGGGCAATATGAAAGTGGGTGAGTTCCAAACTTTATCAAATGCCTTTTGTACACCGCGCTCAGTTTCTGTGTAAGTAACTGTATCTCGGAATTATTCGTTTTTGTTCTTTTTTGCAATTTGCCTGGTGGCCTTTATGCTTTCATAAAGTGGCCAGCTGTAATTATTAAAAACCTATTTTAATTGTAAACCACAAATTACTAAATGAATTCACATGTATTGTGTAATGTTACTAATTTTCGCACCATTTGTTTAAATAATTAATAAAGAATAAAAACATTATGATTGAAAATAAAAAATAATGATTATGACATTGTTCAAAACATGAAGTTCATAAACATTGAATAATAATTATTTTATTAAAGTTTAGTGAGAATTAATTTTTATTGTGTTAGATCATGCATTTTTAATTAATCTATTTTTTGAATTATAATTTATTAACAATTAGAATAATAAATTTAATTAACTATAAAACCAAGCAACGAGCTGACCAACACCTACACACTAATATGTACAAACGTTTGGGGCCTTATGGATCCTACATAGATGATACTGCATCTAAGAAAGTTGTAAGTCATTCAGGCAGCCTTAAGTTCCTTCTGATTAGTATGATACACAATTAGTATATCGTCGGTGAAGAGCCAAAATTACCCATATCCATTTTGAGCTAGAATAAAAATGAGCTATATGTAAAATATGGTTTTGATTTAAATTTGAACTTTTGCTACTTCTTTTGAAGGGAAGATTAACTGCACTTTATTTCACTGTATGACTGAACGCCTACATAGTATAATTACTGTATTACCTCTAATAGTACACGGCTACACAGATATAATGCATTATACAGTTATAAGTTTTTGCAATAATTGCTACAGGCTACAGTCCAGCATACATATTTGGCATTAGAAACTACTAACTTGTGTACCTGTACTTTACACTACACTACGTGTGGGACTCTTCCACCTACTGTAATTATTATCACTTCAGATCAGATCTTTAAATTTTGCTAATAAAGTTTTCATCCCATTGCATTTGATGGATTTTTGAAGCCTTAGGCCACAGATAAAGTCAATGCGACAGAGTTTATGAACTGCTTTACTACCTACTAACGTACATAGTATTATATGTAACCTATTGTAACATAATATTATGGGCTTTAAAAAAGGGTAAAGTTTCTACCTCTCACACATCAAAAATGCAGGGAGTTCTTTTCCTGGTACATCTCTTGGAACAAAAACTGCAGTGTAACTTGCAAATAAATACCTAATACGGCGTACATACCCATATACCTACTTAACTATTAACATATAGACGTTACTGTCTACTGCGTAGGGCGTAGTGCGTACTGCGTACATCGCGAGTTGAGTATAATAATCGATTTTTGCTACATAAACAATTTGGTAACTACTTAGGCAATACTATACGCATATGACGTTTGTGTGTGGCTCAGCTGTCAACATATTTTCATCGCGTTCCAGAATGTTCCAGAATTCAATGAATTCATCTAGAATAATCTAGATTTAAGATTCGTAGTTTTATTTGAGTTTTGACATCGGGTTAAAATACGTATTTAAAAAGAATACACGGGTAAAAATAATACTTCCTTGTTCAGTGTTTTTAGCTGAACTGTATTGTAAAAACAATTTAAAAATCATCGTCATCGCTCTACTACTACTAATTCAGCGGGGGCAGTGTACAGTACTGCACTTTGCAGATATTTTAATTCATATAGGGAAGTCGGGAAGTGAAAGGTGTAAATGTAAAGGTGTATCCAAAGAGCCAAAGACCAAGATCAAAGTAAAGTCGCAATAGCAAAGGTAAACACATTATTATACTTGTGGCATCCGCATGCACAGTACACAGTGACTCATAAGATTTATACTACAAATAAGGTACTCCTACTCATTAAATCAATCAAACTTTTGGTTCTGGTTGTGTTGTACCAATATTATACTCAATAGTAAAGTCCAGCAAATCCTCTTTTTAGTTACCTATTTCATCTCGAACGTGCTACACTAAAATTACTGGGATACTAAAAGTGTTTATAGAAACATCCTAATTCAATACAAGTCGTTCTAAAAGCATCTAATTAAAGGTAAGTTATTGGTTGCTTATTAGATTATAATACGTAATAGGTAATGGCCAAATAGCCAGCATATACTATATGTAAGAGAGAGAGAGCACTGAGACCACACTGTTAGCGTTAGTAAATTATATCGGTATTTTATTAGATTCGAATTTGAAAATATTTTCATTTTACAAAACGTCATTTTTATTACATAATCATTTTGTACTTTTATGCATCCATGCGGATCTACACTAAAGGAAAAAAATATTTTCTATAAACCAACTAAAAATTATTTCATAGCAGATGTAACGGGGGTTTATATTATGGTAGTACTGAAAGTTTAAATTGCGTATATGTAGTTCACGTGCAAAGAGTGTACTATGTACATATAATTGAAAAGACAGTAACTACCTAAAAGTATCGTCTGTGAAGAACCATAATGACCCATATCCAATTGTAGCTAAAAACAATATCCACTATCTAAAAAACTATTAAAATATCACCATCTTGAAAGCATTTAAATGGAATATTTTACACTTCTTAAAAACATTTAAATAGAACGTGTTTCACTTTTCAAAAACATGTAAATAGAACATTGTGTACTGTTTAAAAAACATGTAATTAGAACATTTTTATTGTTCAAAAACATGTAAATAGAACATTTTGCACTTTTCAAAATACATGTAAATAGAACATCTTTCACTTTTCCAAAACATGTACCTAAATAGAACATTCTGCGTTTTTCAAAAACATGTAATTAGAACATTTTAATCTTTTTAAAAACTCCTAATCAACATTTTACGCATGTTTTTCATTTCGCTTTTATTACATAGCTCATTTTAATACTAGTTTAAATTGGATATGGGTCATTTTGGTTCTTCACAGGCGATAAGTATTTTTCATATTATATATTCATTTATGTAATTTGGCACCAAGCGAAGATTAAATTTTGTGTATACTTAGGTAATTAACATTGGCTTGTGATACAAATATTGTAGAATGACTGACTTCCAACTTATTTTATTACTAAAATAAATTATACCATGTATATTTTATAAAGGTATTTTTCAGCTACCTACGTTACTATATTTTAATTATTGTGAATGTATTATTTTTGTTCTATTTTAAAAAAAAAATAGATAACTGAAAATGGCCTTCTTCGCGCCTATAAAAGTAACTCAAGCAAAATTTGAAGGTCACCATCATCACCCATATGGGCCTGTGGACAACACCTTCTCTGATTGTGACGAGAATAGAGGCAACGACGACGATTTTGATCATGGGAGTGACTGGGAATTGGCTCATTACTTCCCAGGAAATGGAATATGGACACCGGAATCAATTCCAAGTGTGGTAATAATGTCCCCAGCTCCAGATCCAGCCATCGCCGTCGAAGAAAAGTTGACACCCCCTCGTGTTGAATCTCCAACAAAGACCTCTTTCGACCAAAAATCATCTGGTTATTATTCTACATCATCATATCATGGACAGGCCGAACCTTCCATTGGATCCCAGGCTGGCTTTAAATCCAGTTCAAGGGGCCCCAGTGGGGGTCAGAGGGCTTTTAGAAACTGTGTGCACAAATAAATATAAACTTATTGGGGAGGTTAATTAAGGAAATTGGGGGTGGGGCGACATGGAAGTGGGTTAGTTCCGATGTGTATCACATTTTCCAACGAATGAATTTTTGATGGAAATCAAAGGTCCTACTGAGCTACTTACCTACTCTAATTCTATTCATTGTACTTTTGCAACATATTGATTGTAAAAAATGTAACCACTGCAAAAAACTGTAGTAATAACTTGGCAATGTTTCTGGGAATATTTCCAATTTGTAAAAAAAACAACTTATAATAGCAATGCATTCCTTCTAGCAGATCAATTTAGTGCCTTTCGTAAACCGCGCACAGTTTCTGTATAAGTAACTCGTATTATTATTCTTTTCTGTACTTTTATTTGCAATGTGGAAAGGATTTCTTTTGCCATTTTAAAGTTGCTAACTTTAATTACCAAAAAATTGTTCTAATTGTAAACTATAAATTACTAAAGGAATCTAAATGTGTAATGTTACGAATTTTCGCACTATTATTTGTTTTAATAATTAATAAAGAATAATAAAATTTTTATTTTTATTTTTTAATGATTATAGCATTTATTGAAATTGTTCAAAAAATTACAATTTCATAAAAACTTACTGAATAATAATAATAATTTCATAATACTATTTTTGAGTTTATTGAAATAATTATTGTATGATAATATTATTATTAATTTTTATTGTATTAGAATATGCATTTTTTATTTAAATTTTTATTTATTAGAATAATAAATTTAATTAACTATCATTCATAAAACCAAACCACGTGGTGAACAACACCTACTTGCACTAATACACTAACACCAAGCATTGAAAAACCGATAAAATGTCACTTTCCTTGGCCCATGACCTCTGACCTCACATAAGTCTTTTATTCTATCTTTATCTAAATTTTTTAGTATTTCGCTAATTTCGCATGTGCCTTCCTTCCTAAGTAGGTCGGATTCTTAACGGATACGACTACGGGTGGCGACTCACCGCACAAATTCAAGTTCAATGGGTACTACGATCAGGATGAAAGAGGATTGTAAGCCTGAATTAGGTGGGACTGTGGGACTGGGACAACATTGAATTAAGTTGTAATTTATTCGTATAGCCGTTAAAAAAACGATGCAGAGCAGACTGGTCACATTGAGAGGGGCAGTAAAATCCATTAATGCACAAATTATTTCATTCGAATTTTTTCGAGGGGAAAACTCCCGCCTTGATATTCTTCTCAAAAATGTAAGTAAAAAATATAACTGCTGTACTAACTGTACCGTGCTTCTTTTATATATTACCTCCCACACTTCGGTCGGTCTCCTGTAAATCCCGGGTCTCACATACATAACTCACGCGGAGTCTTTAGCATTGAATCAAATGAAGAGCTTAGGCTTTTGTTTTTTCATCCCTTATTTTCTAATTAAATACTCCCGGACTTAACGCAACGTTTGTGACGTAACTTCACCTGAGATTTATTAGAAGAAATAAAAACCAGTACATATACTACTTGCTACATATTAATTAAACAGAGAATTTTATGAACATTATTTTCATGAGGTGAACGACATACTGGAGAAGCACGGCTGTAAAACAGAGTACTTTGACTCGGCTGGAGATGAGGACGAGAATGAGAATGTTATTACGAATCCACCAGCTAAACTGTACAGACGTTCGGGGCCTTATCTATCCTACATAGATGATACTGCCTCTAAGAAAGTTGTAAGTCATACTGGCGTCATACGCGGTAGATTCTGTAGATTGTAGGCCCGTATATTATGCATGTGTCTTGTACTTCTTTGTTATATTTGTTATAAATTCTCGAAATTCATTCAACTATGTTTCGTGACCTTTTGAACTCGAACACGGAATCTTACAGCTAAGCAATGCAAGATATGAAGAGGCAAAGAAACTTGCGTCATCACTTGAAGAAATCAAATTACAAGTTTTAGCTTTCGGCGTCTTTGCTCGTGACTGTCCAAACTTGGAGCTTTTTATTTACATTGTAATGACATAAAGAAAATTTTATTTTTGAGCTGAGCTGCCCAATTATTTTATTTTGTATTTTATTTTAAAAAAGTAATTTTAAATTTTGAAATTTTCTAATTTTCACCGTATCTTATTTCTAAGGCTGATGCAATCGTAGGAAAATGCTCGATCGCTGCCTCAGAAATTCTCAACGGAGTTCACATTGACGACGACGACGACGAAAATTCAAATTCTACTGCACCCAGAACCAGGAGGGATAGGGATGGATTTATTAAAGGGGCGGAGTCAGGCCATCATCAGAATCAGGGTCCAGGTTTAGGTCAAAGGCTCGGCCACGGTCAAGGTCATGGTCAAGGTCAAGCAAGGGGTCATGGTCATAGTCAGAGTCACAAAACCTTACCAAGCACAGTTCATAGTCATCATGTAGCCCCTCCACCACAAGTACGTAGTTTTAACTTGTCGACACCAACACCGGTACGCCCAGTTACACCACCACCACCACCAGCGCCACCATTAGCCAATTCAGGCAGCATAACTTCCCCATTTTCAGCTCTTCCAGTTCCAGCTCAAATCCCATTTTCAACCCCTTTTTCACGTCCACGTCCGAGTTACAGTCATGCTCCGGGTCATTCCATCATACGAATAACAAGTTTGGGTGCGAAGGAAAGGGACGAAGAGGATGAAGTTGTGGTTGAAGACACTTTAAATGAAGATGAGAGCGACGTCGGGAGTGACAACGGGAACGGGAACGATTCTTCCGTTTCTTCGACGGCATCGTCTTCCCATTCTACAGCTGCAGCAGATGAAGCAGCTGAGTTTCGAAATAGATTTTCAATGGCTAGAGGGGTAGCTACAATGGCTGCCTCTACTGGGACTACTGGAAGAAGAACGACATCAAGTCCCTCTCATATTTTGTGGGGTCGATCTAAGGTCTCTTGTCAAATGCAAAGTTAATTCTTTAGTTTTTAGCAGCGTGTTTGCTCTGTGCGTATTTTAAAAATTTCTTGTTTTTGCCGTTATGTATATAGATGCAGAAAAAACCCATTCAAAAAAAATGGAAGCTGCCAGGAGTTGGAGGAATGAATTCATTCTGACATTGTACGCTAATTAACTAATTATATAATTGCATAAAAATTTACAGTTTCACCATTTTTCTCACACAGCGACGTTCCTCTTTTACTGGCAAAATTTTTTAAATTTTACAATAAAAAATATGTTTTTTCAAAATTTTAAGTAATAAATTCCTGCGTGCAGGAAAATTGCATTTTAAATTGAATTTTTTTGAAACTCTATTTTTATATAGTTCACTAATTTATTTTTGATAAATAATTAAATTGACATTACAAACCTAATCTTATCAACGAAAAGACGAGGTCGAAATTCTAATACGTTTTTCAAAAACCAGAGGGTGTACAATTACTTAATGCGTTTTACATTATAAGTTACATATCGTCTATGAAGAATCAAAATGAACCCATTCCAATTTATGCTAGAATTAAAATGAACTATGTCAAAAAAAGACGGTAAATAAGATACATGCTTACAGTGCGAATCACGAGTTTATAAAATGAGCAAATTGTTGTATTTACATTTTTTTTTTAAGGTAACAATGTCCTGCTATTTACGTGTTTTTTAAAAGTGTAAAATATTCTATTTGAATGTTTTTGGAAAGTGCAAAATATTTTATTTACATGTTTTTCAAAAGTGTCAAATTGTTCTATTTTTACGTTTTAGAAAAGTGCAAAATATTGTATTTTGGACATGTTTTTTAAAAGTGCAAAATGCTACATTTACATGTTTTTGAAAAGTGCAAAATGTTCTATTTGCATGCTTTCAGGATCATGCTATTTTAATTTTTTCAGTAAATGGTGCATTTTGTTTGAAGCTAAAAATGAATATGGGTCATTTTGGTTCTTCACAGACGATATTATGCACGAAAGTCTGAAAAGATTATTATAAAGCATTATAAACCTAACAAAAAAATGTGAGTGACCGAGCTAAAAGTCTGGATCTTATTGCAGAAGAACTTGACTTGGGTCTTCCTGTCTTTGTCGTTGTCGTTGGTGGAAAAGTCAAAAAATTTAAATCAGGACCAACACCGTCTATTACATCCATTTCCTTGCCCGGTCTGACCACAGCCTCTGAAAGTCTCTTATTTTCCTCATTCATGATCCGCAAAGTTTCGTAATTAGACTTGGTTTTCTTAGTTCTGCCATGATTAGGTCCAAGATATTTTTCCTCGCATTCCATAACCTCAGAGAACATCTGCAGAGCATCACCCAGACTAATTTCATGAGATAAAATGGCAATATTCCGTTTTGTCTTGAGTGTGTCCATATGACTTGCCCCTAGTTCCTTTTCTTGTACTTGAAGAACTTCCCAAATGAGTTTGAGTGCTTTCCCCAGATCTCTTCGAGAATAGTACGTAAGTGCTAGATTATGCTTTGCTTTTAATGTTTCTGGATGCATCGGTCCAAGAACTTGTTCCCGCACCATGCAAACTTCCAAGTAGATTTTGAAAGCATTCTCAAAGTCACGTTTGCTATAGTAAACTAGTGCAATATTGTTTTTCGTTCTGAGTGTCTCTACATGATGAGGTCCTAACTCTTCACTCCTTGTTTCCAACACTTTTTGGTACATTTCTAGAGCTTCGTCATATTTTCCTTGATAGAAGAGGACCATTGCCAAGTCATGCCTTGTCCGGGAGGATCTGCGACGAGATATTCTATTAATTTGGTGTGAATTAATACTACTGCTAGTACTCTCCGAAGCTTCCTGCTCCGCTAATAGTTCAGTGATACTTTGTACTGATTTAATATGCCTCCCTCTTAAACAGTATGCACCCGCTAAGCTTAGCCGATATCGTTGGGTCATCTCATGGCACCTCCCATGCTTTTTTTCGGAGTAAGCGACAAGTTTCTCAAAGTATTTCTCCGAAATGGAAATTCGAAATTCGGAAATCATGATTTCGTTAGCGATGTACTCGGTGAATTCAAGAAATTCTGGTATGTCTAATTTACTTAGAATGTGCTCTGTGACGTGGATGACATTTGCTATAATATCCGTATACACCTGGGTGCGCTTTTGTTTCGATTGTAGGTATGTCCTGAAACGGTGTGTTAGCCAAATTAGTAGTTTAACTTCTTCACCGGGTCCGGATCGACTGGATTTTAAATTCTCAATAGTGACATCTTGAATCATCCGATGCATTGTGAAGTGACTCTCAGTGCTTTTTGTACTGACTAAGGAGTAGTCAGTGAGGAGTAGTAATGCTTCTGCAAGGTCACATGCAGTTCCTTCATGGTCATCGAACAGGTGGAAAAGTAGTTCGTTTGGTATATTTGTTGGTGATAAATATGCCATTACGTTCAAAACTTTAATTGCTAGCTCTCCATGTTGAGGATTTTGACTGATTTTCTTCAAGGTCACCCCCCAAATCCCAAGCATTGTGATTCTAGAACCTGAGTCTGACTCAAGAGGTGGTTTTTCCAACACGCGACGGTCCCCATTTTGGTAGTCGCTGATGAGATCCTTAATCCCGTACCCTTGTGACCCACTCTCGGTGTCAGTCTCGGTCTTAAGCATTGATTTTAATTTAGATTGCTGACGTATGACAGCCACAGAAGATTGAATGGCCAGTGGAAATAGACCAAATAGATGAGCAAGTTCCGATGCATTTGATACATTTTCGGGTGTTTCGTGCAAATTGAGCTGTGTCAATAGAAAACTAACACATTCTGGTTCCGTCCATAAATCCAGTTGGATGACTTTTTGAAGATTCCATTTTGTACTCCGGGAGGTCACCAGAATTGATAGCTGGGCAGATGATGTGGGTGGTAGGGAAGGGGGGAGAAAGCGCCGAATTCCATTTTTATTATCATCGGGTTTTTGGGATTCGGTTTCAGAGTCGTCAAGGGATTCGGCATTGTCAAATACAAGAAGGAGAGATGAATCTGGCCCACAAAGGCAGTCATAAATGTCATCTAGAATGTAGCGAAACTGCCTGGGCTTGTATTTATCCCCTTCTTGTGAGATTTGTGAGATCTTTAATTTTTCTTGAGCAAGTCGACGGAAGCAATCTTCAGCTGTAAGCGGATCTTCTGCATCGATCCACACGATGTGGTGGTAATTGAAACCGTACTTGTGGATATACATTCGCACTGTTTCGGTTTTCCCGATCCCGCCAAGACCAGTAACGATCGATGTTTGGGATAAGACGGTCATGATAGAGCCGGGTCTTTTGCAATCTTGAATGGCGAGGTGAAGATCTGTAAGATACTGCTCTCGTCCAGTGAAGGACTCTATAGGGTCCTTCACGTTAAATCTCACACGTGTGGTTGTTAGTGATAGAGCCTGTTGAAAAAGTTTAGTTCATTATAAGCTTGTTGCATTTTACAATATCGTATGTGAAGAACTGAAATGACCCATATCCGTTATTAGCTAAAAACAATATCAACTATCTACAAAAGTATTTAAATATATCTTGAGAGCATGTAAATAGAAAATTTTGCACTTTTAAAAAATTAGTAAATAGATCATTTTACACTTTTCAAATACATAGAATTAAAACATTTTGCACTTTTTCCAAAACATGAAATTAAAACATTTTACACCTTTTCGAACTCATGGAATTAGAACATTTTGAACTTTTCAAACACATGGAATTAGAACATGTATGTATGAGTTTAGAGATTTTCAACCTGAGGTTATATCCCACTCAACTTTACTGTGTGATTTGAAGTTCCCGCAAAGTAGTATTATACTAAATCTCTGCTAAATCGCATTGGGTTTCGCATCGTATTTTACTTTACTTTAATTACCTACACTTGTAGTATTTGGAGAATTAGAACATATATTATATATACCTATTAGAACATTTATTGCACGTTTTCAAAAAGATGCAAACAGAACATTTTACGTTTTTCAAAAACTCCTAATTAACATTGCACGCATGTTTTTCAGTTTGTTTTTATGACATATTTTGAGTGTAGCTTATATTTGATATGGGTCATTTTGATTCTTCACAGACGATATGTTTTAGCATTAAAGTGAAAGCAATTATTGAAAAAAATATTTAACAGTGTGTTTCGATGCAAGGCGAAGGCCCAAAAAGGATGCTTATTATAATATGTACCTAGTTTAATAATGCACTTACTTTATTACAACTTAAGGTCTTCGATATATTTTTGACTAACGGTAGGATTTCTCTCGTCATATTCTCCGTCCGTCGAACTGTCACTTGACTCTCCGTAAAGTTGTCTATCAAAATTTTTATTTCCGCCAAAATAGTTTCATTCCAATCATAAGATTGATCCTTAAGAATATTTTCAGAGATTTGCTCTGCAACAATGTTAAGAAAAATATTTTCTTTGCTTGTAAAATCGTAGACACTCAAGTTGTTGGGTAATTTATTGATATTTAGTGTGACTAGCTTTTCTCCAGCCTCGCTGCTGCTGCTACTGCTTATAACCTTTTCAAATTCCATTGGTCGGCGAAGCATATTATCTATAGTATAGTTTGACTTGACTAGTGCTGCGTGATCACGTTCAAAGATTTCAAATTTCCATGAGTTTTGGACATTGCTACTAGTAGTGGTAGAGGGGGTATTTACAGTTGGTTGGTAAACCTGAACGTCCTGAACAAAAACAGGGATCGCTTTGGTAAAGAAATCATACGGTGAAATATTTTTCTTTTTTGGTATTGCACCTGACGTCGTCCAGTAGTAGAGCCTCTCATATTATGTTTTTAATTTGAGCTTGGATTTAATTTTTTTTGCTAGACTTGGAATGGTGAGAGCCCTCAAGAGATGTTCCTTGGTCTCATTCTCAACCATGTACTGGAAACAAACTTCCCCTGCATACGTGGCTAGTAAATCGAGGGCTAGTAGTTGACGTTTTTGGGTTTTAGTATCATTATTAATAGTATTATTATTCGAGCTATTAGATTTGTTGGTGGAGTCAGGGCCGGAACCGGAACCGGAACCGGAACCGGAACCAACTTTTAAAAACATTTTATTTAGTTGAAATTCATAAGTGTAGTAGGCACGGACACCGGTATCAATGAAAAGTTGTCGAAATGCTGAGGAAAATTCTTTGGTGGAATACGAGTCCACAAGGGCGATCACAAGTTGTTTTTTCTTCACTTTCTTGATGTTATCAATTGACTTGAAAATAGTGGTTGGGACACTTGCTGGAGCTAGATCAAATGGACCCCCACAAAAGTATGAAGTGGAGCCTGCTACAACGGAAGCACCCCCGGCAATCACCTGCATCCCCATGCCCAACCCGCCCCCTCCATTTTCAGTCCCAATTTTGTCAATTTTTTGAAATTCCTGTACTGCTGATTTGACAAATGACTTTGTAAACTCGTACTCTGGCCGACTTTCCACGCTGCTGTTCAATTTGGAGAAATCTGTTTTGAGGGGAATGTCAATGATTGTTGTAGTAGTAGTTTCCATATTAATTTAATTAAATGCTTGTGTACACAGTCTTGTAGGTGGCACGGTACATGTAATATGTTATTGCTTGACCAATAATTGCCCGAAAAAAACTTGTTATTTACACACGCAGTTAAATTGTATTCTAAAAAAAATTATTGGTCAGCCAAAATATTTTCCATTTAAAACCTAGGTATTTTGGTATTTACTTAAAGCTTGAGTATATTACTGAATTTAGGCAAAAGCAAAAGTATTGTTACAGCTAAAGGAATGGTAGTTACTATTTTTATGAATTTAAGTTTTAAGCATTTCCTTTAAGTAGTACAGTAATAAAATATTGAATTATAAATGTACGTGCGGTTTCAATTTCCTGTTGTTGACTGCGGCGTTTGTTTTCGCTCACAATTATTTTATGCTCGAAACAGGGAACTATGAATCACAAATCCCCGTGAATTTGTTTATAAAGAAATATGAACGCATTTATACATACTGGGTACATTTTTGATTAGGTATTTATATAGTCTTGTTGCTGTGCATATGCAATTATATTTCGTCTGTGAAAAACCAAAATGACCCATATCCATTATGTAGCTAAAAAAAAATATCCACTATCTACAAAAATATTGACACATGTCTTGATAGCATTTAAATAGAAAATTTTGCACCTTTTCAAAAACATGGAATTAGAACATTTTGCACATTTCAAAAACATGTAAATCCAACATTTTACACCGTTCAAAAAACATGTAAACAAAACATATTGCACGTTTTCAAAAACATGGAATTAGAGCATTTTGCACCTTTTCAAAAACATGGAATTAGAACATTTTGCACCTTTTCAAAAACATGTAAATAGGATATTTTACATTGTTAAAAAACATGAAAATAGAACATTTTACGCTTTTCAAAAACTCGTAATTAACATTTTATGCATGTTTCTCATGTTTTTTTATGACATAGCTCGATTTAATTCCAGCTTAAATTGGATATGGGTCATTTTGGTTCTTCACAGACGGTATGTTACATACCATGTAGTGAACCAAAACCGCAATACAACCTTAACCTTAAAAAAATGCTTTGTCATAGGTATATCAGTTGAATGAATACTACAATATTAAGCTAAATTTGATATGATATAATATGAAATATGAACCATGCTGCATGCTGCAAGTAGTGGTATTCTATTCAAAAAATGATAGCAATAATTAATTAATGTTGTTTATTACCAATATTACAATTAGTTACAGTACTATAGTCACACTTGCTTCAAAAAAACATGAAAATTAAACATTAAAAATCTTAGCCTGAAAATATCAAATGACACACATTTAATTATAGTACGTGTAATAATTCTACTGGGAGCTTTTTGTCGTTGAACGAACAAAAATAATCGTCCCCAGGCCAGGGGCGAACTGGCAATAATATGAGAAAATTGGCCGTATCCCGAGGGGCCCTCTTTATATCTGGACTTTTTAATTGGGATGTCCGATTATAGGTGAAAATTGCTAAAGCATGCAACGTTTTTTGAAGATGGAGGCAGCCACCATTTTTATAGACCCTGTAGCCATGTTTTCCCGAGGCCCTATGTGGTTGGGGTCCCCAGTCCGCCCCTGATCGTCCCAGTCAACCCGCAACTGTCACAATCTATACAGAGACTATTTTCGAAAACACCAGCAGCACATCTCATCCTCCTTCTCCATCAATTCCATCTCCTCGGAAGAGAGTTCCCTGGGTCGATTATTAGGATCTGTCCAGGATGGAGGGAATGGTTTAATTGGGACGAAACCAGAGGGGACTTCAATCACAAAGCCCTCCGCATCATCAAAAGCAATCTCTGTCTCACTGTAGTCATCGTCGAAGTCGTCCTCTTCACTCTCGTCCAAGTCCGATTCTCTCTCAGGGGCGGGCGTATCAGATTTGTGCTTGGTCACGTGAGCATGCGCAGTAGGAGGTAACTTAGGAGAAAGTGGTGACTGGGAATATACGGATTTTTTGGCGTGGGCTTTTTTCATTAAAACAGGGTTGGGGGTTTGACTCACTTGTCGCATTCGATCTCGATGATGCCCTTTCTTATTAGGGTTTATACTGGGCTTGATACCTCTGGGGGTGGAGTTAGCATTATTAGGGGCGGAGGCATTTCGTTGCCTTTGTTGTTGTTGGACGAACCTTGCATTATTTCTCATACGAGCTCCTTCACTCCCGCTCTTGCGCTGTTTCCGCTTAATTGTGGGTGTTGCATCTAAATCAGCCGCTTCGGCGCTCGTGCCCGGAGCTGAACCTGACGGACGGGACTGAAAGGAAGTGCGCTCCTGAGAGGGGGATAAGGGTGAGGAGGTGGTGGCGGGAAGAATTTTATTCTTTGTGTTGTTGAGGATACCTTTTGAGGTTTGCGTATTCTTCTTTTGGCTTGGGCGCGCGGTTTGAATGTGTTTATCAGCTGTGGCTTTCTCCTGCGAGGGGATGAGGGGTTGGACGACGGGGCTGGATCCTTTGTGGCTGTCCTTTTTGTTTGTACTGTCTCGTGTACTTGCTGTCCCTGTTGTACTATTCATTCTATGTGCATGTATTTTTTATTTGTTTAATAATGTTGGTGTTTGGTGGGTGTATTGAGAGATGTTAATTACTCAATTAAAACTTGCTCCTAAATCTTAACTCAAAGTTTTAGCAGGGAATAATGCGATTGCATTGCTTCTAATTCTAACGCTGGTTCTAATGGATTTGATAGTTTGAATTTAAACTTGGTTTTTTGAGGAAGTGGAAAATGAAATACCTTGTTGAATACTGCTAATTTTAGCTTGGATAATTTTCTTAAGCCGGTACTTGAGGGCGAGTACATTTTACAGGAAATACTGTTTGATTCTAGCTTTTTTTGTTATAGTTCCGTATCAGTTAAGTTATCTTGCAACTTTAACTTCGTTAAATAATTATATTTTACATCAGAATAATAGTTTTCCTAGTAATGCTAAATTTAAATTTGGGTCTTTGAGTAATAATATTGAATTATTTAAATTCAATGGCTTCATTTTTTAAAATGCGTATTTCTTCTTCCTGTGGAATTTGGAATTAGGAATTATTACTAAATTGCAGACAAAATAGGCTTCTTTGGCTTTGCGCAATAATAACAACTTGCAACACGTCGTACCGCCACCCTTTCTGCCATTTTATCTGTAAGCACAATAATAAATAATAAGGTTCTTTAATATTAGATGACACATTTGACATTTGAGCCATCCGGTATCCAGATAATACTGACTCTATATAGTAAGTAAGTTGCTGAGAATGAATAAGGCATTGTAGCTTGAGTCCATCATTTTTTTAAAAGCATCCTTTTTGGAAGGCAGGGGTTCTTAATTCGTAAAGATAACACGTAATATTATTAGTTTTTTATAACAATGCCCCGGACCGGAGAAAGTGTGCCCTTTCATTTTTTGTCGCCGCCCACCATGTCCAAATGGTACTTGCGAGCACCGCCCACAAATGGTGTGAACAACCTCCCCTGGGGCATCATTATATGTACAAGTCGAATAAAAGGTTTCGAAGGTGGTCATTATGTCCCCTTCAAAAACTTCATGGGCTTTAGACGACGTAATGCTTTTACCTGTTAACTGGACTTACGCTACATTGCTTCTTCAAACAACATTAGTTAATTATGGGGATATGACTAATAAAAATGACTTACGTGTTAAATTCTTGATGGCATTAAATACGGACAGTGAACAGGACACTTTTAGTTAATTAGGCCTTATAACTTATAACCTCCAACCTCCAACCTCCCTCCCTGCTAACATTTTTTAATCATAAATCGTGACATCGTGACGTCTTGTGTTTGGTTGGGTTGGACTGGACCCAATTTGTGTCTAATGTTTGTATTGCCGTGAGTAGCGTTGGAAGTAACTTGTGACTGACTGAACGGAAACTTAATGAAAGGGTATTTATTTAATTGAAGTGAAGTATTTGAATTATTTGATATTTGAAATGACTCCGTTTATTTGTTTTATAAATGCTGGAATGCTAGAATGCTGTTCTACTGGACTGAACATTTTTTAAATTCTTTAAAAATCTTTGGTTCAAAACCGGCCATCCAGTGGCTTTTGCCAACCACTGCACTGATGCTTTCCTTGCATTAGCAACTCTCCTTGTTTTTGAAAAAATTAATTTGGTGTACGATTTTTCTAGTATTTTTTAATTTTTTTGTTTTTAGTGTTATTAATAAAAATAATAATCATTGATGTTTTTATTACATTATTTTAAAAAATATTCTGAAATCATGTAAACTGAAAATAAAGAAATTCAACTAATTAAAGTTTTGCATACGGGTGCCTTTAGTATCTATGAAAACTAAATCATTGTAAAATAAGTACATCGTACATCAATCAAAATTCAGACGTAGTTACGCAATAACTTTCAGGATTAATAACGTGCAAGTAGCAAGTGCAGGTATTACTAGTGATTTATTGAAAATTAGTCTAATCGTAGGAAAAACGCATTTGGATTTAGAATTTTATATCACAGTAGATAAAGCTTATAGCGTACAGCACATAGGGAATATATAAGCTAAGGTCATAGAAGAAAAATATATCGAAAATACGTTATAAGCATATTATAGGTAGGTACTTTGATATACTTTTAGTCAAAATATTCAGTAAAATATTTTTACTAAATTGCACATTTTTTACAACCTTGTAAAGTTACTCTAACAGTATTTTGGAAATAATTCTTTAAGCCGCCTATATATGCCTATGTAGCATATAGCCGTCTTTTTATTGTTGAGGCAATTCAAAAAGCTCGACGGGGATCTTTCCACCACCACCCCCAATAATTCCAATGATGTCAGCCAAAGTGAGGTTCTGTAAAAAGATTATGGTAAAAATCAAAAGTTAAAATTTTATACCAATCTCTTATAATTTACAAATTTCAAAAAAACTCAAACGGTGGACTCACCCCTAGGATTTCATTTCCAATGTCCATAATTAGCTCAGTCAAATTATCGTGTAGATTAGCTTCAAACATATTGAAAAGGATGGAAGCATATGAGTTGAACAGGATGTTGACAGCCTCATTTAATTCACCACTTTCATCAACATCCGAGAAAAGTCCTTCCACACGTCCTACGATCTCATACACATCCAAGTCAAAGGTCAAACTGTTCATCTTTAAATGTCCTGTGAGGGTCGTTCCGAGCTTGATTTTAGTGTGGAGTGTCGTTGAGCTGATTTTTACTGTGAAGGGGCCGTCACCATAAATTGTGAGGGGGAAGAGGGATGTCTCCAGGAGGTCGATCAGGTACTGACCTGTAGATTTTAATATTTGGAGTTAAATAAAAAATACAATAAAATTGACATTGCTAAAAAAAAGTATTGTAGAATTTGCAAATTCAACTGCAATTTTAACTTGTACATTATATTTGGTAAAATTGTATTTATCGCTATATATTAAAAGTTTTAGTTATTTAACCTGATAAAATAATTTCTGGGAGGTAGAATGTGAATTCAACACCGAGGGGAATCAGTGTAGCGAAGGCGTCTGTAATGTTAAGTTGGCCATGTCCGGCAAGTTCTACATCACTGGTTAAAAAATAAATAAATTCGTAAATTCATTATACCGAATTGCGAAAATCCGAAATTCAAAAAAATTCAAAATTTTGAGAGTAAATATTTAAATCATTATTATGAATGGTTCAAAACATACGTTGCATTAATGATACCATTGATATGGATAGAATCGTTAAGGAAGACGGGTATTTCGATCCCGGTTTCATTTAGAAGAGTTGTTGGATCTCCCAAGTCAGCTACGAATTTGTTAATGTAATTAGCGAATAGTTGACCGAGTGCGTTTGAGGCTCTACCATCTTTGCTTAGGATCACTTTCTCCAATGCTGCGATGTCAACCTTTCCTATATAAAAATAATTTTAGTTCAAAAAAAATTCCAAAAATGAATTAACTAATATTTTAATAAGCTAAGAATTTTACTGTAGTCTTACGCCATATTGCATATGCAAATCAAAATTTAATTTTTTAACGTTAATTAAATTTGAAGGAAATAAGTGTGAAGCCCGATCAAATTTTTACCTTGGCTCATGGGCAAAGTAAGTCCCAGCACCGTAGCAATGCTAAAGACGACAAAAGCGAAAAGAACTTTCATCTTTGAAAAAGTTTAAAATAACTTGCTATTGTTAGCCGTATATTTTAACTCTTAAATTGTGCCGATGAGTAAAATGACCAAGTAAAAGTGCAAGTATGAAATACACAATTTAAAATAAATTGGATTAATTTTAATTATTGGTATGTGGGCTGATTAAAATGGTTAAGTATAAACGGGGCTGATTGTAAGCATGTCAATTTCAAGTGTTTGTGTTTACCCAATGATAAAATTATCGTTTTGGTTTGAAAGTAATTGGTTTCAATTATGTTTACCTGACGAATTATTTGATTGATTATTGATTGACTGACACGAGTCTGATAGCTGGACACGGATGTGTATGGCTGTAAGTTACGTAGGGGTATAGGGGTATAGCATATAGCCAAGGCCGGACGAAGGAATTGCTTTTAGGCAGCAATTTTTTTCCATACAAAAAACACTATTTTGATTTTATTGATAGTTGTCTTTAGTAAAGCAAAATGTTGTATTTACATGTTTTAGAAAAATGCAAAATTTCCTTTTTACTTGATTCAGAAAAGTACAATAAATGTTCTATTTATATGGTTTGAGAAAAGTTAAAAATGTTTTATTTCTATGTTTTTGGAATGTACGAAAATTTTTATTTGCCTGCTTTTGAAAATTGTAAAATATTTTATTAGCATCTTTTTGAAAAGCCAAAAATTTTTTTTTTACATATTTTTTAAAACTGCAAAATGTTCCATTTACATGCTTTTTAAAAATTCAAGCGGCGGGTGCTGCCTGCGCGGGCCGCATTATCCACCCCTAAAGTACATCTAAATTATGTAAATTAATAAGCATAAGAATCTGCAAAACGTTCAAATCCAATCGGTAGAACGGATAAGCGAACCGGATTTTATAAACATTTTACTTCTAATTTAAAGTGCACAGATATAAATAATCGTTACATCTTGCAAAATTTTATGCAAACTGATCGTGAGACCATAAACCGTAACCGTATTGATGTACCGTTTTGATGTGAATTAATTCCAGGTAAATTATTAATATTTTAAATAGATTATTGCAATATTTTTAAAATATTCACAAATCTTGTAATCTTAAACTTGAAATTAAAGAAATTAATCCACCCAATTAATTTATGCATGTACGTATTAAGTATTAGGTATGTATATCTATGAAAACTAAATAATCATTAAAAAAATAATTATTTGATGCAAAATTAATTGCGTAATAACTTGTGAGTCAAAAACGTCAATAACTTGCACGTCCAAGGTGGATAAATAATGATTTATTGAAAATTAATCTAATCGTAGAAAACACTTTTGGATTTAGAATTTTATATCACAGTAAATAGCTTACAATATGGAGCATAAGCCAATTCAATGCTATACAATATCACGAGATATATATGTATATATATATATGTTATAAGTATAGTAAATATGTGAATGTAAATACGTGATCATTACATACTTTATATTTTTACCAAAATAATCTTGTATATTGTATGTGAAGTACGAAAATGACCCATATCCAATTTAAGCTAGAATCAAATCGAGCTATGTGCTATGTCATAAAAACAAAATGAAAAACATGTGTAAAATGTTAATTAAGAGTTTTTGAGAAGTGCAAAATGTTCTATTTACATGTTTTTGAAAAGTGTAAATTCGATTTTTACATGTTATTGAAAATTGTAAAACTTTTTATTTACATGTTTTTGATAAGTGCAAAGTGTTCTAATTCCATGATTTTAAAAAGTGCAAAATTGTCTATTTACTTGTTTGTCACAAGTGCAACATGTTCTATTAACATATTTTCGAAAAGTGCAAAACGTTTTATTTACATGTTTTTGAAAAGTGCAAAATGTTCTAATTCCATGTTTCTGAAAAGTGTCAAATGTTCTATTTAAATGCTTTGAAGACATATTTCACTATTTTAGCAGATAGTGGATATTGTTTTTTGCTACAAATGGATATGGGTCATTTTGGTTCTTCATAGACGACATAGTTATATTTCCATACAGTCCCATATACAGTGTGTACTGGAAATAATTAGACGCCTAAAAATGTGTCTATTTGTTTCTTATTGTTGAGGCAATTCCAAAAGCTCCACGGGAATCTTGCCACCACCACCACCACCGCCCCCAATAATTCCAATGATGTCTTCCACAGTGATGTTCTAAAGAAACAAATAATATGGTTCACAAAATTAAAATTGTATTTAAAAAAAAAGATTTTAAATAATTTAAAAATATGATTTACAAAAATGCACACAAAATATGCTTGACTCACCCCAAGGATGTCATTTCCAATGTTCGTAGCGAGCTGGGTCAAATAGTCGTGTTGTTTAGCTTCAAACATATTGAATTGGGTGGAAGCATATGAGTTGAAGAGGATGTTGATAGCCGTATTTAATTTCCCACTTGGGTCAAGTTCGGAGAGTAGTCCTTCTATACTTCCGCCGATGTCATACACGTCCACGTCATAGGAGAAGCTATTAAGCTTTAATAGTCCCGAGAGGGTCGTGCCGATCTTTATTTTGGTATTGAGTGTCGTTGCACTAATTTTGACTGTAAAGGGGCCTTCACCAGAAATTGGGAGCGGGAAGGCGGATGTCTCTAGTTTCATTAGGTACTTACCTGTAAGTAGGTATGCATTTTTCAAATTAAATAATAATACAATAAAAGCTTAGGGATCTTCCAAAAATGGTGTTGTCCGTAGGGTCAATGAACCCAATTGGGTACTGTTGACACCCCTTGCTAAAGATTGTCATTTACGCCTTACGCAATAACTAAGCTGATGACACGGAGGTCATAAGTATCTAAAAATTGTGATTTTTCCATGACGTCACTTATGGACGATCCCTTATTTAAATTTTAAAATACCTACCTAGATAATTTAGGCAGGTATTTTACAATTGGTTTTGTAAATTCACCTGCAACTCAATATAAATTCTGTATTCGTTTGTATGTATTATAAAATTGTAACTTATTATGGAATTGTATTCATCGCTAAAAGTATTTTAATTGTCTACCTGTTAAAATAATTTCTGGGAGGTAGAAAGTGAGATCGATTCCAAGGGGAATAAGTGTGGCAAAGGCATCAGTAATGTCAAGTTGGCTGTGTCCGGCGAGTTGTACATCACTGGTTAAAATAATAATTTAAATTAATAATTTATGAAAAATTCTTCCTACTTATTAATAATAACACCAATAAAACGTGTCCCACGTGTTACATATATCGTATATATGTGAAAAATACAAAATAACCCATATCCAATTTTATCTAGATTTAAAATCAGGAATGTAGAAAAAAACATTGAAAGAAATATATGAGTAAAATGTTAATTATTATGAGCTTTTAAAAAGTGCCAAATGTTCTAGTAAAAGTACAAAATTTTATATTAACATGTTTTTGAAATTTGTAAGTAAAATTTGTAAAATTTGTAAAATTTTATGTTTTTGAAATGTGCAAAATGTTCCATTTACATGTTTTTGAAAATGCAATATATTCTATTTAATGTTTTTGAATTGTGCAAAATGTTCTATTTACATGTTTTTGAAAATGCAAAATGTTCTATTTACATGTTTTTGAAATGTGCAAAATGTTCAATATTTGTATGTTTTTAAAAATTGCAAAATGTTCTATTTTCATGTTTTTGAAATTTGCAAAACGATCTATTTACATGCTTTTCAAAAGCGCTACACGTATAACAAACTAACGGTTTTACAGGGCCATAGACTTATACACCAAACTGACTTGTGCTTTAAATTTTAAAAATGTTCATATTAGTGAAATTGTAAATATTTTTAAGGTATTTAAAAACATACGTTACGTTAATGACACCACTAATGTCTATAGGGTCGTTAAGGGAGATGGGTATTTGGATCCCGGTACCATTCAGAAGAGTTGCTGGATCTGCCAAGCCAGCTACGAATTTTTGGATGGAACTAGCGACTAGTTGCCCAAGAGCGTTTGAGGCTTTACCATCTTTGCTTAGGACCACTTTATTTAGTTTATCCAAAGCTCCGATGTCAACCATTCCTAAAAATTTTAGTTAAAAAAGCATGAATTTAAATTCACTTATAAGGGATTCGTAGAAATGGGAAAACCGCTAGAAGGGACGAATTTAAAATATTTGGATTTTACTGAAAGTAAAATCTTCAATTTTGCAATCATAAGTCTTAAGTTCGCTTACAAGGGAAAGTCCCTTAAATGGTAATTAATACGAATTTTGGTTTCCCTTATAAGGGACTGATTTAATCGGTTATGTAGAGTATCTTATAAGTAAGTTATAAGCATGAACTTGACAGTGACAGTACCAAGGATGGAATATAGCGATTTTTAAAATTTTATGATTATATACATATCTATACTTTCTTGTAAAGTGTAAAAAGTTATATCTGTATATAATTATCCGCTAAATTGTAAAGCTGTACTAATGCGGGTTAATAGTTGCCATAGAAAACACCTACTTGGAGAATCAACGTGATGACATTGAAACCCCCACTCCGACTCAGACTCACACTGCCATTTGTGCGAACTGGAATGAGTTTTGATGTAATTGTTGCCGTTGCCATAGTGTGACTTTGGGAATGTGTGTTGGATTTAACTTTGTTGTTGATAATAATTTGTAGATTGTCCGCAACAAAATATTTTTATTTTGCTACTCAACTTTACTTTTTTATTATTTTTTTCAATAAATTTCTGAGCTATTGAGAAATAATAATAATAAATAATTATTGCTGATCAACAGTGCAATGCTGTACTATAGTAAATAGCAATGCTTTACTATAGTAAATACTGATTTAGTCACATTAGACATTAGCCAACTTACATGCCGTACACAAACGGTAACGCTTCAGTGAGGACTGGTTACAAAAACGTGACTGCTTATGTGGCACAGGCCTATGACGGTTCCCCAAATTACATTAGTCACCTGTCACCTTAGTCTTTTATGTTAGAGATATCCATTTTTAGGACCCTATGACTCCTCTGTCATCAGCTTAACTATTACAAAAAAGGCTATCTTTAACATAGCATGTCATCAATATATATGTAGACCCATTGACCTGACCCATGATATCATTTATGGACGACCCCCATACGGTTTCTGAGCATGTTGTGAGCGCCCACGGACTTGTATCTGAAAAAACCGTAATTACTGTTGTGAGCGCTCACAATATGCTCAGTAACCGTAAAGTCTAATTCATCCGAGTTGGCCTCACTTGTTTTCCAGCTTTTCCAGGTAAACATGCAGCCTTTCGGCCAGCAGCGGAGTCTCCAAGTTTCCAAGTGGAGTCTCCAGTCCGATCGCCCTCGCGGCAAACAACCAAACTTTTTGAGTTCATTCATTACCAAGCTATTCGCGGCAGCTCAGCACATATTCAAAGTTCAGTCCACAATAAACTAATATATTTCCTTTTACCAATAAGTTTCACTATATTACACATTTAATATTAACAATTAATTACTAAAAAAACACTGTTAACTACACGAGTATAAATGGAAGGTAATTTTGATTTTGTATTTAATATCGTGTATATGTCTATGGATGCGGATGCCGTTTCGGAAGGTTACGAAGTCAACAATAATTTTAATGGTCTACCTTACGTCATGATTAATTAGTACCCAAAGAAGTCCTATATGCACACAGTAACTAAAGAATAAAACCTGCCCTTGAAGAGTTGATGAAATGGACTTAACAGTATGCAACTCTCCGTAATGTCCAATCCTGGACGTCTCGTGACCCCAGGTGACCTGAGTATTGAGTTTTGCACTGTTTTGAGGAAATTTAATTGTTCACACTTCTTGATATTTTAATCGGCTGACACTTGCTCATATGCATAAGAATTTAGTGGTGCGAGTAGCGATTTTCCCATGTTTCCCATTATTAAACGGGGAAAAATGTTGATACGAGGTTGACCTGAGGTTAACCTGTCGTCTTCAACGCTATAGGTGCTACGGTGACCCGATGGCCAACGTGAATGATTCCAGACATAATTAATATACGTGAATGTACGCGTCACAATTTTCAATTTTTCGTTGGCTCATGCAGCCGGTGTAAGTTTCAAATAATGAAACACCCCGTTTTCGGTTTTTAATTATTTACATAAGAACCACGTGACCCCTGGGGGTCATTCGAAACATAATTATTATAATTAAAATTAATCCCCATAAACTGAGGTCAGTTTAAACTTATGAGACACATTTTACACAATGTTCGATACAAAATCAAAATTACCTTCCATTTATACTCGTGTAGTTAACAGTTAACAGTGTTTTTTTAGTAATTAATTGTTAATATTAAATGTGTAATATAGTGAAACTTATTGGTAAAAGGAAATATATTAGTTTATTGTGGACTGAACTTTGAATATGTGCTGAGCTGCCGCGAATAGCTTGGTAATGAATGAACTCAAAAAGTTTGGTTGGTTGCCGCGAGGGCGATCGGACTGGAGACTCCATTTGGAAACTTGGAGACTCCGCTGCTGGCCGAAAGGCTGCATGTTTACCGCTTTTCCAGTCTCTTTCAGTATGTAGGATGAGGCCGTTCCAATTCTTCCTTTGGTCTTTAGCTTTGCGCATTCGGTTGTAATGCATGACTGTGCAGATGGAATGAAGTAGAAACTTGGAGGATGGATGAGAACGTATGGTAGGAGCAACCAAACTGTATGAAAGCTATTCGTATGCAAGAGATGCTTTGAGTATATAAGCTCCGCCCTTATGAAGTCAACGTTACTGTGTGCTCGGTATACACGACGGACAGCAATAGTTGTCATAGCGTTAGCCAACATTTAAAGTAAACAGATTTGAGGATTTGACGGTTCATTTTTTGAGTGGGATTACGTGCTTCTCGACAACCATATCCAGCCCCGCTTTAGTATATGGATTATACTAGGCAAAAAGTGTCGATCCGGCTGGTTTTCTGGTGCACGGACGATGGTAGGGAAAAAGGGAATTTCCTTGAATTCAGTGTCAAGAATTTTCTTGCGTATGTGACAGGATACCGTAGAGAGGTAACAGCTTCCTTCGTTTTCGTTCTACTCATCCATAAGGATCAGCAGTGGTAAAGCAATGCATGCAATAGGGAAGCGTGCAGTGATGGCGTTGTGTGAAACTCTGTAATTTTAAAATTTTCCCCAATTCCTTGAAACTCCACACGAGTAAAAGTACCTACCTACCTACATGATAATTATTAAAGCAAATTGAACGTCATTTTCTCACGACTTTTCCAAACATTTATGACGTCATTGCTGCGTGCCTCCTAGATAAATTCACAGTCACAGTCACAGCAAAGCACTGTGCAATTTAAACAACCTTTGATACCGGCTATCTGCTGGCTGTTGCTGGGTACATAATAAATAATTGTATGCGCGAACATAGCAAACATTTGGAGTACATTTGGAGCTTGTGGGAATTTTAAGAAAATCAGGTTTTATTTGTAATGCTGAAGGTATAGGAAAACGAGCGCAAATGCAGTTCTCAGTACTGAATAGAAAGGATACGGTACGGAGCTTAAAGCTTCTCACTTCGTACAACTTCTCAAGCCATGCATAAAAATATTCTGCTCTTTGCTTAGTTTGCAAGGGGCCGTGCAGTACTGACGTCATGAAAATGAAAGGCGGGTGGATATTTAAACAAATGATTAATGCAAATTTTAAAGCTAGCCGTAAAATTAAATTGGGTGACTTATGCAGTGCTAAAATTTGGTACATGTGTCTGACATTATTTGTGCTCGGCTCCCGACACATACAAACACAGCAGACGCACATTTAATGGAAGCTGTCGGTAAAGTTTCTGATGACGTTGTTTAGCAATGAATTTTTAATTCACCACAATTAAATACCGTTATTACAGTCACATGTAAAACAGTAAATTTCTTAAGTATAATATTTTTCGTTATTGTTCAGTGTTTAAAAAAATGAAATAATTTAATAAACGTTATAATATCAAAAACAAATTTCGCATATTTAACTAAAAATTGTTTTGGTTTTCCCTATACAATTGAATGGCGTCCTCGTCACAGCCTTTGAACACGGAGCCAATGTCCTCCAAATCCAGCCAAATTAAATAGTCCCAATTGTAGATGAAATTATCCGTTGGCTCCTCCTTCTTAGGGACATGGTAGCAAATTGACTTCCCGTCCAGATTCTGACCTTCGAATAAAGTCCAGCTGGAGGTCCCGGTGGCAGTGAGAGACTGGATGGGAGCTGTGATATTTTCTAAGGCATCTTCCGTGATGAGAATCTCATCCCCACTGTAGTTCTGCTCTGTGTACAAACTGACGGCGTCCGTGGTCGTGTCACTGGCACCCCAGTGACGGAAGGAGTTGATGGTGGAGAAGTTGAGAGCAGTACAGGCCACGTTCCCACTAGTTATGTAGCCAAAGCTGAGCCAGAATTTTGTAAAGTTGGCCTCTTCAAAGATGTACCATCTGAATGGAACATAAATATACTCTGGTAACACAAATATAAGACAGATCACAGTTATATTATTATGGTAAAATGCAAAATGCAACATGTCATGTCATTTGTATTAGTTAAAATTGTTTATTGCTAATCGTAAGTACTGTGACACCGTAACACGATTAAATTAATGTTTAAATTTTATAAATTTTAAATTTGAGGTAGCCCCGAAAATTAATGTATATCGTCAGTGTAGAAGCAAAACAGCATCTTTCCAAAATATTTGCTGCAAGCAAATCCGTATATCGTCTCCAAAAAGTCTCAAAGCAAAACCGTGTATCTTCTCTTAGAACTTAGAATTTGTAGTGGAAAGATACGCTTTTGTTTGGTTTTAAATTTTTGGAAAGATAAGATTTTGCTTCCACTTGCACATCGGCGACATGTGTGTACTTTAATTGAGCTGCTAAGCTGCTACTACATGTAGTAGTAAAAATTATGTTCATAAAAATATGACCTACTTCCCGGTGACACAGCAGCTCTCCACCTCCATAAAATCCGAATAGTAGTCAGACGCATCGTCAACTCCGGCGTCAAAGTAGAGCGTCTCCCCTCCTGTCATATTAAGCCATAGCTGATGCTTAAAACCTGACCCAAGTCCAGCGGTCCAAAGCACTATCACTGTCAATACTAGTGATACACAAGCCCACGGTTTTTGAATGTTTTGTCTCATATTTAGCTAAACACACTACAGATACTAATTTTCAAATTAAATTGTAATTATTATAAAATTTGATTTGCCAAGTTTTATTGTGAATTAAAATGATTAGCTTGTGGTTTGTGTTCTCTATAATTGTAGTAAATACTTAGACAAAACTAATAAAGTTATTGTCAGCCAAAGTCTATAGCCTCTGTGCTGCTTACTTTTACCTGCAGCTGGGTTGTATTTTGTCTAATTGTGCAGTTGGGCAAGCTTATCACACCATTTTTGCGATTACACTATAGAGGCTAAATTATGCACGTTATCTGACTATGGCAAATATACCTATAGCGAAATCGTTTTCATTTAAGGAGTTAAATTTAAGTAGGTCAAAAATCAAGAACAAATAAAATATTTGATACACAATATTATATATATTATATTATATAGTATAGTAAATTCGACTTGATGTGACTTTTTGAACTCAAAATCTTGTCCACATAGAGAATCTTGCATTCGCTAAATTCTAATGTGTACATTTAGAACATCAGTATAAGTTTAAATGTGTAGGCATGTATATAACCTGTATATAAGATGGGTACTTAAATTACGGAAACACCTACTTCAGACTTATACCTGAACCGGTGAAAGTATAACTGGTAACTCACTGAAACTGTCCAGCTGAAGCTGTACACGCTGCGATTTTTAGGTTTCTACCAATAATTTTGTTTTAATAAGATGGTAAATTAGTACTCATTTAGGGAAAGGACTACAATTACAAAAACCAGAAATAAAAATTCAGTGGACATTCTTTTATAAATTATTGAACCCTTTATTTATAATATTCTTAGCTTTGTTGGGTAGTACAAATTAGAATCAGAATGATGTCCACGACTGTGGCCACAACAGGGCAGGTCCAGCATACAATGCGAATTTAATTACTAGGAATTATTTTATATTTATTTTATCTCATATTTTAGCAGCAATAATATTAATACAAACCAAGATGACTAAATCAACCTACTTAATTCACAATATCAAATTGCCTATAATAAATAACTGCCTGTAAGCACAGTACTTACTTAAACATAAACAAAAAATTACAACTTTGTATTATTACTTCTGTCGTAACATTATTACCCCAGTTCCAGCCTTACACAAATGGGCATGGTATCAGATCTATTGCAAATTGTATCAATTAATTAATTTGAATATCATTTATGAACGTTTTAAAACTTGGACCTTTTGCAAATTAGTCTTCAAGCTAAAATAGTTTCGTAAAATATGTAGTAAACTTAATAACTAATAATTAAACTTATAAGTTAACGTTAACAATAATTGTCAATTCTACATTATTGTATGTAGAATTTTAAATTAAAACACATCATTTTTGATGGCTCCTTTGCATTAAAAACAATTATTTTTATTTGTGGATCTACGATATACCGACTTAGGTACATTCATTGTTTTCGTTACTAAAAAATAATTGCGCAATTAAAATAAATAAAACTTACGCTAATATGAGATTTAAATGAACTTGGATTATATACCTAGGTACTTACATACAATAAAAACAATAAATACTTAACAGTTTTTGAATTTTGTGACATCACGAACGTACTAAGTTTTTAACAATTATTATTATTATTAGCTAATTCTACTCATTCGCGCAGGACATTCATCACAGATGAAACGAGACTAACAAAAAGTTTGCTCATTTTTCTAATTTTCTAAAATTTTGGACTCAGGAACAACGAAGTTATAGCAAATAGAAGAAATACGATGCCTCCAACGATGGTCACTGAAACAAAAAGGAAAATAACATATAAATAGCAACTCTAAACTGCAAATGAAATTCTTTACTCGTATCATCAATTATTCGTGTCATTAATTATTGAAGAATTCGGTGGCAGTACTTCAAATTACAATTAATTACAGTAATTACACATATTATTTACAGTACCTGTTCGCACAGAAATCTTTTGTGCAATAATTCGGCCACCCATCACAGCGAGTCCAGTACATAAAGAATGACCCAGAACGCCACCAACGCAGACTCCAAATACGTCCTAGAAAAGAAAGTACATATACTACAATTAATCTGCCTAGAGACCCACATGACGTGGAAAGTTGACAATAACTATACGATATTACAATTCAACCTTAAATAACCTTGAAGCTAATATACCAATATTAACACAGCAAAATACATTTTCTACGCTTACCTCTGTAGCTGCGAGAACAACAGTTGCTAGTTGAGATCTATCTCCCCACTCCGCCAAAAATGTCATGGTCAAGGCTTGTAGAAAAATACGTGAAAAGAGAGAAAATAATATCTTCCTAGCTTTGGATGGTAGTTTAGAGCCAACAACAGGATCTGTCGTAAGTGGTTGACTTTCAATCTAATTCATAAAAAATACATTATATACATTTCAAAATTATATTCCTAATATTGCAGCTGAACAATATAGAATTCATTGAAACAGTTTTATAACAGTGCAGTGGTGCAGTTACATACATCGTCATCTCTTCGCCGAAGACTTGCTTGAACTTCCTCTAATTCCTCTGCACCTTCATCTGGCGACATTTTCAAGCCATCATAAATCATTTTAAAGCCAAACAGTGCAAATAGGGCTGTTGAAATGTAGTATGTGTAGATTCTTGGAATTATCGTAGTGGCATACCCAAAAAGAGCTGAAATTTTAGATTAAATTAGTTTATGAACTTACATTTTATTTCTTTAGAATTTAATTCAAATACTAAAAATTATGACTAAAAATTAATCCACTGTAAAAACGTACCTGATAAAACCGTCATAAATGCCAGGGCGGACATTGCACCTGTAAAAACTGTAATTCGGGGATGGCGCATTGCCATTATGGCGGCAATGAAAAAAGTCTTGTCACCAAGCTCTGAGACAATGATCATTGATAGTGATGCCACGAAGGCATGAACAAATCCGAGATCTCCGGATGGAGCCATCGTGGTGAGTGGAAATGACCCACCGGAAGGCGGGGCAGTGATATCCTGGAATAGGTTAGAATTAGCACTATAATAGCACTTACTGATATTACAAGTCGTTTCTATTTATTAAATTCGTGAATTTTATACTTCTAATACTACGTTATTTGTAAACTATTCCGTGATTTCACTACATACAATAACTATAATTATTGCGTATAGCGCCCACCTAATTTCAAATTTTAAAGTTTAACATTTGGGACTTTGTTTAGTTACTTAAATATTAATTTTAAGAATCAGGAAAACTCATAGTCCTCGCTAAGAGTTTAACTACTGTTAGTTCACATTCCAATTATTACAATTGGTGAGTAGCTAGTTGGTTTGAGCTAAAAATTGCTGTGGTGTGGTAAAATATAAAGTGTGTATTATGAAATCAAGGTCTTATTAATTAAAATATAATAATTACTGCCAGATTGCAGCATTATTGTAATTAATTATGTTGATGTTGAGGGTCTATGTGTAGCACAATGATGGCACAAAGCCAAGAATTTATTAAACCCCACAGTTCTTTTAGCAGTTGCATGCACATAGACACCATCAACACCCCCCGTCACCCGTGGGGCGTGGGAGCCATACATCTATTACGTATCCGAAAATCCAAAATTTTGAACCCCCCCCCCACTCTCCTATGCATGTTTGGTGTGTACGTCCATGTAAAACGATAGGCAGCTTGAATTGAACCCCTCACCTCCTCCTTCCCTTTTTTGGATACGTAATTTTTGTACGGTCCCATGCATGTTGGTCTGCTGGTTCTGGCTGGAAACAACAAACAACATTGTTAACTTACCACATCAAAGTCGGCGAAACTCATTTTCGGCTATTTTCTAATGATAAAAACACAGGTTTCAAAAGGTCAGTGCGCAGCACTGATGATTATTCGGTCTAACAGTTCGTCTTTATGGTCCCCGCATCAAAATATTTACAATCTTGAAAAATAGTGTGGACACGGGATAATGTGGAGGTAGAGGTGGTCAGACATTATTTCCTTTTATTAGGCAGTAAAATGGCTAAATTATCCAAGAAATGATCTTAGGAAATTACAGCATCTCTTCTTTCAGTTCCAATTGTTCCAAATGCCTTCAATAATGTTGTCACACATTCAGAGCCAGTGCAGCAATTCAGCTAATCCTGTAAGAAAAAAACATAATAAAATATCAGCGGATGTTAAACCTTCAATTCAAAAATCAATCCAAAATTTGGCAAAAACAACAACTTACGTATAACTACATAATAATATTACAATTACGTTTTTGTACCTATACATTTGGACTTGATTGAACCACTATTAATTTCTTTTAATTTTCAACCATAACTACATTTAAATAGTAATACCTGACTACCTACATATTATGCACTTTTTAAAGAAAAAGCAGCACAGCACACTACACATTATATTTAAGACTGAATATCAGCATGTATTTAAATAGCCTAATGGCATATTTTGTATTTAAGTAATGGTTATAGACTGATAAGACTGATGCAGCAAATCTTCAGTTCGAGTCTAATAATAGTTATAAAAGGAAGATTTATTAGATGCTGGCAATGTTGTGTCAATGTAAACCGTGAAGTGACTACTTCCAACGTGACAGGAAAATCCAACGAGATAGGATTCCTCAAGTTATCTTTATACATTCATCACTCAAATGACACATCGCCAGAATGCAGAAAGCGCTGAGTATAGTACAATTTGCTGTTGCTTATTATCAAGTTAAAAGACAAAAATTGCACTGCTACACTTACTGATTGACTGATTTAACACCTACAGTAAAGCTTCATAAAATTCGGCTGTATAATATTATGTTTAGCTAAAAACTGCTGACCGCACACTTGGTTTTCGTCTGATAGATTTTTAAATCTTCTCGCTTTAAACTTTAAAATACTGAACCAACTGTCAATCTGTCAATATTAATGCCAACTGTATGTTTTTAGACCACAGCTTCACTATTGCTGTAATGCCGTGTACAGAAAATACTAAAAAAGTTCGTCGAATGCGATTTAGAAAAAAGTCCAGCACTAACAAAATAAATCACAATACTAACTAGTAAATAGTATGCAAATCCACTGACAATGGCGACTATTATATGGCGATGCCCAAATAAATACCTCGGCTGACAACTAAGGAAGTCGAAAAAACACACAGAAAATGAATAATTTGAAATATTTAATACCTATATAATAATAATAATTTATTAATTGGGTCGATTTAACCGAAGTTCATACAACCAGACTCAACCAGTCACTGTGGGTGAGGAAATAGGAGGCTACCGCGTTAGATCGTCTCGGTCTTTGTACCCTTTCACCTATCCCCGTCCCCGTCCCCTCCTCCACAGTAAAGGAGTCTCATTCCCTAGGCCCCTACAGTAAGTAGTGGTCACTAAGGAGCACCGAAGGAGATTGGGTTTCAATCAACCATCCAGTGACGTTTACCGTACAACACCGAGCCGTAAACGATTAGCAGTGGCCGAGGATTGAAGCCGGGTCTGAGACTGTAAATTTCGTTACAGTCTGCAGTCCTAACCGCTCACCCAAGCACGCCTGCTTTTAATACCTATATAATATGTATTCCTCTACTACACTTACACTTCTCAATCTATATAATGATTCCAGTGACCGTGACAGGTCAAATCCCGTCAATATCGAACAATCAAATTAATCAAAGTCACTAGTAGTTGATTTTGTTTGATATCCCGTGCTTCTTCTCTATGCAACTGACTAACGAGCACGACCACTACCACTTCTCAACACACGGGACCCCAGAAGCCAAAAACCTCAAAAACGTATTATTTCCTTAAAATTACGTTTCCTCACTAATCAAAGGGAAATCTATCTACGACTTAAATCACTTATTCGAACGCTTTTATGCTCAAACCCCAGGATTTAACTCAAACTTTACCTCAAACTCCGGGAGTTACTAGGGACCCGGGAGTTGATAGAGACCCCGGGAGTTATTGAAACGTTACCCAAATCCCGGGAGTTAATAGGGACCCGGGAGTTATTTGAAGCTTTACACAGCTTTACAGGTACATTATAGATTTGGAAAAAAGAAAAAACATTCAGAAATCGACATGAAATAAAATATAGGTAGGTACATGTGACATGGGCTACTGCAGATGGCCCTACAACACTCACTTTAATTTAAATCATGGCATAAATCATTACATTTTGATATTTTTAAATATCTAAACTGGAACTGCTCAGCAACAGCAACACTCACTACGTACAAACAATTGTGTGTGACGAACAGGTTTCAGAGCAAACTGAAAATTCACAATAATTGTTGAAAGTATTAATTTTATGACTAAAAATAAATTATGTGAATAGGTAGTAATAATTTTATTGTAATCTTAATCAAAGGTAGAAATCCGGCGGAGGTCCCTATAGACATAGACGTAAACAAATCTGTAATACCATACCAGCAACAAATAGCGATGGTAGGTAACTGAAGATGAGACCAAAACATGCTATCAAAATATAAAGGCAGTAGTCGGTAGTATGTAGATAATTATGAGGGGGCAATAATGTGGTTTTGTGGTTCTGTTTTTAGAAAAAAGTGTCTTTTATGACCTAGGTATATAGGTAGCATATTATGCAAATTTTACTTTTAACAATAAAGGACACACTGGAGCTGCTGACTCTCAATCTCAATGTTTGACGATTCGCCTAATTTAGCATAGAGGCTACAGAGCTTATCAATCATGAATTGCTAGGCTTTATTATTATTTAATTAGGGCAAGAAAGAGGGTGTAATGGTGACCGGTGTACAAAAGGTGGCCATTAAAAACAACAGTGAATTTAAAACTAATTTCTGTCACCTGTTGCCTGTATATTTAAATTAAAAAATTCAGATATTTAAGTTTTAAACATTTAAATGTATTTACTTTTGCTGATTGTCCACGTCCACATATGACATACTAATTATAGTTCTTTGTTAATGATGTGTAATAGTTGTTAGACTGTCAACTGGTGACAGTTGACAGTCATATTTAAGGTCAGGTAATACTATTTTCTTGCTCTTGCTTATCACTTTTGTAGCTTTTATAGCATAGATGTCAAGTAAGTCAAAAGCCAAAAGTAAAAAAAAACGCATTCGATTTGCGGTCAGCGGTTGGCAGTTGCTGGTCCAGGGTTGAGGGTTCAGATGATGTTTTATGTTATTTGGTACATACCTGTTTTTTTGTTTTTAGTAGTTGTCAAACTGCACTAAACTGCAAGCAAGGGGTAAGTGTAGGTTGGTTATATAGGTAAACCGCATCCGTCCGTTGCCGTCCAAACAGTCAACATTAAATTTGACATTCATATTCCAATAATACTGCCCATCTTTTTCAATAAGTCAATAAACTTCTTGACTAAGAATATTCCAATTTTGAATGACAGTCAACAGCCAATAGTATAAGTCCCCATGAAAGTAAATCACAACAAATAATGAATAATACGAAATAACTAACCACAGAAAGTCAAACCACAGGTCACAGGCGACAGAGATTCAAGAGTTATGAGTTTGTATTTTTGAATTGCAATCATAAATTAATAATTAAATTTTGAACTCCAACTCAAAACTCAGCAAATAATGTTGTTAAAAGCTTTGATTGAAAGTTATTCCAATAATTCCAACGCACTCACCGTCAGCGTCAACCGTTTAAATATTAATCGGTATAATACTTTCAACTGTTGGCTTCTACTTCCTGGTCAACACGTCCCAGTCACCAGCCCAGTCACTGTCACCGCAAACACTACATAATTAGCTACTGAACATGATTCAAGACTGGCCGGATGGATACGGTGACCGCACCGACAACTGACTGACAACCGCCCGAAGACCGGAACTGAAAATTGGACTTGGCTAAACTAAAATCACTGAATTCTTTCTATTTCTGTGACATGAGTGGATGAGTCGAGTCTGTGAGTGCAATAAGTCTCATTTGAACCATCCCACAGGTTTTCCGCTTAGTTTAGCTGCCTGAAGGCAGTTCGGTTCCCTTGATTTTAAGAGACCAACTAATTCAACACACTGAACGACTGAGACTGAACTGAAACTGAAGGCTGGCTGACTGACTAGTGACTAGTGAGCACAATAATAAATTAATAAAAATAAATAATTGACAACTCATCTCTCAGGCTCAACATATGGAATATGGAGGCAGAACGCAATCAACACAGATCCCGTCCCGTAATCGTAATAGGCGTGATGGATTCAGATTCAGATGTACATTATATTATCCTAAATTAAAAATCAGTAAAATGCTAAACTTAAAAATGCACACCTCTACGATTTATTCATTGGCGTCATTGCACATTTAACTGATTTAACATATATAATGGGGCATACTAATACTAATATAATTAAGTAATACTATATTTTATAATGGATCATGATATCATCCACGGCTTTGAGTTTATATTTAGCTAATACAGAAATATATTAGTAGATAATTTCTTCTTAAGTGAGTTCTTTCAAAAATGCAAAGTGTTGTATAACGTGCCATTTGGTGCATGAGCAAAAGAGTTACTACAAATTGCCACTGTAATTAAATCGTAATTTAAGAGGTTAGCTCATAATCTCATAATAAACCATAGTGAAGTCGAATTATTATTGGAGTATAGTACTACATATTATTGGAAAAAATGAAGAAAAAAAATATTAAAAAAGGTTTTATTTTTGTGTTGATAAAAATGGTATTACATGCTCATTAGTAAAACAGTAATGGTATATTTTCACATACACTTAAATAAAAAATGTAAGGCTGTAGAAAACCGCTAACTGCCACAACAATGACAAGTGGCGCAGAAAATATATGTAAGGGATCGTCCATAAGTGCTGCTTTCAAAATATTCACACTTCTGGAACCTTATGGGACTCCCCTGTCCCTGTTATTAGCTTAACCATTGCCTAAATGACTATTTTATCTTTAAAAATATGGTAAGTCATAACTAGCCATTGACCCTGCCCATGACTTCATTTGTGGAAGGTCCCTATAACTTGTATAGATTAATAGATACTATGTATAGAGTTAGTGATTTTGTGGCAAAGCACAGGTTATCGTTATCGTTATGATGTGGTTTTAGGTATTGAGTATTGAGTACCTCCCAATAATACTAGTGAAGTGGTGATGAAAATGAGTCTGTTTACTGTTTATCCTTATAGACTTTTAGATGAGATATCTTATCGTTAGGCATCATCATTATTATTGCGCCATGCTTGGCTTTCATTCAATCGTTAAATAACTGGGCATGTAAGTAATATTGCCTTTACCGCAACATAGTCTTTAGTTAATCTAAAACTGAATTGATGTGATATAATGTGAATGAGGCTGTTATTTGGAATCACTAAAGGCGACAATAACATATAATACTCCAGGTAAATAATCTACGTATAAAATGTGCCGATTATAAGGTACACTATCGTAATTTGGAATCTGCCTCTAAATACTTTCGCTTGTTATCTACAATGTTTGGGTTTCAGTTTCCAACCAGTGTTTTGTTCCAGCTAAATACACAAAAAAGTATGTTAATGGTCCCATATATAATACAATTACAATCACAAATCGCCAAGGAAGAATCAAAATTACACGTATCTATTTTTTATTGAAAGCGAAATGCACTATCTACAAAAAAAAAGAGAGTTAAAATATCAAAAAATATTAAAATATTACTATCAGAATCTTTAAAGCATGTATATGGGACTTTTCCCAAAAACATGTAAATGGAATAATTTGCACTTTCCATAAACATGAATACTACGTATGCATGGAACATTTGGCACTTTTGAAAAGCATGTAAATGGACGATTATGAACTTTTTCAAAACATGTAAATGGACGATTTTAAACTTTTTTCAAAACATGTAAACGGACGATTTTGAACTTTTTCAAGACATGTAAATGGAAGATTTTGAACTTTTCAAAAAACATGTAAATTAACGATTTTGAACTTTTTAAAAACATGTAAATGGAAGATTTTGAAATTTTTCAAAACATGTATTCAATTGAACATTTTTTGCTCTTTTCGAAATCTCAAAATTATTAACATTTTACGTGTTTATCTTATCCTCATGTGGTTTATTTGACATAGCTCCTTTTAATTCTTACCTAAAATTGGAGATGGGTCATTTTGGTTCTTCACCATCGATATAAAAGTGACGTAAGTAGGTACTTTGTATAACTACTAATATTAATGGGGTTCATATTATGCTGCAATTGTTCTGAATGATTAAATCCATTAATGTCGATAGTCATTGTGATTATTATGATGTGTAATAAATTACGATTAGATAAGGTTTAGGATTGGGGCTGCCGTAGTGTTGTGACTTGTGCACAATGTTAGTTTGTTCTTGATTTTCTTATGGGATTTAACATTGGAAAATGTTGCAGAACAATTGTGCACAATCACAGATTGTTCTCTTATGTTAAATCCCATAAGGGAAAAGAACAATTGTTAACAAGTCACAACACTAGGCTGCCGACGGTAGACAGACTGTGTAATTACATTATCTATCTACCTGATCATGATTCTACTTTTTTCTCATCATCGCATCGTATGAAAGCAAGTTCTGCTCGGAAGGTGTGAGATGTCAACAATGCAAGTGTTTTGGAGCATTGTCCTCGTTACTTCTGCCACTGGGTGCATCCGTAAACTACGTGAGGACGAAACTGTCAAGCGAGAATATCAGGCATGACTTCACTTTTTCGTTCAGATTAATTCTGCAATTAATTAATTAAAAAAAAATTTTGACGTGACGCACTAATGGGTTTTGTCTTTGACAGGTACCGGTACCGGTCGAAGGATGCGTCAATGGTTCAGTCAGATCAAGCCACAATTTTTATCACGTAACTTATGGCTGATCCCAAAGCTTTAAATCTGAAACAGAACTTAATGTGTGTAAGCCTAAACCAAGTCTAAAGACAGCGTCAAATCAGTGGTAAGTTTTAAAGTTGAACTTGGTCCTCCTCCTGCTTTTGGCGAAGAATAAGAATATTGTTTTTCTGATTTTTCTTTTGGTTCGTGATTATCGTGATTTAATAGTTTGAATTCCGTTTTAGTTTAAGTAATTAATTAATTAGTCATTCACATTAATTGTATATTGCTTAGCGTTTACCTTATAATGCTTTGAACTATCCAGCTCATATTCATGTAAGTTGAAAATTGCTATTTTGTTTCACCGTATATTTTGGTTACGTTTTGCGGCATGTCCATATTATATTTCATTTACCACCAGTGCTAATGAATGTTCAATATTGACGGCTGTCTGTGTTTCACGTAACGTCATACGTTAACCTGTTGCCTTTGCGTTGACGTTTGATGTTGACGTTGATGTTGACGTTATGCTCAATCGTCAATGCTGACCTTTGGTTGAGTTTGTAGGTCATATGTCATATGTGAAAATTCAGCTGTGAATGTTATTGAAATTGAAAGTGTCAGTAATTATGTCATATATTGAGTATTTTAATAAATGGCAAGTAAAATGATTGGCTATTTTAATGATACATTACCAATTAATTCGCATGTCTTTGATTTGTTTTTTTATAATTTAGATAGAAGAAAAGGTTTGCTGGGTGGGTTCGTGGGTGTGGATGTGAAAACCGACAATCGCGATCGGAGTTCAAAATCTAGTACATATTGCTCAAGTAAAGTAGAATAGGGCTATAGATTTAAATAATTAAACAATAGACAGTACATACGGCATATTTACCGGAAATAAAAGTATGCAAGTGGCAAGGGCTCCAATTTCAGCAACCCACTTCTACCGCTCTTAAATTGTTTAAAAATTGATATCATTACAGCTTAAATGGGATTTTATTTGAGATTACATCCAATATATTTAAATAATTTTTAGTTGTTGCATTGTTATTGTCAGTTATTCGGATCCTTTAGTCTTAACATTTCTACTCGTGTGTTTTAAATATAAGTAGTTTATTTTTCTTCTCCGGGATTGCAAGTTCAACTTACTAAAGGAGCCAAAATGACCTTTGCTGATTTTGATACGGTAATACATGGTACCTATATTATATATCATATAGTAGATAGGTAGGAACAATGTTAAATTTTTGTACATTTTTTATGGTAGTGTTAAGTAATAGTATAAAAAATTGAGTTGCTTCAAACAGCGAACAACAGTAATAACCTGCAGCTGTGGCTGTGACTAAAATATGAGTACATCAAATTAGATTTAGCTTTAGTGGGCAAATAAGGATATTATATTTAAATATTGTTATATTAATTTTGAATAAAAACAGCAGGAGATTTCTCCCTCCCCTGCTGCAAGTGGACTAGCACCAGGAGCAGAAGCCGTACTAATGGCTTCATCGGAGAATTTAGGTTTTGTCCATGCATTTATTGCGTCTCTAGCAATGATTGTTGTATCGGAGCTTGGTGATAAGACTTTTTTCATTGCTGCTATCATGGCAATGAACCATCCTCGAATCACTGTATTTTCCGGTGCAATGACAGCTTTAGCATTTATGACGGTTTTGTCAGGTATGTGTCCCATTTGTTCATATCATGTTAAATATCGTCTATGAAGAACCAAAGTGACCCATTTCCAATTTATTCCAGAATAAAAATGTGCTATGTCAAACCAAAATACAGTGAATAAGATACATGCTTACAATGCTAATCAGGAGTTTCTAAAATGAGCAAATTGTTCTATTTACATGTTTTTAAAAAGGTAACAATATCCTATAAATTTACATGTTTTTTGAAAGTGTCAAAATATTCTATTCAAGTGCTTTTGAAAATTGCTCAATATTCTATATACGTGTTTTTTTGAAAAGTGCGCAAGGCTCTATTTAAATGCCTTTGTGAACATGGTATTTTAATTCTTTCTGTAAATAGTGCATTTTGTTTGAAACTAATAATGAATATGGGTCATTTTGATTCTTCACGGACGATATATTGTTTTAGTCAATTTTTGAAATTGTCGTAAAATGGCATAAAATATTTGAACCGGTATTATAATCCATGTTGCAATATGGAATAGTTGACAGGAAAACCTTGAATTTTTGACAATTATTGCGTATCATTGTTACATTTATGCCAAATAATTCAGTGAGGCTTACAACCCAATGGAACTATTAATTACAAATTACCGTTTTAATTTTATGTTCTAGCCCTTTTTGGATTCGCCACAACGGTTATTCCCAGAGTATACACGTACTACATATCCGCTGCGCTTTTTGTATTTTTTGGCTGTAAAATGATTTACGATGGTTTGAAAATGTCGGATGATGAGGGCAAAGAAGAATTAGAGGAAGTTCAAACTAGTCTTCGTCGAAAAGATGATGATGATGTAAGTTTATCCGTAATAATTTCGATGCTAAGAAACAACCAGTGTAAAATTAAATTAGTATTTGTACTTAACTTAATGCATTAGCTCCATGAAAAATATCAAATTACATAATATACCTAATTTTTTTTTGGTTTCGCAGGTCGAAAGTCAGCATAATACAGATGTTAAAGTGGACCCTACCACAACAAGCTCAAAATTCCAATTGCCATCCGCAGCCAGAAGAATATTATTTGCACTATTTTCTCGTATTTTTCTTCAAGCCCTGACCATGACATTCCTAGCTGAGTGGGGAGATAGATCTCAAATTGCAACCGTTGTTCTTGCTGCTACTGAGGTAAAGCATTATACATCATAATATAACATTATTTTGGTTGCCTGCTTAATTTCAGTCCGATTAAATTTACTACATCTCATCGTTTACCTGATTGAAGTTATCTGATTTCTAATTCTTAATATTTTTGATTTATTCTGTTGGTTTTTACGAACAACAAAAACGAACAAATAAACGCGAATTGTAGATTAAAATGCTTATTTTTATTGTGAAATTCTAGGACGTACCTGGAGTTTGCGTTGGCGGTGTTCTAGGTCATTCCTTATGTACAGGGCTTGCTGTGATGGGAGGTCGTATTGTAGCACAGAAGATTTCTGTCCGGACAGGTACATATACTATATACTAAATAATTGACCGTTCATGAATACTTTAAAAATCGTTAGTTCACATTGCTTACATGCCACATGCCTCCTATACGTATAGCTTCTAATATGTCCTGTGGAGAATCAAAATAGCCCAATTCCAAAGCTACAATCAAAATGAGCTATGTCATAAAAACAAAATAAAAAACATGCGTAAAATGTTAAGAGGTTTTGAAAAGTGTAAAATTTTCTATTTACATATATTTGAAAAGTGTAAAATGTTGTATTTACATGTTTTGGAAAATTGTAAAATGTTCTATTTACATGTTTTTGAGAAGTGCAAAATATTCTACTTCAATGCTTTCGAGACATGTTTCAATACTTTTGTAGATATTGGATATTGTTTTTAGCTACAAATGGATATGGGTCATTTCGGTTCTTCACAGACTATATCTTAGCAACTTGAATTTCAAATGTTAATTATAGTTTTTAAATTCCTTATTACAGTGACCATCGTGGGAGGTGTCGTATTTCTCCTCTTCGCTATAACTTCTCTCCTCATCAGTCCATCCTAAGAAATTGTGCTCAAAAAGTTAACAGTAAAATTTATTTATGTATAAATATAATATATTTACATTTACACTATTTGTATCTGTGATGGATGTCTGGTGCCCGGCTGTAACTGTAAAATAATTTGTAATGATTGAAATATGCATTTATATGGCTTTAAAGCTGTGCATTAATTCGTTTTCAATATTTGTATGTTAAAGAGTAATTTAAACTGCATAACATTCATAGCCAATAAGTTTATTTAATTTTTAATGTAAGAAATTTTGTTTACCATAAAATATATTTTACATGCCATTACCATTCGAAAGGCGAAATGTAGGGTAATGGTAAAGATAAATGTCAAATGTGAGAAATGAAGATTTATGCATGAGATTTCGAGATGCGGGTATCTTTGTAGCAATCCTTATCGTAATCGTAATCATTGTCATTAGGCATAGACATAATTAATTCGTAACTGTGTTATAAAAGGCATACTGAATGCAAATGCAAAATATTAATCAAACTGCATTTTATCTATAAACTGTCTAAACACAATAATCTTAAAATTAATTTGATAAAAATACTAATTGATCCTATTGCATAATTTAGATGGATATAGCTTCTAGCTGTAGTAATAGTAATGTTAGCGTTTAGTGTTTATTTTATTTTGGATTCAATGAATTTTACTATTTTAGAGCACAGACAATATATTACCTGCTTATAGTTTGTACAACATCGACATACAAGAAGCAAACAAGTACAAGAGTGCATTTTTTTGTAAGGCTGGAGATCTTGCAATTAAGTAATTGAACATGTTTTTACATTGTGTCTAACTGAAGTTATTACATAATTGAACAGTTAAGAGATTTCCACAATAAGAATTTAAAATGAAATAATGATAACAAAAATATTTATTATACATTTATGTTAATGTACCTACAAGGAAATTAACTAAACTTCTAATTGTTATTTAAGTTAGGCCATTAATTAATTTATGCAATATCCGCCCTCTGTATCATCAGTATCAGTGGGTGCTTGTCAGCTCAGAACTGAGTCTTATCGTTATCGTTCTCTTATAACTTCTTAATTGTTGTACGTACTTGTAAGTTATTATTATAAATTATAAGTGAGTCCTAAAATCTCTTACATTATGTTGTAAATTCCACATGAAATCGAAAACGAATGGAATAAAGAAACAAGTAAAATAAATTATATTTAAATTATCAAAATAATTATTAATATGTTTTAGTTAGGAATTAATATTTACAGCGTAGTGCGTAGACAGACCATAAATTGAGTTTATCACCGACACCCACGTAGGTGCATTAGCTTGCTGGCTGCATACAATTACTTGAATTAATAAGGTAGGTACATCTAAATTGTTTTTTACATTCCGTCTACGCTTTACTAAATTTCAAAATTTAACATTTTACAAGAATGTCCCTAATGATGTAGTTACTACATATCAATAGGATATACATATTGAAAAATGAAGAATTACTGCATTTTTATGTTTATATTGCACATGATAATTGCGTTTATTTTATAAAGGTTTTTACGAGTATTTTTTTGACTTTTAACTGTAAATTGAAATCATTCAGTTGAAAATCAATATTACTTATAATTAAATACGACATGCATTAATATTAATATGATATTCTTCATCAGATAGACCTTATCATGTTTGGTTTTGGTGTAGTATTTGAGTTTAAAATAGTGTTGTAATTACACATTTGTGTGGCTATTTATGATCAGCAAAAGAATTCATACATATGACGGAAGGCACTTGAGATTTATAACAAAATCAAGCTAAATATTAATTAATATCCATATTTCTAAATTCATTTCTCACATTTACAGCTAGCCTAAGAACAATGAAGGTGGCGAATCCTATACAGAGTGCAATTGCCCAGCCTGCGAACTCTGGAAGTGCTTCATCTGTTGCCACATACACGAGAAGAGCCCTCATGATTCATGATCATTTCGAGAACCACATAATTATGAACAATATGTACGCGCCCAGGTTGATTTTATAGTTTAAATAAATTATAATAATTTTATTATGTCATACGTAATATGTATAGGAGTGATTGTAGTAGTACAATAGTACTCATTACACATATAGTAGTATGCGAATCTTTCAAATTATTGGAAATTGTATTTTGCAGTTTTTAAGTGTAACTTATAGCCTATAGCTCACTATAAAACTATATTTGACTGAATAAGCTACCAGGGCCGGGAGCTTATTATTTTTTTGGACTGGCATTCCAGCATTTAATTTATGCGCGTTTCTTTAAGGCAGTCGTTCTTGATTCTTTTTTCGCTCATTTTATAAATTAATGGAACACAGGTGTTTAAACGAACATATTTAAATTCGGCACTTAATCAGACATGGGCAGCAAAGGTATACAGAATTAACATTATTTTCATACTCCTACAAAAAAATGCAAATATTCGCGGAACTTAAATGTTATTTAAGCGTCGGCACTGATTCGGTCGAATACGGTATTTATAATATAACGTGTGTAAATAATAAAAATAAAAGTACTAAAATAAAGTTTAAAAAGCACATTCACTTACCATATCTATCTTCAGAGCAACGGCACACAAAATAATCTGGATTAGACCTGCTAATAAATAGAGAACCGAAAACACTTACCAACCATAAGGAAGGCCAACTTTAACACCAGTCAGTTTAGCCTAGAGTTTAGTTTGGGCGGGATTCGGGGAGGGCGGGGCGGGGATTTTCTGCCCCGAAAACATCGGGACGGGATCGCGACGGGGTAGACGTCGTCCCGTCCCGATTGGGATGTCCAAAAAAAATCATTTTAAATTGACATGCACATACATATCGTCTGTGAAAGTGTGAAGAACCAAAATGACACGTTTCCATTTGTAGCTAAAAACAATATCCTCTATCTACAAATTTTTTAAATATGTCTTGAAAACATTAATTTAATAATAACCTTTTGCAAAAGAAAAGCATGTATATAGAACATTTTACACTTTTTAAAAACATGTAAATAGAAAATTTTACACCTTTTAAAAACATGTAAATAGAACATTTTACACTTTTTAAAAACATGTAAATAGAACATTTTACACTTTCAAAAACTCCTCATTAACATTTTACGCATGTTTTTTATTTTGTTTTTATGAAATAGCTCATTTTGATTCTAGCTTAAATTTGAAATGGGTTTTTGGAACTTCACAGACGATATATATTTTCCGTGAAGGGTCAAATCCATTTTCTTCATAGGAAGAAGCAAATCCACGCGGGGCGGGATACGCTCTATCCCGCCCTGAATTCCAAAAATCTTGTCCCGAAAATTTTGGGACGGGACTGGAAACTAAAATCCCATCCCGTCCCGCGTCCCGATCGAAACACTAGTTTAGCTTTAGCCACATCATTAAAGTCTTAGGAATCTGCATAACTTATTCATTCATCTAAAAATGGTTGTGTGGGCCATGTGCCAAAATAAATTGCTTCGTTTTTATTTTTTCAAGGGCTTTAAAATTATAAAGGTCACTCTTTAAAAGTGGGTAAGTATTTCAAAATTGTATCAAATTATGTACCCTAGATATTGAAACAATTCCTGGAAACGAATGAACCTCTATTGATATTACGTATCTGGGTTATAGAGACCTACCTACATATATATATTAGGTTAGTTGGTCGTCGTGAATAACTGCGTATCATTTATATCGTTAGAAATGAAAATTAAATATATCTGCAAATCTACACATTATTTGATTTTTTTTATTTAATTTTCAATAATTTTGTAATATTTTATGTAGTCTTCACATATTTCAATTATGTAAAACATTTCTCAATTTGGAAAACTATGTTTATCATAAATTATCTTTTATTCTATTGAATTTGGGTTACAATATGTTTCGTTACATGAAAAATAAATTGAACTTTGTAGGAGGGTTGACCCATCAAAACCAATCTGCAAAATGGCCTACTTTTGCTTTTTTTTTCCGTCCAACAGGTACATCGAGGCACTCTGCACAAAATAAAAACATGGTCCAATTAGGAATTAATTAAAACAACGTATTTTTTCTTAATAAATGCAATATATACATAATATATAGTTATCCACATAATATTACAGCTGTAATATTTCAAAGTAAACATACCGTTATTAATGCAATACCAGGGGCGACGGTACGGTTTTGCTTTATGTTTAAATCGGTAACAGTGGTGATCTTTCAAACACATCTTTTTAGGTCCACTGGGTCCAGGTCCAGCTGCGGCTTTGGGAGGAGCGGTGGTGGGGGTTTCGTTAAGCGAAGCAACAACCCCAAGAAGCCAAAAGAGTCCCCATATTTTTAGATTCATTGTGTTTTCTGTTCTGCATAAAATCTGCCTAAGAAATAATAAAATAAATTGTATTGCTATTAATTTAAACATATTTAATATACGTATATCCTTTCCACTTTAAATGTAATTATTTATTATTAATTTAACCTTTTAAATTAGGAAGTGTGATTTTAAAAATATCAGAATGGGTTTGAATCACTTGTATGTTGTATGTCGACTGTTGACTTAAGTAGTTTACAAGTTAATTTGTGCCTCGTTAGGCATTATTCCTCTCCCTTCATTACAACTAATTCGCAATGACGCACTCAGTTAGTTACAATTACTCATTGTTCTTTTCTTGATTATATCTGATAATGATGAGCCATGAATGCATCATTGTAATTAAATTCTAATTCAGATTTAAAATGAGGAATTACATAGGTTTGCATTGTGCTGTTTTGTTCCAAGCACATTACTTAATTATTACATAATATTATGAACATTATTATTATTTATTATTATTATATGTATATTTCTCAGTAACAGTTATTATGAATTGTAGGGACCATTCACAAATGACGTGAGCACATAACTAATACATATTTTATATGCACACTCACTAATGGGAAGACACGTAAGACGTATTGCAATGTTTTATTGGGATGATACATAAATGACTTATCGCAAATTAGGGGTCGTCCACAAATTATGTCATGGAAATATCCCAATTTTAGAAACCTTAGGCCTTAGGAGACCCCTATCAGCAGCATAACCATTTGTAAATGGCTATCTTTATCTTCAATATGGGATATGATCCATGGTCAAGTAAACCTGTTTACCCTACACACGTGATGTCATTTATGTATAATAATAATAATTTATTTATTAAGTCGATTTGGCCGCAGCCCATACAACATTGATAATTTACATTTGGTTTTGCAAGGATATTGGTCATGGGTTATATAAGATGTATAAGATATAAAGTCTGTCACGTGATGTCATTTATGGACGATCCCTTGCCACTCTTTTAGAACCTACCTACCCATCCTCATCGTCCTCATGTGATCACTTTATTATTACGTCAACGGTTACCTTCAACATGGCGTGTCCATCCATACCTGCCAACACTGTATTAACAGAACACTGACTCTATCAATGGCCGATGATGTAATTAATTTATGGGCGACCCAAAGTTTTCAAATGACAAAAGGAATTTTTTCGCTTTCTTGTCGTTTTCCATCAAAATTAGCTTTACCTTTCGCACTTTTCACAGCATACTATTTCTGTGGTGTACTTAACAAAAAATACCTACTTCTATAGGAGACCACGAGAGTGTCAAATTTTCTGTGTTCACAAAATAAGTGCAAAATGTATTTTCTGCTCCTTTAAAGTGCAAAAAGCGATATCCACAACATTAAAGTGTAAAGCATATAGTATCTACACCTTTAAAGTTCCAAAAGCCTTATCTATCTATCAATGTTTTCACAGTATCAAGTCTCGTTATCTATAAAATTGTATGAAATAATAAAAATGAGATAATTGGAGCATTATTGCATATATCGTCTGTGAAGAACTATTATGACCCAATGACCCATATCCATTTTTAGCTAGAAACAAAATTCACCATGTGCAAACAAATTAAAATATAACGTGATTCTAAAAGAATTAAATAGAACACTATTATTGCACTTTTCAAAAATATGTATATAGAACATTCGAACATAAACTTATACAAGAAGTAAATATTTAATTAACTTTTAGTTAGTTTGAATCTAATTCTTTTAATTAATTTAAAATTTTTATTACTGCCAATTGTTATTATTGTGTCCTGTTTCAAAAATGTATAATTATTATTGTGTCTTTATTAGCTTCGCTCAAATAATTTTTTTACATCAACTATAATTTTACTCATTTGGGTGGATATGGAAATTGTTTATAATTATGTAAGTGCAATAATTATTACAGTCATATATGTATGATATTCTTTATCAGAGGACGATTTTCATCTTGCATTTTGTAATGTTGTCAAATTGTGGTTTTATTTGTGATCAAGCCAGCGTAGAAATGAATATAGGTGACGGGAAAGATACTTGAGATTTACAATAAAATCCGAATATTCAGATTTCTCAATGCCTTCCTTTCCGTTTCTCAGATTTTTTATTACTTCTTGAAGACAGTAAACTTGAGAACAATGAAGACGCAGATGGCAATCATATCAAAAACAGAAAGCGATATTATCCAGCCAGGGAACATTGGTATTTTCCAGTCTTGTGCCACATACGCGACAATACCCATCGCCTCGAGAACCACAGGAACACCATGACCACCCATGATGATGTTAATACTCTTGACAAATGAATTCCAATATATAATTAATAATTGCCTCATACATTTTTAAGGATAGTAGTAGTAGTAATATACAGCTCTAATGCAGTTTTAATTATTAATTTATAATTAAGTAATATAGTTTAAAGTTAATTATAAAATACATTCATTTACAAGTTTATTCATCTTGAGGGCAACGCCACAAAGGATACTCTGCACTAGACCAGCTAATAAAGTGCAAACCCCAAATATATACCAAGCAGTGGGGAATCCTTCATCTTTCTTGTTTGGGAGGGGTTTGCCTGCAAGGGAAGCTGTGACAAGAGCATCAAATTTGTCTTTGTTAGCATCAGCCACACCTGCAGCAATGGCCCCTGGCTTATTTTCTTCATATGCAAGCCGAGCAACTAAAAAAAAACCTAAAAAGAATAGGAGGACTCCGAAACACTGTTTAGCAAATTTTAAAAACAACAATCAACATGATTAAAATTTTGCAGTTTGAAATAATAACAATTGATAAGGTGATTTATACACATTTTAAAAATTAATAAAAACAAACAAACTAAGAAATTACAGATATGGTGTAAATAAGGGTCAAAAACGTACAAGGGAGATGATGAGACTCAAGTTTAAAAAATTGCAATCAACGGCTCTGCCCTTCCCCATTGTTTTTGAGTTTTAAATTGGTAATTCGAATTCGTTTTGTAGAAATGTATTTCAAAGATATTACTGTCTCGGTTCGGTGATTGTCTGACGTACTCCGTAATAATTTTACTGTACTACAATGTGTAGAGAATGTATAATGAATTATTTTTATGAAATACCAAATTGTAAATTAAATTAAACTCTAATTAATTATTAAGCTCTAAATTTAATCCTAGCACCTGTATAGGTCCGGTCCCAGTCTCCCAGTTGAAAAATAAATAAGTCGTTAAGACGTAATTTATATTCCTAAATAATATTCTTAAATAGAAAAAATTGTAGGGGTACGGGACGGCGGCGGACGGCATACAAATTACAGACGACTTGCTTTGACAACTTCTAAATTGAGACTGAGACAAAAGTCTGTGGCTGGTTACGAAATAAATTATTACGAAACTAAAGAATTAAAAAAAAAATGAAATCCGATATTCGATTCCTCCGGTTTCCGTTTGGCGATGGCATTGTAAAAAATTATTCTAATATACTCAAAGCGGTATGGTGCGTGTAGTAGATTTTGCTTGAGATTTCTTTGGCTAGACTTTAATGGCTTTAGTTTTATTTTTTATTTACTAGTAAAAACATTTTTGTTTTCTTTGTTTTTGGAATCTAATCAATACAAGTAAATCACTATGAAAACGAGCGTTTTATTTTTTATTTTTTTCCTTGTTACAAAATTTTGTTTTATTAAGTGTCATCTTTTTGTGGCCATTATCGCAACATAATGCTTTTAAAACGAAAATAAATACGGTTATATGCATGGAGTTAAAAGTCTCACCTTTTACAAATCTATAGTGATTGATTGCAAGTAAACGGTCCAGGTTTCACTACCGTCCTTAGCATTCTTAAAGGCATTTATTACATTTTACATAGTAATTAATAATTTGATACCAATAATTATTATTATTACATCTGTGTTGGATTAAAGTATAGAAAGAGGATTAAAACGGCTCATGCTGGTGGTACTGGCCAACTAAATACCGCCACTGGTCGACCGTAGAGCAGGAAAAGGCAACGCTGGATCATTAAAATTATTATTTCTTGTCGTTTTTATTTTTATGTTGTAGTCATTGTGATTTCTAGTCATAATATATAATCTGTTCAAATATTAACTACATATTATGATGATGAGTTTGATAGCCCATGAAAAATGACGAATATTACTTTACTTGCGGATTGAAGGACATTTTAAATTTAGAAAAGCCTGAAATGTTTTAGATTTGGACATTTTTTCTTCACCTATTTCATATTTCATTTTAAGGTATACTAACAATTATTAGTTGCTTTTATTTGAAGACTGCTATCTTGAGAATAATGCAGACGACAATGAAGATAATGTCGAAGATACTGAAAACTAAGACGGACGTCGACTGGTTATCATTGCCACTATAGCTGGAGTCGTGAGTCATAATGTATAAAACAATAACGACCACACAGAGGGCAGCAATAACAATGTGACAAATCATGACCATTTTCCATTCCTTCAAAAAAAAACAATATTTCCAAAATAAATTTTAACCATTTTAATAATATATGAGTATAGCAACATCAACTATCATTAACTATATACATAATATGTAAAAAGAAGGGAAATGAAAGTTGCAGCTAGCTGGATGTATTATTATTATTATCCACTTACCCAATTCTTGACAAGAGCAATGATACTGAGTACAGCTTGCGCTATACCAGTGAGCATAGCTACAATCGGAAATAAGTACCATTTAACCGGAGGAGTATAGTACTTGGAGAGATCAATTACCAAATCTAGTACCCACACACCATCGATACATAAAATGACTCCAAAAAACTGTAGGTAGAACATATAATATGCACTTTGAGAAAGATATTATATAAGTTTTTCTGTGTGTAGTCAGTACTAAATTTTTATTTAATATGCTGCTAAATAAAAATTCATTAAAAAAAGTTAAAGAAAACACAGATTTGTTAATTTATTGCAATTTACATAATAATTTATATTCATAAAAATTATAACACACATTTTTAAATATAGATAAAAAAGATACATATAAAAAAACAAAACAAAGAGAAAACGTACGATGGACGCGATGAGGAAAATTGATATGAAACCACATTTAAAACGTCCCTGTCCCATTTTTGGTTTCTTTTATTTGGCCACTTTTCTCGGTATCGGTTTCGGTTTAATATTAATTTGAATTACCCTTTCCTTCCTTTGCCTCTCTGATTAAGCCCGACTCTGAGGTATAATGCAACATGCAACGATACAATTATTTTTTTATTTTGATTGAAATGTAATTTTTTAGGCAGGTGGAGGTTCACGTTGAAAAAATGTACTTGTTCGTAATTATTCGTAATTCGTAATTTCTTAAAAAACCAGTAGCAAAATTGTAGGAGTACTCGCTACTGGTACTGGTACTGGTACTGGTGGCTGCTGTGATTCTCTAATTTCTGTCAAAAAAACCTAGTTAAAAGTACGGTGTTATGTGTCCGTGGATTGTGGATGTCGATTTTGCTTGAGATTTAATTTTGTTTTTCAAATCCAACAATTATTATTGATTTAATGTAAATATAATTTTTCTTTAGAATTTTTTAAAATAACTATGAGAACATTCATCGGACAGTGATGAATTTTTTTACCTGACCACACTGACCGACCAGATTCAAGGTATTATTATAGAAATAATATTGAAAGCAAAGATTTTTGTATTCATTTTTTACATTTTATTACAATGTACCATTACAAAAAATATACACGGAATATTTATTCACATAGTTTTAAGTTTTAAACTTGGACAAAATTGTAATAAAATACTTATGACGACTCTATAGAGTGTATACATAATGTAGGTATGTAAAATACATTGAATTCTGGAAAAGTTTTGTAATGAACGATAATAATTCCATTATAAAGCCAAGCTTTTAGTATTTGAAATAAAAAATGCATAATTTAAAAAATTGCTACATTGCTAAACTTGCTAATTTCTAATTTTGTAAGAATAATTAGAAAATAGAATAGGAATCGTAAATGGGAACGACGGACCCATCCACCTTTAGCTGAACGTCGTTGCATTCTTCATCCACCCCAAAATATGGTCGAACCAAGCGACATAAAAACCTTTTTCTGCAGTAACCTTCACAGGTTTGAGTCTGATTTGAATTTGCAGCCTTGACGTAGTATCTATGTAATACGGATTAAATGGAAATTGTTTTCATTAAAAATTAAAATACCACTGTATGCTTGGTACATAAACATACCTAGGTACATAATACATATCCATTTATAAAAGTACGCATGAAGATTCAAAATGATACACATATAAATTTAAGGCTAAAAACATGCAATATCTACAAAAATAGTTAAATATCATGACCCTATAAAAGCATGTAAATGGGATACTTTGACAATTTCAAAAACGTGTAAATTGACACATTTGCACTTTTCAAAATCATGTTATTAGAATATTGAGCGTTTTTCAAAAACATGGACATAAATAAAATATTTCGTACTTTTTGAAAACATGCAAACGAAGTATTTTTCACTATTCAAAAACGTCTAAAAAAATACTTTGTCGATACTAAAAACATGTACATATATAAAACATTTTACACTTTACAAAACAACATGCAAATAAAGTATTTCACACCTTGCGAAAGACATGCAAATAATACATTTTGCAATTTTCAAAAATCATGCAAATAAAACATTTTGCTCTTTTCAAAAACACGAAATTAAAACAGTTTGCACTTTTTTAAAGGCCATAACTAAAACTGTAAGCACCTACATATCTCACTTAATGTTAGTTAGCGTTTGTAATTTGTTTTGACATAGCTCATTTAATTCCTAGTTAAAATAAATATAGACCATTTTGAGTCTTCAATCACAATAAAACACAATGAACAAACGTATAAATTCATGCACTAGAAGTGTTACATTAAACTTACTTAAAATACTGTTTGAACAAACTTTCATTTTTTGCCAAGCCATCCACTACCTTCGCCATGTTTTCGACGCTCAAATTAGGAACGTTGTAGACCTCAGTGGCTGAGTACAACTTGTACCACGTGGGTTCATTAGTCCCGGCCCTGGAGCTTGAATTGCCACCATCGCTCGTCATAGCATTATTATTAGCAAATTCATTCGCATCCTTCAGATTTAGTATGTACGTCTCATAATTTAGAATATCAAGGGTGTCCGGGTGCGCATAGAAGATTTTATAAGCTGGATTATTGATATGATAAGGAGTGAGAGATGGGGATATCCACTGTGTCGTGGCCGGGATCTTTTTATTCTGAGGGTTGAAGTAGATACGAAACGTGTCCACGTGGAGATGTCCAAAGAACTGAGCCCGGACTACGGAGGAGTAGTTGGCCACGATTTTATAATAATTCCGGCTGAATACTTTTGAACAGCCGAGGTAGCCTGGGGGAACGTGACCCACAATGTGAACTTTCTCGTTTAATTCCTTCGATTTTTCAAGTTCTGACTGGAGCCAACGTAGTTGTTCTTTGAAGTCGTTGAAACTATAGAGCTGCCAGCTGTGACCATGTTAAAAGGCGGAAATTCAAAAAGGGTTAAAATTGTATTAATTGTGTGAAAAATTAATACTTTATATTTGGCGGGAAATTTCAGTTTAAAAAAATTAAACTCACAAATTGAACCCAAAGCAAAGGTTAGTATTTAAAACTAAAATCCGAAAACCCTGCCAAATTGTGACAGAGTAGTGCCCAGTACGTTGGTATTCCTCCGCGGCCTCTGGCGGTATCCAGTCCAACCAGCTTTCGTAAGTTCCGTTAAAAATGTAACGAGTTGATAATTCGTCCGGAACTTTTACGGGGCTGAACCTGTGGAAAAAACGGATATTATAAAATTTATTATTTGGCGGGAGTTTTAAAAATGAATAATGCGCGTCCTTAAAAAGCCTTCAAGTGGATCTTACATATTAACCGGATGAGGTTCATGATTTCCCAAAATAGGTACAATCGTCGTGTTAGGAAAGTAGGCTCTAATAGTATCCGACACAAGTTTAATAGTATCCAAATTATCCTGACGATTCGTGTACCACAGATTATGAGGGACGAGATCTCCGGACATGTAGAAGAGGTCAACGTCCGGATGAACCTCTTGGACATTTTTTAAAGCGCTCTCCAAGGTTCTTAGAGGTATGTCACAATTTAGTCCACTCCCATACGGCCCCGCAGTCACACTGCTATTGGCTGGCTCCCCATCAGTGTCATGACAGCACATGATTTTATTCTCACAAGCTGCATTCGTACCATTTTTGTACAGTGGGTCCACGTGGATGTCCGTCATATGAAGGATTTTTAAGGGACGCTTTGGGCCCCTCCTGCACTTAACTTGTAGACCCTCCTCCTCCCCCTCTCCCTCCCCCTCCACTGCTATGGCTTCACTACTACTCCCAGTGGTATTGGCAACACGGTCAGAGTCCGGGTCATTGACCTCCCACTCAATGTAGCGGTCATTGGTGGGACAGCCCACATGTTGAAATACTACCCCCACAAAAATCTCAGGTGTGAGGTCACTCCGCTCCTTGGCGATAAAGTACAAGGGCGGAACAAGGCGCGTGGCGAGTCCGGCGCAAATCGCAAGAGGCTGTCGCCCTGCAGTGCAAACCGCTTGGAAAAGAATCTCTACTTCTTGCAAAGTTCCACCTGTGCGAATCTAGCCATAAAAGTTTTTAATTAATTTTATAGCGCAATTTTAAGCGGGAAATTTAAATATGCGCAGCGCGCGCGCCTAAGGTAAAATGGTTTTAAGTTTAGGCAATTAATTGTTATTCTCACCCGATCCATTAAAAGCCGAACGTAGAAAGTAAGGTCTGAGCAGGTGCGGGTCTGTTTAATGTAGGCGGGAATGACGTCATTTGTAAGTTGTGCAAATGTCTTGTCCGCATTAAGGACATTCTCAAGGGATGGGGGTGGCAATGTGGGGGTTGCTGGGGTTTCTGGTGCGGATGGCGGATCTAGTGGACCTTTTTCATGTATTCTGTCCAACTGTTTTTCAAACTTGAGAATTTCATCGTTTGTGAAAGTTCTGTCGATGCCGCTGCCGTTACCTATATCCGTTTCAAAACGATCTCCAACATTGTAAGAAAATGTCGAACTGATAAAATATGTGGATAAAATTGTGAGAATGGCCAAACTTTTAATTGACATGGAAATAAATATTACTTTTGCCATTTTTGATGCTAAACTTTTTTATTTTTCTGGTTAATCTTTTTATAATAATCAATACAGTCAACAGTAGTAGTCTACTACTACTACTACTACCGTTAAGCTTAATCTGAGTGCACTTTTTATTTTTATTCAAAAACAAAATTCCCGTTAAGGGAGCTTGCAATAGCTTAGCATGCTATAGTCCTTCTGCCTGGCGCTTGACTGCAGACTTTATTACTGCCTTATTTTCAAATCAACTACGCAGAAATAATTAATTCGACTCTAATTTAATGACATATTATGCTACATAGAAAATACTGAAAATATCTGTAGAAATAGAAAGCGCAGGTAAAATTATTCACGTACAGAATAAAACTATGTATGCAGAAATATGGATAAACAAGGTTATGTAGTAAATAGTAACAACAGCTGACGTAGAACGGAATATGGGAAAATTGCGTAATTAATTAAATTATTTTGAGGCTAATTCAGTCTATATCCCAATCCAATATTGATAACAATAAAAAAACTGATATACATTTAATTATAGTTGATGAACTGCTATAATACTTAAATATAAATACCTACATGCTATTTTCGTATGTAGGGATGAACCTATAGGACGGCCTTCGTAGTAGTTGATACACGCGGTATTTGCCTATTAACTTATTAAGACCATGTTTTATTTACTAGTAATTGAAATTACGTCACATAAAAAAGCGTGAGTGAATATTTAATATCAGTAATGTCATATATTATAATAATAAATACTATTCCATGGTCTTGGTCTTGAATACCTAATATTATGAATATTTTTATTTAATTAATTACTTTCTTAATAATTAGTTAATTATTTTTATTACTATTATTGTATAGAGTGGCAGAGCCTGACACTTATTTGAGACCGGGAGCTTACTCGATCATTTACGGTATAAGAAATTAAACATAAAAGATGTTGGTTTTATTTTGACAAAAAACTAGAGCGGATGTTTTATTATAATTATGAAGATTTTTTATATACTATTTATATAATTTATTTTACGAAACATTTGCACTGCACATTTGTACTGCATAATTACGTACTGTACTCCATTTAAATGTATCAGCGAGCATATTATTGTAACTACGCTCTATGTGTGTAATAACAGCAGCACGCATAATGTAAACCAATCCACTGTCTACATAACATACAATTCCAATCGACAGTAATGCAATTTTTAGAAAATATAATAAACAAAAAATAGATTATTAACCATCTTCGTATTTACTATTTTCCTAACATTACTACACATATATATGTACCTTATAGTGTTAGCATTGAAAATTATAAACAGAGTTTACTTTGTTTTTAATTTTATTTAGCAATGAAAGGGAATTTTGTATGTTGCAATTTCGAATGATGTCCTTTACGTGTAAATTACAGATAACACTTTGTTGTAAAGGTTAATCTCCGTGATTAGACAGATTTGCATACAGTCAGTGTTTATATTCACACGACTTGAGAACTGCCAAAATGAAGGGGTGCGGAGGATGAACGGTAAATAGAGGCACACCACAACAACGGCACGAGCCACGAGCGTATTAAATAATTCGAGGCATAATATTTGCACATAATTATCACCTATTTAATTATATACTCACTACTTAGCATCATCCATTGTTTTAATACTAAAGCCATAGACCATCTGAATATCTGAAATCTGCCTGTGAAGAAGATGATGCGAGGGAATGAAGAATTAAAATAATTTACGAGCTCATGTGTTCGTCTCTGAGGGGTGTATAAGAAAGTGTAAAATCTGGCAAAGAATATTAGCAATATAGCCACATGCCTTACTGTTATTACTATAACTATACTGCCTGCTGCCCGGAGTTGCTTTATCCTATATACTAGCTATAGCTATACAGGCCTATTTTACTGGTGTATACTAATTATATAGTATTCCTGTCGGTGACGCTATAATGCCGTGTGTGCTTCTTTTGCATGGCTTATAATTAATTATGTAAAACACATGCCAGGCAGAATGCCTGTAAAGACACGGCACTTTATGAGTGGGTGTAGTTACGTGTGCGACAAGTGATATTAATAGCTGTAATTATACTCCAGTATTTAATTACTAATAATGCCCATTATTCAAATCACAAATTAGTGCTTTTATATTTTTATATTTCGCATCAGTATCGGCATCTCAGCATCGGCAGTGTCCAAAAAAATCTTTTCGCTACTTAATCGTTCGTACAATTTAATAACGGTATGCTCAGACAATGCTCACGCATCCCAATATGTATTATCACTATAGAATACAAATTATTATATATACAAATTCATTCATCCACATTACGTACAGCTTAAAAACATGAAAAATAAAAACAATATTTCATTAATAAAGTTTATTCTGCTGAATGAGAAACGGAAAACGAGAGTAGCTATAAAAGACGCTGGCGTTGATCCACATTAATTCAGTTTAAATTTAGGAGCTGTTTATTAACATTGGAATTATTGGAAATCAGGAAAACAAAATGTTGTTGTTATTGTGTGGAAATTTTAAATCTGTGCTATTTGTAAGTCAAATTATCTGCTACAGTTTTTTTTCAATTAATAGAGAAAATAAACTAAAACAATTAAAATAGTATTAAGAATTTTTTGTTTGTTGCCCATTAATATTGAAGTAAGGAAATGGCGGAATTGTGAATACTGGTTTCCATTTAAGGGCAAAAATAATACTTTAATTTTATTACTACAAAAAGTAGAATTAAAAACAAATTCATTATTTAAAGCTTACGTCATAAAATTTAAAATCCCAAAATACGGAACTGAATTTTTAATTCTTACTAATTTAAGTAATTTTACACCGCATTTTTTATAGTAGTAAACCAGTATCCTACCTTTCATTTTGAGACCCGTGTACTATTAGATGCCCTTACAGTTTTTTTTTAAATTTTTTTTTGTAATACTGCACACTATTTGTTCTTACAGAACATAATATGCCTTGGATCACTCCTCCTGTCAGTCTCGTGGACGGATGCAACCGCCACTTCAACTCCAGTAAGAGGCGGGGAATTGTCTCAGCCCCAAATTAAGTCACACGGCTCAACCAAGCAAAAGCGACAGCCGACACCGGAATTGTTGCGAGCAGGTCCACTAAATGACATTCCATCTGGACCTGGACCAGAAGAGGCTGATGAATTTCTCCGTAATTCCCTCCACCTACGGCAGAGGGCCATCTCAACACAGAGACAGAACCACATCAGTCGAAATGCCGTGACGCTCTACTCCACATTTGAAAATCCCGGGACTGGAGACTTCCAATGGGGTTTCGAGTCCTCTGACGGGACGAAAGTGAACCAATTAGGTTTCCTCAAGGAACCAAACCCAATCAATCCTGAGGGCGTGCAAGTCATTCGCGGATCCTACTCGTACATCTCTCCAGAAGGGATCCCGATCCAGGTCGATTACATTGCGGATGAAAACGGTTTTCAGCCGGTGCTTCGTAGAGCGGATCGGCCGCATTTACAAGGACAAGGACAAAGACCTGGAGCTGGAGCACTTCCAGTTGGTAGAAATCCGTTCCCAATTCAAAACCCAAGTCGTCTTGGACTTATCGATGACGGGCCGGCGCTGAGTCCCTTGGAAGCTGAGGAACTTGACAGGCGAAGGATTGAAATTCAAAATAACCCGCCAATAATTCCACTTGGAAATCGACATCGGCGCCCTAACCTTCTGAATGTGATTGCTGACAGAAGTCAATTCAACCGTCGACCAGTTCCAGTGTCAGCTAGTCCCGGACCAGGATCCCCACTGGACCGTCGCACTGCGCAAGCGCAAGCAGAAATTGAATATCATTTTATAGCTGAGCAACAGCACCAGAATCGTGAACGTGAGCGCGCCGCGCATGAGCGTGATAGCTTTATTCGAATCCGAAACGCCCAAGTCCAGCAAGAGATCTTTAATAATGAGCAGCAGCAACTTAATATAAAGCGGGACCATCAACGTAATAATTACTTACTGAAGCAAGATCATACATCGTCAGGAACGACAACTAATAATGCATACCTTCCACAAATCGGGGATGAACCCCCTCAGGAAAGTCTCAGTTTAAAATTGTACGGTCACCGACTTCCATCTTTTGTTCGAACAAATCCGAGTCCGGATTCGACCCTGGCCCTAGACCCGAATGCAGATACGGATCAGTCTGTTCAGAACCCAAATCCGATCCGGTTCACAGTTAACGCTGGAATTTCCCATGTGGAAAATTCGGGGTTGCCATTTTCTGAAGAATTTATTTTGCAATAATAAGAACAAAAACAACAAATCAGATGATGCCGTAGAAGTATAGGGAAATTAATTTAATAATACTCAACTTTTATAGTGCCTATAAAAATATGGTTTACCCTGGGACTAATATAGACAGTGGATTTTATACTTTTATATTTTTGAAATTATTTCAATAGACTGCATATAATTTTTTTTTACCAACTCGCAGCTTATATTAAATTTTTTTAAAAATAATTACTGGTAATTTAATTCTGTAGAATTAATTTTATTTAAGGTAAAAGATAACCCTGAAAAATTAAAATTAAATTACATATTAACGTATGAGCATTAATTAATTTCAACCAACATGTAATATTTCAAATTAATGGGTTAGGTTTGTAAATGGAATGGAATTAAATCAATTAATTCAAAAGTGAATAAATTAAAGTAGTAAAATATCCTGTTGTAAACCATATGTGGAAAAATCATAATATATGATTCCAAAGTTTTTCTTTATTCCCTTGTATCTCATAGATGGGACCGGTACCGGTACCGGTACCGGCACCGGTATCTGCCAGCGTCGAAATCAACTGCGGAAATTGAGCCACTCATACAAATTTAACCCCTGCCGTTTCAATTATTTGTTAGTTTGCTCTATGAAAATTGAATAAATTGAATAAATTGAATAAATTATAGGACTGTGTTAGTAATCCCAGTCAACTGCCAACTTCCTTGTATTGAATGGTCTACTACAAAAGCCATATATGTATACGATAATTCGATAATCAAAGGCTCACAATGTCCACACATGTGTGGTAATGACCAAATAGGTATTACGAGTAATATTCTTCTGGGTTATTAAATAATTAAATACTAGCAACTGTCTGCTATTTATTTTTTCTAACGGTACTACCTTATTAATTAGATCGTCAGTAAATAAGCCAAATTGCATATCAAATATAACCGCTTCCCCATAATTACATGGCTAATCTACATATCGTCTGTGAAGAACCAAAATGACCCATATCCAATTTAAGCTACAATCAAAATGAGCTATATCACAAAAACAAAATGAAAAAAATGCGTCAAATATTAATTACGAGTTTTTTAAACGCGTAAAATGTTCTATTTACATGTTTTCTAAAAGGTGCAAAATGTTCTAATTCCTTTGTTTTCTAAAAGATTATAATTCCATGTTTTCGAAAAGGTGCAAAATGTTCTAATTCCATGTTTTCGAAAAGGTGCAAAATGTTCTAATTCCATATTTTTGAAAAGGTGCAAAATGTTCTAATTCAATGTTTTCGAAAAGGTGCAAAATGTTCTAATTAAAAGTTTTTGAAAACAGACATGTTTCAATATCTTTTTTGATAGTGAATATTGTTTTTAGTTACAAATGGATGTGGGTAATTTTGGTTCTTTACAGACATTAAAAGTCCTATTCGCAATATTACCCGGAAAAAAGAACATTACCGAAATTTAATGAATGTAAGTGGATCATAATATTTTAACTGCAATCGTTTATCAATACCAAAATCTTCCTTATATATTACAATGTAAAATGTCGTATACTTATCTATATTTAATAAATTCATAAGGCCTTTGTCTTCAATATGCATTTATTAACTACAAACACTTACATATCCCGTTGAATAAAAATAAAACTCCCTCTGACAAATTTTTTTAGTTTAATTTAAACAAAGTAGCACACTGTATAAACTATACAGATATAAATCTTGTAATAATACTTAGAAATCTGTCAAATCTCGCTGGTCTCTATAATAGAACGCGTGTGCTTCTAATACTGTAGAACGCAATAGAGAAGGGATTTGTCAATTTTAAAGAATAATTTTTTTTTTAAATTTTACATAATGCTATCACCCCGTCAAAACTACGGAAATTGGCTTGCAATTCAATTTCTCTCAAAATTCTGCATAATTCCATTCGATTTTAACCCTGCCACAGACAAAATTCGATGTCAGACTCAAATATGGAAAAAGTTCGTTTCAAATACATTTTTCTTAAGTCTGACCCTTGCTGCAGTGTATTCTACGGTTCAATTTATTATTCAAATTCAAGCATCTACATCACTACAAAATGTTAATTTCAATCATTTTTCTATACATTTCATTTTCATGTGTTTCTACGTTGTCGGGATATTTTTTGGAAGAAATTCCAAGACGCACAGTGAAATGTTGACTGTGGTCTGGAATGAAATTCATTCCAAAGAGTCTCAAAAACAAAATATGAATTTAAAAGAAGTTGAAAAAAATATCGAAATTCTAAATCAAAAAAATCGAAATGGGATTTCTAAACAACAATTTCTTTTAATGTTTCTACCTTTGTCAGTTTTTGGGACCTCGTTAGTTTTTGCCCTGATTCTGCTCAGTGACCCAACGAGGCCAAATTTACTATTTCAGATGTTGAATTCGAGTCATAGAAATGTCGGGAATTATATTTTGTTGGGCTGCGTGGAATTTATTATTTTACTTTATATTACGTCCAATTTTTATTTTACTATTGAACTTCATTTGTCGATTTTGGAGTATTGCAACTTTAGATTTGAACTGGCTACTAAGCAACTGGAAAAAATTGTGTAAGTCAAATAATACAAAAAATTCACATTTAAAATATTTAATTAATTTAATTAATTAATTGGTATTCTATAATTTGTTTCCATTACAGAAATAATAAATGTTTCATAAAGAAGGGAGACATACGAAACGAAACTCGAAACTGCCGCCATCTAGGCCTTCTCATCCATCTATTTAATGAGAGTAACTCCGATACTATCTTCACTATTAAACTGGTTTTCCTCGCCATCTGCATCGGCGCAACCTTCTTTACAGTGAAATTCTTCGAGCAAGCCCCACTCGTGGCGACCGTGAACGGACTCATAACGCTGGACGCCTTCATTTTCTACTGGTTCCTGTACGAGAAAGCTTTTCAAATTCCACAGCAGGTTGAACTGTACAAGAATCAAATTCTGTTATCTTCAAAACAGCTTGACTCACAAATACACAGGGACAGTGGATGTAGGGGTGGGGGTGCGGTTGAGAGTACAGTTGGGGTTGGGGGTGAAATAGGTAAAATTGAGTGGGAGCACCGAATTAATTTTGAAAAGGGTTTGTTAGTTCTTGCAATTTCACGGGTAGTTCGATCCATTCCAAATATTGGGATTCGAGTAGGTGGCTTTAATACTATGGAAAGGACATCTACACTGATTTTCCTAGATTTTGTAGCAAGAAATGTGGCGTCTTTGTTAATTACGTTCAGATAGTGTAATTGTTTGTGAATTCATGTAATTTATTTTTGAGTACCTGGTACCTGCAATACAAAATACTGCATAAGGTAATCTAGTATGTAATACACTCAAAATGTACACTATTTGTAGTGTTTTTTATTGAAATTTATTGACGCTCATATGTCCTCAAGTATGAATTAATGCATTGCGATAATTCGTTTTTTGGTGACAACTATAAACGTTTGCCTTGTATTACATGATATAAATTTAATTTAATTGATATTTCCGTGTCGTTCGTGGCGTAATTGCTACAATTTAAAAAAAACAAATTTATAATTAAAATAGCCGAAAGGTCAAAATTATATTTCACAACACATATACACATACACTCGACCCTTGGTGTATAGTGACTCGCAACCTCGATATAGTGGCGGATTTAAAAATCCTTGGGAAAATTCGTATGCTTTGTATAGTTGTATAATACGAATAATATTGTGTGTAAAGAACCAAAATGACCAATATCCAATTTTAGCAAGAATCAAAAAAATGTCATAAAAACAAAATGAGAAACATGCGTAATATCTTAATTAGGAGTTTTTGAAAAACGAAAACTTCTATTTTTATGGTCTTCAACAACGTAAAATGTCCTATTTAGCTATTTTTGAAAAGGCGCTTTTACTGTTTTATGAGCTTTTACTGTTTTGTTTTATTTATATAGGTACGAAAAGACTAAGAAAAGTTCAACACGCAATCACATTACCTATTAATACATTAACACACTTACATATTTTAAACCAAGGATCAATTTATCCCGAATAATTAATCTGTAAATAATGAATGTTGTATGGGCTGAGGCCAAATCGACTAAATGAATACATTATTATTATTATATTATTTTTTGAAAAGGCGCTATATGTTCTAATTCCATGCTTTCAAAAAGACGCAAAATGTTCTAATTCCATGTTTTTGAAAAGGTGCAAAATGTTCTAATTCCCTTTTTTTTAAGTGCAAAATGTTCGATTTACATGTTTTTCAAAAGGTGCAAAATGTTCTAAATCCATGTGTTTCAAGAAAGTTAAATGCTCTATTTACATATTTTTGAAAGGTGCAAAATGTTCTATTGAAATGCTCTCAAGACAAAATTGAAAATTATTGTAGATAGTTGATATAGTTTTTAGCTAAAAATGGATATGGGTCATTTTGGTTCTTCACAGACGATATGGTTATGTTTTTCGATTTAGTTGCAAATTCGATGTTACGGTGGCGTGGCTAAATTAATTACGTGTAGTTACTAAAATAAATTTTTGATAAAACGTTGAAGCCTATGCTGTGGCTCAACTTAACACCTAATTCAGAGTTCAGAGCCAGCATGACATTACTATGTGGCTGGTGGACGACTAGAATGACTCGGCAAAATATACAAACAATATTTTTCATCTTATTTACTAAACTGTTGTCCAGAGGTTGCTATATCAACCTCTATGTACCACTCTCAAGTCTCAATATCGATCGAACTGTACACTATAGGGTAGACTAATTAGAACACTCGAACGTCTGGCAAATGGCACGCAGTTATATACTAATAAACTTATTGTTAGTAGCATGGTTAATGGTGAGATAATTATCTTTGAAATCAAAGAAATAGGTCTTCCACATATATTACGTTATCACAAAACTAGTGAAACGTTTATGACCCCCTACCCCATACAATCCACACCTCCCTCAATATTCCCATATTAGCACCCGAACCCCACCTTTCTCCGCAGGAATTTTCACCCTTGACCCTTAGTACAAACGTCATAATATTACGATCACGTTCACACATTATGTGAACTGCCCCTTAACTACTACATGTGAGAAAACAGTAACAGTTCCGACTAAAAGCGATTTTAGTAATTATATCGCTGATAAAGGATATACAGATTAAACGTATTTGCTGTAATTATGGCTTTGCGTGGAAAAAAGGAATTTTTATTGAAATCAATATTTGCCAAATTATCAATTAATACAACCTGATGTGTGAATTACAATTTGAGATATCGTACGATTTCTATACCTACCTTTTCCTTCATTCAATACTTCGTTATTCTTGCCATACAAAAGCTCGCGTCTGCAGAATTTGACAAATTAAATTTTTTTAAGGAAATAAAAGTAAATCTACTTTACCAAAAACACGACAGTATATTAACCGTATATACATACCGTATATTTTCAATGCTTATCTGTAACACGTTGGTAGCTTGTTATATTATTTTAGTAAAAACGAATTAGAAGTGAACATCTATCCTTTGTAGCAATTTAAGTAACCTTTCATGTACCTAAGCATTTTCAAAAGTTAAATAAAAATGAGTAGTAATAAGAAGTGAACAACGCTTTAATAATATTTACATGTTGTCACACAGTCAAAACTACGGAAATTGGCTTGCAATCCAATTTCTTTCAAAATTCTGCATAGTTCCATTTGATTTTGACCCAGTCACAGACAAGATTCGACGACAAACTCGAATTTGGAAAAGGTTTGTTTCAAATTCGTTTTTCTTGAGTCTGACCCTCGCTGCAGTGTATTCTACAGTTCAATTTATTATTCAAATTCGAACATCTACATCTCTTCAAGATGTTAATTTCAATCATTTTTCCATACATTTTATTTTCATGTGTTTCTACGTTGTCGGAATATTTTTTGGAAGAAATTCCAAAAAGCACAATGAAACTTTGGCTGTGGTCTGGAATGAAATTCATTCAAAAGAATCTCAAAAAATTATTGTGAACCTGAAAGAGGTAGAAAAACAAAGTAAATGGGAAACTCAAGGCTCCAATCATAATTTGGTAGGAAATCAAAATCGCGAACGAAAACGAATGTCTAAGCAACAATTCCTTTTAATGTTTCTACCTTTGTCAGTTTTTGGGACTGCATTATTTTTTGCCCTAATTCTTCTCAGTGACCCAACGAGGCCAAATTTACTTTTGCAGGCGCTGAGTCCAAGCAATAGAAACGCGGGGAATTATATTTTGTTGGGTTTTGTGGAATTTATTATTTTACTTTATATTACGTCCAATTTTTATTTTACTATTCATCTTCATTTGTCGATTTTGGAGTACTGCAACTTTAGATTTGAACTGGCTACTGAGCAACTGGGAAAACTTGCGTAAGTCATAATGCAAAATTCACATTTAAAATACTAAATTTCTCGGAAAATCTTTGTGAAATTGAAATTATAAAATATAAAATATAAAAAATTACATATTTATTTATTTAATCACTAAAAAATATCTGTAATAATTTTTATACCATAATTCGTTTCCATTCCAGAAATAGGAAATGTTTTATGAAACAAAATTACATACGGGACGCAACTCGAAACTGCCGCCGTCTAAACCTCCTGATTCATTTATTTAATGAGAGTAACTCAGACACGATCTTCACTATTAAACTAGTATTCCTCGCCATCAGCATCGGCGCCACATTCTTCACCGTAAAATTCTTCGAGCAAGCCCCACTCGTGGCGACCGTGAACGGACTCATAACTCTGGACGCCTTCATTTTCTACTGGTTTCTGTACGAGAAAGCTTTTCAAATCCCACAGCAGGTAGAGCTGTACAAGAACCTTATCTTATTGTCTTCAAAACAACTTGATTCACAATTACACAGGGACAGTGGGTGCGGGGGTTGGAGTGCAGTTAAGGGAGCAGTTGTTTCTGGGGTTGGGGGTGAGGTAGGTAAAATTGAGTGGGAGCACCGAATTAATTTTGAAAAGGGCTTGTTAGTTCTTGCAATTTCCCGGGTAGTTCGATCTATTCCAAATATTGGGATTCGAGTTGGTGGTTTCAATACTATGGAAAGGACATCTACACTAATTTTTCTGGATTTTGTGGCAAGAAATGTGGCGTCTTTGTTAATTACTTTCAGATAGTGTTTAGCACATTAATGCCGAAACTTTATTGCAAATCCAATTATATCAACTTTTGCAGGAGTATTTTTGTTTGGGTACAACTTACAAGGAAATTGTTTCACATGGAACTCGCAAATTCAAAAAGTCATATCTACAAAAATCAGGCTACTTTTAAATAAAAGGGATCCGAAGTAACTTGACTGCATTTTGCGTTGCGTTGTTTGGTCACAGTGGCCCGCCAAAGTTTTTAAAAATTCAAATTTTAATATTTTGCCGCCTTGTAGCTTGTACAGTTCTGATCCGATTTTGTCGAAATTTGATGTTTTCTAACGTTTAGAATATTTTGTGAAAAGTAATTTCAGGATTTTTCAAAATTCTAAAATTTTCATTTTTTTGAAAAATTTGGTCTATAAAATTAGGCCTTAAAAATAATGCTTTTTCCAATATTATTGCAATTTTTTGGGTTAATCTAAATCTAGGCTTGTGCATTTGTTGTGCTTTAACCTTATAGTATCATTAGGTAAATATACAAATTAAATAGAAACAAAAATTGTGTAAGTAAAGCCGCAGCATCTACTTCCTGCAGAGCGACGTTGACGTGGATAGAGAAAGAGATAAATTAAAATTTAACTTTTCCTGAAGTTCATAATCACAAAACAACCAAGTCAACAAATTAATTCAACTTTAAATAAAAACAACTCAGCTTATTTAATTGAAGACTGTTTACATACATATAATGTGTTTAGGGCACCTTTGCCAGAGCCGGATATATTGCTCAACTAATTATCATTTTAGTTACCATTAAATTGGTCAGCCTCTGTTACATATTTTAATTGCTTTGAGTGCTACTTAAAAATAACAAAATGTGTAATTTCGTATTTTTGAGTAAATCGTTTGGTAAACCATGTACATGGAGCATACTACCGTGTACCTAACCCAATTTATTGAATAAATCCAAATCCGCGCCTAGCTTTTTTGGTCCTATTTTCCGTCTCGAACTGTTTATCTTCCTAGTTCCCTATTTACCTAAAAAGCTCCTTATGAAACAGTATATAACTTTGTTTGTGCCCCAGTGGCTAAAATTTTGATTCCATACCATTAGGCGAATCCTGGACGTTGGCGTGTAACAACGTTACCGACTTATGTTTTGTAACTTAATTTTACATAATGCTATCACCTCGTCGAAACTACGGAAATTGGCTTGCAATTCAATTTCTCTCAAAATTCTGCATAGTTCCATTCGATTTTGACCCAGCCACAGACAAAATTCGATGTCATACACAAAATTGGAAGAAGTTTGTTTCAAATTTATTGTTTTTTAGTCTGACCCTCGCTGCAATGTATTCTACAATTCAGTTTATTAAACAAATCCAAACATCTACATCACTTCAAAATGTCAATTTCAATCATTTTTCTATACATTTCATTTTTATGTGTTTCTACGTTGTCGGGATTTTTTTGGAAGAAATTCCAAAAAGCACAATGATATGTTGACTGTGGTCTGGAATGAAATTCATTCAAAAGAGTCTCAAAAACATATTGTGAACCTAAAAGAGTTAGACAAGCAACTGAAAATTCAAGGTCACAGTGTAGTAAAAAATCGAAATGAGATGTCAAAACAGCAATTTCTTCTAATGTTCCTACCTTTCTCAGTTTTTGGGACTGCATTAATTTTTGCCCTGATTCTGCTCAGTGACCCAACGAGGCCAAATTTAATCTTTCGGATGTTGACCTCGAGTCATAGAAATGTAGGGAATTATATTTTGTTGGGCTTGGTGGAGTTTATTATTTTATTTTATATCACGGCCAATTTTTATTTCACTATTCATCTTCATTTGTCGATACTTGAGTACTGCAACTTTAGAGTTAAACTGGCTACAAAGCAACTGGGAAAACTTGCGTAAGTCAAAATAAACCCGTGTTTAAAATATTTTATTCCTGGGATATTACGTTTTTATTAGATTTGTTTAGACTTGAAATTATTAAATCTAAAAATTAGGCAAATACCTAATAATTTGTATCCTATAATTCGTTTCAATTATAGAAATAAGAAATGTTTTATAAAGCAAGGAGACATACGAGACGAAACTCGAAACTGTCGCCATCTACGACTCCTTATCCAATTATTTAACGAGAGTAACTCGGACACGATCTTCACTATTAAACTCGTATTCCTCGCCATTAGCATCGGGGCCACATTCTTCACTGTGAAATTCTTCGAGCAAGCCCCACTCGTGGCGACCGTGAACGGACTCATAACTTTGGACGCGTTCATTTTCTACTGGTTCCTGTACGAGAAAGCTTTTCAAATCCCACAGCAGGTGGAGCTGTACAAGAACCTAATATTGTTAGCTTCAAAACAGTTGGACTTGCAACTGTATAGGGACAGTGGTTGCGGGGGTGCAGTTGGTGTTGGGGTTGGGGTTGGTGGTGAGATGGGTAAGATTGAGTGGGAGCACCGAATTAATTTTGAGAAGGGCTTGTTAGTTCTAGCAATTTCCCGGGTAGTTCGATCTATTCCAAATATTGGGATTCGAGTGGGTGGTTTTAATACGATGGAAAGGACATCCACACTGATTTTTCTGGATTTTGTAGCAAGAAATGTGGCGTCGTTGTTAATTACTTTTAGGTAGTGTCTAGCAAATTAATGCAGAAACTTTCCTGCAAAGCCAATTATATCAAATTTAGTCTTTTATTTGAGTATAATTTAGTCGCAGTCCCTGTTCCCGTGGTTCTATTAAATTTCTTAAATAAGAAAAAATTAAAGTAAAAAACCTGGTGCTTTGAAAATATGTAACACAAGTAATTAAATAAATTGGAGTAATAATAACTAAATAATACAAAAATTACGTTAGACAATATTCATGTAGTACTTGTTAGGGATCACCCATAAATGATGTCATCTGTTCTGTTGGGTCATTGAGTTAAGTCGGGTATTAATGATATCGATATACTATGTTATGATAGTCAGTTATGCAATGATGAAGCTGATTACAGGGTGTCCTAAAAGTTAGGATTTTTTGATGACATAACTTATGGACTGCCCCTCACTACAGTTCCATGCTTTTTTTCCTGATTCGATTAATTTTTAAATATTCCTAAAATTTCTTAGTTCACTTCTTACATTAAGTTAACTCTACAATTTGGTTTCATAAGCACATTCAAGGTTCAAATGTTCAAAATTGCTTCAAATATCTATTTGCAATAATTGCACTAGCATCAGCACCATTAGACCTTGATTTCACTAGAAAAGTTAACCATTGTTAGCCTTAAGAAACACGCTTTCAGAGTTAACCATTGTTAAATCTGAAAGCGTGTTTCTTAAAGCTAACAATGGTTAACTTTTCTAGTGAAATCAAGGTCTTACTGTATTAATTTAAATCATTTTTTAATTTGAATTTACATGTACAACAGTTCTGCACTAAACTAAAAACTTGCACCACTTGCATCTTAAAAGCATATTTACAAGCACTAGAAATAAAAAACACACTAAATCAATATTTTGAATAGATTTTGCAATAATTGGGATTAAATATTCACGACATAAAAACATACAAATTACAGATACTGAACACGTTTGAATTAAATTCGTTCAAATTTTTAAAAACTTTAAACTAAAATTCTTACAAAATATGAACGCTGAAAATACCACAGACCATGAAGCAAGTACCAAAAACAATACGCAAAGAAGATTTTCCCCTGCGCCTGCACCATCAGTTACCAATACCGTTCCTGAATCACACCAGGATTTGTCTCCAATATCCTCAATTAAACAGGCGCCACTCCCACTTAAAACATTTTCTGGGAGAAAATCTTTCGCAGTTGCGGCGGCTATGCTCACTCAAAACAGTATAGCTGGGATCAGGAAACTTTCCGCCAGAAAATCACCATCTACAAAAAATTCTATATCCGGTTTTGGATTTGGTTCCGGTCGTGGCAGTTCCGGTCGCAGTGGTGGTTCCGCTAGTCACCTAAGCAGGAGCCCAAGTGGCAGACGACAATCTGAACAGCAACAGCAACAACAAGAAGGGAGAAACTCCTTTGATTCAGCAAGCTTTGTTGACGACGAATCTAAAAGAGGATCTGTCTCCATTAGTTTCCTCACTAGCCCCGGCCCCACCCACAACAGATCAGCTGATGACCGATCCAGGGATGACTACCCGGATTCGGACACTGGAACGATGGACACATTCACCAGTGGTTCCCAAAAAAATGGCCAAAATGGAGGTCAAAGAGGCAAACAATCTAGGATGGTAAGTAAAACCCAATTAATAGAATCTACAGACGGGAGTGGTATGACGTTGAATAGGACAAAGGGGGACAAGGGTTGGGTAAAGAGTATCTCATCTATGCGGGACAAGTTGCTGGAGGGAAAACTGAGCCGGGCGGATGAGAGGAAGAAAATGGTTGAAAATTCCCGGGGTAGTAGTGGTGGTAGTAGACGTAGTAGTGCTAAGAAAAATAGTCAAAGAAACCTTTTTGCTGTCACTACAAAACCTAAGGCGACAGATAATTCAAATAATACCTTGGCTGCACAAGGTCACGGCCAAGGTCAAGAAAACAAAGGAAGCGAGGGGATGCCAGGGATACCTCCTACTGCAGCAAACGCAAACCATAAAATTTCAGTCAATGTCAATGATGGCCATCGTCGACAGAGTGACAATCACCACCATCACCACAATCAGCCAAATCCAAACGGGACTCAACGTGGCTCCACTGTCACTTCAATTAAGCTCAAGAAAAAAAAGAAACTAACTAAAGCTGAGGAAGAGAGGATGCTTCAGAAAGCTACGAACTACAGGCAGGTCATGTACCTTGAGAAAAATACACATTTTGATGCTGCTGAGGTAAACACGCATGACGATGTTTTTTCTATTATTTCTTAAAAGTAACTTTTGTCAAACTCAATTAAACAAAAAAGTTTAAAAAACTATATTTATCTCGCCCAAGCCTCTTAGCTATTACAACAAATTTTACAAGTGGCATTGCATTACTATTTTATTTTTTAATAGCAGAACCAGTTATGAAAAACTATAACATTTACATGCTTTTACCTAAATTAATATCGAAATTAATTTTCATCATATTGTCTGTGAAGGGCCAAAATGACCCATATCCAATTTGAGCTAGAATCAAAATGAGCTATGTCATAAAAACGAAATGAGAGAAAGGCGTGTAAAATGTTAATTCACACTTTTTTTTAAATCTGCAAAATTTTGTATTTAGGCGTTTGAAAAAAAGTAATATGTCCTACTCACATGTTTTAAAAAACTGTAAAATGTTCTATAATTTACATGTTTTCGAAAAGTGTAAAATGTTCGATTTACATATTTTTGAAAATTTTATGATGTTGTATTTAAATGATTACAAGAGGTATTTCAATATTTTTGAAGATAGTGGATATTGTTTTTAGTTACAAATGGAAATGGGTCATTTTGGTTCTTCACAGACGACATATTACTCAGTAAATTCCTTACCGATTCCACGACTGCGTATTTTCGCAGTGCTTGCTGTTATAGGCGGGCTAATTAATAGTTGTTGCTATTAAAATGCAATAAATGATAAGTATAAGTACGGAAAAAGCAGGGCCGGGCGAAGGAATTGATTTTAGGCAGCAAGTTGTTTCCATACACAAACCACCATTTTGATTTTCTTTATGGTTTTCTTTGGCAAAGCAAAATGTTGTGTTTACATGTTTTTTGGAAAATTTTAAAATGTTCTATTTACATGTTTTTTGGAAAATTTTAAAATGTTCTATTTACATACATGAATCTCAAAACTGTAAAATGTTGAATTTACATGGTTTTAGAAAACTGGTAAATATTTTATTTAAGTTGTTTTAAAATGTGCAAAACAAAAATTATTTACATATTTTCAAAAAATTCACAATGTTTTATTTACGCATTTTCAAAAAGTGCAAAATGTTTTATTTTCATATTTTCAAAAAGTGCAAAATGTTTTATTTACACATTTTCAAAAAGTGCAAAATATTGCATATTTACATCATGCTTCTTGAAAATTTAGGCAGCGGGGGCGGCTGCCTGCGCTGGCCACATTATTCATCCGGCCCTGGGGAAAAGAAAAGCACTAATATTTTTTTAAGCGTATGTACTCTTGGTTATGAATTAGATTCGGGTCCTGCAAGAGATGTATAAAGTGTACAGCAATTCCACAAAGCACGGTTCCTTGGACAGACTTTTGTTTCGAGACATTATGATCAAAATGTTTGGGATTTGGAATGATGACATGCTCAATAGAATTTATTACTTTTTCGATTCGGATGCTGAAGGAAGTGTAAGTCACTGAAATCAAAATTACTGAAATCAACCTGTATTTTTCTAAACGAATATTTTCTAAAATAAGCTACCTATTTTGCCATGTTTAATTAAATCATAGATCATGCGGAGGTATCTGATCAGTTGTACAGTATCTTTTTTCCATGCAGATTTCAGACACAGAATGGATTCAAAACTTGTCCGTCTTTTTAAGAGGGACAATGGAACAACAGATCAGCTTCGTGTATGACACCTACGATATAAATGGGGACCATGGCATCAGCCGGGAGGAGTTGACAACGCTCCTTCGGGGTTGCCTTATCAATTTACCCGCACACGAGGACGAGGAATGTTTCCGGGAAATGGTCGAGTTGGCAATGAAATTGTTGGATGTGGATAGGACAGGAGTCATTACACCTGAAAGTTTTAAAGCAGCTGTGCTCCGGAATCCCCTTTTACTCCAAAGTCTGGGGCCATGTCTCCCCGTTGAGAAGTATTTAAAAACTTTTATGACGCTCCTGAGTGATAACTACCTTAACTACTCTACTAACTACTCCTTGCCCCATGACCCGGCTTACAATATACGTTCGAAAATCCTCATGTCTCGGGTTAGCTTATTCTTCCGGCAGCAAAGTCATCACGGTCATAGTAGTGGGAATGGGAGGTCTAACAAGTCTAAGTCAGCCTTTGGTGGTTAATTAACCTTAATAATCTTAAATTACTACAACTAATGCACACGTTTTAAAGTGACACATTAAAACAAAATTAGAAAATTTAAGAAATATATATTGCTGTAGTATTGCTAGTTATACTTTATTTTGGAACACACTTCTTCGTCACAATGTTTGCTACTCGGCTTAATACACAATTTCTCACCAATAGCAATCATGGGCACTTAATTAGTAAAAGTTTTATTGACACCATTTATAGACCATCCCTGAGTTAATGTGATACCATGCATTTGGGCACTTTATTAGTAAAAGTTTTATTCACGCCATTTATAGACCATCCCTGAGTTAATGTGATACCATGCATTTGGGCACTTAATTAGTAAAAGTTTTATTGACACCATTTATAGACCATCCCTGAGTTAATGTGATGCTATGCATTTGAACACTTAATTAGTAAAAGTTTTATTGACACCATTTATAGACCAACCCTGAGTTAATGTGATACCATGCATTTGGGCACTTAATTAGTAAAAGTTTTATTCACACCATTTATAGACTATCCCTGAGTAGACAGGCGGAAAGACAAAACCATGTCATTAGATGTTTAATGACCTAAAGCTTAGCATCTAAAAAGCGACTTCCTGGTTTCGATTTTGTCACTAAACAAAAGGTAAAGTTGCTATGTATGTACTTATTGATTTCATTAGTCACTGTTGAACACTATCTAAAGCCTAAAGTGGCTAGTGATACCTTTAACTACCCGTTAAATTGGTGGGATATTAAAAAATTAAATTGTTTCTTGGTATATTGGCTCCATAAAATTATTTCCTAATGTTGATAAAGTCTTCGTACTACAACTACCCACTACCCTGTATTTACTTGGTTTTAATTTTCTGAAAATTACTAAATTACTTTAGGTGATTCTGATAACCTACGGCCATGGCCATGGCTCTAATGTACCTGTCCAACCAATGCTTTAATTGGCTGCTATCATCCGGCTGGAGAGAATTTTCAGTAGGATATTTTTTTCAGTTTCCGAGTTTAAAAAACAATTCACATTCTTTCACACAAAAATCAAAATGCCCTCCTGCCATCAAAATAGTGCTAATAGAAGGGCCTTAAGCCTCATCTCGAAACTCTGTATCATCCCATTTAATGTTGCCCCATCCACTGCAAAAATTTCAAAAAAGAGAAAATGGTGGGAAAAACTAATTTCGAATATATATCTCACGAGCCTAGTAGCTTGCAGTGTGTATTCTCTCATTGAATTTGTGAAGCTTGCCGGGTCTTTATCTTTTAGTAATTTTAACTATAACCATGTGTCCGTCCATTTTCTTCTTATATGTTCCGAATGCCAAGGAGTTCTGTACGGGATTAATTACAAGAGGCAAGGCGAGAACCTTTGTGTTGCATGGAATCACATTTTTGCTGGAGATACCCCACTGAATTGTGGTAGAAAAGAACCGAAATCTTTGAGACAGAAGCTTCAACAAATTTTAAAGAGGCCTTCAGTTATAATAGGAGGAACTGGGAACGTAATGGGGATTTCAAAGCAAGAAGGTTTACTAATGTTTCTCCCTCAATTATTTTTTGGCACTTCATTATTTTTAGCATTGATTCTTATAAGTGACCCAACTAGGCCAAATTTAATTTTTAATTTTTTAAGTCCATCTTCTAAAAGTGTGGGGAACTTTGTTATTTGTAGCGCTATAGAATTTGTAATTCTGCTTTATATAACGTCTGTTGTTTACTTGACTATTAATCTCCATTTATCCTTTCTTCAGTATTATTGCAATGAGGCGTTTACCTTAGCTACCAATAAGCTCAAGGAAATCACGTAAGTTTCCTGGCCCGCTTAGGGGATATTTTATATTTTGTATAGGACATTTAGGAAAATATATATAGCAACTTTAATAAAAATTAAATCACGGTGTTTATTGTATTTTTTGTTATAGAACTCTGAAAACTTTCATTAGAATAGAAGAAATTCAAAAAAGGACACAAACTGCCCACCATTTGCAACTTATTATTCAGCTATTCAACCACAGTAACGCTGAAAGTATCTTCTTTTTAAAATTAGTTTGCTTGGCAATTAGTATTTTCGCAATATTCTTCACAATCAAATTCTTCGATCAAGCTCCTCTAGTTGCAAGTGTCAACGGACTCAGCACAGTGGATGCTTTAGTACTCTATTGGTTCTTGTACGAGAAAGCTTTTAACATCCCAAGGCCAATCAAACAATTCAAAATTTGGATCCTTTTCGTTACAACTCAACGTTTGCGTAGTGACGTGGTAATCGTAGGACACAAAGGGACACGTTAGGGGGATCGAATTTATTTTCAAAGGGACGTCAGGATTTTCGAAATTCACCGAATCATTCGATCTATTCCAAATATTGGAATTAAAGTTGGGGAGTTTAATACTATGGAGAGAACGTCTACATTAATCTTTGTAGATTTTGTGGCAAGAAATGTTGCTTCTTTGTTAATTACATTCAGGTAGAGTCATAGAAATGTAGAGAACACCCGCGATAGGCACTCAGCATTGTAATGAAACTCCCATGTGAGGACGTTTTTCCAGTTTGGCCGGATACATAGGAAAAATCTTTGCGTACGCTCGCGCTGTCTAAACGTGGGTGGAAGCAACAGCTCCTCAGCATTACATTTGCATAGGGACTGTGCACACCAGCGCCTCTCCAGCTGTAGGGCGGAACTGTTTGCAATAGCTCCTTAGCATTTCACAACATGCAAGTTGCGCACTCATTTAGATGGCGCAGTTCTCCGCTCGTAGGCACTTTTCTGAGCTTCGTTGGTGTTGTCTACATTTCTATGGGTAGAGTTGTCTAATGAATCAACATTAAATTCGTTAGCACTAAATTTCAAGTCATAATGTAGTTTAATATTGTTAGTAACTCTCATACATACATACATACATACGTACATATATACGTTCGTTCCTACATACGTTCATACATACATACATGCATGCATACATACATATTGTCTGGATACAAATTCGTGATAGCTGCGCAAGGTGTCCAAACAGTTTCATATCCATGCAATCAAATGGGCACGGCAGGGTTTGGACACCTTGCGCAGCTATCACGAATTTGTATCCAGACAATAGATACGTACATAATTCCATACATACATACATACATACATACATACATACATACATACATACATACATACATACATATATGCATACATACATACGTAAATACATAGGTACATACATACGTAAATAAATACATGCATAATTTAATAATCATACGAGACTATAACACCGCGATAACTTTTCTTCAGGTTCAATCACAAAATAAAATTGTCGACAGATTAAATATAATTAAAATATAATCAACTCTGGTTACTATACGGTAAGGACCGTTTACGTAGTTTATACAACATTTTCGAAAATATTGCTTATATGATTTGAATATTATGCTATATTATCATTTTAATTACCGCTTGATTAGTCAATTTTCATCATATAACGTATTTTAATTGCTTCCACCGCTATTTTAAAATAAATTAAACTATAATTTTGTAGTTTGGAATTAACCTTAGCTCCATGTTAATGCTATATAATTTCTTGAGCCTAACTCATTTAATTTAATTAATCGACACCCACAAATATTTTTTCCGTTCCTTTTTTCCGGCTCTGATATTTTATCTTTCTAGTTCCCTATTTACCTAAACATTTTCTTATGAAACAGTATAAAACTTTGTTTGCACATAAGGCACTGAACATTCTATTATAGAACATTAGAAGAATCCCGGAAGTTGACAAACCCAAACTTAACAGACATCCACTTAAATGTTAATTTTGATCGCATTTATACATTATTAGTTTTACTTGCGTGAAAAAATCATTAATTTTTGTAAATGTCGGCAGTCAGCATTGGTACTCCACTAAAATAAACTAATACAATTTTTTTATTGAATTAGCAGTTGACAATATTTTTCGCATTTTTTGAGCTAAAATGTCCTCCTGCCATCAAAACAGTGCTTATAGATGGGCCTTACGCCTCCTCTCTAAACTCTGTGTCATCCCATTTGATGTTGACCCACTTACTTCAAGAATTTTGAAGAAGAGAAAATGGTGGGAAAAAATAGTTTCAAATGTATATCTCACAAGTCTCCTGTGCTGCAGCGTGTATTCTCTCATTCAATTTGTGAGACTAATTGGATCTTCGTCTTTTACTAATTTTAACTATAACCATGTGTCAATCCATTTTCTCCTTATCTGCTCCCAATGCCAAGGGATTCTCTACGGAATGAATTATACGAGACATGGGGAAACACTTTGTGTTGTCTGGAATCACATTTTTCGAAGAGATGCTCCGCAGAATGGTAAAAGAATTCAAGAATCAAAGTCATTTAAGAAAATTTTTGAATACTTTTTAAAGGAGCCTTCAGCTACTTACTTCAGCTACGATAGGAGAAACGGGGCCGGGGAATGTCATGGGCATTTCCAAGCAAGAACTTTTACTAATGTTTCTCCCACAGTTAGTTTTTGGCTCTGCGTTATTTAGTATTTTAATTATTATAAGTGATCCAACTAGGCCAAATTTACTTTTAAATTTTTTAAATCCAGCAAAGTGTGGGGAACTTTATTATTTTGAGCCTTGTAGAATTTTTAATGCTACTTTATATTGCGTCTGTGATTTACTTGACAATTAATCTGCATTTATCACTTCTTCAGTATTGCAATAACATGTTTACACTGGCCACCAATGAGCTCAAGCAAATCAGGTAAGCTCACCTTAATTTTTAGTCACTTTGGAAATTTTTGAAATGAATGCAAATCTCGCGGTAGAAATAATATTGTACAAGTTTAATAATGTGTGTAATACATTTTTATTGCAGAACTCTAAAAACCTTCATCAAAACAGAAGATATTCAAAAACGAACTAAAGCCTGCCGCCAGTTGCACCTCCTTATTCAACTATTCAATCATAGCAACGCAGGAAGTATTTTTTCCTTCAAATTAGTTTGCTTGGTCATTAGTATTTTTACAACATTCTTCACAATCAAATTCTTTGAACAGGCTCCTCTAGTTGCAGGTATGAATGGGCTCATTATAGTGGATGCTTTAGTACTGTACTGGTTCATGTATGAGAAGCCATTTAACATCTCAAGGCAGATGAAAGAATTGAAAAATTGGATCACTATCGTTGCAACCCGACACGTGAGAAGTGATACACTTGTGGGGCAAAGAAGGACTCGTTGGGGTAACCGAATTTATTTTCAAAGGGATGTCAGAATGTTTGAAATTCACCGAATCATTCGCTCTATTCCAAATATTGGAATTAAAGTTGGAGAATTTAATACTATGGAGAGGACGTCTACACTAATTTTTGTAGATTTTGTAGCTGGAAATGTTGCCTCTTTACTTATTACATTTAAATAATTTTATGATGACCAAAAGACCTATTTCAAAAATTTGGCCTCAAAAGTGGTATTTTTTTGGAACTTTTCCAAAACAAAACGACAATGGTAGATGTTGAAATAATTTGGAATTGAAAAATAGTTCAGGGTAATCATTATAGCGCAATTACTGTTTTAAAACATATATGTATTTACAAAAAGGTAGGTACATTAAAATATCGGAATGACTTATGAATTATTACAAACAATAATATAAATAGTAATTCGTGTGTGCATAATTCAAACGGTAAAAACTAAAACAATTCTAACAAATCAAGGTAGATAAAGTTATAAAATAAAACTAAAAACATAATAATATAAATATCACTATATATCACATATAACACATTTAGTTACATATTTGTAAGTTTTAAAGAGGCCGAAACCGACACGTACGTACATTTACTTACAATTAGTATTTCGATCGGAATTTCGCAAACTTGTAAACGGAATAATTAATTCAGTTGTTTATACATAGGTAGATATTTAAGTTTTACTAAATCTAAAAACGTTTTAACACGAGAAATATATCTAACGAAGTGACACAGTTAACGTAATAAAAAAACATTCATACTTTGTAAAAACAAAAGCTAAGTATATAATCACACACAGTCATCTATATTTTAAAAACATTCAGACTTGAACACCATTAATTTGTTTTTATCAGCTCATTGTTATATTTAAAGTTGTGTAGGTACACAATCGACTTATGAATTATTTATGCTTTTGTTGACACTTCCATCCTGAATTGTTCCATTTCATCTTGAAAAATATAACTTCCCAATGGTTGCTAAAATTACAAAGGGTAAATAATGTAAATATTGTCTGTGAAGAATCAAAATGACCCATATCCAATTTAAGCTAGAATCAAAATGAGGTATGTCATAGAAATAAAATAAGAAACAGGCGTAAAACGTAAATTAAAAATTTTACAAAATGTAAAATGTTCTATTTAAATGTTTTATAAAAGTGCAAAATGTTCTATTTAAATGTTTTAGAAAAGTGTAAAATGTTCTATTCGCAATTTTTGAAAGGTGCAAAATCTTTTATTTGCAAGTTTTTGAAAAGTTCAAAATGTTTTATTTACATAGTTTTGAAAAGTGTAAAATGTTCTATTAGTATTAACATGTTTTTTAAAAGTGCAAAATGTTTTATTTACATGTTTTTGAAAATTGCAAAATACACTACATATTTAAATTTTTTCAAGACATGTTTCAATATTTTTGTAGATAGTGGATATTGTTTTTAACTACAGATGGATATGGGTAATTTTGGTTCTTCACAAACGATATGTGTTAAGATTGTATCAAAAATTTAAATACGTTCCGAGTTCCAATAAGAGAAGCAAATATGCTGGTTAACATTGAAATCTAAATCTCACCTTTGGTACTGGAGCTGCGTTTAGGTTTGGGCTTGGACTGGGCCTCACCTGGGACGTAGGTATGTTTTGTGGAGGAAAATTTATCACTTGAGGAGGAGTATCATTTGGAATATAACTGGATTGTGAATGAAAATTTGTATTATTTGTGTTGAGAATTTGTTCTGGTTCTCGGGGCGGGAGGGACTTTACATAATTCCCAGGGAGTAATTTTTCAAATTTTTGTACAAGCGTGCTGAACTCAGGGCGCTGGTGTGGGTTGGACTCCCAGCAGTTAAGCATCAGGTGGTAACTGTAATGAGTAATTAATTAAACATACAAACATATAAGGCTTGAGTATAATAAAAACATTTTGACTAAAAAACAAATTCGCTTTTTTATATGAGTTGATATTGTAATGCTATAAAATTTCAACGCACATTTGATTTGTTGCATAAGGTGGCTTTGACAGTCGATACCCTGCTAGTAAATTTCTTGAAAAGTCCGGCGTGAAAATGGGATAATCTCTTGCGTACGGCTCTTGAGCTAATGAAAATATTTCCCAGAGGGTAATGCCGTAGGCCCAGACATCCGATTTGGTGGACATCATACAGTTGTCCCCCCAACATTCTATGGCTAGAGATCTCCATGGCTATGGTAAGTAAAAAATATGAAAAGTGTAACTAAACATACCTACATACCTATATGGCTACTGAAAAAGCAAAATTGACGATCTCCCATATTACTTAGTATGTCGATAAAATTACCAATTAATAATTTATTTTAAATTAAATGTACCTGTTCCCGCTCTGTACTACTCACGCTCGGAATGTAATTGGGACGATAGTCTTTAAGTTTCCTTGCTAAACCAAAGTCGGTAATTTTTAAATCTCGCTTGTCTGTTAGTAGTAAATTCCGAGCTGCAAGATCTCCGTGAATTATCTAATAAAAAAGAGTAAAAAACATTAATTGTGTTCAATTTGAATTTGGCACTGAACATTACACTCAAGTTTTGTCCACCACTAAACTTACATGTTTCGAAGCTACATATTCCATGGCACAAGCAAATTGATGAGCCCAACGAACCAAATCGAAGGTTCGTAACCCGTAGTCTGCTTTCACGTAGTTGCTCCTACAAAAAAAACATTTTTAGTTTGAAATGATAACTTTATTGTATATATGTAGTAAGTTGCAAATTAGTAAGAATCAAAAATCAGATAATAAGGTCAAAGAACATACGTTCCATTCAACTTAGCATTAGCACTAGAATGGAAATAAGCTCTTGTGTACTCAATTTCCCCAGCTTTAATTTCATCAATAAATAAGCTTTTCTTCTGCCTCAAAAATAACTCAAGGGATCCTTCGGCACAGTACTCCAAAACTAATTGAATTTTAACTGAAATAAAAAAAAATCAGTATTTTAGATATTACATCCGAGTCTACTAGTTAAAATTAAATGAAATGTCAATTTTGTGATTAATTCACGCAGAAAGTTGTAAATAAGTTAAAACATTTTGTTAGTGTCTTACATTGCAGAATATTTGTGACAGCCCCCAGCAAGCTAACAACATTTTCATGTTTCCCAATAAGTGCTAAAATTTTGATCTCTGACAAAAGCATTTTGGCTCCACCCACATCCCATTGCTTAAGCATTTTGACAGCCACAGGGACTCTCGTGTTGTTTTGAAATAGAACTCCTTTCAGTACTTTGCCAAAATTCCCTTCACCTAATTTACAGGCGTTCTCGTCTAAAAAAAATATACCCTATGATTAATGCCTAATTCATAATATTTTAGTAGTGGTATACAAAGACGAACTTAAATATAGAATAAAATAATGTTTCTTTAATTTAATATACCAATAATTAAATCTGATTTAGAGATTTCAAATCTTTTCTGGTCATATGGCAAGTCCAAAGCATGCTCAACACCGCGACTTATATTAGCATAGTCTGTGAGTCCAGCAGTGGAGCAGTCATCACCGTCGTCAAGTCCAGCTTTTTTCACGCTTCGACGACCGTATCTGAACTGTTGAATCTCCTGCTTTGTTAATTGCTGTATGTAGCGCTGTGAAATCAATACATATGGACGAAAATGTTAAAAATAGGCATTCAAATAAAATAAGTACTATATTATAGGTAGGTCGGTAGGTAGGTAGGTAGGTAACTAATAAATAAAAGATAGCAAAGCTTCCAGGGCCGGATAATGCGGCCAGCGCATGCAGCCCCCGCTGCTTAAATTTTCAAACAAACATGTAAATAGAACATTTTACAGTTTTAAAAAATATGTAACAAGATTATTTTGACTTTTCAAAAACATGCAAATAAAAGTTTTTGTACATTTCAAAAACATGGAAAACAATTTCCACTTTTCTAAACAATGTAAATAGAACATTTTGCAGTTTTTTGAATTAAGTGAACAGAACATTTTGCACTTTTCTAAAACACATAAATAGAACATTTTGCACTTTTTTGAATTAAGTAAACAGAACATTTTGCACTTTTCTAAAACATGTAAATACAACATTTTGCCTTACCCAAGGAAACTATCAACAAAATCTAAATAGTGGTTTTTTGTATGGAAAGAAATTGCTGCCTAAAAGAAATTCCTTCGTCCGGCCCTAAAACCTTCGATTAACCCAATGACCGCGGCATTCAAAATTATTTTCTGTAGCAGATACAATATATAATAATTATATAGATATATGTTGTAAAATTCGAACCTCTTGAGTCTCAGATTTTCTCCAAAACTTGTACAAAAACAAGGCAAGGGTAATAACGGCAAAAAGGAAAATCACTCCGACTGATGGAAGTAAGTACTTCAATAGGGAAAAAGCTACACATAAAAATTAATTGTTTCATTACTTACGCAACAAGGAACATACGAAAAGTACTGCATTGGTGATGCAAATCGTACAGATATTTAGGTAAATGTAATGATATGTGAACACATAACTAAAATTAGAATTAGGTAATTACTTTTAACTTTGATTTGCATAGGATTCAGAACGGTTCCCTTGATATTCGTCGCATTGCACACATAAATCCCAGCAATAGTTTGCTCATTGAAACTCACTTTGCGAAAGTGAATAATAGACTTTCTTTTGTAAGGATCATTTGGAGCTTCTGATACCTCTGTATAGGCATTTCCAGAGTTGTCCTCAAAGGGCTTTGTCAAGCAACAAAAATTTGAAATTTACTTCCATTTGCTTTTAATTTAAAAGAAATCATTATTTTTGAGTAAAATTTAATAAAAATACCTCCCCATTTTTGTACCACATAACAAAAGGGACTGGCTCTCCCCTTGCTTCACAAGATATAGTTTGATTGACATCCGTATCGTATACTGTTATATTTGGGTCGCTTGGAACGTTTACAAATTTCGGTAGGGTACCCTCTGAAATATTTTAAGTGATTTAAATACAATATTAGTTTTCAAAAATATGAAGGGGTTTTTTTATATTTTACCTACAGTGGGAAATTTGTATATAGATAAATAAAGGCATAAAGGATATGGGCAGTAAAATAAAGGATATAAGCAGTAAACTGGCAGTTAATTAAAAAAAGACGTATTGGCAGTAGAGGCAAATACAGTATTAAATTTTATAAAATCACTCTTTATTTTCCGACTATTGGCAGTAGTAAAAATATTCTTCCTAATCGCATATTTTGCATAAGTAATGCATTGCATTCATTTAAATGTCAACTTTAATACGTTTGCATAGTAGTTAGAGGGTCTTAAAGCTTCCTCTAGTCAGTAAGCATTTAAGATTTTCGACAGCAACATGTCCGAGCAAGCTTCTTCAAGTGTGCCTGTCAAAAACAGGAAAAGAGTTGTTAACAAATGGAAGCTAGTGAACTCCTTTAAATCATTGAAACAAGCACAGACATTTGTTGCGGATAATTGGAAGAAAAGATATTCCAACACGACAAAAATTGGGGATTTTTCGGTCACTACAAGTGTATACTATTGTTCCGTTCACGGAAAGAGTTGTAAAGCCCAAGTGCAACTTGTGTCTCCTGATGTTAATGGTGATACATCGTACTACGAATTAGAAGTGATGGACCATGGAGATTTGCCGAAGAAGACAAAATCAGGACTATCATATTCGCAGAAAGAAGATCATTTTCAAGTTTCGAGAAGCTCTACTTTGCGGCATATATTGTTACCTTTGATCACTCAGAATGGAAGAAATCTACGTATACCTGCCCTTCGTTTCTGAAGAGATATGTTTGCAAACATATTTTTGGTCTAGATGTAAAAAGAAACTTCACAGAATTTCCTCTTGCGGCCAAAGCTGTGCGAATCAACTTCCAACGGCTGAAAAGAGGAAGACCTACGAATGCCAGCCGACAGCCTCTCATTCGACAGTAGCAACATACTATTATCACTCTTTTTTATTTTTAATTTAAACCTTAAACATTTTTATCAAATCAATCACTCTTCAATTTTAATTAATAACATAATAATTATAACATAATAATTTATGGAGATTTCAAATCACTCGATTTGCACTCAGCCTGTACAGATTTTTATTCTTATTTTAAATCTTATCAATTTTGTAAGTCCAGCACTTTCAGTATTAAAACTTTTTGGGGTAAAAATGCAACTGCCAATACGTACCACTCTGTGCCTACTGCCAATTTATTCAAAACCATCTATTGCCAATAGCCTTATCGATAATGAACTGCCGATTCTCCGCCCCCTTACTGCCAATAGCCTTGCAGCCATAAATAAATAGGTATGCTATCTATAATTTAAAGTATGTGTTTATTTTGCATATAGTCTGTGAAGAACCAAAATGGCATAAAGGCAATTGGCAGTAGTAAAAAGGCTATAAGCAGTAAGCTGGCAGTTATTGGCAGTAGAGGCCAATATTGCAATAAAATTGTATAAAATAACTCTTTTTTTCCCGACTACTGGCAGTAGTAAAAATATTTTCCTAATCACATATTTTGAACAAATTAAGCATTATTCAAATGTCAACTGTAAGAAGTTTGCCTAATAGTTGGGGTCCTAGGGTCTTGAGGTATTTTATATCAGTCAGTAACTGGTGTTGGACAGAAACATGTCTGAGTAAGCTTCTTCAAGTATTGTTCCTGAGAAAAATTTTACCAGAGTAGGAGTATTTCATGAGGGGAAGCTAGTGAAATCCTTTGAATCATTGAAACAAGCAGAGGCATTGACTGAAGATGAATGGAAGAAAAGATATTCAAACAAGACAAACTTTGGATATGTTTTGGTGACTACATCAGTTTACTATTGTCGTTTTCATCGTAAATCAGAAAAAATGTCAGTATAGATCAGTTTCAATATGTACCACTTTGTGCCTACTGCCAATTGGATCAAAACCATCTACTGCCAATAGCCTAATGGGTTATAACCTGCCAATTGTCACCCCCCTTACTGCCGATAGACCTGCAGCCAACCAAAATGACCCATATCCATTTGTATCTAAATACAATATATCTACTATCTACAAAAATATTGAAACAGGTCTTGTAAGCATTTAAATAGAACTTTATGCAATTTTCAAAACTATTTAAATCAAACATTTTACACTTTTCAAAAACATGTAAATAGAACATTTTGCAATTTTTAAAAACATGTAAGTACACAATTTTACACTTTTCAAAAACATGTACATAGAACGTTTTTCCCTTTTTACAAACATGCTAAAATCGAACGTTCAGAACATTTAAAAAACTTGTTAATGTTAACTCTTTTCAAAAGCGTGTAAGTAGAACATTGTACACTTTTCAAAAACTCCTAGTTAACATTTTACGCATGCTTTTCATTTTGTTTTTGTGACATAACTCATTTTGATTCCAGCTTAAATTAAATATGGGTTATTTTGGTTCTTCACAGACGATACATAACATGTATACAATTATTACCAAGAACCCGGACAGACTGTGTCACATTTATCCACTCGTCAGAATTCCATAATGGTGCTAAACAAGCAAAACTGACAATATCCTTTGTGGTTATACTGATTGTTGTGTTCAGAAGACTTTGACGTTCTAGAGGATCAAAAGTTTGTCGACTTTCTGAAATCAATACAGCAGATATTTAAAAACAAAAATACTTGACTAACACTATAAAACTTTAAAATTAATTATTAAATTATACAGTTAATCCAAAAAACTATACATTTTTATTTGTACAGTGTACTCAGTACCTATGATTTCAGGTGTTCCAAAAGTTCCATTGGAATAGCCCACAAGCCATTTTGATCCATTAGCTAGTAAATAGCTTGACATGTCGCAGTAGAGGTAATGACGCTCTTTCACAAACATTGGTTCATCATAGACTTCAACATTAATAACTATTGCAGGATCAACTTTGGGAGTAACTTCCTTATCGGACCTTATTAAATTATCGAACTGACCGTTACCGTTACTGTTCCGGGCATCTTCAATGGAAATGCTTCCTGAATCTAACACTACTTTGTCTCCTGCTTTATATCCTCCGATTCCCACAGAACGGAAGAAATGAGAGTATTGAAATTTTGACTTGTCACGTGTTCTACAGATAACCACGCCAGTTTTGTACGATGGAAGTATGCTAATTCTTGTTGCTGTTTCTGTATCATAGTGGCCATTATTCACTGGGGAAATGTCTCGTGAGTGACCACAGGAGTCTTTATTTGCCTTTTCGAAATTAGGTGAGTCTAAACCCTGAAAATTCATAATAAAATCATATTAAATAGTGAGTTACAAAATAAAATAATAATTAAATATCTGTTTATATATCGTGAGTGGAGAACCAAAATGACCCATTTCCATTTTTAGTTTGGAACATAATGGACTATCTAAACAAAAAATTAAAATACCATCTTCATGAACGCATATGTAAATAGAGCCTTGTGCGTTTTTCACAAAACATTTTAATAAAATATTTTGCAATTTTAAAAAGCATGTAAATAGAATATTTTGAGCTTTTTTAATTGCATTGAAATAGAATATTTTACATTTTCTGAAAATATGTAAATAAAGCAATTTGCAATTTTCAAAAACATGATAATAGAGCATTTTGATTTTTTTAAAACTATGTAAATAGGAAATTTTACATTTTAATAAAATGTGCGTAATTTGAAAATTTTGCACGCTTTATAAACTCGCGATTAGCACTGTAAGCATGCTTCTTATTTAACTGTCTATTTTTGACACAGCTCATTTTGATTCTAGCACATATTAGATACGGGTCATTTTTGTTCTTCATTGACAGTATACTAATACGCTATGGAAAATTACAAAATTTTAAAAATCAAGAAACTGATATAGCATTTACATCGTTCAGAAACTGAAGCTCAAATTGGCACTTTAGAGGATTACTGCAATTTATGACAGAAAGCTCAAGATCATTATTATTATTGGATGTCGAAAAGTTTCTGGAAATGTTTCCATTAGATTCTGAAATTCCGGACTCGGCTTTTGATTTTGTCGCCCATTCTAACGTTGACAAGCAGACAAAGCGTTTACATCCTCCATAGTCTTGTACAGAAATTGAAATTTTATTCGACCGCTTCGGTTTCTTTCCCTCCTTTATCGTGACCGTTACGTTCACAACATCATCTTTTAACCCCTTGAAAAGAGTCACGCAGTGATACCGACCCGCCAAATCCGTTTGTGAATCACCCAAGATTATTTTTCGGATGGTAAAACCAACCTTTGCGTTGTACACTACGTTGACCTTGGCAGCGTCTAAATCTATTAATTCCCCCTTAAAAAATGCAAAGGATTAAAAAGGGTTTTCAAAATATTGTATATCGTCTGTGAAGAACCAAACTGCCCTATATCCAGTTTTAGCTAAAAACAATATCAGCTGTCTACAAAAATATTCAAATATGTCTTGAGAGCATTTAAATAGAGCATTTTGCACTTTTCGAAAACATGCAAATAGAACATTCAAAGTTTTTCAAAAACTCCTAATTAACAATTTACGCATGTTTCTCGTTTGGCTTTTTGATTCTAGCTTAAATTGGATATGGGTCATTTTGGTTCTTCACAGACGATATTTAGTATAGGTAGTTGATTTTAAATCTATAGTTAATTTTTAATAATAAAATATTATCAAAGAATTTAATAGACACCTGGGAGTTAAATTTGGTTAGTCCTACTGTCATATTGGGCCAGTTTCCTATACAAGGAACAACGATTTCATCAGACAAAAAGGAATTGACAGTCAATTCTGATGACATATGTGGTTTGGCAAGTATATTTGGCAAATTATCTACAAAATGTGCAAAATAAATAATGAAGTTCCGCAGCCCGGTAATACTCATTTTCATTCATACCTAAATATATAATTAAGTAAAAAATCTATCAAGCATAAAAAACAAGTGGTACGCACCATTTGCGTACAAGTAGTAGGATTTTTGAAATTGAGGATTGTTAGAATTTCCTCCTTGAACATAGGAGCAAGTATACAATCCTGACCCTACAAACTTTATAGGTCTCGGCATCAAGATGGTCATTGTAGCTGTATAGCAGAATGTGGAATTATCTGTGGGGTCAAGTGAGTCTCTCTTGATCGCTATTGATTTTATTACTTCTAGTACACCCTGTAAAAATCACGAAGCATTATATGCAGAAAAATAGTGCCCAATTATTCAAACGTGTTAAAATAAAATGTCAATTTTTCATAAAATCTGTAAAAAATGACGTGAAAATCTGTTCCTATTGTCACTGAAGTATCAACATAACCCAAACCTATCGCCAGGGCCGGTTAATGGGGCCAGAGCAGGGAGCCCCCGCTGCCTGAATTTTCAAAATAAATGTAAATGAAATATTTTACACTTTCCAAAAACATGAAAATAAATTCATTTGTACATTTCAAAAACACGTAAATAAATTTTTTCTCACATTTAAAAAACAAGCAAATAAAAAATTTTCAACTTTTCTCAAAACATGTAAATAGAACATTTTGCAATTTTTAGAATCCAGTAAATAGAAAATTCTAAAATTTTCTTAAAAAAACATGTAGATACAACATTTTGGTTTACGAAAGAAAAGCTTCGATAAAATCAAAATGGTGATTCTTGCTTGGAATCAAATTGCTGCCCACAAAAAACTCCTTCGTCCGGCCCGGCCCTGCCCATCACCGCATCAAGCGGAGTTCATACTATTTTGAGCTATTTCCACGATAAACCAAAAATTCTGTTTTGTTAGCTTTGTGATGACACGATACGATAATAATATACTGTCCAAATATATAAGATTTTTTAACTTTGTGGAAATAACTCATTTTTGATTCTTGTTAAACTGGTTACTCGAACCGACCGATATCGATATATGGCAATACGGCTTATTTTTATTTTTTATTTTTTATCAATTTTGATTTATTTTTGATTTTTTGATCCTTGAGTGACAATAGTACAAACATGTCTCCCTACTAACCAGAAATCCTTGGAATTTCCATGTAACCGGTTTATTTCCCGTGCAAGTTAACGAAATTAACCCATCATGTTGAATATGAATAATTTCGCCTGTGTTATCTTCAGCAAGTAGTTTAAATTTCGGCAACATATCTTCGTTAATAGCACCTGCAGGACTTCCATTTCCTGCCACAATTGTGGGTTCTGTAGAACACACCGGCACCGGCTGTGTCGTATTCGTGTTAGTAGTAGCACTCATTTTATCTGGAACATTATTCTTATCTTGAGCATTTTTATTGACATTATTTAGAGGCATAAATGCGTACTGATTCTGGGATGTACTATCACTATCAGAAGCACTACTTTCAATAGGACTGCCACTGGGACTAATAATATTATTATTATTTAGATCACATGTGACATAATTATGATTGAGATCAATTAGGGTCACCACACTCAACAGGATTAGGGTTACAGTTACACACATTTCGCGGCTTCTCCCACGACCAGGACCAGGCGCCAAGATCCGTTTAGGTTTCATTTTCAGTCTTTCGTTTTTTTGTTGAGATTAATCAAGGATTCAACACGTGTTGAATTCACTTATAACTGCAGCAGTAAAAACTTTATTTTTAACCTATTAATGTGTAATCATCAGTATGATATTATTAGTCACAACATTCCAATTTACAAATTTTCTATGGAATTTATTGTTTTGATAATTTCTTTCACCAGATTTGAGGGTTCGTTCCTGCCCCTGCTATTGATAACTGACACTTTCACTTCCATCGTATTAAGTATCGTATTTGTATTTGTAATTAGGCTAGTGTAGTATCACTGCACTAAAGAACTGTTGAAATAGTTTCATTCTCGGTACGATGTAGTTAAAAATTGTTGTTTATTTATATGTTTAACTTGTCAATTCTTGGAATTCCAGCAGTCCAGCAGTTATTGATTAGCTAACTACTTATGTAAGTATAGCTTCAGCAAATAAACTTATCGATGTTGCATCGGTGTCGGTGTCGGTGTTGGTAAAAGTAGGGACAAGTACTGGCAACTGATTACTGACCACTGAACGATGACCAAAACACGGTGATAGGAGAAGAAATAGTTATCCACGTGCGACGTTCGGTCAAACCTGAAAAGATAAAACATATTTTTAAACTTATATTATCACTGAATTAATTAATTACTGCACCCAAATTCCAAGAACTTCGTACTAATCGTAATTTGTAATGTCTATAAAATTCAAAACTATTTTTCTGTAGAACATTACTATTACTGACCGTATAGATACCTCTAAATTTCTTAGAAGTAGCTACAAACTAACAACTAATGTATTGCTATTAAAGAATGTTAATAGGTTCACTACCAACTACTGAAAACTGATGACTGACTAATGAATTTACTTGTGACAACTTGTGACTTGACACGCAAAAACTACCACTCAATAATACTTCCTCCTCTGTCGGATGACAGAAGAAAACGTCTTCCGTTTCACTGTCAATCGTCAACCGCAGCAGGTACATAATCATGCAGTTACACACTAGACGAAGAAAGTAATAAAATATTTAACCGAACAGAAATTTTGCTGTCACTTGCATTAAACATGTAACTGCATCACTTCTACTTCTGCCTCCACAATAAAATCTGATTTAAGGTTGCTGTTTGCTGTTGGTATTTGGTCAACCCAAACCCAAAACGTCGGCAATCTTCAGCCCACACAGTGAATAATTCAACTGATGAAGTTCAACCTACCATCACAACCACACGGATGAGAGAAGTAAAGAGGTGAAGATCACCATTTCCTCATATGGAGTGCACAAATTAAAAATCAAAGTAGAATGCTGAGGGTAGAAGCAACAAATCCCATCTTACTAGTTAGTACTGTTGTATTTTGTTCACAATTGTTTGTGATAATTGTGATTTTCACATCACAAAACAATCACAATTTACATTGTTAACAATTTATTTTACCAGCCTAAGATTGTGATTGTGAAAAATTGTGATTGTTAACAAAACGATGAAAAAACCTTATTTGTTGACAACGAGGTGGGGGTGGTGGGGGGAACTTTTCCAGTATTATTGAGATCGTCCACAAATGACGTCCCGCAAATTATTATTCTTTTGTTGGGATCATCCATGAATGACGTCCCGAAAATTATCATTCTTTTAGTGGGATCGTCCATACATGACGTCCCGAAAATTATCATTTTTTTTATTGGGATCGTCCATAAATGACGTCCCAAAAATTATCATTATTTTATTGGGATCGTCTATAAATGACGTCCCGAAAATTATCATTGTTTTATTGGGATCGTCCATAAATGACGTGACGAAAATGATCATTATTTTATTGGAATTGTCTATTAATGACGTCCTGAAAATGATCATTCTTTTATTGAAATCGTTCATTACTGACGTCCCGAAAATTATCATTCTTTTGTTAAGATTGTCGTTAAATTACCGCACTTGAACTATCACATTTTTGGGACCCACTTACCCCATGACAGTTTTTGCACATTTTGAAAACTGTATTTTGTTTACATGAAGTTTCATGCCTATGTTGTAGACACATTGGCCCTCCTGTTTACATGTTTTATTTACGATCTTAAGTGTATAAATGACAAAAGTTAGTTTTCCGTTTTTATTTTGTGTTCTTTTGAAATTAGTCGTACTCTCTACTTTCTGTACATTTTACTACGAACTATGTTTAGTAAGACTAAAGAAACTGACTAAACTACAAAGAGCACCATGAAAATGGTATCGTCAGTGAAGAGGTGTTTGCCAATGTCCATTCGTTTCTTACACGCGCTTTAGCCCAAGTCCATCAAAATGCATAAGTGCATTAAATTATTGGTACATGCTTACAATGTTATAAATAGAGTGGAAAATGTATTACCTGCACCAGTAAAGTGCAACATGGAATATCCACACCTTTGAAGTGCAGAATTTGATATCTATCGCATTTAATTGTAAAACAAATAACGAACTAAAATGAGGAAGTTAGAGTAATACTTTCATATTTTTATCATTTATTTGATACAACATTTTAGTGTTTAAAGAAGTATATATTCCTGATTCTAAGTTTTACTGTCCAGTAATTACACAATATGATGAGTGCATTTTATCACATTGTACACTTATATTATCATATTTTTGGTGCAATATATATTGAATTTCACTAAAAATATGATCCAGATATGATAATGTCAACAATAGCTGGTTTGCTGAAAATAAAACAAAATGAGCTAAAATTTGATTCCATCAAACGTAGAAACTGTGGTGTTGTAGGTACTGAATTTTGAACTTTGCTGGAGCAAATATCACACTTGAAACTCTATTAATAACACTGTACACACACCAATAACTAAATTAACTTGTGCATTCTGCACTGGAGCTAAAATATTTTTTTTCAGTGACAAATTTTTTTTAGTTGCACTTACTTTGAGTAAACATACGTATTTTTAATTTGTGTACAACAAAATAATACGAAGTGAAGCGTATAAAAAAAATAATAATAATAATTTATTCATTTTGTAAATCTAGCAGCAGCACATAAATCATAAAAAGCAATATATAAAATTATCCTTTACAAAATGTGCAGAGGAGTATGTGGGTCCTAAAATAGTGATAATTTGGGGGACATCTTTAACAGACGATCCCAACAAAAAAACGATAATTTGCGGGACGTCATTTGCGGACGATCCCAATAAAAGATTGATAATTTTCGGGACGTCATTTACGGACGATCCCAATAAAAGATTGATAATTTTCGGGACGTCATCTACGGACGATCCCAATAAAAGATTGATAATTTTCGGGACGTCATTTGCGGACGATCCCAATAAAAGAATGATAATTTTTGGGACGTCATTTACGGACGATCCCAATGAGAGAGTGATAATTTTCGGGACGTCATTCACGGACGATCCCAATAAAAGAATGATTATTTTCGGGACGTCATTTACGGACGATCCTAATAAAAGAATGATTATTTTCGGGACGTCATTTACGGACGATCCTAATAAAAGAATGATTATTTTCGGGACGTCATTTACGGACGATCCTAATAAAAGAATGATTATTTTCGGGACGTCATTTACGGACGATCCCAAAATCATTTAGTGCTCGTTTGTTGTTGCTTCGTTGTGATGATCTTGTGATTGTGCACAATCTCATTTTAGTAGTTTGTGATTGTGATTGTGATATCACAATCACAAGCGAAAAAACTATCGTGATTTGTGAACAAAATACAACAGTACTAGTTAGCCAACGACAACAGTCCTGCTTGGTTTTCCCAGAAATAAAAGCAGTGAGTAATCTACCTATTAACCTATTCATAATTACTGCAATTGGCCACCACAAGTAAATTCACTGTAAGCGCAGTTTTCTACCTTGCAAACTGCAAATTGCAATAATTACAAATTACTGCATTGCATCGGTCTAATGTATTAATGTAATATGGTGTAACTACCAACTGCAACTACATGCAGCGACAGCACAATAATTGTGAATTACTTTTACTACTGAACAACTATTTAAATTTCGGAGTAGTGCGTCGTAAGTATAAAATGATATATAAGAATGGAATAGCATTCAAGACAACTTTTACATCGAAAGATCGAATTCGAAGCACAATCTTAAAGCCTACTATACAAAATAATACGGGAAACAAGTCAAGACTACACACTGACGGGGCCGGGGCCGGACGAAGATGGAATTACTTTTAGGCAGCAATTTGTTCCCATTATCAAAAACCATTATTTTGATTTTATTGATGGTTTTCTTGGGTAAAGCAAAATGTTGTATTTACATTTTTTAAAAAAGCGCAAAATACTCTTTTTACTTTGATTCAGAAAAATGCAAAACGTTCTATTTACATGTTTTGAGAAAAGTGCTAAATGTTTTATTTGTATGTTTTTGAAATGTACAAAAAATGCTATTTGCATATTTTTTACTACACATTTTTGAAAAGTCACAATATTGTTTTTACAAATTTTTGAAAGAGCAAAATGTTCCATTTACATGGTTTGAGAAAATTCGAGCAGCGGGGGCTGCCTGCGCTGGCCGCATTATCCTGTTCCGGCCTTCCGGCCCTGTGCCCTGTGCACTGACAACTGACTGACTAATAACAAATTAATACCTATACGAATTCCTGGCTTCTTGTGACTTGACTTGACAATCAGCATGGTGTACTTACGAGTAATAAATAACAACTGTCTAACTACTTAAATACAACTTACTAGCTAGTCACTAGTAGTTAGGTACTTACTTAGCTGGTTACTGGAAAAAGGCGAGCAAATAAAAAACTTGTGCGGATAAAATATTTTTGCTGAGGTCGTCTGCAAAAACTAATCATTCGCACTATCAACTCATGTGCCACAGCATGGGCATGATAATGATGGAACAAAACACTAAACAGCCACCACGTTATTAGTTGCAAGTATTATTAAGACTAAACTAAAGCTAAGAAGGCACCACTTCTCCAACTCCAACCACCAACTGAAGATTCGATTGCAGCAAAGAATAAAGAAACAAAAACACTACACAGACTTATAGGCAGGTATCAAAACAGAATATTAATAAGAAAGGGGAGAGTTGCAATATACCTTGAATAATATTCAGCTTGAATGTTGAAGGCTGTAAATGTTGTTATGCTATTTCATATGTGGAATGGCTAACTATTGAAAATTGAGAATTGAGACTGACTGTTTTGTAGTTGTGCCGAGTACGAGGCAAAGGGGATAACTGGTTCTTTTCTGCTATGTACATGGTTAATCTTCAGTACTTCAGTCAGTACACTGAAGCTGATTGCGTTGTTATTGTAGAGAGAATGGATCTTTAATGGTCTACATGTCTACATAATCCATATGTTCGCGATAAGTTTACAGACAGACACACAATCCACAATTTACATATTTAATCCAGCCTCTCTCAATAGTCAGCATCCTCAAAGCATTAATAGCACAACAAAACACTGATAAACACTGAGCTGTACTAGGTTTGTTCACAAATGACGTCAGCATATTAAGGGGCAACTGTTTATAAAAATACTTGTTTGAAATTGTAATTCATTTAACTCGTAATTACCACAGGATTAAACAAGCTACGATGCTAAATTTGTGACGTCATTTAAGGACAACCCCCAAACTTTATTACAGTGAACATATGCCAGTCCCAGTCCACAGTGTGCATGTAATAATTATTAGTTTTCTTCTAATGCTGCTGAGGCTGGGATCTGCGATCTGCCTCCACATGCGGTGAGACTGGTAGAGCTCTCAAATATTTTTTTTGACAAGCTTGAGCTTGAGGTTGAAGAACAACTTTACTTTTAACTACGTGTTACGAAGTTACGATAATACGAAGTGGGAAGCTCACGAGCTCGAGCACACATCTTCAATCTTCCCTTTAACTGGAGATTAGTATAGAGAGTAGAAAGTTTAGTTGGGGCATGTCATCTATTACGGATGACTGAATTGGATGGAAAAATAGGCAATTAATTACGTATATACGTAATTGCGTTATATATATATAAGAGCTAGGTTGTTGTTGTTGCTGAAGTATCAAAATAAACTATATCGTCTGTGAAGAACCAAAACGACCCATTTCCAATTTATGCTACAATTAAAATGAGCTATGTCAAAAAAAACAGTAAATAAGATATACATGCCTCCAAGGCTAATCACGAGTTTTTAAACTGAGCAAATTGTTCTAGTTACCGTATATCTTTTAATACTGCGTGGGTCTCTACCTCTAACCTCTGAGTTTTAATACAACTACCCGCGTTTTATTAGAAGATACACTGTACATGTTTTTAAAAAGGTAACAATTTCGTATTTACATATTGTTCAAAAGATCAAAATGTTCTATTTACATGTTTTTCAAAAGTACAAAATATTCTATTTACATGTTTTTTAAAAGTACAAAATATTCTATTTACATGTTTTTTAAAAGTGCAAAATATTCTTTTTACTTGTTTTTTGAAAAATGCAAAATATTCTATTTACATGCCTTCATGAACATGTTATTTTAATTTTTTCTGTAGACAGTGTATTTTGTTTTTGACTAAAAATTAATATGGGTTATTTGTTATTTTGGTTCTTCACAGACGATATAGATAACTAGTCTTAAGTGTTGCAAAAACTGCCCTACACGAACGCGGTTCAAACAATTTTTACACATTTGATTTTGCATTACAATAAATACGACAATCGAATTTCAAAATATTTAACCTTAAATAAATGTTAACAAAAATAATATCTTATTCTGTGTGTAGGAGTAGAAGAGATAGACTGACAGACGACTGACAATGAGTGCGAGTGGTGCTATATATGACCAGAAAGTTTATCCTAATTCCTAATTTAACCTCAAATCAATTTACATTATTGCTAGTTTTTGAAAATAAATAGGGATTAGTCCATTAATAATTTAACATAATAATTGCCTCCTATTGGGACTGGGAGAAAAGTGGGGCATTGCAATATTTTGTAACTGTAATATATGCATGCAGCTTAGGTACCCACATAAAGTAGTCTCGAGTCTCGACTGTCGACTGGTAACTGCTGTAATGGTAATGAATGGCGAGGGCTCGCTAATATTCTCGACTAAATACGCCGCACGTCTCCTTTAATTTTACTTCCTGTCCGTTTGTTCAGATATAATTAAGTTTAAAAATTATTTAGAATTTAATTTCAAGTACAAACGGGCATAAGTGACTAAAGGGAGTACTGAGTACACTCTAGAATGGGCAGCTGGTACTGGTACTGGTGCTATAGTAATTGCTTTTAGATAATATATTGCAAAGCTCATTATATGTGATGACTGCCATGTATTAGTTTACAATTTTAACACACTGAATGTGAGTGACTCAAACTTGTGCATAATTAATATAGTTATATTTGTGTCCAGTAATTATGCACATACATATATGTAAGTATAAGGAAACACAAGATGCTATGTACAACCTTAATGAGACTTACATAAACTTAATATATGAAGAATATTTTGGGAAAACGGGTCAAGTTCATAAAAGAAAATTTCACAGGAATAACGAATAATAAATTAAATTAAAAGTGACAGGATTATTTTTTTTTAATTCAAATTTTTTCTACAGGTACTTTAGCTGACGAAGCACAAGCACAAGCAGTTTCATAAATCTACGATTTGACTCTGGAATTTTTAGGAAAATTTTCAAACATTTTAATTTGTGGACTTTACCCGTTTTTCCTCAAAATCAATGACATAACTTGGATTCAAAAGTCCGTGAGGTGAAATTTTAATCGTTTTGAGTGAAAACATGTGCCAAAACTATATTGTAATAAATTGTTGTTGAACAAATAATTAATCCAACCTCATTGAGACATTTGCCGTGTACTCAATGAACTTGTACTGTGTTATAATAAAAAGATGTGTGACCTACATATACAGAATTTACTCAAAACTTATTCACATAATGCGCGTGATTTAAAGTCCTTTTCAGGGTCAGTGAACTTTAACTCCAAGATACTTACATAAGACATAATATTGACCTAACCTTCATCAACACGATAGCCCAGTGAATCAAAACATGTTGATTACTAGAATTTAGTTATAGTTTGAGCAAATACTGCACTACAAGGTTGTACAGATTTTCAATACATACTTATGGTAAGCTGTCTTCTACAAATTACGAAAACACTTTCAAATCAGAAATGCATGGTTTTTTGTGGACTCAAGGCCAGACGAAGGAATAGCTTTTAGGCACCAATTTGTTTCCATACAAAAACCCCCATTTTGATTTTATTGATGGTTTTCTTTGGTAAAGCAAAATTTTGTATTTACATGCTTTAAGAAAAGTGGAAAATGTTTTATTTTCATGTTTTTGAAATGTACAAAACATTTTATTCGAGTGTTTTTGCAAAGTCAAAATATTGTTTTTACATGTTTTTGAAAAGTGCAAAATCTTCTTTTTACTTGATTCAGAAAAGTGCAAAATATTTTATTTGCATGTTTTTGAAAAGTCAAAATGTTTTTATTTACCTATTTTTAAAAATTGCAAATTGTTTCATTTACATGTTTTCTGAAAATTCAAGCAGCGGGGACTGCCTGCGCTGACCATATTATCAGGCCATGTGCTATAGTTGAGTATTGAGTAGTACCCATATAAATAATAATAATAATAATAATAATAATAATAATTTATTCATTGAGTCGATTTGGCGTCAGCCCATACAACATTATTAGGTTTTAACAATTTGGTTATTTACAATTTGATCAAAAAGATCAAAGACCCTTGGTAATTTTAAATATACTGTTGATAAAAGTAAAAGTTTCATGTGTGACTTAATTGGTTGTGCTGTAACAAAAAGGTGTAAAAGCTGCATTTTTAAACATAATCATGTCATTTTAGTAGTACCCATATGTAACGTAAACCACCTCATTTTTGAAAAGCTTATCCCATTTTGCCAAACAACTCTTCATAGGAAGCTACATATAGATATTGAGGTTTAAATTTAATGTTAGCGTAAAATCGTGGCGTGATATATATATACTGGAGGAAGCCGGCTTACATAATGATACAATTAGTAGGTAGTGGTCGTAGAAGAGACTACCCGACGTATCCAGTCGTTATCGTATACAATTTACAAGTATAACTCTTTTAAACTACATGGGTTGGTAATGAAGGTAGCATTGTTAAAAATGTACATACATAATTAACTAATGGGTCGTCACTCATTTAATCTGTTATTCTCAAGAATGTGTAGATAATAGCCACAAAGTATCAAAGCTCATTACTTAATTTTTTGAATGCATCTTACTTTCTTTCATTCAGCTATAATAATAATATGTAGAATTTTATATTCTACCAGTTTTTATGAATGGTCTAATGGTAATGGTTATCGTTTCCATTTTCTTAGAAATGTATAATATTTCTAAGAAACAATTTTCTTTCAAGAAATTTTTGCATTTTACAGTTTTAACAAATTCCAAGAAAAGTGGAATTTTTAATATAGCATGTCAAATATACATCCGAATATTGCTATTTTCAGGGCCGGACGAAGAAATTGCTTTTAGGCAGCAATTTGTGTCCATTTAAAAACCACAGATTTGATATTATTGATTGATGGTTTCCTTTAGTAAAGCAAAATGTTGTATTTACATGTTTTAGAAAAGTGAAAAATGTTCTTTTATTACTTGATTCAGAAAAGTGCAAAATGTTCTATTTACATGTTTTGAGAAAAGTGGAAAATTTTATATTTCCATGTTTTTGAAATGTACAAACAATTTTATTTTGCATATTTTTGAAAAGTCAAAATATTGTTTTTTACATATTTTTGAAAACTGAAAAATGTACTTTTTACATAGTTTTTGAACATTCAAGTAGCGGGGGCTGCCTGAGCTGTCCGCAATGTCCGTATCCGGCCCTGGCTATTCTAATAACTGCTGCAAATTTGTCTCTTTAGTAGTTTTAGTACACAATTAATCGGGTAAAAAAAACAAAACCAAAACAGTCTATCTTGACTACAGTTTATTGTCTATGTGGTGTTCAGTCTGCTGCTGCGCTGGAGTGAAACGAAAAGTCCTATCTACCAACCTGCGTTAATGTAATGACTCCTGCATCTTACTAATTTTTTGAAACGCTATAACTTTCGTCAATACTTCCGATTAAAGTGTGTCAGTAAAAATATTTTATTTTTAAACAGGGCATATCTACATACATAATTAATTCCAGTTTTTTGACGTTGATGTACCTAATTCATCGCCTCTTCTATAAATAAACTCACAATCATCTTTATCATAGGCAAAACCAGTGTGAAAACATTTTTTTTTAAATCTTGTCAGTTCTTAGAATTTCTTACTACGCAATAAAACAAAACTGAACAACAATAATATTGTAAGCAATGGGCGGCTGACAATTCCCTATAATACTTATGTACATAAACTTACTTTTAAAGTACCTATAAATTAAAAGCCGATTTTTTTCCGTATATAGTTACGTGTGGGGGTAGCAGCGTGGAAAGGAAAACCTGTGTGCAAAATTTGAAGAAACGGACGTCAGCAATCAGCACAGATATATTAGGTGGTACATACTGTATATTGACAGAGACCGATAGAATTACCTGTTCTTTTGTAAAAGATGCTGGATTGCTGAAGCTGGTTTGGCTATGGCCAGGCAACAGCAACAGGTAGTCACTCAAAGTCTGTTCTTTTTAATACAACTGAATGAACAGCAGTGCATAGCAAAACTTTTTTGATTAGTAACAGAAACAACATCTCCTCCTCCTGCACTGCTAAATATTCATGACGCTAAAGCTGTTGCTTCACATTCCCGGAATTATGAAATCTGTGAGTATCCAGTTTCAAGTTTTCAGTAAATCACTACAGTCACATAGCAAAATAACACAACTAACTTTAAGCAAAACCTTAAAACTAAATGTCCAAACTACGGATATTTCAAAAACTTTACAGAATTTATCCGCTAATAAAACTAAAAGCTTCACACTTTACAGCGCAGTGCACTTTAAATTCTGTCTGTCTGATTTGATTTATCCGAAGAAAGAACGAACTTCAAATTCAACTTCAATTTCAACCAGTTCATTCACAGTCACAGTGCACGTCGTTTGTAATTGCTATATGCAAATAGTAGAAAATGCAGCCATTGAACTACATGGTAATTTAGTAATTGGTAATTCTATATGGAACGAGAAGGATAGAGCATCTTCTGAGTAATTTCATAATAATGGTGCAATCTGCTTGTGGTATTTATTCTTACTATCATATCGTCTGTGAAGAACCAAAATGACCCGTATCCATTTGTAGCTAAAACCAATATCCACTATCTACAAAAATATTGTGATATGTCTTGAGAATTTAAATAGAATTGTTTGCACTTTTCAAAAACATGGAATTACAAATTTTTTCACCTTTTCAAAAACATTGAATTAGAGTATTTTACATTTTGTCAAAATCTTGTAAATAGAACTTTTTGCACTTTTCAAAAACATGAAAAAAGAACATTTTACACTTTTCAAAAACTCCTAATTAACATTTTACGCATGCTTTTCATTTTGTCTTTATGACATAGCTCATTTTGATTGAATATGGATCATTTTGGTTCTTCACAGACAATATTAAATATCAAAAATTGTTTTCTAATTTCTACAACGCAATTTCATTACCAATACCAATGCCATTGCAATGAAAGTAATGAATGAATTTTTTTTCTGTTATTGTGTATTGTTAATTTAAGTAGTCATAACCAGCTAATACTTGGTGTAATAATTATAGACGGAAAATTGGAAAACAAACTGTCACATAAATATGCACTTGGCCAACTTATTGGCCGACTTTTGTTTTAGTCTGTATCAAATATGAAGTAACCACATCCGTCATGATGTCGTCAAGAGACCGAGACAGACAATGCTTCCCGTTCCCTTTCAGGAGTCTGGTACTATCAGCCAAATTTAAATGTGTCACGACTACCACATGGTTTTAAAATTTAGTTGTTACATAGACGTTACAAAAATGACAGCCTGCCTATATACTGAAAATTTTAATTTCAAAAAGTAAGCTCGATTTTTAAGCATTCAAAAAGCAACATCTAGAGTTCTATACAAGTAGTCCTATTGACCCTAGCGATGACGTCATTTGTGAACAATCCCTTATATGAAGTCACTAAGGGGTATCTTTATAAACTTTATAAACTTTTAGTTTTGGCCGTTTGGCATTTAAGAATGAACGTTTATAGATTGTTCAAATTTTGACGTCTACGGTTCAAGTTTGCCCGAAAGTACGAAAGACGAAAGCACAGTTGAATGAAATCGGGAGTGAAGAGTCAAAATGACCTGTATCCAATTTAAGCTAGAGTCAAAATGAGCTATTTCATAAAAATACTAAATAAGAAAGATGCATATTAGATGTTAGTTAAGCGATTTTGAAAAGTGTTAAATGTTCTATTCACATGTTTTTAAAAAGTTCAACATGTTTTATTTACATGTTTTTAGAAAAGCCCAAAATGTTCTATTTGCATATTTTTGAAAATGGCAAATTGTTCTATTTATATGTTTTTGAAAAGTGTAAAATGTTCTATTTTTCTGTTTTTGAAAAGTGGAAAATGTTCTATTTTTCTGTTTTTGAAAAGTGGAAAATGTACTATTTCTATATGTTTTACAAAATTTCAAAATGTTCTATATAAACGATTTTAAGATCATGATGATTCAATATTTTTGTAGACGGTGAATTTTGTTTCTAGCTAAAAATGGATATTGGTCATTTTGGTTCGTCACGGACACGGACGAAATGCAGTTTAATCAATATGGAAATAAAATAATGGGCTTTCACATTGCTGCGTGTATTGTGTGTATACTAAAGAATTGTTTACTGTGCCTTTAATTTCCCCTTGAATTCAATACTGCTATTGATCGACATCGACACTGTGAATTGCGTTAAGTGTTGACGTTGACGCTCGTTTTTTTTATTAACTTTTGATGGACTTTCATAACATACTTTGCAGAGGAGGGAGGGAGGGTGCCAATTTATTTTTATCGTAGACTTATTTTTCTTTCCTAGTTTATTTTTCCATTAATTCTCCTGTTGTTTTTGTTATTGTTAGTTGTTTGTGTGTTGTTGGGATTTAAAGAATAGAAAGTACTTACAGTAGTTAAAGCCCCTAATAATAATTTTTAGTATTCATTTCAAATGTGCGCAATATAATGTAATGTGTCTCAATCCCAATATGCGTCGTTTAATTTTCGTTACGAGTGCCCCAGTACCAGAACCAGTGTACATCTGCCTAATACTGGTACTAGGAACAATTATACTACGCTACTATTTGGATGGAGTATAATTAGTATTTAATTACAATTATGAATGAGCTTTACCAATTGTATACAATCTGTATTAATTATTTTTGTATGGGTAATTATATACAACTAAAGGAAGAAATATTAAAAAATATTTAAAACTGATTTCTGTAATAAAAGTATAATAATAAATATTTATATTAAACCAACCAGTTGGATCAATCAGCGCCGGATAATACGGCCAGCGCATGCAGCCCCCGCTGCCTGAATTTTCCAAAAAACATGTAAGTAGATGGAACATTTTGTACTTTTCAAAAAAATAGGTAAAATAAAACATTTTGATATTTTAAAAACATGGAAATACAATTTTGTGAACATTTCAAAAACATGCAAATATTACATTTACCACGTTTCTCAAAACATGTAAATAGAACATTTTGGACTTTTCAGAATCAAGAAAAAAGAACATTCTGCACTTTTCAGAATCAAGTAGATACAAAATTTTGGTTTACCAAAGAAAACTATGAATAAAATCAAAATGATGGGTTTTATATGGAAACAAATTGCGCCGTTCGTCCTAAAAGAAATTCCTTCGTCCAGCTCCGACCCTATGGGCTGGATATCATATTGATAAGGGAACGTCCACAAATGACGGGATCGGTATACAGTCATTGTGTTTAATTGGCTGCCGTATGATGATACCTTATGTTAACATTAAAGCCATTTACACAATGCTTCAACTAAAGACTCGAGGGCATAATATAGGAATCTAAAAAATGCTAAAACAATATCTGTAAATCTCTCTGTACTTACTCCTTTTTGTTCCACTATTTTCTTAATTGAGTTTTTAGTAGATGCAACTATTTGATGCTTTAATTTTTAAAATTTTCACATTTTTTATGTATCACTTTTATTGACGAGGTTTTCACGTAACACTGGCCACTATGGAGCTCTTTTTATTTAAGCACTTTTCAACAACAAGAATTTAATGCATTTCTTCCCGTATTTTACTTTTACTACAGCCCGACTACAGCGACATATGGTTGGTGGAAATTAAGATCGCCACTGAGTTAATTTTAGGATTTTAACTTTGATCTCGTCTCGCCCTTCAATGAATTCTTCCCTATTTGACATTTTCACAGACTGTACAAGAAGGAAAATAAATTCCAGGGAGAAACGTACGCTGTTAGAACAAAATATTTTACGGTTTTATATAATTAGGTAGAAACCATTAGTTCAGTCAGTATGCAGTCAAAGCGTTTATTATGGTAGTCGACGTCGCTACGGTGCGGTACGAACTGAGAAATTAATCTGTGTGTAGGTAATTTGGTTGGTTTGGTTTTCGTTAGTCATTATTTGACATGATCGTGGTTTTCCATATATTTCCATCCATAAGACGAAAACAATTTCTAAACGTAAGTTACATTATTTGAATTTGACGTTTTTATTTTTGTACGCGCGTGTTCTAATTGGAAACTCATCAAGACGAGAGACAAGTGATACGCGACAAAAATAATAAAGTAATTAGCGTATCTTTTCCTCCCCGACTCCTGCCACAATACTACTATAGCTACTGGTATTATCCAATAATAAATCCAAAATCCACCACACCAGTCAATGATCCACTTTCTGATATGGTAGTTTTCAACAATTATTATTATTACTGCTGTGTGATGCTGGGAATAAAGGATCCTGGCTTTGACTTCACTTCAGGGCCAGGGGGTCTACCGTCCGCATACTTAAGTGGGTAAAGGAGGGGGCGCGGTGGGGTAAATTAAAACCTTTGAGTTTTCCATTAAGTAATTTTGCAAGCTCCCTATGAATGTATGGTCATAGCCATCACTTACTTAATTGTACATGTAATAACTGAAATTCATATAACTAAATAAGTTATATCGTGAGTGAAGAGTAAAAATGAGTCATATATATCCAGTTTACGCTAGAATGAATACGAGCCATGCAAGTCCATTAAACACTAGAACAAGACACGAGATAAATACTTCAAATTTTCAATGTCACGAGTTTTTTAAAAGCGCAAAATGTTTTACTTCCATTTTTTTTAAAGTGAAAAAATGTTCAATTTTCTTGTTTTAGATAAATTGTAAAATGTTCTATTTACATGTTTTTGACAAGTGCAAAATATTTCATTTACATGTTTTTTAAAAGTGCAAAATGTTTGATTTACATGTTTTTAAAAAGTGCAAAACGTTCTATTTACATATTTTTGAAAAGTGCAAAATATTTCATTTACATGTTTTAAGAAAGTGCAAAATATTTCATTTATATGTTTTTGAAAATGTAAAAATTTTCAATTTAACTGCTTTAAAGACCATATGGTATTTTAATCTTTCTTTGTAAATATTGAATTTTGGTTGCAAATTAAAGTTAATATGGGCTATTTTGATCCTTACAGACGATATTCACTTTCGGTATAATTCCTTATGGGCTATATATTTATATATGCTAAAGGCACATTTTGTATCCTAGGTATATTCTTTATTCATAATAATAATGCTCGTTTAATATGCTTAAACTGTAATAGTAAACAACAGACAAGTTAAGTATTCGTAATTATTCCACTAACAAAAAGAATTAATAAAAATACTACTAAATTTATTCAGTTAGAATTTTGGCTTCTGAATCTGTAAATACATAATACATATAGTCATCGTCGAATATATCATCAGCATTGTATGTATGCGTTCTTTCCAAATCCTCACACAACAGACAAAAATGAAAATAAATTATATGCACTATTAATTTATTAATTTATTATAAATTACTATGTGAACTTGAACCGATATAATTTTATCTATGCAATTATATGCACATATACATAATCAAAATCATTGGCATTCCCAGCGACAACAAAAAGGGAAAACTGAGACAATTAAATTTAATGTCGCATATATAGTACACGTGTGCTATTTGAAGCACCTAATTAATCCTGGAAGTGGCTAATGCACTGGGCAAAATGAGTATTAATTACGTTGACAATTTTCCTTATAATACAAACTTCCCTTCGTAATCCATACGGCGTACGTTGTACGATATGTAGATGGGGTGGGCATTTTACCATCGATATATTCGTAATAATTCTGTCACTGCACTGACTGTAAGTAAGAAAGTTAGTAGGCTGTAGAAATCATATATCATTAAGGAAGATTTTTGTTATTATTTTGCCATTGTCAATTTTTCCCATATTACACACCACAACACCACAGAACTTGTACAGTATTGTTCCAATTTAATATCCTCATCCGTAAGTAAGTAAACCACGGCAATGCAATGTCACACTATTGTGACACCAGTACCAGTACCAGTACCAGCAGAAGCTACGCTACTATGCTATGAATTCAACCAACCTACTAATCAGTCTACTCAGACCCATTAACCTTACCGCGATGGCGTCATTTGTGGGCGATCCCATATGCCATATGTATAGGGTGCATTTTTTATTTTAAGATTTTTCCAAATTTTTTAATTTTTTCAAACAAAGACAAAATGACCTGTATCTTTTGTGTAATTTATAATTTTAGACACTGACAATGCTTTCACCATTCGGCAAATACTATACCACATAAAATAAATTTTTGTAAACTTAAAAATTAAGCATAGCTTGTAGCACATCATTTTTTCGTGATATTTCAATTTGCTGTTTCATTCATTGGGAATGGAATTCATTGAGCTCTACGACTACGACGTCTTGCTTCCATTTCCACTCATGAGCCCAACTACGGAACAAGCATACAGTCCAAAATTCCACACCACAGATGCTCCAATAGAGATCATGTACACAATGAAAACAATGGAATTTGTCTGGCGGTCTTCGGAATCGAAATTGAAGCGTTTGTGGACGTGAATTAGGCCGAGGGTAAAGGAGCTGATTGTGAGTAGAAATAGAACAGCGTGGGTCAGTATCCCGACGAGGCCACGGCCACCCGGACCACGAGATGCAGCCCCTGTACCTTGCTCACACTTTAAAAAAATAATTTAATTAATTACAAATTAAATCCTTATATATGTATCTATATACATATTATATAGCCATATTATTAGTAATTGCATTAATAAAAGGAAATTACACCTACAGGAACGGGAACGGTAACGGTGGAAGCAATAGAATTGTAAAACCCTTCTAAAAGTTGGACGACCCCTCCAAACACTCCCAGAGCTATTGCGGTAGTCCACCTGTTGCAATTCCTATCACAGACATCACTCTCATCGTTGGCAGTCTCACCGGTGCCGGTGCCGGTGCCGGTACCGGTACCGGTACCGGTCCCAGTACCAGTACCAACAGTTCCAGCACCAACACCAATGCCCTCGCCATGATCAGCTATGTAAAGCACCAAAGCTGATAGATACAGTACGACGACACCAAGCATCTATACATATACGCAAAATTTAAAAATTATATAAGTTCATCATAATATAACATGTAATATAACTATACCCGCGTTGGATTAAAAATCGGAGGTCTACCCCCCGGGTTGTTTTTTTTAGAAATTAAAGACATGTTACATGTTAAAGCATAGGAAACCCTTGGGTTCTACCTTCTACTACAGACCCGCGCTCTAATTCTAATACTGACCCGCCTAGTATTTTAAAGGAAATACGGTTATCAAGAATTTCAAATATTTTTTATGAAAACAGTTTTTTTAATAAAGAGTAAAAGACAGATACAGAACATACCGACGAAGTTACTGTACAAACACTGCACACAAATGGGAAGGGATTTTGGTACAAGAGAGACTGCTTTTGAATGGGATTCATTCTCAGTCTGAATTTTTAAAGAATATTATTGCAGTTTAACTTTTTAATTCTTAAGTAGAGCTATAATAATGTTTGGCGGCAATCGCGGCAAGTTCGAATTTCGTCAATAATTTTAATGTAGCTACCAGATTCAAGATTCTTGATAGATATTATATGCCGCAATAAATTGCAGTGCTCAAAACGGTGTCTAGCCTAAACTGCGATTTTAGAGCATTTCTAACTCTGGCGCCTGTGACTAATGACATTTATTATATGCTACTAAACTACTTACTACTTACTATGTACTATTACTAAAATTGACAATATTTGCATAAATAATGATGCATCTAATGATGTCGTAAAAACTATTCTAATAAACTTTCAAAATGCTTCCAAGAATTTTAATTTTAATTTTAACATTGGATTTTAATTTTTTAAAGTATGATTATTACATTTGTAAGAAAAACAAGTTTTTCCAGTTTTAACAATTTATTGTAAATACAATCGTGTCAAACTTTCATATAAGCTATGACAACACTGCAATGTGAGTATATATATAGTTTGTGAAGAACCAAAGTGAACCATATCCAGTTTAAGCTAAGCTACAATCAAAATGAGCTATGTCATATAAAAAAAGAAACATGCGTAAAATGCTAATTAGGAGTTTTTGAAAAATGTATGTAAAATGTTCTATTTACTTGTTTCTGAAAATGTGCAAAATGTTGTAATTCCATGTTTTTGAAAAGATGCAAAATGTCCTATTTACACGTTTTTGACAGATGCAAAATACTCTATTTAGGTACATGGTTTTGAAAATGTTGGAAATGTTCTAATTCCATGTTTTAAAAAAAAACGTCAAATATTCTATTTAAATGCTTTCAAGACATTTTTCAATATTTTTGTAGATATTTGAAATTGGTTTTAGCTAATCATGGATATGGGTCATTTTGGTTCTTCACAGACGGTATGCAAAAACTGAATTTGAATTTGTCAATAATAGAAATCATATTATGTATGCTTATTTCAGTTTAAATATTTAATACGGATCACATGCTGACACTTGTTTAATTGAGCCACAACGAAAACGAAAACTCGTATGTTATTCGATACCCAGATCTTATTTGAACCCTGCCGCTTACTTTTAATGATTTTTGATGTAATTTTTCCAACCTATAAATTTTATATACCATTTAAAATTTTTGAATATCTTTATTTCTTCACTGAACCTAATATGCATGCCATACATAAAAGTTGTAAGTTAATCCACACAGATAGAATGTATTCAAAAATATTTTTCAACTTTTTTTTTATTTTGTAAAATCCAGAAATTTCAAGACTATGATGACGAGGAGACAGAAGACCCAGTCGATTCCATTTGCAGTCACAAAAAAAAGTCCAGAGTTGACATGTAAGTTATTCGAGGGAAATCTAAAATTTGTGAGTGCTTTGTAGTGGTATCCAAGAGAAAATGCAATGATTGTGAGGAGACCGAAAAATCCAAAGGCGATCACTGAACTTGCTCTTTTCGTTGGGAATATCTACAATTTTTTTACAAATTTCATTTATTATGTAGTTTTACGAATTATTACAAATATTTTTCGAAAATGCCCACAATTAAAAAAATTGCGTTTACACGACATAAGTAGCGTTGATAATTTATAGTTATGACTTACTGCTTTGAGCAAAAGTGAAAAAACTCCATAGAGAAATTGAGTGGATCCTGCAATAATTCCAAGGGAAGTGGCTGCCACCTGACCATCCCACCAGTTCACCCCAGTCAATGGCTTGTGATGTTGGTGGACTAAACTCAAGTAGAGTGCATTCCCATAGATAACCAGGAAGGCAATTAACTGTTTTAAATTGAATAGCAAATTAATATGTAATATGTACATTCTTTTTCTTTGTATTTTTACTTTTGCGAATAAAATTCAGGAATTTTAAATCATCACAGAATGTCATATAAAAAAAAATTTTGTTTCTAGTGATTTTTTGCCTTTTGGAATAGCTGTATTTGATTTACCATTGAAGCAAGAATTATGACGCAGTCGGCTATTTTTTCCATACGTCTCAGTTCAACCATATTCCACTGGCACTGCGGCACTGGCTTTCTTATGTTTGCATCGCGCAGGGGCACTGTCCCCTTTTAATCCGTCTAATTCCTCTCCTGTTTCATTTATAGAATTTCCTACTGTAGCTCAGATAGATTAGTTAAGGCAGGTCAGAGGTCATGTAAAAATAATATAAGTATTATGTACTATGTACTGTGTAGTTGTAAGGTCTACAAGCTTTTTAGAATTTTGTTATTTTGAATACGAATTTTGTATTGGTGAATGAGGAGTTGGTCATACTATTAAATTGAGTAGTGCCGTGTGGGAAAGAATTCAAAAAAAAAATAAAACAAAGTAAATATTTTTTAGCTATATAATAAAAATTATTAAAATCACTAATAACAACTTTTTTGATTGGTAAAAAAAATGTAATTTAAATTACTCGAAATGTTATTAAAATATTTTTTAATCGTTCTTTAAGTTAACACTGTTTAAAAAATACCAAGTTAAAGATATTATCGCACAGGCTTCATAATTCATTACAGATATATATAGCTATAGCAATGGGAGTCACTTTTTTTAATTTATTTTTTAGCAGTGTTTTTGATTTCCAAATCGTGAAAATTTGGAAAGCATGCTATAATGTACATATATGATGATAATGAGGGATGGACTTTTCATATATTTGTAAGAAGTTTCGGGCATTGCAATTAATGTCCGGATAGCCTCCAATTTCTTTTACATTACGCAAACGAAAGCTTATGTGACCTCTCAGGTCATCGTCATTGTGTTACTTTATGGGGCCCCTTTATTGCCATATTTTATCAATATAAATTTTCGGGCCCTAAGGAGGAACCTATTATGTAGGTACTATGTACTAACCTATGTACATGTTTTAAAAAAGTACATAATGTTTTATTTGATAAGTATTTACGTGTGTTTTAAAAATTCATAAATGCTCTAATTACAACATTTTATTAAAAGTTTAACATGTCCTATTTACACATACTTTCAAAATGTACAATATGTTCAATTAGCATGTTTTAAAAAACCCATATAATACAATATTTACATTTTATTGAAAGTGCAAAATGTTACAAATAATTTACATGCTCTCAAAATGTACAAAATTTTATACTTCCTGTTTTTGAAAAACTCATATTGTTATATGTATATACATGTTTTTAAGGTCAAGATATTTTAATGTTTTGTAAATAATCTTTTTTTATTTTTAGCTAATTATAAGAATGGAAATGCGTCATTTTGAGCTTTCACACACGCGATATATTTTCGCAGTCCAGTCTTTAATTCTATAATGACACACACGCGGGGTTTTTGTTTTCCTTTTTATCACCTCATTATTTTGCTGACAGATTTTCCAAAAGTAAAGTACCTACGTAGTCGACATACCGCAATTACAAAACTCCCAATTATTCAGAATCCAAAAATTAAACGTACGATTCACCACCTGCTGGTTAATGCTGATTTACTTGCTGAAAGTAAGTATATGCATGTACCTGGTAATTTGTGTGTCTAGTGTCTATTTCATACGTAATATAAAGTAATTGACTTTAATTTTCTCAATAAGTCAATAATATATCCCACTTGACACTAAAATATGGTTCCATAGAATCAAATAAGGTGACGTAATTATTACAACTATTACCAATGCCCTATGATTATCTAGTTACATGATTAAGTAGTCGTTCTCGTTCACATCATCACCTACGTTTACTAATAAAATTTAAATCCATTTTAATTTTGATAATTAATCCACCCACACGCAATAAATTATGGCGATATCATTAGCTACATATAATAAATCACCTTGTTAGCAGGGCCGGACGAAGGAATTGCTTTTAGGTAGCAATTTGTTTCCATACAAAAACCACCATTTTGATTTTATTGATCGTTTTCTTTGGTGAAGCAAAATGTTGTATTTACATGTTTTAGAAAAGTGCTAAATGTTCTATTTAAATTGTTTGAGAAAGGTGTTAAATGTTTTATTTGGATGTTTTTGAAATGTGCAAAAACTTTGATTTTGCATGTTTTTAAAAAGTCAAAATATTCTTTTTACATGTTCATGAAAACTGCAAAATGTCCCATTTACATGTTTTGAGAAAAGTGGAAAATGTTTTATTTGCATGTTTTTGAAAAGTCAAAATATTTTTTTTACATACTTTTGAAAAACTTCAAAATGTTCTATTCACAAGCTAATTGAAAATTCAAGCAGCGGGGGCTACATGAGATGGCTGCATTATCCGGCCCTGCTTATTATTTAGTCATTGCCAATAATAGTTGAAGTGCTTTAATCTTAATCAATTTCAATATCTAATATTTCATAACGATATATTTATAACGTGTAAGTACACGCGTTTAAGCACTGATAATGTATATGGCCAACATCACAGCCTTATAAATCAAGTGGAATTTTACACTATTGGAACTTGCAATCCTTTACGTTAGAACATAAATAGTGCTAATTTAAATTTGTATTATTTTTCATTACTATCCGAATTTTGTAGAAATAATTTTTTTAAACACAAAAACTGTGAATAATTCTAAAAAATGGCAAAAATTTCAGCTACTTTACTTTTGGCACTCTGCACTGTGGCAGTGGTACTGACCTCCCCGGCACGTGACTCCAAACCAGGTGGGTGCGCAGTAATTAATTAGTATTAAAAATAAAGCACTTTTTATTTAGAAATTCCATTCAAACAATTGAGTTTTTCATGCGAAATTTTAATACTGAATTTAATCCTTGTATAAAATATTTTTAGAAAATTTGCAAGAGTTATCCTTGAAACTAAGAATCCTTGAAACTGCGGCTGACCCCCAAGATTTTCTATCCGACCTCATTGCTCAGGTCGGCAACACGACAGTGGGCATTGCCCAAGCAATAATTGATATCCAGACAGAACTTGTGGACATTGTTTCCCCAGGGGGTGAGGCACTGGAGAATGAAATCAAATTTATTATTGAAGTCGGCGGGATTCGCCTTGTGGAGATTTTTGAACCACTCCTCATCATGCTGTCCCCACTCTTCCCGCCACCAGAGGTGAGGAATAACGGCGGGAGCGCTCTGCTTCCCCGAGATCTTGTAAGTGACCTTATTGAGGCCATCGAGACGCTTTTGGGAGTACCAATCCATGAGCTGTACGCCGTCATTGAGACGACCTTCCTTCAGATGGACATACTCCGCGTCCAACTCATCACGGACATCATGGAAGTGGCTGCTAAAGTTGGACCCGAAGCTGTGGATCAAGTCGAAATTCAACTTATTAACTGTGTCGTTCAGATCAAGGAAGAAATTAGGCCCTTGTGGAAACTCATCGGTCAGCTGATTCCATTTGATACCACTGGGAAGTTCACTTTTGTTAAGGCGATGCTGGCAAGAAACAATTTACAATAAATTATTAGTGTATTAAAAATTAATACATTTTGCAATTCAGAAAAATAATACAATTATTTTTTGTAGTAAATTTTTTATTAGGAAGGATCCTTTAGTAACAAACAATTTTGCTACTACTTAAGCTTCAGCATAAATACTTCTACATATTTTTCATTTATAGTTTATTATGGAAAATTGAATTAGGAACCGTGCATAAATTACCTGGAACGTTTTCACTTTTTTTTGGGGGGGAGGGGGTTCAATCTCTATCCTTTTACACGGATGTACATACCAAAAATGGTGATGGTAGGAGTTCAAAATTTCAAATTCTTTTACGATGTAATTTATGCACGCTCCCTTGTTGCATTATAAAGGGGAAGCAGATAGAAGCAAAAATTTGTGTTTTATTAGTAACGATCAAATAAAGGTTAAATTTCATTAAATTGCCAATATGCCGTATAGGGGAACATGCATAAATTACGTGATACAAAATGATTGAACCCCTGCCCCCCCTCCCTCAATTCTTTTGGTATGTACGCCAAAGTAAAAGAATAAGCAGCTTGAATAACCCCTACCCCTAAAATGTAATGTATGCACGCTTTCTATAGGACCACAGCTTGTGAATGAAAATAATGATTATAGCATAGAAGTCTCTCATGTTTTTAAATTGTATACATCTGTAAGTAGGTTCAGCAATTAGTAAATTTTGCACTGTGTTAGAATGCGTTTTTGAAACTGTGCAAATTACAAAATTCCGCATTTTTTAGACTCACAAAATTAAATTGAATTTTGTAGGAACTATAAATTAATTTTTGCATAGTTTTCATAAACTACATGAAAAATTATTAAAATTAACTTTTTTAAAACCATAAATTTTGTATTGATGAGATGCTGCTGATTTTGCAAATTAGAACTGCGCGTTCAATTATTACGTATCACACCAGAGATTTTCCTACTTTTAAAATTCATCACACAGTCTAAGTACTTACGCGCATAGAATGTTTTGCATTTTGAGACCCATGTGTAAAATAGGGTAGCTGAATTTATGTATCATGGTCATTGCATTGCATTTTATTTACACTAATTTAAAGCTCAATAAATAATGGTTTACACTTTGTTTTGAAAAAAATACTACAATAATATTATTAAAGCTACTTGGGACTTGGGATTTAAAGCCTTGTTTGATTACCAGCGACGCTCTTTGTGAATTTGAGAACGTAGAGATTTAATCTCATACTTCAAATTAACATTTACTACTTTAAAAGTTTCATAAATTAGTTTATAGATGGCAGACTCCACAATTCATATTTTACCACACTACTAGCTGTATTAAAAATTGCAGCAAACATAATATTTAACATACCAATGCATAACCTATGTAGTTACATAATTCGATAATAAGGCTGGTAATCACAAATCGTCTATGAAGAACCAAAATGACCCATTTCCAATTTATGCTAGAATCAAAATGAGCTATGTCAAAAAATACAGTTAATAAGATACATGATTACAATACTAACCACGAGTTTCTAAAAAGGGCAAATTGTTCTATTTACAAGTTTTTGAAAAGGTCAAAATGTTCTATGTAAGTATTTTTGAAAAGTGCAAAATGTCCTATATACATGTTTTTGAAAAAGTGCAAAATGTTCTAATTCCATGTTTTTGAAAAGGTACAAAATGTTCTAATTCCATGTTTTTGAAAAGGTGCAAAATGTTCTAATTCCATGTTTTCGAAAAGGTGCAAAATGTTCTAATTCCATGTTTTTGAAAAGGTGCAAAATGTTCTAATTCCATGTTTTTGAAAAGGTGCAAAATGTTCTAATTCCATGTTTTCGAAAAGGTGCAAAATGTTCTAATTCCATGTTTTTGAAAAGGTGCAAAATGTTCTAATTCCATGTTTTTGAAAAGGTGCAAAATGTTCTAATTCCATGTTTTTGAAAAGGTGCAAAATGTTCTAATTCCATGTTTTCGAAAAGGTGCAAAATGTTCTAATTCCATGTTTTTGAAAAGGTGCAAAATGTTCTAATTCCATGTTTTTGAAAAGGTGCAAAATGTTCTAATTCCATGTTTTTGAAAAGGTGCAAAATGTTCTAATTCCATGTTTTCGAAAAGGTGCAAAATGTTCTAATTCCATGTTTTTGAAAAGGTGCAACATTTTCTAATTTCATGTTTTTGAAAAGTTCCAAATATTCCATTTAAATATTTTTTTTGAAAATTGCAAAATATTCTATTTACTTGTTTTTTGAAAAATATACAAGGTTTTATTTACATGCTTTCACTAACATGTAATACCTATTTTAGTTTTTTCTGTAGATAGTGCATTTTGTTTGAAACTAAAAATGGATATGGGTCATTTTGGTTCTTTACAGACGATATTAGGAATTAATGTACTGCGATATAAGTACATATTATTCCTGTGCATAAAATCAATCAATAATTTATAAGTTATACCTACGACTTATTTTCGAATTAGTTAAATTTTTTGCTATTAATTTCTACCAATTTTTATGTTAGTAATTTTGTAATCATTCCATTATGAATACTTATATTTTTTCCACAGTATACCTTGGCATCTTCTAATTAATGCCTGCATAATATGTCTTTAACAAACTATACTAATGATGTGCCTATATGACACGGGAATGGAATGCATTTGAATTTAATCAGTAATTTATAAATAAACTAAACACACAAATATAAGTAACTCCTTTGAATTGGATTTTTCCAGCTGGTTATCTTGTTTTTTTTATTGGTCATGGGTACCACATTGAAATTAATACTTGTTGTTTGTCCACTAATAACAACTATTATTTGCACGAATTCTTTTAAATCTAATACAAAGTTACATAGTGCATTTAGTTAAATATTTTCTGCTTTAATCACTATATTGACAATCCACTTGTAATTAACAAGGGAATATGCCTGGAGAAGAGACAAATTTCTAGTAATTACAATCGCAATCTCACATACTCAAACAATCTTATTATCTTGTGGTAATTTTGTATTGACATTATTACAACTCGACATTACTGACATTGATTTTGATTCTGACGTGGACTAATTATCTGACATTGTCATTAATGATGGTGTTGAGTTGCCTATCGAAAATAGGTCACATGCACAGTGAAATTATTGATTTTGCTGACAATTAATTTTCTTTTCACCTGTCTCGGTCCCTATGTCTGTCGCCCACACATATTTGCATTGCATAATATATTGATCCTTTCCCGTTTAGCCGAATAGCTTATCGTTATTTTGTGCAGTATGGAGTATGGTGATTTGGCGATATGGATTCGATTTATATGACACAGGTATTGAGATTGACTTAACAAGTATTGGGAAGAAGATGAAGCAATATTTATTCAGGGTCGGATAATGCGGCCATCGCAGGCAGCCCATATACTAATTGAATTTTCAAAAAACATGTAAATAGAACATTTTGGAGTTTTCAAAAATATGTAAAAGTATAATATTTTGAATTTTCAAAAACATGCAGAATAAATTTTTGTGTACATTTCAAAAACATGAAAACAAAATATTTAATACTTTTTTCAAAGCATCTAAATAGAACATTTTGCAGTTTTAAAAAATATGCAAAAAAAAAAAAAAATATTTTGACTTTTCAAAAACAAGGAAAATAAATTATTTTGTACATTTCGAAAACATGGAATTAAAACGTTTTGCACTTTTCTCAAAACATGTAAATAGAACATTTTCTACTTTTCTGAATCAAGTAAAAAGAACATTTTTCACTGTTCTGAAAACGTGTAAATACAATATTTGGATTTACCAAAGAAAACCATTAATAAAATCAAAATAGTGGTTGTCAAAAATTCGAAACTGATTAAATATTCTAATAATATTCTGAATTATATCTTCGGGGCACTGTGAAATTAGTTCATAGTTTAAAACCATTTAGGGATCGTCCATAAATGATGTCATTGTTAAGATGAGTGAGTCCATATTCTTGGGCTTTGATGACATATTACATGCCATGTTAAAGATTGCCGCTATTACGTAATGTTGATAAAGCGATGACATATTACGTGAGTGGGTGGGAGCCAAAACCTTGATAATTTGGTTGACCTAATTTATGGACCACCCTTCAGATGCACACATGAATTGTATACTGCAGTTTATTGCTTGAATGGTTGGTCATGTTGCGAATTATTTTGGCAATGTATTTAGTAAATCTGTATTGTCACTGTATTGTCACAATACAGATTACAGATGCGCCCTTACTATTAAATTCTAAGCCTATAAATAACCATAATAGATTTTCCGTATCAATCAAAAGTATCGAATCGAATTTTATTGTATGAGTAGTGACATCGTAGTTATTGAATTGAATATCAATTGAATTCAAAATTCAAGTGTGCACTCGAGTATAAAAGATTATGTAAATATTTTGTATAGAGTTACCTACATGTAAATGAAATGCTTCAACTTGACAATTTACAAAATTCCAATGTCACCAAGATCAACACTTTAAACAATCAAAACAACTGAACCAACAGACCAACATTGCACTCTGCTATTGTGATCCACACTCAAGCACCACTGTGAGGGATCATCAAAAAATGATGTCATGCAAAAATCTCCATTTTTAGGGCCTTTATGACGTCCCTTTCATCAGCTTATCCATTACGTAAATGGATATATCTTTAACATGGAATGTTACCAGTTGCCAAGAAGACCCCTTGAACGTTCCGATGACGTCATTTGTGGACGATCCCTTACCTATTGGCTGCATAAAATATAATTACAGGATTTCGTGTAATAGTACACCTGTCTACTATTTAAATTCTGACCTTCCCTGTATACTATAACAGACAGACACATGTACTATCGTAGACCAGTCTACAGGCATACGCAGCCGCGTACTAATTTAATTCCTACATCTCTGACCCGCGTACTATTTTGCATATAGGGCAACTGGTGTACTATTATAGGAAATACTGTGCAAAATGTTTAATTTTATTTCACATATTTGGGAGACAGAGACAGATTGAGTGTATGTGGTTCAAGTGTATAGGTAATTGAATTTGGGAAAGTGAACAATTAACTTTACGCTCCTGCTCAGTTTACACAAAGCCACGTACATAACCACTCACAACGAATTTTGCATTAACTTACCAACGCTATTAAATTGAAATACAGAGCAGATTGCAGCCGCCAATATGTCATTACAACAGTAACCTAGACCCAGAACCAGACAAGGAAACTTTAAAACTTCGAAATACTAATCTCCCCCTTCATTTCCATTACAATTTACAATATCACAATTCACTCATGAATTTCAATTCTTTTGACTTTTGAGCAAGCAAATTGCAAGCGGGGACAATTTAGCCCTTCCAATTTCCTACTTTCAAGGTAAATCATTATAAAAAATAAGATGACAAATAAAATGACTAATAAAAGGAAATTAAACTGTAGTCAAAAGTATGATGAATTACAGATTACACAGTTCTATTATATAGCAGTTATAGGAGTCAGAGTCATGTCATAATAAATCCACCTACGCAGTAGCAATTTACAATTTTTACAATTTAAAATTTATCCAACAACAACAACACAGCAAAAAATGCCAGCGGAAGCCCCCCACCTCCCAGCTAGCTTACTATTCACAACTGCTCTGTATTCAGTTTCATGTCTTAATCTTGTCACATACGTGACATATCCATAGATGGATTCTACTACACAAGGCAAGAAAGCATGCACAAATGACGTCATAAAAAATTCGTCAATAATTGCCCACCTCGACATTCAAATTTGCATATTTACATATTTACATGATTAATATACCACAAAAATTCATCGTTTTCAGAAGACACGCTGCTCCCACTTAAACCTGACATCGTTTGCACAATGCCCCTCAGTGCAGTAAAAAAACTGATGTAGGGAATTTACATAATCTCAGTGAGAGCCTTTAGCCATTCGGATACATAAGCATTAACTGACTATAGTAAGTAGTGAGTTTCGTATTCTAATATTTTTGGGGTTGTCCACAAATGACGTAGGAGTAGAACGAGTCATTTTACTGCGATAACGTTTTCTGTAATGTAATAATGTACTAGTAATATTTATGATATATTTACGAATTTTTGTATATAGGCAGTACAGTAAGTTTGTAAATAAAAATAGGGGCAGGACCCCTCAAAATTAAAGAAGACGTCTTTTATGAATGGCCCTTCAAACAAGTGTTGTGCTGTTTTGCTGTGTAATGTGGTAAGGATGAGATGAAATTGAATGGAATTAAATGTGGTAGGCAAATTCGAATTCGATGCGATGCGGTACGATGCCTCATGGTACGACTGTGAATTTGTGATACGTATCCAAAATTAGCTAAAGGCATCGAGCTACACAAAACAAACACACGAGTCAATGGGAAAATGGGAATATGTACATACTACGTCAACAGAAAGCGGGGTGGGCAGGTCGGGTGTTTAGCAAGACACGTACATACAGAGGTATGTAACTGCTAACAAGCGCCGTACTAATAATACTGTTGTACATACTTGTGTGATGTACTGATTGTGGACTGTGTGCAAAAACCGCTTATCTCCATTTCTATTTCAACTGTATAGCATATAGCAATGCAAACTAATGACTATAGACTAATCCCATTATCCCAGACATATCGCCTGTGAAGAACCGAAATGACCCATATCCAATTTGAGCCAGAATCAAAATGAGCTATGTCATAAAAACATAATAAGAAACATGCGTAAAATGGTAATTAAGAGTTTTTGAAATGTGTAAAATGTTCTATTTACATTTTTTTTAAAGTGTAAAATGTTCTATTTACATGTTTTTGAAAAGTATAAACTGTTCTATTTACATGTTTTTAAAAGTGCAAAATATTCTATTCAAATGCTTTCAATGCACGTTTAAATATTTTTGTTGATAGTGGATATTGATTTTAGCTACAAATGGAAATGAGACATTTTGGTTCTTCACTGACGATATAATTCCATTCAACAAATTAAATTTTATGTCATCCATGTGCCGCGTCGAATTCGAATTTCCACTTCCGATTTAATATCTGTATTGCGTATGCTTATAATATATACACATTTTTTTGTAGGTACATACACTAAATTGCCTCAGTCTCAGTCTTGGTATGCATAACACCTATGCAATGAATTTCGTTGAAGACATAGAAAACTCTCTTCCTATGTGTGTACGCTGTAGTTCTATTCCTGACCAGACACCAGAACCAGAACCAGACACAACGCCAATGCCAGGTTTTTTTTTGCCCCGAATCTTAAATCTGGAATTTAATTGACTGCTCAACTTTTGTATGTACCTACACTCTGTACGGTTTAAAAATGGCAATACCTACGTAATGCATACCAACTATGTGTACGCTATACATACCGTCTTTAATTTATTAATAGATAATCTGTTTATTTATGTTGCCCAATTCCCAATGTCATTACCATTGTGGCTTCAGTGCAGACGGCAGACAGTAGTCTGTACGTTCGAATTTTGTGGTCTGTTTATATGCGTAGTATTGATATTTCATGTGAAGAACCAAAATGAACCATATCCATTTGTAGCCAACAACAATATCCACTATCTACAAAAATATTGAAACATGTCTTTAAAATATTTTAGTAGAACACTTTAGACTTTTCAAAAATCTGTAAATAGAATATTTTGCACGTTTCAAAAACATGTAAATAGGACATTTTGCACTTTAAAAAAACATGCAAATGAAACATTACGCAATTTTTAAAACTATTAAAATCGAGCATTTTACACTTTTCAAAAACATTGAAATTAAAAATTTTGCAACTTTTCAAAAACGTGTAATTAGAAAATTTTACATCTTTATACAAACGTGTGAATAGAACATTTTACATCTTTTCAAAAACGTGTAAATAGAACATTTTACATCTTTTCAAAAACGTGTAAATAAAACATTTTACATCTTTTCAAAAACGTGTGAATAGAGCATTTTGCATTTCAAAAAACATGAAAATAAAACATTTTTCACTTTTCAAAAAATCTTAATTAGCATTTTATGTATGTTTCTAATTTTGCTTTATGACATAGCTCATTTTGATTCTAGCATAAATTGAGAATGGGTGATTTTTGTTCTTCACAGGCGATATTCAATATAGAAAATTGGTTGTATAAAAAATATTTAAATTTATTTTGAATGTTGAAAATTAATGAACCATGTATGTATGCCTGTAGTTCTGTCGTTCTGTAGATTGCATGCATATTTATAGTATTGATAATGTCAATAAATTGCATTTATATTTGTGGCTTTGTAGTGTCTTTTAAAGTACCATATTACGGCCATCACCACCATCACCACCACCACGAGACCACCTGGAATTAATCAAGTATGAAATGAAGTAGGTATTGCTTTCAGTATGACTAAAGCTGTATGCAGTTAGCCTCTTTTGAACTTCAAATTAACATAACAATATATGTACCTATGTATGCATATGTACATAATGCATTAGTTCAATTATTATGGAATTAATTATGCATTCAAAAATTATCTATGATTGCATATTTATCCATGGTTATGGTTTATGGATATGACTATACAAAGCAACGATAATCCTCTATTGCCTGTAATGCAAAATGCAATATTACGTAAATTGTACATTGACTTTCCATGTTTTACTAATCGTAAGTACCTATATGCTTATAATTCAAATACCTGTGACATGTATAACATTATACACATGCACAATCAAATTTATCGTGTGTGAAGAACCAAAATGAACCATTTTCAATTTAAACTAAAATCAAAATGAGCTATGTCATAAAAACAAAATGAGAAACATGCGCAAAAAATTAATCCAGAGTTTTTGAAAACTGCAGAATGTTCTATTTGCATGTTTTTGAAAAGTTCAAATTTTTCTATATAAATTTTTTTGAAAAGTGTAAAATGTTCTATTTATTTTTTTTTGAAAAGTGTAAAATGTTCTATTCACATGTTTTTGAAATGTGCAAAATGTTCTATTTACATGCTTTTGAAAATGGGTAAATGTTCTATTTGCTTGTTTTAAAAAAAGGTAAAATGTTCCATTTGCATGTTTTAAAAAAAGGTTAAATGTTCTATTTGCATGTTTTAAAAAAAGGTTAAATGTTCTATTTGCATGTTTTAAAAAAAGGTTAAATGTTCTATTTGCATGTTTTAAAAAAAGGTTAAATGTTCTATTTGCATGTTTTTCAAAAGTAGAATATAGTCTATTTAAATGTTTTAAAGGCATTTTTAAATAATTTTGTAGACAGTGGATATTGTTTTTAACTAAGAATGGATATGGATCATTTTGGTTCTTCACACACGATATGCATACCTGCTTACAGACATACATAGGACATTTTGTTACTTATTTGAAAACCGCAAAATAACATAGCTGCATAACAGAAAAAAAATGCATTATGCATTTTTAACATTATAAAATATTATTATGGTCACAGACGTTTAATATTAAAATTTTATTAATCCGTTTTTAAAATCTAAGTTTTTGCTATCAATTAAAAAAAATTTTTAACACACTCTTAAGAGTTAAAGTGCCTTGCTGTGGAAATAGTTACGCCATGAACTGATATTCGGTGGCAGATTTGTTAGCCGGGGATTTTAATAGGAGACGGGAAGGTACGGGGTAATACCTACTTAATGTAATACGGCAGTGACAATACTTTACAAAAACCCTATGCTTTGCTATGAAGAAAGATGATCCTTGAAGTTTAAATAAAGATTGACTCAGGTTCAATGAAATACGAACATGGAAATTTAATAACGCAAACGCAGGTCAGATTTCAGATGGAGATGTCACGTTTCAAAGACAGAAAAGCCGCATACAGTCGTAGTTTATGGATTTGGAAATTTATGTAAATGTAATTGTGAACAGGGAAACTGCATACATAACGTAATAACATGTGTAAGCATGACAAATAGGCATTTAGCTTGTAGTATCTATAGACATGCGTAACCTTTGATTTTTGTGTATGTATGTAGGTTGCACGGTGGTATAGTGCTGATATGCTAATCAAATATCTGTGTAGCACTAGCACCCATACGCTCGACTACGCTGGCGATTGGCGACAAAATAAAATACAGTATAGCTTAATTAAGTGAAGAGTCTGGACAGACGTCTCTGTTGGGCAATAAAATGTCAACTAAAATTGCAACTGAACCCTTTTAATATTTTAATTTTTATAAATATTAACTTATTATATTATTGACCCTTAACTAATAAAACTGAAACACTATATCTACATATATAGCTAATTACGTACATAGCATTGTGCATAGCATTTAGCATAAATACTGTTGACCGTGGACTCTCAATGTTTCAATGTTGCAATTTATCCAGTAGTCACCATATCAACTGTGAAGAATCAAAATGAGCCATTTTCAGTCTTTGCTAAAAACAAAGAGCACTATCTACAACATAATTACATAATTAATAATGATCATAAAAGGATGTAAATTAGAACATTTTGCAGTTTGAAAAAACAAGTAATTAAAATATTTTGCACTTATGACAAACATTAGAACATTTTACGCTTTTAAAAAAAATATAGAAATAGAATATTTTGCAACTCTTCTAAAAAGGTAAACAGAACATTTTGCAACTTTTTAAAACAGGTGAATAGAACATTTTGCAAATTTTCCAAACAGGTGAATAGAACATTTTGCAAATTTTCCAAAAAGGTAAATAGAACATTTTGAAAATTTTTCAAAAAGGTAAATAGAACATTATGAAAATTTTTCAAAAAAAGTACCTAGAACAGTGTGCAACTTTTTCAAACAGGTGAATGGAACATTTTGCAAATTTTCCAAACAGGTGAATAGAACATTTTGCAAATTTTCCAAAAAAGTAAATAGAACATTTTGCAAATTTTCCAAAAAAGTAAATAGAACATTTTGCATCCTTTTAAAACCGGTAAATAGAATATTTTGCAACTTTGAGAAAAGGTAAGTAGAACATTTTGCAGCTCTTCTAAAAAGGTAAAAAGAAAGTTTTGCAACTTTTTCAAAAAAGGTAAATAAAACATTCTGCAGCTCTTCCAAAAAGGTAAAAAGAAAGTTTTGCAACTTTTTCAAAAAAGGTCAATAGAACATTTTGCATCCTTTTAAAACAGGTAAATAGAATATTTTGCTTTTTTTAAAAACCGGTAAATAGAATATTTTGCAACTTTAGGAAAAGGTAAATAGAACATTCTGCAGCTCTTCTAAAAAGGTAAACAGAACATTTTGCAACTTTTTCAAAAAAGGTAAGTAGAACATTTTGCATGCTTTTAAAACAGGTAAATAGAATATTTTGCAACTTTAGGAAAAGGTAAATAGAACATTTTGCAGCTCTTCTAAAAAGGTAAACAGAACATTTTGTAACTTTTTCAAAAAAGGTAAATAGAACATTTTGCAACTTTAAAAAAAAAGGTAAATAGAATATTTTACATCCTTTTAAAACAGGTAAATAGAACATTTTACATTTTTGAGAAACTTGCAAAATTAACATTTTATGCATTCATCCCATTTAGCGTAATGGACTAACTACCGAACTATTACTGTTATCCCATTTTAATTCTATCTCAACTTGACTAAATGGCTCATTTTGATTCTTCATTCTTCACAGACAACGAAGTACGATGCAGTCGCAATAATTACCCACTCGTCAATAAAATAATTTTATTACCTTAAATCTGTCCAGTAATCAGTTAAAATAGCAGTAGTCAAATAAAAGAAAAGTAAAAATCTAACTAATCACGCCACACACACACCCTAGCACTATCCGTATCCTAATCCTACACAACCATAAAGCTATACACTTACGTGCATACGATCACAGACGTCTAAATTACCACATTACTTCACCACAGAAAAAATACTATGTAACTACACTTACTACCACAATGAAACGCTTTTAAAGTTCTGATTGAAAACTCCATTTAAATTTAATGAATGACATAATAGCATTTTGAACATTGATATTTAATTAAGACCTAAAATACTCACATTTGAGTGACTTAAAATACATGAAAATGATTATGATGACATGATATGTCATGTATTTGCGACTAAGTGGGTTCCTACTAGGAAATCAACAGATAAGATTCCAGATTAAAAATTATTTATTTAATGATTTCTCTCCTCGTTCTGCTTGAGATGAGATGTGAGGAGATGTTAAATTTGTACTTGGACTTCGTGTGCTGCAGAGGCTGTAGGTCAGCCTCGTGGGTCGCAATTAAGATAAACGTCCTCGCGTATTACACTCCCATTGATTATCTTCCGTCAATATTTTAATTACTTTTTATTTTACTTACTTAAGTACTCCACGATCCACGACCACCTAATACTTACAACGTTATGCACTCAACTTGAGTCTTATACTTTTATAGATAGACATGCCCTATACTTGTATCTATACTCTATACCTATAACTACGTCTCTATAAATATCTTCAGTGAAGAAGCAAAATGACCCAAATCCAATTTAAGCTAGAATCAAAATAGGTAATGTCATAAAAAACTATATAAGAAAAATGCCCGAGCTGTTAATGACGTGTTGTTTGAAGGGTACAAAATGGACTATTTTGGCATGTTTTTGAAACGTGAAAAATTTTACATTTACATGTTTTTGAAAAGTGCAAAATTCTCTATTTACATGTTTTTTAAAATTGCAAAATGTTTCATTTACATGTTTTTAAAGTGTGCAAAATATTCTGTTTACGTTTTTTTGAAAAGTGCAAAAAGTTCAATTAACATATTTTTGAAAAGTGGAAAATGTTCCATTTAAATGTTTTTTAAAAGTGCAAAACGTTCCATTTACACGTTTTTTAAAAGTGCAAAATGTTCTATTTACACGTTTTTGAGAAGTGTAAAATTTTCCATTTACAGGTTTTTGAAAATTGCAAAATTGTCTGTATACATGTTTTGTGAAAATTGCAAAATATTCCATTTACAGGTTTTTTAAAATTGCAAAATTTCGTATTTAACTTGTTTTTAAAGGTGTGAAAATGCTTTCAAGTAAGATGTGATATTTTAATATTTTCGTAGATAGTGGACTTTATTGTTAACTACAGATGGGTATGGGTCATTTTGATTCTTCACTGACGATATAGTTCTTATATAGACAATTGTCGATAGTAAAGTCTAGTGAAAATTTTCAGTAGTTTGTAAAGTCTTTTAGTTTGGCTGTCGATGATGTTGAACTTGGCATTGAAATTTTTAAAATGGATTAAAAAAAATCTGTGCTATCTGATCGGGACCTATCCTATCCACTCCTGTCATGTCATATGTCAGTCAGGCCATATCGATGCCGATACCGATGACCATATCAATTTTCGCTTATGAGGTCCGAAAGTCCAATCCTTACAACGTATATGCGCTATAGATATACCTATATATATACACACAATATAGACAGAAACTGACTTGCATGCACTCGATAAATGGAAAGACAGTTGCTTAAAATACACACTCACGATCATGATATCGATATATACGATGTACTTTATTGCAAATCAGAAAAATCAGTCATAATCACCCTCATAAATTAAATACACAGCGAATTAAAGATAGAGAAACCGCGGAAAAAATAGAGAGAGAGATACTGACACTGGATTTGAGTAAAAATGGGAATTTAATGATGGCTAAATATATTTGCAAATATACATGAAGAGTTTTTTGGCAAAACGGGTCAAATCTTTCAAAGCAAATTTTGTAGAAAATTGGAGTAATTAATAAAATGCGACACACTTAAATTTTCTACAGGTACTGTAACTGACGAAGCGTTATTAAACAGAGTTTCATAAATCTATAGACTGACTCTGGAATTTTTTAGAAAATTTTGCAAAATTTGAATTTGTGAACTTATCCCATTTTGCAAAAAAATAAATAACTTAATATGGAGGAAAAAGTCCGTGAGAGCCAATTTTAATTGCTTTGAGTGAAACCAAACTTTTTTGAAATTTTAAACTTTTTCTTGTATTCAAAAATTTACGCATGACCATTGTCTTCTACAAGCTACGAAAACACTCAAAAACCAAAAAATCAGAAATGCATGTTGTAGGGGGACTTATCCCATTTTGCCAAAAATCATTTAATAGACTTATCCCGTTTTGCTAAAAATGCTAAATTTTTGCAATTTGTAAAAATTGATTTTGTTGAACTTTGACCTTTACCATTCAACACAGTAGCGTATCTAGTTCAGTACTGCACGTAAAACAAATTTTGAAAAAATGGACTTGTCCCATTTTGAAAAAAAACTCTTCATAGTATGTATTTGCATTGGAACTTTTGCTTGAGAAAATAATTGGCACTAGATCTATGGGTATTTGGTATTGGCTTTGGTTTGTGGTAATAGATTTTGCAATTACAGTGCAAATAAAGCTGACGCTGCCTGTCCAAATCGATTTCGAATTCGCATTCGTATTTGATGTCGATGACGGGGACAGGGACAGTCGTAAGTTATACTATTAGTAATTTTCCGTATACTATTCAGTACAGTACAGTGCAGTGTAGTGTAGGTTGCAATTTACTTATATTTATTTTTGCAAAAAATTACAGAATATCATAATACATGTATAAAACTATGTACAAAATAATACGCTGCAAAAGGTGAAGGGAAAATGTACCCACCAGTACCACCGATGTAGATTTCCAGGCTATGTACATACCAACCTACCTACCTACCTACTGATATCTACGTTTGACATGTATAGGTACGCGATTGCTATTTTTGCATGTGCATATCAATTACCATGTACGTTATGGCACTACTGGCTGGATGACTGCTGGATACAACACACTACTTACTATGTTTACTCTGTACGTATTTCGCAATTCGCAATTTGTAATCCGCAATTCGCAATTGAAAGAGAGAGAGAGATAGACGGAGAAGCAGTGTGTGGAGTTACTCATGCAAAACTATAATAATTTTTGCAAACGTGCAAATCTCTTTTATTCTCATTCTCACTCCCAATCTGGACGTGGCTGTCTCCTCTCGCACATTGGTCCTCTTCGGTGTCGGCTGATTCCCACTCATTTCCATTCCCTTCATTCGGTTTCAAGTCTTAAGCCCTAAGCCCCCGTCATCATAGCCTTCTATTTTAAATCTGTTGAATCGGTAACTTTATACACTTGTTGACTTTCAACGGCCACGGCGACGGCGACGACAGGGACAGGATAGACTTGCAATTTTTTATTTTGCAAATTTTATTTTTCAATTTTGTGCCTCTTATTTTTTTGTTGCAAATTTTTTCGCAATTCTACATGTGAGTTTTTGCACATACAATTTCCACATCTTTATATATAAAGGAGAAAAGTGCCTATAGCTGTGTAGGGTATATATATTATATAGTGTATAAAAATCTCCTAACTGAAACAGAGTAAAAATGTGCGCGGACAAATTGGGACAGGAAGACGACGTTCTTCCATCAAATGGTGATTTCCAAGCAAAGAAGGGTCCTCAGTATTTGGCAGCTATCGTGGGTGAGTGAGAGAATTTTTATTGTCACGTTTCTAATGTTTTAATATGCTACATGTTGTCTGTGTGCCTGTCTGTCTGTCTATATGACTGTCTACGTGATATGTAGTTTCATTTTCAAGATTTCAAGGTTTCGAAAGGCTGACTTTGACTTTGACTGAGTGAGTGGCAGTGGCGTATATATGACATGTATAATTACATATACAGTCTGCGTATACTACTGCTTCTTCTTTGGCAAAAGAGATTCTTATCTTCAAAATTCTTACATTTTGTTTACCTAAATTCTTTACAATTGTACAAAAGGGCTATCTACTTCATGGCATGCACATACCTATAGAAGTAGATAGCCACTTATTACACACATAGCTATAAGATATTATTGAATTTATTCACATTGAAGCTTGGCTTGACGTACAAGCATAGGCTTTTTGAATATGACTATTGCGTAACTAGCATTCTTTCCCGAACAATATGTAATACACGAGGAGTGTGTTTCTAATGGGAAAAATTGTTCACGCCTACACACTTATTAAAAAAGATATGTCATTTTGAAATTTAGTCCACCAATAACAAAATAAACGTACGATAATTTTTTTTATGTCTGTAAATACTGTATCAATTTCAACTCTCAAGCAGGTTATTGGTTATATAAAGCAGGTATAATAGATTATTAAATTTTCTTTTGTTATTTTTTTTTATTATATTTTTGCATAATTAATTTATGATATGCAGTTTTTGGCACGTACAAAAAAATAGTAGCAAAAAAATACGGCAAATCGTGTATACGTCATACGTGTGTCCTGGTCCTGGTATAGGCATATAGGCAATAATGCTAACGTCATATATTATATGCGATTTTGAAACTATTAATGTAAATCAGCATGAAATAAATCATATTATAAGTATATGACTATTACCATGTGTAGATTGTGGATGAGCCTGTGTGTTGAATTATGTTAATTTATGACCTTGATAATTGTATAAGTACACACTACTTATATAGTAAAATAAAACAATACTAATAAATTAAACATAATTCATTTTAATATATTTCCTGTAAAAATATGTATAGGCATAAACTTTGAGATTAAAGCGTCAAATCAAATAAGCAGATTTTATTACATGTAAAAATTTATATAGAAATTTTGTGAGAATGTATAGGTAGGTACATAATTATGTAATGTGCAGAATTTTTGAAATTTTAATTTATGATTAATTTATTTGTATGTGTGTGTAGCATCGATTGGTGCCTTCGGCCTTGGTAATGTAGTTGCCTGGACGTCCCCCGCCTTACCTGATATTGAAAGAAATAATGATTTCGATGGACTGAAGGGGAGTTCTGAAACTGGGTCTTGGGTCGGCTCAATTGTTCCTGTAAGTTTCAATAAGGAAAAAATTTGTGCAAAATGTGTCAATTATTTACAATAGTGATTTAGATTGAATTTTAGAAGACAAAAAAAAATGCTAATTTATTTGCAAAGTGTCAATTTGTAAAACAAATGAAACAAATGGCACGCCCCTTTTATGGTAATTTGTAATAAAAAAATTTTTGCATGTGCAGTTTGTGAATGCACATTTTTTAAGGAGATGCATTATTGACTATTGTGATATTGGCAAAATCAATTAGCATAAGTATGTGCAACAAAATAAATAAAATGTTTTTTTTTGAAATTTTTTTTTAAAGCTGGGAGCTTTGTTCGCAGGTTTCATTGCAGGCTTTCTAATTGAAGCTTTAGGAAGAAAACGAACGATCCTTGCCCTTGCCCCACCTTTCGTTGCTGGCTGGTTACTTATTGCATTCGCACCTAATATTGCAATGGTTCTTGTGGGTAGATTTATTACAGGTAAATTTATAACGAATTCCAGTTCAAGATGCTTTTATTTCATCGTCTGTGAAGAACCAAAATGACCCGTATCCAATTTAAGCTGGAATCAAAATGAGCTATAATTATGTCATAAAAACAAATTAAGAAACATGCGTGAAATGTTATTTAAGAGGTTTTGAAAAGCGTAAAATGTTCTATTTACATATTTTTGAAAATGTGCAAATTGTTCTAATTCCATGTTTTTGAAAAGTGCAAAATGCTCGATTTACATCTTTTTGAAAAGGTGCAAAATGTTCTAATTCCATGTTTTTGAAAACGTGCAAAATTTTCTAATTCTATGTTTTTGAAAATGTGTAAATTATTCTAATTCCATGTTTTTGAAAAGTACAAAATGCTTGAGTTACGTGTTTTTGAAAATGTGAAAAATGTTCCATTTACATTTTTTTGAAAAGGTGTACAAAGTTCTATTCAACATGATAACATGATTTCAAAAAATATAAAATGTTCGATTAACGTAGTATTGAAAATTGCATAATGTTCTATTTAAATGCTTTTAAGACATATACCAGTATTTTTGTAGATAGTGGAAAGTATGTTTAGCTAAAAATGGATATGGGTCATTTTGGTTCGTCACAGACGACGATATGCTTCATATGCTCTAAACTTTTTTATGTGATATGACTTTCTTATTTCCTTCCTGGCAGGTTTCTGTGGCGGTGCTTTCACCCTCATAGTTCCAGTGTACGTGAGTGAAACAGCTGAGGACTCCCTCCGTGGGACACTCAGTAATGGAATGTCTTTAATTCTCTGCTTTGGGATTTTCATGACTTACCTCCTTGGGAAATGGTTGACATGGCAAGCGCTAAGTATTGTGAGTGCGGGTGTTCCCGCCATCATGGCACTTGCAATGTTCTTCATGCCTGAGACCCCGCGTTACCTCCTCGTCAAGGGGAAGGAGGATGAGGCGAGGAAGGCTTTGAAATGGCTCAGGGGCGCTGAGTATGATGGACAGATCGAGTCTGAAATGAGAAAGGTGAAAATACAATTATGAAAAAAAATATACAACCAAATAAATTTTTAAAGAATCAGTAGGTTTATTGTCATAGTTCAATAATTCATAATTTTCCAAAAACTTCTAACTACAGATTCAAAAAAGTTTAGAGAGCAGCCAAGCCGAGTCCGCCTCCTTCAAAGATCTCCTAGCCGCCTCCGTAGTGAAGCCCACACTAATTTGCCTCATGCTCATGTTCACGCAGCAATTTGGCGGTATCAACGCCGTCATTTTCTACTCTGTAGACATTTTCAAAGCTGCTGGCTCATCCGGAATCAGTGATATTGACTGTGCTATTGTTATCGGCTTTGTCCAGTTCATCTTCGTCATCGCATCTTGCCTTCTGGTTGAGCGTCTCGGACGTAAAATCCTGCTAATCATTTCTTGCCTTGGGATGGGCGTGAGTTTGGTTGCTCTGGGAGCTTTCTTCTATTTGAAATCAGAGGGGAAAGAATCTGGACTGGAATGGTTACCCCTCACAAGTTTGATTGCCTACATTATCGCTTATGATATGGGGGTGGGACCGTTGCCTTGGACGCTTATGGGTGAACTTCTACCTCAACATGTTAAAGGTCAATAAAACATTCAGATTAATACTCAAAAATTATCAAACGTTTTTGGTTTGCTACAATATGTGGGATTGTTCACAAATGATGTTATAAAAAAAATCTTCCATTTTTATGTTAGGTTAGGTTAGGTAAGGTTATGTTAACCTAACCTAACCTGACTTAACCCAACCATTTGTTTTGTTACTATATGTATATGTGGAATCATTCACAAATGATGTTATGAAAAATCCCTCATTTTTAGGTTAGGTTAGGTTAGGTTAACCTAACTTTTGCTTTATTACCATATGCAAATGTGGGATCGCTCACAAATGATGTCATAAAAAATCCTTAACCTAAACTAACCTAGCCTAACTTAACCTAACCTAACCTTACCTTACCTAACCTAACCTTTTGCGTTGTTACTCCATGTATGTGTGGGATCGTTCACAAATGATGTCATAAAAAATTTCTATTCTTTATGAAACCTAATTTTTAAAATTATCAATTTTCTTTATACCAGGACCAACATCTTCCCTCGCAACTGCAACTTCATGGGGTCTCGCATTCGTAATTACAAAAACCTTCCAAAGTATGGTGATTGCTATGCAACCCTACGGCTGCTACTGGCTCTTTGGCGGAGTTTGCTTCATCGGAGCCGCCTTCTCCTTCTTCGTAATTCCAGAGACTAAAGGAAAAAGTTTAGATGAGATTCAAGCACATTTTGGAGGGGGACGTGGAAAAAAATAATATTTTAGACACCTTCACAAAATTTAATGTTAAATAAATTGAGTAATTTTTACTTTTTTTGTCTTAAAATATATAATTTTACTTTATAAATTAAATACAATGTTGCAATATTCAATTTGTTATAATGACTTACACATAAGTACGGATATTACTTAAAAAAGGGCAAGATTTAAAGTTACAGATAATTAAATACTATTTTTAAGAATGTAAATACGTATAGGGTAAAACAATATTTATTTTATTATAATAAATACAAAACATGGATTCCAGGTGTACAATTAATTGTAATATCTAAAAAGTAAGAATTTATTTCACATGAAGATTGAAGCCTGATTTTTCTTTTTCGATTTTATTTAAAGATCTTTGAAGTCGTATGCTATCAATGTTGGTCTTGTTGACGTTGGCGTCTTCTTTAATGTCACTTTTTTTGCTTATTGGTTCAATTGGTGCGCTTGATCTGTGAAGAGATTCCAATAGGTGAACGCTATGCAATGGAGTTTTGCTGGAAGTGCACTAGAAATTTTGGAAAATTAATTAAAAATACCCAGGCTAAAAACACTTCTGAAAAAAATAGAAACAAATTAGCTTATACGTAATTATTTAATTATTGTACTTACAAAGTTAAATAAGCATAAGGCTTGAACTGCAACCCACACGGTAAATATTGAGACAATTGAGATCATTGTTCACTAGCAAAACTAAAATTGCAGATTATTGCAGTAAGGTTGCAATAATTTTATTTTCCAAGTAATAATTATGACGTGTTTATGTAGCTTTAAAAATTAACTGGAATTTCAGTTTCACTCGTGACGTCGTGACCCTTATTGCAATTGTAAAAGAATTGAAAGCAGAAACTAATACAAAATTCGACGCTAACAATAATTAGTTTGTTTTTGCATTACGGGTCGTCAATAAAGGATGTGATCGAAATTTTCCCATTTCTAAATTCCTGTGACCTCCCTGTCAGCAGCTAATAACCCTTCCGTTATCAATGTCCATGTATACAGGGCCGGATAATGTGGCTGGCGCAGGCAGCCCCCACCCCCGGTGCTTGAATTTTCAGAACACATGTAAATGGAACATTTTACATTTTTTCAAAAGTATGTAAAAAATATTATTTCGACTTTTCAAAAACATGCAAAATAAATTTTTTTGTACGTTTCAAAAACATAGAAATAAAACATTTTCCACTTTTCTCAAAACATGTAAATAGAACATTTTGAACTTTTCTGAATCAAGTAAAAAAAACAAATTGCTGCCTAATAAAAGCAATTCCTTCATCCGCGGCCCTGCATGTATAGGCCCATCTACCTTCTTTCGTGGCATCGTTTATGGACGATCCCCTTTAATCCATTTATTTAGGCTATAAAGAAATACAAAGGTGGTAAAAAAACATTATGCAATTTTCATCACAAACAATAGCATTATGTAATTACATGAATTGAATCACAGTACGCTTAGTCTACAAGGTATACATAGCAACTTTCCATTATTTTTGGATTCGTAAAGCTTTATTATTATTTAAAATTATTAAACAAAGAATAGAAATTAGAATTGCGCAATAATTTATATATTTTTTTTGGTCAAATAAACGAAAACAATTCAATTATTTTGTAATGCGAGTTAAAGTTTTGTTATGAGACTAGAAAAGTTACCCCTGCCTACGGCAGAAAGAATTCTTTATGAGAAAGTCAAATTGTGTTGAAATTGCCGCTTTGCGAAAATATTGGGGAATTGAAATATTGGAGGCAGATTTTAGTTGTCAGGAAGTCGCCTAATTCTTTAGCGCAACTGCTAAACTATTAGTGGTTTTATATTATGCTCTTTGAATTTATCAGAAAGTTTGCTGGTTACCCGTTGCAATTATTTAGGCAGATTAAACGCCGTTTGAATTTTTTAGCAAATTGATTACAAAACAACTATTTCAGTTGTGTAAAATGGATTAGGATTTGTTAAAACCGTTTCTACACCACGCAATTATTATTTTTGACAAATCAAAATATTTTGATCGGATCACACGTATTTATTTTAGATTTGTCAGATTTGTAATTTATAAATCAGGACAGGAAAAATAGCTCAGGTTTTTAATTTTCTACAAAGTCGACCAAAATTTTTTGTAAGAAACGTTTTTCGACTATTGCAACATACTCTACTTGAAACCAAAAAATAGACTAAGCATATTTAATAGCTGTTACATACTTTATGTAAATTAAATTATGAAATAATCAAGCTTTTATTTTATGTATTTTCCAGATTTAAAAACGCTTTATTTATAATTACGGATACAAAAAGTGGTTCTATTATTTATTGCACAAGTGAGCTTAATCAAAGCTTGCTTCACTTTACTGTCACGTATTAGCTTTGCTATTAAATTAAAATTCTTTTGAGACTTAATTAAATCGACACACTTGATTGCTCTGGTATAGTGTATTATTTAAAAAAATTAAATATTTTTTAACTTTCGTAAGCACAGTCAGTCTAACTACCTAACGCTCCACGGAATTGCAAAATCATTTTTTTTTCATTATACATGATACAGAACCGAGGTGTGTGACTTTGCCTAGTGTTCCGTAAGGATTTACATTTTAGCCCCTCGACGAAGTTGAAATTTCATTTTCAAAATTTACGGAAATTTAGGTGACATAGTAGGACATATGAATAAAATATCTCAAAAGTTGTGCTTCAAAGCAATAAAAAAATCTATATCCGGGATCGTCCGAAATAAAATTATATCTGCCATGGGCGTACTTAACTCGACACTAAAAAAACTCGACGACCGAATAACGAAAATTGAAAATCGAATTAGCGAATTTGAAAAGATCATCGAAGCAGACAAGCCATGCAACATGATACGCAGATCAGATGCAAAACATAATTCCATAAGAAAATCACATCATGGTATAATACAAATAAATACAAAATAAATGCTCATTAAGTCGATATAACCGAAGTTCTTACAACCAGACTCAACGAGTCACTGTGGGTGAGGAAATAGGAGGCTACCGCGTTAGATCGTCTCGGTCTTTGTACCCTTTCACCCATCCCGTCCCCTCCACAGTAAAGGAGTCCCATTCCCTAGGCCCCTACAGTAAGTAGTGATCACTAAGGAGCACCGAAGGAGATCCGGTTTCAATCAACCATCCAGTCACGTTTACCGTACAACACCGAGTCGTAAACGATTAGCAGTGGCCGAGGATCGAAGCCGGGTCTGAGACTGTAAATTTCGTTACAGTCTGCAGTCCTAACCGCTCACCCAAGCACGTCTGCTTATATATTGTAAATAATATATGTGAGATTATGCACACGAATAAATACCTCCCTACTACACTATAAATTATGAAAATTAAACTTGGATTTAGTAAAAAATTAAAATTAGGGGATGTCTCTTGCAAACCAATGATAATTTAACAAATTTTTTTCCAACTGAATAACAAAGCTTTTATTTGGGTTTAAAATTATGTAAATACCCTTTAAAAATTTGGAAAATCATGCACAACCAAATAAATTAGGTATGTAATTTGTAAAATAAATCCTTAAACGCTATTTAGTTAAAATGGCTACTTGCCATAGACCTTGAAGGGCTTGAAATCTTTGATCCCACCATACCATTCAGGTAGTTCCGTCCTTGGGATATGTTTCAAAAGTTTCGGGATCCACTTCTCTTTATTTGTGCTGTAAATTTCAAAACGGGCGAAAGTTGCTCCCAAAATTGGCTTCACCAAACTCAGGATACGCTCCGCTACAAAGTTGGCTAAAAGCAGATGAGCAAAGCAATATGTAAGTTTCCTATTCGAAATTTGCTAAAATCAAAATTTGTAACAGTTCATGATAAAAGTTAATTGCCAATATGTTTATCAGCATTTTTAATTTCTAAAAAAGTTGCATGCTTACTGTTGATAATAAACCCTTTCTCCATAGCTTGTGCAATGGCGGCCCAACTTGCAACTTTTTGCAAAATAAAAAGTAAACCTACAAAATACAAAAACCAGATTATGAAATGCAAATAAAAATGCAAAATGTGACAGACCTTTATACCATCTGCTGTTTCTCGATTCACGATTTAATTTCTGAAATACCTGGAAAAGTGTGTGTTAATAATGACTTTAAATATTGTTATATAATTTAATGTTTACCGCCTGGAGATGTTAGCTGTTCTAAAGGGACATCCTCTGCATCAATAATAAAAACGACTTCGTCAACTGGATCTTCTGGAGTACTGCGGAGTTTAATACTTTGAAGCATTCTCACCGCTTGTTGATCAAGGTACATGCTGAAATTTTGATATTTCTCACCACCCGCTTCTACATACCTCTTTGCGTCCCATTTCCCCCATTCAGCTACCCATACTTTTGCCAATCGAGAATTTAAAAAAATCACAACTTTTTAAATTTTTTTAATACAATTAAGAAATATATTTTGTTTTAATAAACATATCGTCTTTGATGACCCGTATCCATTTTTATCTAAGGATAAAATCCATTTTCTACGAAAATATTTAAATATCATGTCCAATATACCATCTTGAAAGCATTTACTTAGCACATTTTACACACCTTTCAAAAACAAGTTAAATATTTTGAAGGTTTGCAATTTTCAAAAACATGTAAATGGAACATTTTGCACTTTTCAAAAACAAGTAAATGGAACATTTTGCGTTTTTCAAAAACAAGTAAAAATTATTTTATACTTTTCAAAAACATGCAAATAGAATATTTTGCACTTTCTAAAAACAAGTCAATGGAACATTTTGCACCTTTAAAAAACATGTAAAAATTAAACAATTAAGAATTGTCAAAAAACATGTAAATGGAACATTTTACAGTTTTCAAAAACAATTAAATGGAACATTTTGCAATTTTCAAAAACATGTAAAATTTTAAAAAAAATGTATACTTTTCAAAAACAAAAATGGAACATTTTAGAATTTTCAAAAATCATGTAAATAGAACATTTTGCACTTCCTAAAAACAAGGTAATACAATAGTTAGCACCTTTAACACAACTTATTATTAATAAAAGTTTACGCATATTTCTCATTAAGTGTTTTTATGACATTTGTATCACCCATTTTGATTCTAACTTAAATTGGAAATGAGTTAAATATTTGGTTTCTTCACAAACGATAAGATAGTTACGCTTTGATTACTTGGTCTATTTTCATCATCAAATCCAGAAAAATAGTACACTAGCTCTTTTTTCATGTATTCGGGTGCTTCCCACGCACTCAGATTCGTCCCATTTTGTGTATGCTATGTCAATATAAAGTCAGCTATTTTTTATATTACAGCTTACAATTTAGCATACGTCATTAATTAGATTAACAAAAATTAATTTTAATTACAAGTATTAGTACTTATAGGATAAAATAATAACTAATAAATTTTAATGAGAAATAGAACACACATACCTTAAACAAAAATTCGCTAACAGCCTGGTCAACATCCACAAGACACTGAACATCATTCAGCCGGATAGCAATAATTATTACAGTGCACCAAAATAGAAAATTAAAACTAAAATTAGAGATACTGCGCATACTGAAGCCCTAATACTGATATGAACGTTATAGGCGTAGCGTGTTACTCTACGGGATTTTAATCGTATGTTGAGTAAGAACACCTTTTTTTAAAACAAAAATAAAAATAGTTCAGAATTGTATAATAGGAAAATGACTAACCTACCTCAAGGCTGAGTAAAAACTGAATCTTGTATCAGCATAGGTTCAAGTTCTAACTTAAATTTTAATTTAATACGCTATGTATCCCCATCATACAGATAAACGGCAAAGTTCAATAACAATGCAAAAATGCTAAAAAGTACCAGTTCCTTGCTCTCTATCACTACTCTGTTTTGACATTTGGACTGCACGCCCTCAAAAATTTAAAAGTTGCTTGACAAAATTGGAAGTTTTAGTTTTTAACACGAGCAACTAATTTTAAATAGATTGCGGCATGCAATTGTCAAATATTGTGCTAGTGAACTTAAAGTAGCTTTGATTTTAAATAAATAACTTGAGGTGCAAAAGTTCATAGTCTTATATCGTCTGTGAAGAACCAAAATGACCCATTTTCATCTAAAAACAATATCAAATATCTACAAAAATATTCCAATATGGCTTGACAGCATTTAAATAGAACATTTTGCACTTTTAAAAAATATTTAAATTCAACATTTTGCACCTTTTCAAAAACATTGAATTAGAAAATTTTGTACCTTTTCGAAAACATGGAATTAGAACATTTTACACTTTTCAAAAACTCTTAATTAACATTTTGCGCATGCTTTTCATTTTTTTTTGTATGACATAGCTCATTTTGATTCCAACCTAATTTGGATATGGTTCATTTTGGTTCTTCACTGACGATATATATAAAATTACATGTAGCTATCAGTCCAAGTCCAATGCTATAATGTGTTAGTGATGACATTGACAAGACACTGCGTGACGGTCTTCCGTCTGCAGATAAGTTTACAGACGCCATACTATATAATTTACATTCATAACACAATGTAAATTGTATCTTTAACAATTTATTTAACAGTATAGAAACAGTTGGTTTAGCATTTACCCAAGTCGCAGTCAAAATACTACATACACGCAAAAGCTTCGTCTACAATATTAAAGGATTTTTTTTTAAACCAGCAATAAATGTGAATCCAATAAATAGAAAAGCATTTTAATTCAGTCTAGTGAGTCCAAGTGCAAGTGCAAAATTACTTTATTTAGTTTCATGGCAGTAAATGTACGATGAGATGGGTAACCAAAACTAATTTATATATTATAAAGTCACATTGTTTGGTTGAAGTAATCTAAAAGAAGCTAGAATTCTCGATTGTATGCCCAGTCGTACCCTAAGCAGTCTTACCCTGACTATTCGTACCCCACACGAGATAATGTGTGTTGGCAGTCCAAGTAAAAATTTTGTGAAATAAATGCATATGTGATTAATGCTTGAGGATCGATAGTACGGGTAGTATAGAAGAGTTTAAGAAAAGCAGAGTGACGAAAATAAAATTTTTACAAAACAAATGATATGAATAAAAACTTATTTAATTGGATTTAACAATATTTTGATTTAATTCAAGCCTACATTTATATAATTACATTGTATGTTTACCTTGCATAGTTAAATATTGATTGTAATTTGAAAAATAAATACATTGGTATATGATATATGGTATATGGTATATGAAATAACTACTTCCCATGGACCTTGATGGGTTTGAAGTCTTTGATCCCACCGTACCATTCAGGTAGTTCCGTTCTTGGGATATGTTTCAAAAGTTTCGGGATCCACTTCTCTTTATTTGTTCCGTAAATTTCAAAACGGGCGAAAGTTGCTCCCAAAATTGGCTTCACTAAATTTAGGATACGGTCCCCAACAAAGTTGGCTATGAGAACATTGTCGGGAAAAAAAATGTAGTATACATAAACTAATAAATTATACAGACATAGGTTTAGATCTGATTCGGAATTAGCCCTAATTAACACAATTCGTACATAGCTACATCTCGTAGGTGAAAAACCAAAATGACCCACATCCATTTTTAGGTAAAAAAAAATTCAAATATGTTCTGATCTTGAAAGCGTTTACATGGAACATTTTGCAATTTTCAAAAACATGTAATTGGATTATTGGAATGTTTTGCACGTTTCAAAACCTTGTATGAGAAAGGTTTTGCACGTTTCAAAAACGTGTATTGAGAACATTTTGGACGTATCAAAAACATGCATATGGAACATTTTGCACGTTTCAAAAACATGTATGTATATGGAACTGAAAGGGGAATGAAAATGCCACTGCGCCTTCATCCTTAATTCTTCCTATAGTTGGAGAGTGGACAAAGCCATCTTCAGCCAGAGGAAGAAGACAGGATCAGACAGGATAATTTCTAAGTCATTCACCCAGCGCATCCTTCTATCTCCACTGGGAGCAACGTGCGGAACCAACAACAGAACGTATTCGCTACAAGTAGAGCTACACATTCCATTGCGGTACCAAGCCACGCCAAGCATCTCAGCACAGGGAGAAGGAGCACTACACTCATCAGTCACTCATTACTACTCTCCACGCGAACACATAATAAATTTTCTTCTCCGTAAATTTTATAATAATTTTGTGGGAAAGATCACTATGGAGACGCCTAAGAGAATTCGGAATTTGCGGGGGGATCAAGGGAGTGAAGTGATCCTCTGCGAATCGTGTTGGTGCACGAAACCTAAAAAATTACAAAAAGAAACATTTTAGTTTTGAATTAATTTTATCAATTTGTTTTATTATATTCTGTGTCTTCATTGTGGTGCTTCCCTTTTTCAATTTTTGTATTAACTCATCGAAATAATAATTCGAGGTCCTCAAGTATTTAAATCAAAATTGTAAAAAGAATATATTTATATAATATTTGTGATCAAAATTGTACTCACCTGAAATCAACCTTCGGATCCAAATTGGCTTGTAATCCGTATCCTCGGTATCCGTAAGGACATTGTTAAATTAGTATTGATTGTAAAATTGTGTGGACGAAAACAAAACATGAAAAATCAAACCAATCAAATAATAATTCAATAGTAAATGTAAGGCTTGCTGTCCCTGCCCTTCTGGCAGAGGAAAACTTTCATATCATTTTCAGTATCATTTTTCCTTTTCAATTTCAATATAACATTTTCTATCAGTATCATTTTTCCTATTAATCATAAATAAATACTTATCCGTAAAAGTTAAAATTATTTCACTGATTTCCGATGTTGTGCAAATCAATTCATGGGTGTATAATCAAAATTCGATTCTCATAAATTACGTTTAAGAATGCTAATCTTTAGTTAATGTAATGTTAAGATGTAAGATTTTCAATCCTAATTAGGTAGTGGCATATGCATCCGGCCGGTCCATGTTCCATATACTTTAGTAGTAACCTTGATAGTCTTTGAGTTCTTCATGAATTCATTCTTTTTCATCTGCATATTATTTCAACTAATGAATTCAGAAATAAATTCCTACAAAATACTTTCCAAAAATATAAGGGCTGAGGGGGAGACGATTCCCTGACCCCGGTGGCGGAGTTGCTTATTATGTTGCTCAAATTCCTTGGTTGCTCCACCACCGGCATGGTCATTCTTTCCTTTTGGTAAAGAGAATCTTTCTTCCCCGAGCCATAGCCCCAATTAGGAAACATTGGCATAACCATTCGGTCTTCAATACTTAAAATAAAATTTCAAATTGTTCCGAACACAATATTCAGATCAGTACTTAATTAAAATTCAAAATTCAATTAGGCAAAAGGAGGAGATGACAGCATCGGGAGTCGGGATGGAAGCGGGCCCTGACCGCGTTATTGGCTAACTGACGTCAGCGGTTACCGTGACCATCTCCCCAGTCTCAGTCTAATTCTGGGCTTGATTTTGGAACGACTGAGACCCCGTCGCTGTCAACCCTCCTTATCAAATTCACTGGTTCAAAATAGTATTTCACTCTTTATAAATTTGACACTTAACATAAAATAAAATTTAAATATTTCATTTTCCTATTCAAAATTGAGGATGGACAGGACAAGCTGGGCCGAAGAGGGGGAGGGAGATGGGTTGCATTTGTGACTGGAAACTCTCAATGCAAACTATCACATCACCTTTCTGCCCAGTCCTCTTGAGCTCATGGGGTGTGGACCATGGGGTGGTTGCGCTTCAACCGGTCTTACCTCTAAGCCACTCATCCGCTGAAAATAAAACTTAATACTAATTCTATAACTACTTTTAGATTTAACTAATTCATGCAAAATAATTTAATTCAGATTTCTAAAATAGTAAACATTGCAAATTCTAACATCTCATAGACATAGGTAGGCATTGGCTCTTCGAGCACTATTTAGTTCCTGCCATTCCCCATGGGAGTAGTTACCCCTAAAATGTAACTTGGTGGTAGCCCCCAAACTAAACTCTACCATCTGCTCCATCATGTACATATGTGAATAAAGTGTGAATGCATAGGTTAAGCTCATTTAATTATGAAAATATAATTCATTTATTTCATAGTCTTAGTTTTATTAAAAATTTAATTAGGGAACTTTTGGGGTAGGAGCGGCAGAACTCGGGGGTTGAACCCGGTCAGATGAAGGTCACCGGTTCGACCCTCGTTTCACAAGGTGCGGGGTACGGATAAAACCCTGCCCCCTCCTCCCCGAATTTTCCAAAAAACCGGAATGTTCATCCTCGAGATGAAAAACTTATCTTTTTTGCCCAAATATTAAAAATAGAATACATTTCATGAATAAGGGATATCCCTATACTCTCAACATACTAGGTACATAAATAAAATTAGCTCACAGGCAGCACCTGTACTCATTAATTTTCAGTGGTGGTGGAGGGAGCGCGAAATCCTTCCGCCGCCCGCCCGTCGTTCGCGCGATAAAATTTCTCGCACACGTGAGCACGCTCACATGCACCGATGCATAAGCATCACTCATTCGGGTCCGTAACACTACGATGTGGCGTTTGGGATGGCCACACCCATCACGCCGATGTTTGCACTATCTCGTAAACCATTGGTGGGATGACTCCGCATCACCGTACGGCCCAGCACAAAACATACGATTAGTGGGCGTTTCGTACCCCACATATATCCTATACGTTTGCCTTCCAATGCCGAAACCATACCGCGCCATTTGGTGTGTTCTGGTTTCCTGCTAACAAGCAAGCTTTTCGTCCTCTCAGATTTTCTCAAGTTTTTCCCATAATTTCATTGAAATTTTGAATTTTGGGAATCTTCAAAGTTTAAGTACGGTCAATTCGACCACCCTCAGTCCGAATAAGTAGGTGTCAGTTTCCCATTTTCTTTAGAAATCCTCAGAAAAACAGACATTAAGTTTTTCGAAAATTCTCCCTTGCTACGGCATAGGGCATCATAAGCCGACAAGTGACAATTCAAAATTTTTCGGTGTAGAACTGTAGTAGTGACCTGAAAAATCATACAAACAGTTACCTGTGACCTTCCTTCATTGCGTGAAGTGAAACCGCCGTTTCAAAATTCATCCGGGAAGTCGGAAAATCATAATTTTCAGATTTTCCCATCTGTTTACATAGGAAAAGGAAAATCTCCTTTGTCATCGTTCAAATTACATTAGGGTACATATTTTCGTGTACCAGTTCCACTCATTAACGGTGACGTACATACTTTCGCGTAGTGCACTAAAACCTGAGCCATACCGTGGCTGTGTACTTCGTTCACTAAAAACTGAACACATACTTTATAGTGCAAGTGTAAAATTGAACTCCACTGTGTAACTTATTGTTTCAAATTCTGATTTACTCATCAACATCAGCCGTTACTAGGGAAATCCTTCTTACTTCGCCCGTGTTGACTTGACCTTCTATATTTCCATTCCAAACAATTCGCAGATCGAATCGTAAGTGGTAAAAGGTTTATTTTCTTAAAAATTCATATTCTCCCAATTTTCCCAAATTGTGTCCCTCCCAGAAAATCCGTGAAGGTTGAAATTTTTGATTCTGGCATTCACGTAAAGGTTGTAAGTACTGATACATATATTGGCATTGCTCTTCCGTCATACAGTTAGGGTACCTAAATAAATTAAGTTTAGCATTTCCAGAATTCATTGCCCACAATTACCAATGCTGTTCCTAATCTTCTTCTCGACCACTGGTATAATTATATTATTCTTTGTTTTTCTCATTATCACTCTTATTCATTTCCATAAGGAATTCATAAATACTTATTTTAACTTCCGGATGGTCGCCGAAAGGGATTAACTCAGTGAGTAATTGCGGTAACTGTGTTAATAGAGAGTAATTAGATTAAATAAATACATGTAGTTAAAATTAGATAGTTCAGGATAGTGAACTCTGCGGGGAAACAAATTCTGCTTTCAACATCCTTACTCGGTGGGTGTGTTGATCGCAGGAAAATCTTGTTAGGAAAATTTCAATTGTTTCAATTTTCATTTTAAAATTTTCAAAGAAAAATTTGCATTTATATTCAAAATTTCAAATTCTTTTCAAAAATTAAATTTTTTTTTTAACTAAGTTAACTCATTTTAATTCCAAGTTTATAATTTAGGAGCAAGGGAAACCAACAGTTTCTCGCTCCCGCCTAGGTTAGGAAATAAAATCAAATTCCATACATACATAAAGTTACGGTTGAATTAATTGGTATCCGTGTTCAGTTTTCATTTTTCTTTGAAGATTAATGCCTCTGATTATTCCTCGAGAGCAGTACCATTTGTTTGTCAAAGACGCTCTTCTCTGGTTTATTTCTGGAGGAAGTAAAATAGTAGACAAGGAACATCTCTTCATGCTCCTCATCATCTACATCTCAGTTTTCGATCTCATCAATCAATTCTTTCCGGAGGTGGAACTTCAAACTTTGAATCGTTCGTTGGCTCACCTGAGATTCTGGTATTAGAGCAAGGCAGCTACGCACCGACCTCATAAGCCCAGCAATCCTCCAACTCGATTCAAGGTATTTCCATTTCTTGAAAGAAATTTCGTACCATTTCATATTTTACATAATATTGCAAAATTTCATAAAAATTTTATTAAATCAAAAATTTCATAAAAGCAAAGTAAGAGTTTCCACTAATCCCACTTTCCTAACTTGAGAACAGGTGACAGTTGCGGTAACTCAACCCGTCGCCGTGCCTCACATTAGCCATCGAGTGTTCTCAAAATTTCAATAATTATTCACTCGTTCTCAAGAAGGAAAAGCGGATTTTCAAGGGAAATCTTCACTTTCCTTTCACCGACTTTCACCACTCAAGAAGTCAACTGCCTGAGGTGAACGGATCCTTACCAGTAATCCGACGCCAACAGACAGAGCCTTCTCTTCGTACCCCATAATTAAGCAATAGGTCATTCTTCCCTAATTAAAGTAGGTCAAAACCACTCCGTTCGTTATAGAAATTTCAGGAAGGTCAAATAGTTTTCTCAGATATCAATTAGTAGGTCAAATAAATTCATAATTCGATTCATTCCTGAAGCGTTGCTGAGGAATTGAATTCGCAATTAGGTCAGAGTGTTTACAGAGATCTGAAGCGTTCGCTACGATCCTATACTCACAACTAGGTCCTACCAATACACCTCGAGCGTCCGCTGAGGTTTATTAAGTTCGACCACTATCTCAATTTTCAGTCAGAGTCAGAATAAAATTTCTCTAAAGCTCTTCTCAAATAAAGTCTCAAGATTAAAATCATTCAAAGTCTTTCTCTTCCCTCAAACATGGCTGAAGCCGGAGGGGAGGAGATTTTCTCACAAGATTTAGATGGCTCACAAGCCACCGGTTTCTTAGGGAGCCAATCCGATCTAAATCGGACTGTCTTTCCTAACCCACATCTTGGGGAACCGGGTACTCAACATCACAATCTATTGGAGGAAGTTGTAGCTTCGACTTCTTCCCAAATTCCTGAAAATGATCTCAATCGAGAAGATTCTCGTTCTCGCCCAAGTTCTCGTAGCACCACTAGGTCCGTGCGAGGAGGGAGATCAAGGAGAGGGATTGATTTTTCCCGTCAGGGACATCGAGACCAATCCGCTTCCTCCTGGGCTACTGATAGTGAATCCACTCAACAATCCGAGAGCGAAGGTAACGCGAGTGTCTCTCGTTACCGAATTAAAAGTTTCTTAGTTCAATTCGATCAACCTTCAACAACAGGTTTCATAGCTTATCGCAAGCGTACTCTTCCCCTCGGGGAACAACCCAAAATCGTGTACAAAGAAAATACTCACAAAATCGGTTATGTCGTGGAAAAAGACACAATTCGATCGTGTTCTCGTCCAGCATACCGAGTAGTTCAAGCAGGGGAAACCATTGGGTTCTTCCCAGACAGATGGCCTGATGGCATCTGTGCCTCTAAATCATTTGGTTACAGAGAAAGTCAGTCTTCAGTGACCAGGTCTTTCGAGGCCATTGGTCCCGATCCGGGTAACTACATGGCTTCTTCTGAAACATTGCCTCAGAATACAGCTCATACATCTCCACAATCTGTGGCTACTGTACTCTCTGGTAATCATTCCAACAACAATGCTTCTTCATTGTCTTATGCTAACATAACCGCCGATAAACAAGTTATAAATACGTACCTTACTGAAAGATTTGCGGTGGAACATGTCCCACCGGAACAAATCCCTATTATGATCGCGGCATTAGATGACAGTTTTTATTTGCATATCATTCAAATCGCTATTGACACCGGAAATACATTGGAAAATGTTGTTAATGATTTTCTGACTTCCGTTAAGAACGGGTCAGAACTCAATCCATTCCGTCGTAGCAAAAATTCTGTACGATTCCAACCAGAAGAGGTAGGACGGACCAACCTGTCCGCAGAATTCATTAGGACTTCGCCTCCACCAACTGGTCATTACCATTCTGACCCAGGTCAATCTCATACTGTTTCTGCTCATCGAGCAATCTCACAGCCATCGACGCCTAGTCGTCTTCAGACAAATCAGGCTAACTTAAATTCAGCTTTTAGAAGTTTACAAATGCCTTCTACTGCTGAAGTTCAAAGTGCTCCTCTGGTTTCCCAACCAAGAGCCACTCATCAACCTCGTACACAAAGACCTGTCACTGCGCCTGGCACTCGACCTCAAGCGGTACAATATGCTGCCGTCGATCATACAGCTCAGCAAAGCAGATCTCGAACTGCTCCTCCGAACCCTCCACCTACAACTCAACCGGTACAGGCTCCAATTCAGCCTCCGCATGCGTGGAAGTACCCTCAAGTACCACCACCACAGCATACCGCGTATCCTCCGACCTCACATGCATTTCCGCCTCTAACTTTTTATCCGACTACTCACACACCCATATATCCTACTTATCCTCAAATTCCTCCTCCTATTTCAACAAATTATTATCCGAATTATCCTCAAAACCCACAACCTCAATATGCTTTTGCTCAGCAGCCACATATGGCTCCTTCAACTCAATTGCCTCCGGGCCCTAGTTCCGCTTACCCAACTTTTCCTCCTTCAAATCCAAACCAGCAACCACAGGCACAAGCCTCCGTTGCTCCTCCACCACGCAGTTCTCGATTATTACCAATTGAGGCTCCTCCAACTCGAGCTCCTAATTCTCCAGCTCGTACTGCTTCGGCTCATCGCCATCGTCCGCAGTCACGAACTGCTCCGACTCAAAATGCTCAGGCACCGACGACTCCGAGTCGTCCCGAACCTACTAATCCTTTCCGTCCTCCAGACAGGGAGGAGGAGGAGGATTTCAGTGCCGATGAAGAACTTTTTCTTCCTACTCGCCGTGAGGTAGCCATGATTGCCGGCATCGTAGATCCTATTATGAAAAAGCTACAAAAAGGCATGAGCTCCCAGGGTTACAACGTTTACCATCAATCAAAATGCGCCGAAAAGATGCCCAAATACGGAGGTGAAAAGGAGGCAGAAGATTGGGCAACTGACTTCAGCCCATACATACATCTTCTTGATCTTCATCCCTCTGTAGTCCTGACCACTCTTGACAAGATCTTTACTGGGCAAGCTTTACAATGGTGGCAACATAACAAACACTTGTACATGACCGGATTGGATTTTACCGATTATCGGGCATGTGCTCAAGCCTGGAATGATTTGATTGCAGATCTTAAGCGCAAATTCGATAGGTCATACGTCTCCGGACGGGCCGAAATGAATTTAAATGCCACTGCTTACAATAACAAGCAAAACGCAAGCGACTACATCGCCGCTCGCTCCGCTTGTCTCGACCTCATTGATCCTCGAATGGATCCTGAAAAGAAAATCTTGCAGATCATTGACGGTCTGCCTGATCACTACAAATCTAAGGTTGAGAATGAGACCGACATCAATTCTCTCAGACTCATCCTTCAGCGACACATTAACATAGCTCAGCGCAGCCAGTCGCACCGTGCTCCAAATAATCCTCCTGGTGGGGCTCCGCACGGCCAACCTAAAGTTTATTTAAAAGGTCTCGAAGCAACTCCGAACCCACATTCAACTTCTATTCATCCTTATCAGAAAAAGCCGGGCGACCTCATTAATCGAGATTATTATGTAGCATGGGACGGTCTGGAATATAGATGTGCTGACACTTCTGCTTTTGCTCAAGCTCAAAAGACTCAGACCAAGAACGATAAAGGTCGTTTTAATTGTCTTAAGTGTAATAGTGAATGGCACAATACTCGAAGGTGTCAGATTCTTTTGAAAGATCACGGGATCCCGTTCCCTCCGCCTAAGCCGAAGGACACGCGATCTCCCCAACAATCCAATAATAATACTCGATCTCAAACTTCCAATAATAATAATAGTAACCCAAACACTTCTCAGAGTAATGCAGCTCGGAGCATAGCGCCAGCCGAAGAGCAAGCCTATGCCCAAGCCTTGCAAACTCTAAATCAGACAATCCAACATATAAACACACAATTAGGTACACAACCACAACCTCAATATACTCCGTTACAGCTACCATATTCTACTCAATCACTTCCATTTATGCCTCAACAGCAATTTCATGCTCTTCCACATCCATATCAGCAGCCTGCACCTCAATTAATGCAGTCGGCGCCTCAAGTTCTAAGAGGCTTAACCACTCAGTCTGGGCCGAGCATTTCTTCAGTTGAGCAAGTTCCTCCTCCACAAGGAACATCATTTGCTTTCTCAGCTACCAGGAATCCTTCTTCTCATTCACAGGATCCTTTAAACCCCAAGGGGGGGGTGTAGATACACCTGAGCCCCTAACTGAAATACTAACAATTGATCCGTGTACGGTTGAATCAACTGATGTTGATACTACTATAATAAATAAGCCAGAATTAATTCCAGTTATAGATACATCTGAAACTACGTTTCTATTTCCAGCTACAGCTCAAAGCATACAAATTTCTCCGTATTCTTCAATGCCTAATTCTCCTAAGTGTAAGAACTCAAAACCAGACTCTGAGTCTGATTCGGATTCGGATTCGGATTTTCATTCTAGGGTAGCAGCCTGCGATGGCATCCCCAAATATAAAATTATGAAACTCTTGAAACATCCATTTAGTATCCCCGCCGAGGGATCCACTCAATTCGCGCGCACTATATCTCAACCTACTATGGAGATTCGCCGTGAATTTCGAGCTAAAAATAAGTATGGATCCGACATCTATATCCAAGTTTTTACCGATACAGGAGCTACCATTAGTACTATTAGTCCAGCTACAATTATTAATTTAGAATTACAACACAAGGTTAAACCTTGTTCTCCTATTCAGGCTATGTTATCTCTTAACGACGGAAATAAACATATCATTACCAAATACGTATACGTAATCTTGTATATCGAAGAATTCCAGCAATGGATTAAATGGGGTTTCTTCGTACTCGACAAAGCCCGCGATAACTTAGTCTTTGGGATGGATCTTCTCAAAGCTTATCGAGCCCGGGTCATGTGCTATGAAGGTACTGTCGAGTTCCTCTCTAATCCAGCTGACGCTGATACTTCATCATCGAAACAGAACCTAAAACGATTGCACTCGCAACCCATAACTCAAAAGAATAAGAAAAAGAAAGTCACTGAGGAATTAACTCGAACTGATAGTATCGATCCTGAGTCCAATATTAATTCAGATATAATTTATGCTTTCAATCCATTACTAGATGACCCTTTTTATGGTCTCAATATTCAATCAGAGATTATTCCAGGGGACTTGGATATGTCGGATGACTCCTCAGTCACCCAGACTATTCGTCCTTGCTATGAATCAGATGACACTCTCGATGAGGACGTTCAAAGCTTTTCCACTTCTACTATGTCCTCTCGAGCAGAAAAATTATTACCTCATTTCAAACTTAGACTTTGTACCGTCGTACCCACTTTTATAGAACATGATCGTCCCAACCCAGTAAATGTTTATGTTGAGGATAGATCTTTTACTGGGGACATTATTTTAGAACCAAATAATTCTCTTTTTCAAAAATTTGGACTAAACGTCATGGAGTCATGCCTCAGTATCGAGGATGGTCAAGGCGTCTGTCACTTAGCAAACTCAGACAGTGACGATTTTATTTTACCCGCTCAGGATACTCTTACTACATATCGAATAATTCCTCAGGACAACAATCATCTTCGATCGATTAGACTCAGTACAGAATTCCAACAATATCCTTCTTCACGAACAATAGTACCGCCTCCTCCAGTCGTTGAAGGGAGCCAGCCTCTCTCCGACGAGAAGTTCGCACAATTTAACATATATGAAAAATTAGAACCTTCACAGAAACTTCAACTTCGTGCATTGCTCAGTAAATACTACTCCGTTTTCGGATGGAAACCAGAAGATTTCCATGCCACCGTTAGGGATCCAATTACAGGTGCCACTCTCGAAGTTATGATCGAGATGTTGGACGATTCTCCAATGATCCACCAAGCCACAGTCATGTCCAAGAAATTTCAAGACGTGGTTACCCGCGAAACTGAGGCAGGGATCGCAAGAAAAAGCATCGAACCATGTCAAAGCTCATGGGTCTCCCGTATGTTAGTTGTCCGTAAGGGCACTACAGATTGGCGCCCCGTAGTCGACTTTCGGGATGTCAATAAAAGGGTCAAACCCATTGCAGCTCCCGTTCCAAATACTCATTCATTATTTGCAAAATTCGAGGGTTGTACCCTCTTCTGTAACGTCGATATGGCTAACTCATATCAACAGATAGGTCTTCACGAAAGTTGCCGTAACTTTCTCGCTTACATTAATCACTTAGGTGTCTTTCGTCCTCTAACTATGCCTTATGGTTTTCTAAATTCTGGTACTTTATTTCAACAGATTATGAACAAAATCTGGTATGTCTTACTCTGTGACTTTCTAGCCTCTTATGTCGACGACACGAGCTTCGGGGGCAAAGATTTTGCTCAGGTGCTCGTGAGGCTAGAGTTAGTTCTTCACATTTGTCTCAGAGCCAATATTAAACTAAAGCCCACCAAATGTTTCTTTGCTTATCCTTCAATTATTTTTCTCGGACATCGCATTAGCGCCGATGGGATAGGCATCGATAAAGATCGTGTCAAAGCCATTGTGGATCATCCGTATCCGAAGAACACCACGGAGATCAGGCGGTTTATTGGAATTTCCAATTTCTTCCGTCGTATGATCAATGGGTATTCACACGTGGCCAGACCACTCTTTAAATTACTTATGAAAAATGCTCCGTTTAATTTTGACGCGTCCTGTCGTAACGCAATCGACTCTCTTAAGAAGTTGATCATCGATGCTCCGCTTTTAGCTTATCCAGCCGAAGAAGGTGAAATGGAATTATGGTCGGATGCCTCTGAATACTGCGTAGGCTCTTGCCTCATTCAGAAAATCAATGGAGTTCGTAGGCCTTTAGCCTTTAACTCTCATCTTCTCACCGGTCCGCAGCTCAAGTGGTCTACTCCGGAAAAGGAGTGTTACGCTATCATTCACGGCCTTGAAAAGCAACATAGCTTAGTCATTGGTCGTCCTATAAACGTCTACACAGACCACTCTGCGTTGACCTCCATCCTTAAGACCTCTGAAGTTAATTCCCGCCTGATTCGCTGGAGCCTTAAATTAAGTTCTTATCAAATCAAAATTTTTCATGTCAAGGGAAAGAACAACGAGATGGCTGATAGTCTCAGTCGTCCTCCGCGTGACTTACCCGATCCTTCTGACGCAGAACCTGAAATTGAATCAACCGTAAAACTCTGTTCACTTCGGGCTACTGATTTTACTCCGGCTAGATACTGGATTATCGATGACCATCGCCAACTTTTTACTATTCAATCAGATGATCCTAAATTACTTAAAATTATTATTTCATTACAAAAAGACATCGAAGGTGGTTATGTAGGGGAGAATAGATACCGCAAACTTTTTCAGTTAAACGAGAATGGAACTCTCGAACGTATAAATTATGATCCGTTGGGTCCTATGTGGCTCACTGTCTTACCATACCCTTTTTCGGAGGAAGTGACTAGAGACTTCCACCGGAAATCCCATTTAGGAAACAATAAGATTTTTGCTTTATTACACACTCAGTATTGGTTTTTCAATATGCATCAAATTGTTGTTAATGTATGCCGATCTTGCGTAACTTGCCAAAGGTACGCCAAAATAAATAGGAAAAATAGAGGTCCCTTAAATGTAATGATAACTCCCCAAATTCCTTTTCATAAAATTTCTATTGATCATATGGGACCCCTTCCGAAAACATTCAGGAGTAACGAATATATCATAGCAATAATTGATCAGTGCACCAGATTTCTCTGGTTGTACCCAGTTAAAACCACAGGGTGGAAGGACTTTCTCAAAGTCCTACGTCCTTTCGTACAACAATATCATCCCAAATGCATTGTCACTGACAATGGGGGTGCGTTTATTGCGAACGAGTACATAGAATTCTGTGAGGAAAATAAAATTACACGTGTCACTACTGCTCCGTATCACCCGAGCTCCAATGCATTTTGTGAGCGGGTCAATTCTACTTTTGGGAGCATTTTAAAGAAATTAATCTATGATCACCGTCGGGCGTGGGATGAAGCCCTCCCCGAGGTTCAAGATCAATATAATCAGGCAAAACATTCAAGTACACAATTTACACCTTTCTTCCTTATGCATGGCATTAGTTTACCAAATTATGGAGCAAATCTTCTTACTCCTCATCTCAATCCCGAATGGGACCTGGAACAACAGCAAGTGCGAATCGGTGAGCTCTTCCGGGTAAGGATGCAGGCTTTTTACAATTCCTGCGAAAGTCAGCTCCGCCGGAAGCTCGCTTTCGACAAACGCTATCCTGCGATTACATTTGACATTGGTGACCTGGTGTGGAAGCGAAATTTTACTCGCCCCGCCGGAACCCATGCCAAATTCATAATTCATTACACAGGTCCTTACAAAGTTTATAGTCTAAATGAAAACATTCACTGATACTTTCTTTGTGACGTCAACGAAGACATCAACGAATGTCTTTTGGAGCGCCACTTACTTTTAGCTCACGGTCATAATCTTAAAAAGTACGTACATCCACAACCATTACCGGACGAGGAAACACCCGTCGACGTTGGTTGGATTGACCAAGTCAGACCAGTCCCAGCGGATGACGCGTTCCTCTCCGAACCACATTTGGATCCAACAGCCGATCCACCATACATAAATGACATGCCTATTGTAGATGTTGAGCCGAGAGGGGATTTTACCCACTCAGCCCAACCACCTAATTCCTACACACCAATTCCGCCCAGAGGGCCACTTTCTCGACATTCTGATAGTGACTCCTCTTTAGCGCCTCAATTAAGCATTAGAAGTACAGATCATTCTCATTCATCTTGGGGTGTCCGTGCCCCTGTGCTTCAACCACAAGTTACAACTTCAAAAACTAATACTCATAACCCTTTGTATCCAGGCATAATTAATGAGTCGGCGTTCTGCCGAACGCCTGGGGGGTATAAACAGGATGGTAAGATTTTGCGCTCACAAAATCCAGAAGCCTGGATACAAAGAGCCTCAAAATCAAAACAATTTATAACATCCACAGACACAAACACCGAGATTGATAAAACAAATTCTTCAACCACCACTTCGGGGAGCATAACACATTCGAGCTCCTCCGGAGGAAGCGGAAAGTCAAAGTCCGAACGACCACAGAGTGTAGAGATCGGAATTTTCTCCGAAAGCTCGACTCGGCCGGTCAGGCTTAACCAAAATTCTCAGAGTGTAGAGATCGGAAATTACTCCGAAAGCTCGACTCAGCGACAGAATTTTCCCCATCCAAAGAGTGTAGAGGGTGAACCTTTGTTCACAAGCTCGACTCAATTAGAAAAATCTTTCCCTTCCACAAGTGTAGAGGGCAATTGCGCCAGTTCGACTGGGGAAAGAGATTTCTCCTCCACGTTAAGTTCAAAAAGTGGACTAGGTCCACCAATTGTAAATCCATTTTTACAGCCTCCGAAATTCATACCTCATAATCAATTTCAATATTTTCCTAGTAATAAAGATAATTTAGAACTAAGTAAAAATACAAACACACACATAAACAATCAGGCACAGAGTGTAGAGATCGGAGCTCGCTCCGAAAGCTCGACTCAAGGTAATGTGATCACCGCTCCGAGGGGTGTAGAACGTCCAGGAACGAGCTCGACCCTGAGTGAGAACAGAACCTGCTCAAAATCGATTCCGTTAGATCCTAAGTTAGATATGTTTAATTTAAGCTCAGATAAAGAAATTCCAACACAAATTATTTCACTTTCTTCGTACCAGTCCCGGGAATCTGGACTGAGTCCGGGGGAACAAATTAAGTCTCCGAATTCTTCCGCCCAAGGATCCGCCCATTCTCGATCCAGCGGAAATAAAATTTTAACTCCTACATTAGTTAGTAGGAAATCAGAAAAAGTAAAACCGATTTCAAATAAAGTAATTAAGCAAAGTAAACATACAGATTCTCATAAAGCTAAAACTCCTTCGGAAGACAATTCTCAAAGTAAATTGGAAAGTGAAAGCGTCGATTCTCAGTCCGAAGAGACTGACTACTATGATACCACTGCGGACCAAGCTTCTGCAAACTCCAAAATTTCGAAGACTTGTAGGAGACATCGCGAAGTCACTCCCCGCCTCCTCTCTGACAGTGAAAGACGAACAGGAGCATTAACCAGATCTCGCAGGGCGACCCGAAAATTCTTGGTCCAGAGCCCTCGATCTAAAGCTCCTGGGACTCCCAAAAGCTCGCAGAAAATTAAAAGTAGGGACAGGGAGGAAACTTCATCTCAAAGCACTCATGAGGATCAGTTGAGACTCATGGGAATAAAAGTAATTGATAATTATATAAACTGTGTTGGATCAATGAATCAGAATATCTCTGCATTGATCCCCAAATTAAATATTCAAAAAGATTAAATTAATAATGTTTCACTTACTTTCTGTTGTCTAGATATTGAAAGTAAAGTTCTTTAAAAATTGAAAAGTAAAAATACAAATATGTGAAAAATTTTAATAGTTCCCTTGAACCGAAATTCTCAGAGTTGGCAATCGATCGGAACTCTAACGATCGGAATTCATCTCTGGGACTTCACGATTCAAGAGTCCTACCAAATATGTGAAAATTAAAATTAATAAATAATTCATGATTGAAAAATTAATTATTCAAGTTAGGGATAGGGTGTAAGTATAACTTAAATATTTCCAATGTATGTCGCAGCAATATGGACATAGATCTAAATGATATTGAGGAGATGGAGATCCCCTCAGACCAGGAAGACTATTGGCTTGGGCCCGACACGGAAGAGTGTGGGTCCACCCCTCAAAGTCCTACCGAAGCTACAAATTGGGATCCAGATCCTGTTTTTATTCCTTCTAAATCATCAGACTTGGACGCACAGATCGCCTTCACCTCTACCCAAAATTCTGCTTCACCCGTCACCGCCGAATGTTCAGCGTTTGGGCGACCTAACTCTGACAAAAATATGGTCATTGAGACCCAGGTTCAATTTAATAATAAAATTAGGGAATGTCCCGTATGTAAGTCTCGTCGGAAGCAGGGAAACATTCGGCACATCTTTGCCGATTGTCCCCTCCTCCAACCAAAACCAAAAAGGAAAAGAGTGAGGAGATGTAGTAATTGTGGAGGTTCACATAGACTTAAACTCTGTAGGCAATTTACGGAGACTTTAGACAGAGATCATTAAAAATAAAATTTAATTAAATAAATGCCGTACCCAAAAATTATTAAAAACTTAATTAGAAATTAAAAATGTGACCAAATTAAATTATATAATTCGAATTTTGCAAAGAATGTAAATTCTTTATATTCCTTAGCTGTAAAACTTTAAATCTTAAGACTCAAAGTGAATCAGAGCGTCAGTACAGTACCGGCGCCCTTTTAAACCATAACCAAAACCTTAGTGTTACAGTCGTGGGGGTGATCAAAGTTCTTAGGTCAAAACTCTAATTGTCTTGCCCCCATCTGTGAACTTTTTCAATAGATGCCAGGTTCGTGGCCTTCTCCTCCGGCAAGTCCTTCTCCGGGTAGTACGCCACATCGAAGGAATTCAACTCGAACGCCTTCTCCGCTTAAACCTTCGACTTCTTCATGGTCACCGTCTCCGAAAACTAGTCCGGAAAGTACTCCTCCGAGAAGATCTTCGCCTCGGAAAACGTCCACTCGGAATCCGTCTCCGCCAAAAGCTTCCACTTCAAAACGAGATCCTCCGACTTTAAAGGGGTTAGCAAAGTTAAAGAAAAAGAAATCAAAATTAGGTCCACACTGTAATATGGGACGAAAATCATATCAGAATGCTCTTCAGCAGCAACAGGCCAGGGTTGCGGCCGCCCAGAAAAAGAAAGAGGAAGCGGATCTGCTTTAACGTAAGAAAGATTTTCTTAACGCTGTACGCAGACAAAATTATCACATTAAGAAAAGTAGAGGAACAATCCGTCGTAAAGGACGCCCATCTCGAAATTCTCCTCCACGATCTCCTCCACCTCCTCGCTCTACTCCTCTTCCGTCCGCGTCAACTTCCGCTGCTGCCCTGAAGGCGCCCACTCGTTCCCCTGGACGAGTCCTCAAGAAGGCATCTCAAGCAAAAATAAAGCCCTTCAGCACCTTTACTGGGGTTGCACGGAAGCCTCCAATCGATTCGAATCTCCGTCAGTACAAATTGGGAGAAATTGTTAAGTTGCATCGGAGTGATGCTCCAGCCACCATCACTTCGGGAGCTCTGGAAGCTCCTCCACAGCCACCTCTTCCTCAATCTCATCCTGCCGACGATATTCATCAGGTTCTTCCCGAACCTTCCCCTCGGGGAAACCAATTGGCTCGAAATCGCAGTCCGAGTATAACTCCTGCCAAAATTAATCCGTTAGCAAAACCGGAAGATTTTTCTGAAGAAGAAAAATTAGCACTTGTCTCAGCCACCCTCAAAATCGAAACTATGAATAATGACTTCGAAATAATGAAGACACAGGAAAGAGTTGATTTTCCTAGGAAGATTGTCATCACTGAGGATCCTCCTAATATCCTCATAATCTGCCCAGGGTATGAAAATGGCTTCGTCCAGCATGAGGGGATAAATTCTTCTTATAATAAATTGAGAATCACAGCCAATCTCGTGAATACCGCCCTCCTGCGGTATTTTAATCCTCCTCCTCGCTCTGCCTTCATTGAAGCTGTCTTCATGCCTCGCTTAGATCCAGTAAATCCTTTGCCGTTGCCGCCGATAGATGTTCGGGGGATGGGTCAACCGGGCCAAGTAGATTTGCCTGCTCCTCCTCCGCCGGCTCTTTCTAAAATAAAGCCAACCCGAGTTCCAATTAATGCGCCACGTATGTATCCACGAACTCTGGAGGTCAACAACATGAACCAAAATGTAAGTTTCACGCTTACGCACCGTGAAGATGGATATGTCGTACTTCACACCGGATTTCTTTTCCCTCGAGAATTCTTCAATCCGGAAAATTTGCCTCGAATTAATCCAGCGGCTCCGATTCCTGACGCTCCGCGTCCTGGACTGTCTTCAAATCCGGCGAATCCTCCTCAGAATTCAGCTCGAGCTTCATCTTCAAAGCCAACTCAAGATCCAGCTCAAGAAGTGAAGAAAAACCCAAGTGCTCCCCCAAAATAAAAATTTTCCCCACTAAAAACTTATAATAATTAAAATTTTTCTTACCTTTTCTTACTATAAAAACTTAAACTAAAAATACTTAAAATTTGTCATCCCATCTTTGATGATCTACGTTAAAAATATAAAATTCTATTATCTTCTACGAAACTTAAAAATCTAAAAATTAATTATTAAAAATCTAAAAACATAACTACCTACTTATTAATCTAAAATAATATTTAATCTGTATTAATATAGTATGGTTTCCTCACTCGCAATACCTTATATTTGATGGTATCGGTGGGAGGGTCTATCGGTACAAATTAATTGGTACACGTGGGACATTTCTCCTCGTAGATAGGCCTCCATAATAATATAATTTATATGCATTTCTTGCTCTCCGTTCTATTTTTATAATATATTGATATCATTTATAATTTTTCTTCATATGTACTTAATCTATAATAATATGGAATATTTCTCCTCTGGGGTCAATAATCGTCATGGAATTTACTATTCACTCTTTCTTTTGAATAATTTTAAATTTAATAATTCCATGCAAATATGAATCTGATGCAGTAATGAAGTTTTCATATTTTAATAAAGCAATATAAAAATCAAATCATTTTCAGTTTTCAAAGTTGAGAATTTTTCTTTTATTATACAAAATAATTTTATTTTCAAAAACAAATATTTCGAAATTAATCTCAAAAGAAAACACATAATACAAAATTAATAATAATCATTTCATATAAAATCAGGTATGATATAATTGGGTGCGTGCCATTTTCCTTCTCCTTTTGTTCCAGCTTCCAGTCGTAGGGGACACTCCTGCTGCGGGAGGATTGTGAAAGGGGAATGAAAATGCCACTGCGCCTTCATCCTTAATTCTTCCTATAGTTGGAGAGTGGACAAAGCCATCTTCAGCCAGAGGAAGAAGACAGGATCAGACAGGATAATTTCTAAGTCATTCACCCAGCGCATCCTTCTATCTCCACTGGGAGCAACGTGCGGAACCAACAACAGAACGTATTCGCTACAAGTAGAGCTACACATTCCATTGCGGTACCAAGCCACGCCAAGCATCTCAGCACAGGGAGAAGGAGCACTACACTCATCAGTCACTCATTACTACTCTCCACGCGAACACATAATAAATTTTCTTCTCCGTAAATTTTATAATAATTTTGTGGGAAAGATCACTATGGAGACGCCTAAGAGAATTCGGAATTTGCGGGGGGATCAAGGGAGTGAAGTGATCCTCTGCGAATCGTGTTGGTGCACGAAACCTAAAAAATTACAAAAAGAAACATTTTAGTTTTGAATTAATTTTATCAATTTGTTTTATTATATTCTGTGTCTTCATTGTGGTGCTTCCCTTTTTCAATTTTTGTATTAACTCATCGAAATAATAATTCGAGGTCCTCAAGTATTTAAATCAAAATTGTAAAAAGAATATATTTATATAATATTTGTGATCAAAATTGTACTCACCTGAAATCAACCTTCGGATCCAAATTGGCTTGTAATCCGTATCCTCGGTATCCGTAAGGACATTGTTAAATTAGTATTGATTGTAAAATTGTGTGGACGAAAACAAAACATGAAAAATCAAACCAATCAAATAATAATTCAATAGTAAATGTAAGGCTTGCTGTCCCTGCCCTTCTGGCAGAGGAAAACTTTCATATCATTTTCAGTATCATTTTTCCTTTTCAATTTCAATATAACATTTTCTATCAGTATCATTTTTCCTATTAATCATAAATAAATACTTATCCGTAAAAGTTAAAATTATTTCACTGATTTCCGATGTTGTGCAAATCAATTCATGGGTGTATAATCAAAATTCGATTCTCATAAATTACGTTTAAGAATGCTAATCTTTAGTTAATGTAATGTTAAGATGTAAGATTTTCAATCCTAATTAGGTAGTGGCATATGCATCCGGCCGGTCCATGTTCCATATACTTTAGTAGTAACCTTGATAGTCTTTGAGTTCTTCATGAATTCATTCTTTTTCATCTGCATATTATTTCAACTAATGAATTCAGAAATAAATTCCTACAAAATACTTTCCAAAAATATAAGGGCTGAGGGGGAGACGATTCCCTGACCCCGGTGGCGGAGTTGCTTATTATGTTGCTCAAATTCCTTGGTTGCTCCACCACCGGCATGGTCATTCTTTCCTTTTGGTAAAGAAAATCTTTCTTCCCCGAGCCATAGCCCCAATTAGGAAACATTGGCATAACCATTCGGTCTTCAATACTTAAAATAAAATTTCAAATTGTTCCGAACACAATATTCAGATCAGTACTTAATTAAAATTCAAAATTCAATTAGGCAAAAGGAGGAGATGACAGCATCGGGAGTCGGGATGGAAGCGGGCCCTGACCGCGTTATTGGCTAACTGACGTCAGCGGTTACCGTGACCATCTCCCCAGTCTCAGTCTAATTCTGGGCTTGATTTTGGAACGACTGAGACCCCGTCGCTGTCAACCCTCCTTATCAAATTCACTGGTTCAAAATAGTATTTCACTCTTTATCAATTTGACACTTAACATAAAATAAAATTTAAATATTTCATTTTTCTATTCAAAATTGAGGATGGACAGGACAAGCTGGGCCAAAGAGGGGGAGGGAGATGGGTTGCATTTGTGACTGGAAACTCTCAATGCAAACTATCACATCACCTTTCTGCCCAGTCCTCTTGAGCTCATGGGGTGTGGACCATGGGGTGGTTGCGCTTCAACCGGTCTTACCTCTGAGCCACTCATCCGCTGAAAATAAAACTTAATACTAATTCTATAACTACTTTTAGATTTAACTAATTCATGCAAAATAATTTAATTCAGATTTCTAAAATAGTAAACATTGCAAATTCTAACATCTCATAGACATAGGTAGGCATTGGCTCTTCGAGCACTATTTAGTTCCTGCCATTTCCCATGGGAGTAGTTACCCCTAAAAAGTAACTTGGTGGTCGCCCCCAAACTAAACTCTACCATCTGCTCCATCATGTACATATGTGAATAAAGTGTGAATGCATAGGTTAAGCTCATTTAATTATGAAAATATAATTCATTTATTTCATAGTCTTAGTTTTAATAAAAATTTAATTAGGGAACTTTTGGGGTAGGAGCGGCAGAACTCGGGGGTTGAACCCGGTCAGATGAAGGTCACCGGTTCGACCCTCGTTTCAGAACATTTTGCACGTCTCGCAAATATGCATATAGATCATTTTGCACGTTTCAATAATATGTAAATAAATGGTTTTGCACGTTTCAAAAACTTGTAAATGAAAGGTTTTGCACGTTTCAAAAACATATTATTGAAAACATTTTGCACGTTTCAAAAACATAGGTAAATAGAACATTTTGCACATTTCAAAATCACCTAATTAACATCTAACGCATGTTTTTTAATTAGTGTTTTCATGACATAGCTCGGTTTGACTCTAGCCTAAATCGGATGTGAGTCATTTTGACTCTTCAATCACGATATTTGTTGTGAAAATGTTTTCATGCTACTAATTTATTGCTAGTATATAAGCTCGTTCTGGGCAATTTAAAAATACATGGTGGTATTTCAACTTACTGTTGATGATAAATCCTTTGTCCATAGCCTGTGCAACCGCTGCATAACTTGCAGTTTTTTGCAAAACAAAAAGTAAACCTATAGAAAATAAAATTCAATTTATGAAATTCAAATGAAAGCATAGTGCGCAAGGCGCGGCCGCGCGGTAGACCAGTACAGCTTAATTCGTACATAAGGAATCCCGTGGGACCTTCCTTTTACGTTTTTTTAGTGGTTATTCCTTTTAACCGTTTAAGGGATTTTCCTTGTACGCGGAACATTAAAAATATTTACACATATACAGTTGAAGTTTTTTTTATTAGTTTTAAGTTAAAACAAAGTCAAGATATTGTTTAGCCTTTTTAACGAAAGCCATTCCAGCAAGGCTTTATCAACATTGGGACGGGAACACGATTTATTGCATTTCAAGTTAAAGCTATAATTTTTAAACCACAAATTTTTGCGAGCAGTTCTAGCCGCTTTGATTTTCGATTTGCGATTTAGTTGCAAATATCACAATTTTTCTGTTAATAATGATTTTAAATATTTTAAAATAAATGTAAAGTTTACCGCCAGGAGATGTTATCTGTTCTAAAGGCAAATTCTCTAAATCAATAATAAACACCACTTCGTCAACTGGATCTTCTGGAGTACTGCGGAGTTTAATACTTTGGAGCATTCTCACTGCTTGCTGATCAAGGTACATGCTGAAATTCTGATATTTCTCACCACCTGCTTCTACATATTTCTTCGCGTCCCATTTCCCCCATTCAGCTACCCAAACTGTTGTGAATCGAGAATTTGGCATAAAAAACAAAATTTAATAAAATTTATTTGGGTGAATTAAAATCAACATGTTACTCATACACATACATCGTCGGTGAAGACAAATATCGTCGCGACGAAGAACCAAAATGACCCATTTCCAATTGATGCTAGAATTAAAATGAGCTATGTCCAAAAATGAAAGTAAAAAAGATACATGTGCACAATGCTAATCACGAGGTTCTAAAATGAGCAAATTGTTCTATTTACATACTTTTCAAAAGGGAACAATGTTCTATTAAATTGTTTTGCGAAAGTCCAAAAAATTATATTTACATGTTTTTTAAAAGTGCAAAATACTCCACTTAAGTGTTTTTTAAAAGTTTAAAATGTCCTATTTACATGTTTTTAGAAAGCGCAAAATATTCTATTTATGTTTTTTGAAAGTGCAAAATATTTTATTTACATGTGATTTAAAAGTGCAAAATATTCTATTAACATCTTTTTAAAGTGCAAAATACTTTATTCAAGTGATTTGTGAAACTGTAAAAAGCCCTATTTACATATTTTTAAAGAGATCATAATATTCTATATGCATGTTTTTAGAAAAATGCACAAGGTTTAATTCACATGCTTTCATGAACATATTATTTTAATTTTTTCTGTAGATAGTGCATTTTGTTTGAAACTAAAAATGGAAATAGGTCATTTTAGTTCTTCACAGACGATATTGTTGCAAGCTAAGTGGACAGTGAACTTTCGTTGACCTATCTACAAAATGCTCCCTCACCGACGATATTTTATTTAGATGATTTGCCATTTGCTAACTTGGTCTATTTTCGTCATCGAATCCAGAAAAATAGTACACCAGTTCTTTCTTCATGTATTCGGGTGCTTCCCACGCAGTCAGATTCGTCCCATTTTGTGTATGCTGCCAATGTAACGTCAGCACTTTTTTTATTACAACTTTCAATTTATCATACGGCATTAATTAAATTAAAAAAATATAACTGCAATTAGTTCTTGTAGAAAATAATAAAAACGAATGGAATGTTAATAGAAATGGAACACATGTACCTTAAACAAAAATTCGCTAATAGCCTGGTCAACATCTACATGACACTGAACATCACCCAGCCGGACAGCAATAATTATTAAAGTGCACAAAAATACAAATGTAAAACTAAAAGTAGCGTTACTGCGCATACTGAAGCCTTACAATTAGTTAGCTTTATAAAAAATAAAATTAGTTATAAAAATAGTTCAAAATTGTAAATGGAAAAGCACTGACCTTACTCAAGGCTGAGTAATAACTGAAGCTCGTACCAGCATAGCATCTAATGGTTATTTACCTTTAATAATATAATACTATGTAATTATCTACACCACATACAGATAAAGTCTACAGTTTAAAAGCAAGGTATCATCAATTCCTTGCCCTTTAGTCCTACTCTGTTGACTGTTGGCAGCAGTTGAACTGCACGTTCTCAAAAACTTGGTCAAGAACCCATGCTGCTACTGCTACTACTATATCGTAATTTACTGCTAATTGGTCGATCCAAACTGCCAATTGTTTTAGAAGTGGTGTACATGTTTTTTTAAAACATTTAAGTGATCAGGAAAACAATTTTTACTATACTATTGACAACTGCCAATAGTCTTACAAAACAAAAAATATAGTATAAAAATATGTTAGTCTCTACTTCCAATACGCCTTTTCATAATAATTAGCTGCAAGTCTGCGGAATACAGTCTTATACTGCCCATTGCCTACATGCCATTGCAAAAGAAGGGGTGTAGTTGTCATATATTGTGCTTGTCAATTTAAAGTAGGTAGCTTTGATTAATGAATTTAAACAACTTGAGGTGCATTATAAGCTTATTTATGAATATGAAATTACATATTGTCTGTGAAGAACAAAAATGACCCATATCCATTTGTAGCTAAACACAATATCCACTATCTACAAACATATTTAAATATGTCTTGAAAAAATTTTTAGATAGAATATCTTGCACTTTAAAAAAATATGTTAATAGAACATTTTACACTTTTCAAAAACATGGAATTAGAACATTTTGCACATTTTCAAAAACATGAATTTAGAAAATTTTGCACCTTTTCAAAAACTTTTAATTAGAAATTTTTACACTTTTTAATAACATGCAGTTAGAACTTTTTGCACTTTTCAAAAACATGAAATAAGAACATTTTACACTTTTAAAAAACCATGAAATAGGAACATTTTACACTTTTTAAAAACATGTAACTAGAACATTTTACGTTTTTCAAAAACTCGTAATTAACATTCTACACGTGTTTCTCATTTTGTTTTTATGACGTAGCTCATTTTGATTCTAGCCTAAGTTGGATATGGGTCATTTTAGTTCTTCACAGACGATAAAGCTATCAGTTTAAGTATAATACTATATGATGCGTTAATAATGAAATTGATTTGACGCTGCGTGACAGTCTTCAGTTTATGGGGATAAGTTCAAAGACGCCACACTATACAATTTACATTCATAACACATGTATTGCTTCAAATAATTTATTCATTGATTTTAACAATATACAAACTGTTAGTTGAGCATTCGCCAAAGTCGCAGTCAAAATACTACATACACGCAAAAGGTCGATCTAAAAGCAAAAGCATAATTATTCTATGATAGGCAGTACAATACATTAATACATACGACCCAAGGGGCTGTCCATATATCGCTTACCTTTAAACTTTTTTAACTTTTCTTTACCCCCTCCCCAAGTAAAAATTAAAATTTACAAACCTAGTATTTAATTTTCATACTAACAAACTTCACCTAGCGTGACGTATGCTTTTATAGTGGTAGCTATAAAAAATTCTATTTTTATAGCACATGGCCGCAGAACGGCCATTTGCTTTCGAATGATATATTACTCGATGAAATTGGTCTATTTTTGTGCAAAATGTAAAAATTTTAACTACTAACAATTTTTTGCAGAAATTTATTTACATTATTTTCATCATCACATTGTTTTCAAAATTGTGTGAGCAAAAAATCAAGGAATAAAATAAGTGATTCCTATTTTTTAGACTAACTGCCACGTAATCCATTTTTTATTATACTGCCCCATACCTATGGTCTACACTGCCAAGTCTCTCTTACAGCCAAATAAATGCATGTTAATCATTTGAAATGTACATAACTATTTGCCATAGACCTTGATGGGCTTGAAGTCTTTAACCCCACCATACCATTCAGGTAGTTCCGTTCTTGGGATATGTTTCAAAAGTTTCGGGATCCACTTTTCTTTATTCGTCCCGTAAATTTCAAAACGAGCGAAAGTTGCTCCCAAAATTGGCTTCACTAAATTTAAGATACGGTCCCCAACAAAGTTAGCTGAAAAAGTAGATTAAAATGAATACAAAATATTAATTACATTATACATTAGTTTCCAAAAGATCAGCACACGTTTTGATTTCGAATTTACAATATTCCAAATTTCTTTATGATTTCGTGAAGAACCAAAAAGACCCACATCCAGTTTTAGCTTATCACAAAATCCACTATCAACAGATATACAAACATTATTGAAATATCATGATTTTAAAAGCATTCAAATAGAATATTTTACACAATTTCAAAAACAAGTGCATGGAATATTTTTGAACCTTTCACAAACGTGTGGATAGAATATTTTGCACTTCTTAAAACAATGCAAATATAATATTTTGCACTTTTTACAAACAAGTAAATGAAATATTTTGCACTTTCCACAAACATGTAAATAGAATATTTTGCACCTTTCACAAACATGTGAATAGAATATTTTGCACTTTTTACAAACATGTAGATGGAATATTTTGCATTTTTCCCAAACAAGTAAATGAAATATTTTGCACTTTCCACAAACATGTAAATAGAATATTTTGCACCTTTCACAAACATGTAAATAGAATATTTTGCACTTTTTACAAACATGTAGATGGAATATTTTGCATTTTTCCCAAACAAGTAAATAAAATATTTTGCACTTTTCACAAACATGTAAATAGAATATTTTGCATTTTTCCCAAACAAGTAAATAAAATATTTTGCACTTTTCACAACCATGTAAAAAATGAAATTTTACATATCTCAAAAAACTCGCAATCAACATTTGAAATTTTGTCCATCTTTCTCAATTAGTATTTTTTGCGAGAAATAGGTCATTTTTCAATCCCGGCATCTGATATAGGTCATTTTGATCCTTCACTTATTCCGATATGTAAATAATTCTTGTACTTTAAAAAAAAAATGTCGCTTTGCTCTTACTGTTGATGATAAACCCTTTTTCGATAGCTTGTGCAATCGCGGCCCAGCTTGCGATTTTTTGCAAAATAAAAAGTAAACCTACAAAATACAAAGCAGAATTATGTATATTTAAATCCCAATATTAAAAATGTGGCATATTATTAGGCTGTTACAATTTGTGATAAAGCATTGTTGCGTAAGTATGTACATCCCTAAACTAGTAAAAAAAAGCATTTTATGTCCATACCGTTTTCATATGTTTAAGCGTTATTGCTTGGCCAAAGTGATATCGTCTGTGAAGAACCATAATAGCACATATCTATTTTTAACTAAAAACAATATTAACTATCCACAAAAATATTCAAAAATGTCTTGTGAGCATTTGAATAGAACATTTTACACTTTTCAAAAACATGTAAATAGAACATTTTGAACTTTTTGAAAAAATGTAAATACAATGTTTTGCACTTTTCAAAAACATGTCAATAGAAAATTTTGCTCTTTTTAAAAACAGGCAGATAAAACATTTTACACTTTTCAAAAACATGTAAATAGAATAGTTTACACTTTTCAAAAACATGTTCATAGAATATTTTGCACATTTCGAAAAAATGTAAATAGAAAATTTTGCACTTTTCAAAAATATGTAAATAGAACATTTTACACTTTTCAAAAAATATGTAAATAGAATATTTTGCACTTTTCAAAAAAATGTAAATAGAATATTTTGCACTTTTCAATAAAATGTAAATAGAAAATTTTGTACTTTTCAAAAACATGTAAATAGAACAGTTTTCACTTTTCAAAAACTCTTAATTAACATTTTACGCATGTTTCTCATTTTGTTTTTATGACATATAGCTCATTTCGATTCTAGCTGAAATTGGAATTGGGTCATTTTGGTTCTTTACACAGACGATATGGCACTCACTGTATGATGTTATCTCATGAACCTGAGACATAATGCTTTTACCTGTATATGAGTTATGATGGGTGGGACTTACGTCACTATGCTTTATCACATAATATATTGATTGCATAATGCACATCACAGATAGAAATTTTATTTTAAAAAACAACAAATTTAAATGTTTTAAATTTATTTACCATTGGGAGAAGTAAGCTGTTCTAAAGGAAAATTCTCTAAATCAATGATAAAAACCACTCCGTCAACTGGATCTTCTGGAGTACTACGGAGTTTCATACTTTGGAGTATTCTCACCATTTGTTGATCCGTGTACTTGTCATAGTTTTGATATTTCTCACCCCCTGCCTCAACATATTTCTTCCCGTCCCATTTCCCCCATTCACCTATCCAAACTGGGAGTCACAAATTGCAAAAAACAATGAATGAAATTTATTGACATGGGTAACAAAAAAAACTTTTAGCTTATTATTTACAGTTATTATTGCTTTTACTTGGTCTATTTTCGTCGTCAAATCCAGAAAGATAGTACACTAGTTCTCTTTTCATGTATTCAGGTGCTTCCCACTCATTCAGATTCGTCCCATTGTGTGTGTGCTATTTCAATTTCAAATGAGTGTACATCTTTACTACAGCTTCTTTACCTTTTATCAAACTGAATAATATTTAATTTATCGTCGTTAAAGGATCAAATCCGCTTCTTTCCATTTTCCTTTTCTTCTAAATCCATGTAATTTCAATTTTAATTTTAATTTTAATAAGCGTTTCAGCTATAGTTTCTACATAATAATACAGTTATTACAAAAGGTGAAAATTACTCTAATTACATATTTTAAATTACAAAATGTTTCAACTGCATGATTTTAAAACTCAAATTGCTCTAACAACATGATTATTTGAAAAGTGCAAAATATTCTACTTATGTGCTTTTGAATATTATACGTAGTTTGATCTTTTTGTATTTTTAAAATGTTGTATTTAACACATTTTACGCTTGGTAATATTTTGTAATTATTATAACATTTAAAAATTTTTAAAACATGTAATTTAAACATTTTGAAATTTGTGAAATCATGTAGTTAGAGCAATTTGAGTTTTAGAATTATGTATTTAGAACCATTTTGTAGTTACTAAAGTCATAGAGTTAGAAATTTTTTTGTTTTAAAATATGCAGTTAGAGCAATTTTGCACTTTTTATAACCATGTTACTGTTACTATGAATTGGGCCAGCTTAAACGCTTATTTAAATCAAAAGTCGAAGATAGCGAATTTGAGTTTGATCTTTTAACGACAATATAGCTATATGTACAGGTAATATAATCACAATAACTAAAGTTAAGTTTGAGTAGAGACAGTAGAACTTATTATAGAACATACCTACCTTAAATAGAAATTCACTCACAGCCTTGTCAACATCTAAAAGGCACTGAACAGTATGCAGTCGAATAGCAATAAATAATATGCACAAAAATATCAAATTAAATGCCAAATTAAAATTAGTGTTGCTACTGTTGTACATAATGAAGTTTGTGAGCCACGTAAAATACAAAACGTCAAAAAAGCAACGTTTTTTTAACTGTTAAAATAAAAATCTGGTACTGGTTGAAATTGTAACAAAAGAGCAGTAACCTTATTCAAGGCTGACTGAGTAATAACTGACAAAGTAAGTATCAAAATATTACAGTGTCCAACTCAAAAGTCAGTAAATATAAGGGATCGTCAATAAAGGACTTCATGGATAGGTTAAGTGGGTTCATAGTATGGTACTAATGACATGCCATGCCAAAGATAACCAATATTAACGCAATGGTAAAGTGATGACAGGCGACAGGACAGGGTGGTGGGTGGGTGGGTAGGTTCTACAAGGGTGATACATTTTTGGTGACATAATTCATGGACGATCCCTAGGAATTCAAAAATGCTAAAATGTACCAGTTTCTTGTCCGCCGTAATTCAACTCTGTTATCTGTTGAGGTGTAAAACTAGTTCGAGTTTACAAAAATAATTGCAACTAGGTTATACGCAATATCGTCTGTGAAGAAGCAAAATGACCCATATCCAATTTAAGCTAGAATCAAAATAAGCCATGTCACGAAAACAAAATAAAAAACGTACGTAACAAGTTAATTCCGAGTTTTTGAAAATCGTAAAATGTTCTATTCTCATGGTTTTCAACAATGTAAAATGTCATATTTACATGTTTTTGAAAAGGTGCAAAATAATCTAAGTTCATGTTTTTGAAAAGGTGCAAAATGATCTAATTTCATGTTTTTGAAAAGGTGCAAAATGATCTAATTTCATGTTTTTAAAAAGGTGCAAAATATTGTATTTACATAATTTTGTAAAGGTTCAAAATATTTTATTTGCATATTTTTGAAAAGGTGCAAAATATTGTATTTACATATTTTTGAAAAGGTGCAAAATATTGTAATTACATATTTTTGAAAAGGTGCAAAATATTGTATTTACATATTTTGAAAATTGCAAAAACTTCTTTTTAAATGCTGTCAAGGCATATTTGAATGTTTTTGTAGATAGTTGATATTGTTTTTAGCTAAAAATGGATTTGGGCCATTTTGTATCTTCACAGAAAAATATGCTTTTAATTCCCCAGACTTTACACTTTATACCTTGTATTTATAATACATGCGAAATTGAATATATTAATTTATTCATAAATTTTTTAGCACTAGAAAAACATGTTTCTTTTATAATAGTATTGAGAGCTGTGGGAGCTCTTACAGTATTTTGCAAACTATGTAACTATAAAAGCATTGAATTACAAATAATTGTAAGAATTCAAATTACAAGAATATTAAAATAGAATATTTAAGCATGATCATTAAATGAATGGTTTTAACCGTAGATTTCAATTGGTTTGTAGTCCTTCGTCCCACCATACCACTCTGGGAGCTGAGAGCGAGGAATGTGTTTCAAAAGTCTTGGGATCCACTTGGCTTTGTTTGTTCCGTAGACTTCAAATCTGTCAAATGTTGTCCCTAGAACTGGCTTCACTAAATTTAGTACTCGTCCTGCAAGAAAATTTGCTAAAGAAAAAAAGAAAAAGTTATAAAGTATAAAAATCAACATCGCTCATCGCGGCAAATTAAACATTAACAGAAACAGGGAAGTTATTGCCATTGCAGACACAGTTGCTAGCATATATTGTCAGTGAGGGTTTTAAACAACATATTTTGATTTTAAGCTAAAAACAAAAAGCATCATTTGCAGCAAATTAAAATTTCTTGGCCTTAAAAATTGTACAAAAATGTTTTGCACTTTTAAAAAATATGTAAATAGAACATGTTGCACCTTTAAAAAACACGAAGATTGGACGTTTTGAATTTTAAAAAAGTACGTAAATAGAAAATTTTTAACTTTTAGGAAGTTCGTGATTTGCACATTTAAAAAGTACGCAAATTAAACGTTTTGCAATTTCAGAAAGTACTCAAATAGAACGTTTTGATTTTTTGAAAAGTACGCAACTAAAACGTTTTACACTTTCAGAAAGTACCCAAATAGAACGTTTTGCGCTTTTACAAAGTACTCAAATAGAACGTTTTGCACTTTTAGAAAGTACTTGAATAGAACGTTTTGCACGTTTAGAAATTACCTAAATAGAACGTTTTGCACTTTTAGAAAGTACTTAAATAGAACGTTTTGCACGTTTAGAAATTACCTAAATAGAACGTTTTGCACTTATAGAAAGTACGCAAATAGAACGTTCTGCACTTTCAAAAATTACTCAAATAGAACGTTTTGCACTTTTAGAAAGTACTCAAATAGAACGTTTTGCACTTTCAAAAATTACTCAAATAGAACGTTTTGCACTTTTAAAAACACGCAAGTAGTACATTTTGCGCTTTACCAAAGAAAGTAAATATAAGATTTGGCAGTTTTAAAAAACTCGCAAATAACATCCCATCTCATTAAGTTTGCTTTCTGAAATTTGACTTAGGTATTTTATTTTTAGCAATTTGCAAATTTTTCATTTTGATTGTTCACTGACGACATAATGTAATATGTAAAAGTTTTACTTCGAAAGTTTTTAATATAGGCCATGAAAAAAATAAAAATAAAAATTTCCAGAAAATCTCACTATTAATAATAAATCCTTTTTCGATGCCGGCTGTGAGTGGGGCCCAGCTTCCAAATTTTCTCAAGTTGTAGAGTAATGCTGAAAATATACCAAAATTCAATCAAATTAATTTTATTTCATTTTTTAGGTAATAAAAAAACCAACGGTGAACAATTAGTTAATTACCTAATTGACTAATTAATTTTTGAAAATAATTTTATATTTGTTATTTTAAACCAATACAGTGTGCTACACCCACACCCCCTTACCCCCAGATGAAGTAAGCTGTTCAATGGGATACCCATCCACGTCAATGATGAAGATACAGTCGTTGACTGGATGCTCTGGTGTGCTCTTTAAATGAACACTCTTTAAAATCCTCAGCATCAGCTGGTCTGCATATTTGTCGTAATTTACAGCAGTTTCCCCGCCTGCTTCAATGTACTTCTTCACGTCCCATTTCCCCCATTCAGCAACCCAGACTGTTAGCATAAGAAGAGAACTGAAAATTATTCTATTTACTATCTATATCTTCAGGGGTCGTCCATTAATGACGTCCAAGAAGAAGGCAAATAATTTACCACCTCCCTTCCTCTCCTGTAGTTTAGCAAATCCACAAGGTACTGATATAGTGTCGTACAGTAAGTTTTCATCGGGTTTTTACCCTTCCTTCCTTTAAACTTTAACGTCATCTATGAACGCCCCTCAACGTAATAACTAATTTTTCTATATAACTTAATTAATTACTCGGTCTGTTATCCTCATCAAAACCTGAGAGGTAATAAGGCAAATTTTTTTGCATCTCCTCAGGTGCTTCCCACGTGTCAAGGTTGTAATCTGTCCCATTTTCAGTATACTGCAAAATTATGTAATAATTTTTTTAACGTACAAATTAAATACAAATAAATTCTGAAAATACTATGTAGCAATTTTTGTGTATAACGTATTATTTGACGAATTTGTTGGCCAGACGAAGGAATTATTTTTAGGCAGCAAATTTTTTTCTATACAAAAACCACCATTTCGATTTTATTGAAGGTTTTGTTTTGTTAAGCCAAAATGTTGTATTTACATGTTTTAGAAATGTATTACTTAATTGATTCTGAAAAGTGCAAAAAATCCTCTACTTACATATTTTTGGGGAAAATTGGAAAATTTTTTCATTCCATGTTTTTAAAATGTAAAAAAAATTTCATTTGCACGTTGTTGAACAGTGCAAAATGTTCCAGTTACTTTTTTTTAAAGGTTCAAAATATTATATTTACATGTTGTTTAGAAGTGCAAAAACTGTTCTGCATACACATTTGGGTAAAATTGGAAAATGTTTTAATTCTATGTTTTTAAACAGTGCAAAATGTTCCATTTACATGTTTTTGAAATGGTCAAAATATTCTATTTAGATTTTTTTTAAGAGTGCAAAATATTCTATTTACATGTTGTTTAAGAACAAAAAATGTTGTGTATACACATTTGAGGAAAATTATAAAATATTTTATTTCCACGTTTTTGAAATGTGCAAAAAAATTTATTCGCATGTTTTTGAGCAGTGCAAAATGCTCTATTTACATGTTTTTCAAAATTGCAAAATATTCTATTTACATATGTTGTTTAAAAGTGCAAAAAATGTTCTGTATACACATTTGCGGAAAATTGGAAAATGTTTTATCTCCACGTTTTTGAGCAGTGCAAAATGTTACATTTACATGTGTTGAAAAAGTGCAAAATGTTCCTTTTACAAGTTTTTGAAAACTCAGGTATCAGTAGCGATGGCTGCCTTTGATGGCCCTATTCTCCGGCTCTGTATTAGAAATTTTCAATTCGGTGAATGGTTGTTATGTTGTTACCTTTTCCACAAATTCGACTGCTGCCTGTCTCACAGATGATATTTCACTTTCACTACTACTCGTTTCACTCTCAACTAAATGAAAATTTAAATGCGTGCAAAACAACAGTCCAACTAACAAACTAAATCTAAGGCTCTCCATGTTTAATCCTGTGTGTTCGATTATTTAACTAATTTAAACCAAAATATCGAATTTCGAGAAATTTTATTGACAAAATCAACTTAAAAAGAAGCACTCGCACTTGAGTTTGTTTCTTACTGACTAGTTCAATGATTAGTCAAGACTGCGAATTAGGCAAATTAAATTTGTTGTAATAGATGCCCTTCTAATTTTAATTTTTTTCTTCTAATTTTCACATGAGACACTTTTATGACAGAATTTCATGTAATTCCATGTAATTTGCTCATTATACTGCATGTTCCATGGATTAATTAAAAGGAAAACAGTGAGTAACGACACAGAAAAAGATGCGGCAAAACTAGTTTTATTTACATTGTGTCGTATGTACATATGCCTGCAGCACTGCAATCTGCAATCTGCAATAGTGCATATCGTCTTATCGTCTATGAAGAACCAAAATGACCCATTTTCAATTTATGCTAGAATTAAAATGAGCTATGTCAAAGAAAAGACAGGCAATAAGATACATCCTTACAATGCCAATCACGAGTTTCAGGAATGGGCAAATTGTTCTATTTACATGTTTTTAAAAGTGTAAAATGTCCTATTTAAATGTTTTTCAAAATTGAAAAATTTTCTATTAAAGTGTTTTTGAAAAGTGTAAAATGTTCTATTTACATGTTTTTGAAAAGTGCAAAATATTCAATTTACTTGTTTTTTGAAAAATGCACAAGGTTCTATTTACATGCGTTCATTCATGAACATGTTATTTTAATTTGTCTGTAGACTTTAGATAGTGCTTTTTGTTTTTGGGTAAAAATGGATATGGGTCATTTGGGTTCTTCACAGACGATATTATTGTCTGCGTATAAGATAATCTTAATCCTGATAGGAATAATTAATTGTTACGTATTTCTTGTGTACTTTTCAAGTTCGGTATTTCCACCACCATCCATAACTCAGAGTTGGCTAGGTATATTCTGGTATATAGGTATACATAGCTTATCAGCATACATAGGTATACAATTCACCTTAAATTTAAAAGCACCACAAAAAAAATAAGGAAAAAATGAAGACGAATTGTTGGTCAGTTTCCCAAGAAATATGATAATAATTTTTTTTTACAGCTGTGATAATTCCAATTTCATGATGCACTTGAAAACAAAGGAATATGGCATAATAAAAAACAAATATTATGTCATGCAGTCTTGACCTGTACGTGTCTTCGTCGTATGTTTTGGTGTGGAATTGGAGACATACCCATTTATTTTGCAGGTGATAAGTAGGGACGTCAATTCAATGGCATTGCAGATGCAAGTGCGATTGTGCATAAATTAAATGGCGTAAAAATCGGAAATTTTGAACTCTTGCCTACCACATTTTTTTGGTATGTACGCCTGTGTAAAAGGATATAGGCAGCTTGAACCTCTACCATTTCCAGACGTATCACGTAATTTATGGACGCTCCCAAGTTAAACTGCACTGTGTATGTATATATGCATAGAAGATACCATATCGTGAGTGAAGAACCAAAATGACCCATGTCCAACTTAAGTCACAATTGAAATGAGCTATGTCAGACAACAAAATGAGAAACATGCGTCAAATGTTAATTACGAGTTTTTGAAAAACGTAAAATGTTCTATTTTCATGTTTTTAAAAAGATGCAAAAATTTGTCATTCTATGTTTTTGAAAAGGTGCAAAATGTTCTAACGCCATGTTTTTGAAAAGGTGCAAAATTTTCTAATTCCATGTGTTTGAAATTGAAAAGTGTAAAATGTTGTTTTTACAAAATTTTGAAGTGATCAATGTTCTATGCTCTCAAAAATGCTTTCAAAACAAAAAGAATATTTTTGTAGATAGTTGATATTGTTTTCAGCTAAAAATGGATATGGGTCATTTTGGTTCTTCACAGACTATATATACCGTATTGTAATTGTACAACAATCAACTTTTCCCGTTTCTCCAAACAACACACTTCTGTGTATGGCTCATGAAATAAATATGTAATAAGAAATTGGAACTGATCAATTTAAAAGATTATTTTAGCCACACTTCACACACGAATGTTTTATTTTTGACCGATTGTATTGTGGACATATGAATTTATTTGGAGTATTTAAAAAATCATAATTTATAAATCAAATAATTAAATACCTATATTTATACGGAAATTAAATTAAGTATTGTACAGCTCTGTATGTATGTAATTCGCAGAACTTGTTATACTTGTACATATTCAATAATAACACTGTATAAGCATCGAATCGAACATTGAAAGTAGCGGTGTAATGTAAGTGATGACGTTATTGGTTCATTATTGCTTAGCCAAAGACTGCGACAGGTTTGAAATCCTTCGAGCCTCCGTACCATTCCGGAATTTGATCTCTTGGGACGTGTTTTAAAAGACGTGGAAGCCATTTTGCTTTATTAGTTCCGTACACTTCAAATTTAGAAAAGGTTCCCCCTAGAATTGGCTTTACTAAATTCACCATGCGCTCCGCAAGGAAACTTGCTGTAAAAATTTTAAAAAATAAACATACTGTAATATTCGAAATAATTGTATAACGGGCCGTCCACAAATGACGTCATAGATAATGCCAATAGATGTACTTGGGTGGCCGCTGCTGACATCGCATGCTAAAGATGGCGGCAATTACGCAATGGCTAAGCTAATAGCATGGGGATGTCATAATAGGCTTCTGAAAATTGTGATTTTTCTATGACGGCACTTGTGTACGACCCCTTCCACCCCCCGTGTATCTATTTTGATTGTGACTATACTTACTATTGATAATAAATCCTTTTTCGATTGATTTGGTCACTGCTGTCCAGCTTGCAAACTTTCTGAGATTGTAAATCACAGCTGTAAAACATTTAAATACATTTTACATAGTACATGGCATAAAGGCAATTAGCGGTATTATAAATTCAATTGGCGGTACTGGATTACCAATTGGCGGTTATCAATAAATTAATCGGCGGTAAGGGAAGGCATTATTTAAGAATACGAAATCCTTGCAATATTAGCACTGTTTTAGCTTTAATTAGAATGTATAACATGATTAAATTCAAATATTAAATAATGCCGCTTCGCGCCGGCGCGCACACTCATTTTACTGTTCACATTTTTGGCGGCAGTTTTAAGTTTAGTTTTCGATTTTGTTTTTGCTTACCACCAGATGCAAGTTGTTCGATGGGATAGCCTTCCGTGTCAATAATAAAAATAAAATCTTTGACAGGGGTCTCCTCTGTACTGCGTTGTTGAATACTTCGAAGTATGCGCACCATAAATTGGTCCGCGTACTGATCGTATGTTTTTAATGCGTCACCTCCAACGTCCGTGTATTTTTTAACGTCCCATTTACCCCATTCTGCTACCCAAACTGTGAAAAATTGTAAAACAAACATTAATCAAAATCTATGAAGTAGTTAGAATTTTTCAGAGCAGGCAAGAAGTCACATATCGTCTATGAAGAGCCAAAATGACCCATATCCATTTTTAGTTTTAAAAAAATGCACTATCTACAGACAAAATTAAAATATCATGCTTATGAAAGCATGTAAATAGAACCTTGTGCATTTTTCAAAAACCAAGTAAATAAAGTATTTTGCAATTTTGAAAAACATGTAAATAGAATATTTTGCAATTTTCAAATAAATTTAAATAGAATATTATGCAATTTTTAAAAACATGTAAATAGGACATTTTACACTTTTGTAAAACATGAAAATAGGACATTTTGCATTTTTAAAAAAACATGAAAATAGGACATTTTGCCTTTTTAAAAAAACACGTAAGTAGAATATTATGCACTTTTAAAAAACACTTAAATAGAACTTGTTGAGCTTTTCAACATAAGGAAATAGAACAATTTGCACTTTTCAAAAACATTTAAATAGAACATTTTGCTTATTTTAGAAACTGCTAACTAGCATTGTAAGCATGGATCTTATTAACTGTATTTTTTGTTGACATAGCTTAATTTAATTCTAGCATTAATTGGATATGGGTCATTTTGGTTCTTTATAGACGATATGCCGTCCGCAAGGCATACCTAGGTACTTCATTATGAATTTTATGAATTTTTAAATTTAAATGCAGAATTTCATACTTGGTCTCTCTTCGTCGTCAAACCCAGCGTGGTAATAGGCTAACGTCTTTCTCAGTTCTTCAGGGGCTTCCCATGTGTCCAGGTTGACCACTGAATTATTCCCAGTAAACTTTTCGCAAAAACAAAAAACAACATTTTGAAAGCCATATTTTCAAAAAAGAATTATTATTACATTGTATTTTTTTTTATTAAACTTACTTTGTCTAAAAAAGCAGCAACTTCTTCGTCCACTGGATTAGTTTCACACCTTATTAAACTTAAGTTAAGGCAGATTATCGAAAATATTAAACTTAAACGTAATAAAATTAGCGCCATTTTTACAATTTACAAAATTAGGTACAATGTATTTAAAATAGGTTGAAGGTGCCGGTGCCGTTTAAATAGCCACTGCCACTGTCAATGATTCTCAACGAACTCTCAACTAATACTGGCTTTTTTTTAGGTGTCTAGGTGCTTTCAATATGCATACGTAATGAAATCTCTGCAACTTCTTAGTCTGGTTTTCCGACTACAAAAAAACCAGTTTTTGATTTTATGTGGTAGGTATTTTTATAGTGCTAGTTGCTAGTTGAGACAGAGCTAAATTTTTTATCATTATATGCTGTGTACTTTCCGATTTTATTATATTATGTCTATGATTAGGATTAATATTAGGAGCATAACAATGTATTACAATTTACATCAATTAAAAAGTGCAATGACAGTTTAAGATTTAAGATTCAATCTACAGTGGGAATTGCAGGGAAATTTGGAGATGCAAATCGTGTGAATTAATTCCAGGACACGATATTTCCATTTTCATAATATATTGAAACCTTCAGAATGTTCTATCTACCATCCTACCTACCTATGACCTACCTCTAGCAAAAAAACATTAAAACACTATTACTTTATGTATACTTACGAAATGTGCTATTTACGATTACGATTACAACATAGTTATTTTAATGTTGAAGGTGTAAAATTTGCTATTTACAATAATTGCAAGTTTCAAAATTTGCCGTTTACAATAATTATCACACGTTTTAAAATGTGCTATTTACAATAATTGTAAGTTTTAAAATGTGCTATTTACAATAATTGTAAGTTTTAAAATGTGCTATTTACAATAATTGTAAGTTTCAAAATTTGCTATTTACAATAATTGTAAGTTTCAAAATGTGACATTTACAATCATTATCACACGTTTCAAAATGTGCTATTTACAATAATTGTAAGTTTTAAAATGTGCTATTTACAATAATTGTAAGTTTCAAAATTTGCTATTTACAATAATTATCAAACGTTTTAAAATTTGCTATTTACAATAATTATCGCACGTTTTAAAACGTGCTATTTGCAATAATTGTAAGTTTCAAAATGTCCTATTTACAATAAATGTAAGTTTAAAAATGTAAAAAGTAAAAAGCCATAGGGGTCTCCAAATTGTTCGTGCTACATGGGAGGCGTTTATTCAGCAATATAATATCTGTGTGTCACTACTTGGTTCTAAGGATAAGTACGTTCCTTTTGTTCGTAAAGTGGAAGAAGAGATGCATCAGTGCATAAATGCATTAAAGTTGGATGTTACGGAAATCGAGTCTCTGGTTGCAGCTCGTCCCAAAACTAAACCTGGCCAGATTATTCGCAAAAAGTTACGGGATGAAGAATATGTTAAATGGTGTGATTTGCCTCAAAAAGGAATGGGAGTCAAACTTTATCAAGAGTATACAACTGGAAATCGTATAATATTGGACAAAGTTGGGCTCACGACTTCTGAATGGGTGTCTATTTTAAAAATGTCGTGTAATGTGTATCCAGTTAAGTCGATTCCTGGTCGCTGCCTAGGTGAACCTTGTTGCCGTCATTGTAACAAGAGAGAAACCCTTAGTCATGTCCTTGGTAGCTGTCAGAAAGGTGATTTACTTCGAAACACAAGACATCACGAAATTCGATCAATCGTTGCAAGTTATTTGCGTAAAGCTTTTTCTGGATCGCAGCGTTTTTGGACTGTTCATGAAGAAGTGACGTGTACAGACACAAGTCAACGTGTTGACATTTTATGTTATGATACTCCATCCCGAATTGGATACATCATTGACCCCACAGTAGTCACAGTACGGTTTGAAAAAAATGAAGACCAAGCAAAAGAAGTGGATTTGGAGAAGCAAGCAATATATAACCAATGTATTCCATATTTTATGAAACAGTATGGATTGGAGAAAATGGAAGTTATTGGGCTTTTTGTTGGTGCAAGGGGAACAATTACGGAGTTCTTTGAGCAGTTTAGAAAGAGTTTTCTATTGCCCTATTCCATGGTTAAAGAAGTAATTGTAGCGGCTGTTCGTGGTTCTAACAGGATTGCACATAATCATTTATATTCTATAGTTCCAGCTTAATTATTTTTATCCTTTGTCAGTATGACTTCATCGTTACTTTGTAAATCGTTTTTGTGAAACAATGTATATTTGTTACTGTGTCTTTCAGGCAAGTACAATTGTGTACCAGTGTAAATAAAAGCTTTTACTTTCTCTCTCAATAATTATCACAAGTTCTAAAATAAGCTATTTACAATAATTGTAAGTTTCAAAATAAGCTATTTACAATAATTGTAAGTTTCAAAATATGCTTTTTACAATAATTATCACAAGTTTTAAAATGTGCTATGTGCAAAAATAAGACACTAGAAAAAGTTTTGTGTCAAGTTAACAAGTTTCAAAATGTGCTATTTGAAATAATTAAAAGTTTGAGAATGTGCTATTCACAATAATGACTTGTTTAAAAATGCTCTATTTAGAATAATGACATTATAGACGCACAATATTTTTTTTGGGAAATTTGCAATTTCAAAATGTGCTATATTATTTTCTGATTGCTGTTGTTGTTGTTTTTTTGTTATCTTATTAAACTTACACCACAAAAACGACAACAGCAAAAACAACAACAACAACAACAACAACTTTGCAGCTTATAATAGACACAGCGAAATTTCATTAAAAATAAATAATTTCAATGCGGAACTTGTTTTACATTTTTTTTGCATTAAATTGCATGTATCCCGGATGCTCGTTGTCGTACGGAGATTGAAAACTTTTTTCAAGTCTCAAGGTGACCATAGATAGATATATGATTTTAATTAGGAAGACATAAGATAAGAAAATAATGCATCGTTGCATAATTGTTGCTTGCCGTCATAATCACGAATGCAAAATCAATGGGAATAATCTCCATTAAAAAGAAACCCAAGCAATTTATAATAATAGTTCAATTTGAATTTATTTCGACTTGTGAGAAAATTTCACAATAATTAAATATTTTGGGAATTAAATCAAATTAATGCAAGCATATTCTTTATGCGCATTAAGTTAATTAAATAATATTAAATAATAATTATTATTTTAATTATTATTACTACACAAGTTTAAAATTATAGGAGTGGTCAGTGTGACTTACAATTCAAAAATAAATACCTATACACACAATCAAGAAAATTATACAGAGATGTCAAGATTAAATATTCGCACGTAGAGTAGGACGAAGGAAGATCACAATTACACACACAAAAAAAACATGATTACGTCTGACGTCTGACGTTCAACATTCTGTAAGTTGAGCACACGCAAAAAAGAAGCTTTGGCTTATTTTCGGCCATAGACCTTGACTGGTTTGAAGTCCTTAGTGCCACCGTACCATTCAGGAAGCTGTGACTTTGGGATTTGTTTCAAGAGACGGGGAATCCACTTTTCCTTATTTGTCCCGTAAGTCTCGAAGCGATTGAAGGTATCTCCGAGGACGGGCTTAATGAGACTGATGATTCGCTCGGCAACAAAGTTGGCTAATGTAGGAAATTGAAAAAATTCAAGTTAATTATACATTTAAAATTATAATACGGTTCGTTAGGGTATAACAGTAGATGCGCGATTTTGTATTTTCAATATTTTTGACTTTTTCGAAAACGTATTTCGTATTTTGACTTTTTCAAAAACTTGTAAATTCAATATTTTTTTACATTTTCGAAAATTTTTTAAATTCAATATTTTTTTTTACCTTTTCAAATATTTGTAAATTTAATATTTATACTTTTTCAAAAACGTTTAATATTTTTGAAGTTTTGAAAGTAAGTAATTTTAAAATTTTTAGTTTTTAGAAAATATGTAATTTTAATATTTTTGGTTTTTCGAAAATATGTTATCCAAAAATTTTTGGTTTTTAGAAAGCATGTAATTTTAATATTTTTGGTTTTTCGAAAATTTGTGAAAATATTTTGACTTTTTCGAAAACTAATAATATTTTTGAAGATTCGAAAATATGTAGTTTTAATGCTTTTTCTTTTTCTAAAATGTGTAATTTCAACTTTTACCACCTTTTGAAAACGTTAAACAAAACTTTACTGTATTTTAAGCTTACCATTAATGATGAATCCTTTCTCAATAGTACGAGCGACAGGTGAAAATCCAGCAAATTTCTGAATTTGGTACACGAGGGCTAAAAAGCATAAACAAATATACAAAATACAGACGTGCATTACAAAAAATTTAAATTTTTATAAAATTTTAAAGTTTTTTGAATATTTAATTCAAATACTGCATAAGTCTATCAATTAGAAGGAATTTCAAATTGATCACGTAATAAAGAGAGAAACTTACATCCAGTGGAAGTCAACTGTTCGAGAGGATACCCCTCCATATCCACAATAAAGATCATCTCAGTCACAGGATTATCCTCTGTACTTCTCAACTTGATGCTCTTTACCATACGCACTATTTGCTGCGAGAAATATTTATCGTAATCCTCAAAATCTTTTCCGCCAGCATCCACGTACTTTTTAGCATCCCATTTTCCCCATTCCGCAACCCAAACTGGAAAAAGAAATCAAAATTAAAATAAATATGACGATTAGCTATATGAAATATCGTAAAATAAATTTAATTACCGATTTTTAAAATGAAAAAAATGCTGTATTTACATGTTTTTGAAAAGTTCAAAATATTCTATTTACATGTTTTTGAAAAGTTCAAAATATTCTATTTACATGTTTTTGAAAAGTTCAAAATATTCTATTTACATGTTTTTGAAAAGTTCAAAATGTTCTATTAACATGTTTTTGAAAAGATGTAAAATGTTTTACTTACATGTTTTTGAAAAGATGTAAAATGTTCTACTTACATGTTTTTGAAAAGTTCAAAATATTCTATTTACATATTTTTGAAAAATACAAAATATTCTATTTACATATTTTTGACAAGTTCAAAATATTAAATTTACATATTTTTGAAAAGTTCAAAATATTCTATTTAAATATTTTAGAAAAGTTCAAAATATTCTATTTACATATTTTTGAAAATTTCAAAATATTCTATTTACATATTTTTAAAAAGTTCAAAATATTTTATTTACAAATTTTTGAAAAGTCTAAAATGACCTAGGTGTTTACATGTTTAAAAAAGAAAATTAAACAAGTATTCAGTATCAAGATATAAATACAAGGGGAAAACAATCCCACTCAAAAATGATGAAGTTATATCTTAACCAAAAACTTCATAACGTTACAAAATCAGATATGTCATTTTGAATCTACTAAAAACAATTCTTACTTGGCCTGTTGTCCTCATCAAAGCCGGAAAGGTAGTAAACTAAATCCTTCTTCATTTGTTCGGGTGCTTCCCATTTCTCTAAATCAGTCCCATTCTCAGCAAACTATATGGCAAAACAAAAAAATTTAAAAAACTACATTTTTTTTGCAAAATACTTTCTTAAACTGTAGAAAAGTTTAAAATTAAAAAAATTATACACTCAAAATCTGTTATTATATTTTGTTACCTTTGATAAATACTGACGAACAGCATCGTCATTAGTAGAGTCAATATCACCCTGAATTAAATTAAATTGCAATGATACGCAGGCACAAAATAGCACAAGTCCTAAGCTGTACTTCATTTTGAATTTATTATGAAATTATTTTATGAAAATTCAAAATTTATTGTAAAATTTAAACAATTTTAGCAATCTCTTCGTTAATTGTTTGGCTTTGGATCGGAATCGGAACTAATGCTCAACTCTTAACTTGTTACCCTTTAAATAGATAGCCTTTCTTTCTATTGAGTGTTACGCAAACTCCTACTGTCAATCACGTACACATGTATGCACATGTTGCAGATTTTAAAAACAATTTTATAACACAAAAAAAACACAAATTAAGAATTATCTTTAAAAAAACTAGTTTCTCCAGTTTAAGGTACAATGTCTATTGCTTATTGTCCGGTAGGTAAATTGGAAGTGTTTGCAAGTTGTGGAAGACACTGGCGGAAATAATGCTTAAATTATAATAAAATTATTGACGAAATAATGCAGACGGATAAAAAATTCTACAAAAAATATTTCACTTGCATTTAAATGTATTAAAATTAAAAACAGGATGCAAACATGCAAATAATGTGTATCATGTAAATAAGGGGCTGTTCACAAAAGACGTCTGTAACTTTACTGTAGCCGCTATTTATCTCCCTCAGCCATCAGTCAGGTTTAACATAATATGTATTGCCACCAAACACAGAACAAATTTGATTGTTCGTGAAAGTTTTTGTGCGTGACCCTCAACTGGTTTTCATACACAGTGTAATTTCGCTACATGGAAGCTGACATATTATTATGGGGAAGTTCTAAGAAACGAAGACGAAGATGCTTAACAATAATGCAATAATCGCCGTATTGACGTGCAGATTTTAAAGTAGAAAAGCATGTAACAAAAACATTTAAAAAGAAACAAGTATTTTATTTTTTTTTTTATTAATTCCATTTAATTACATGCTTTTGCTGTTGGACGTAAGTGTATAAGAAGTTTGCTTGACGTCTTATGTGGAGGAAGAAAATATTTACAAAAATTTTCGCGTTAACCTTCCAATCAGAATTAAAAGGTTAACTTGACATTAAGATGGGCGTAAAGTATAGCACTTGCTTTTAGTGACTTTGTTATATGTACCTACATACAATTTTATAGCATATTTATCAGCAATATACAAGGACATTTATGGTCAAATTAATTTCAATACCTATATAATAGTTATCGAGTTATCGTAAATCGTAATGGTACAAGAGAGCTGTACAAAATGTATAAGGGGTCGTCCACAAATTACGTCATGGAAACTTCCCCAATTTTACTACCCTATAAATGACCCCTTCGTCAGCAGCTTAAATATTATCATATAGACTATTCTTAACATGGGATGTCATAACATGGGGTCAAGTAGACCGGCCGATTTCGCCGTTTGTGGACGATCCCTTACAAAATAAAATGCTTTATAGATATATTGTGTATGGTTATGGCCAAAAATCATATAGACACTCCAGGAATAAGCATAATAATATTTAAATACTGAACCATGACCGGATATCCTACTTCCACAACAAAATGTTAATAAGGTACAGGTTTTGAACAGGAAATACAAGTTAAGAGTTTTTGAGACTTGAGAGTTGAAGGTAAGCGTAGTAATTTGTATGTAAAATTGTTATTAATCCACAGTACCCAGGTAAGTACGTTATTACTGTTTGGCGTGGCTTGCCAGATGAATGTTACTATGCCTTTAGGTTTTAAGGGTTACGCCTGCACTTAAGACTTTTAGATTAATCACAATGAGATCTACATATATCTACCTACCTATGTACATTAGGTGCATACAAATTTAAAGAAGGCATTTAAAAGGCAAGACTAAGAAAGCTTGAACCATTACATTCTATACGTACTATTGGTTAAGCGGTTTATTTTTAAATACAAAGATACATGCATTGCCAATGAAGAGTCGAAACGGCACAAATCATTCAATCTAGAGAAATCTATGCTAAAATTAAAACAAATAGGCGCGGATATAAGGAACTCAAACCCAATTCTTAAATGTGACGTCACAAGTAAAATATTTTTCCTGTTATTGTTTTGCCCAAATCTGCGATTTCAGATTAAATAATAAAGCCCAGACATTACGTAACTTGACGGCGCACTAACTTATTAGCGTAAAAAAAGTGATAGTAGATACGTCATTTCCCCTTTATACAGCATTGCAAGTATGATCATAAAAATGAAAACAAACTTTTTGTTCAAAGTCAATTTTCCTATAATATTTCTCATCCTCCTCAGCAACCTCATCACAATGACGCATTCAAAAAACCCAAAACCAATGAAAAAAATTACAACCAAAAAAATTCAAAAAATCAACCTTAAATACCCCCTTGGTAAAACCCTCAACTTGAACCCACTATTTGAAGCTAGCGCCCATTGCCCTATAGAAATAATAGACTTCAACATAGCATGGGCCACTCTGGACTTTTCTTCAACGAGTGTCCCCATCATCCTTACACACGTCAGATATATGCATTTTGCCTCTCAAAAATATTCGTGGTCAGTCAATAGCTACTTTGACGAAGTGGATGGTGATGGGACATGGCCTTACAGTGCAAAAGTGGCCATGTACAAAAAAATGGGGATTCTTCCCGTCAGAAAAAACCGTATAGATTCGTTTCGTTACAAACATGTGAGAAGTTGTTTTCAAAAATACGTTCTAATTGACCTCACACCCATGAAAATTGTCAACCGGGATTTTTCTGAAAAAGCGTATTTTGAGTATCTTCAAGCTGAAGAAGAGTTTAAGGTTCAAAGGGCAGAGCAATTTCACCATTCGACAAATTTTAAACGAAATTATGAACCCTTTGCCGGGGAGCAGTACTACTACCGCTCGTATATCTTCATTTCCACAGACCTGCTAAAGTTTGGACAATTTGCTCAAAATATACAAAAACATATGGGCAAGGCTTTAGTAAATTCACAAATTTCATTTTTGTACGCAAATCAAACTGAAATTGAAATAAATGGGCAAAATGGTCGAAAGGGCCAAAATAGGGGAATATTTCTAACTGAGGGCATTTGGGTCTGCTGGGTCTGCTACGCAAACTTTGTCGAACTTAATTTCTTTAAAATCAAGAAGAAATCCTTGGGAAAATATGCAACTGATTTACAGCAAGTTATTGAAAAAACAACTTACAATGGACGGCATACATCTTGGGTCAATCCTTATACTAAGCCAACCAAGTCGGTCAGTACTAATGGTCATAGGAAAAAACCAGTTCGAGATTGTATATTTCAAAGACAGATGGAGAGTAGAGACTGGTGTATGGAGTTGAATGGACCACTGGACACACTTTTGGCAAATTTTGTTGTAGGGGGCCAGAATTTGTCGGCCAAAGGAAGTCCTGGCAAGATCAATGAACACATAGTGACAGTCAAGTCTGTCATGACAGGACAGCGGAAACAGGAGTTGTCACCTAAATTTGGAAGGGGATTGGATGTTGACCAAAAGATGAATAGTCATGCATATGTACTAGGTATGGCTTTTACAGGCTTTTATTTTTAGCATATCCATATTTTTTTCAATCTCTGTTTTACTTAGTTTTACATCGTACTTGTCAATAGTGAAAGTGTGTATATAACTTCAAAAGTTGGTAAAATAGGGCGATTATTAAGGCCAAATTTTGCAAGTTAAGCCTGAATAAAATGGTCAAACTAACAATAGGCGTTACAAATTTAAAATGCAGTTTAATATGGTCAAAAGTGCACATACATTGACTAACACCTGTTAAAATGGTCAAAATTAGCATTTACTGGGTAAAACGCAGTCGATCTGTTCCGAATTCGCATTATTTGGTTAAAACGTGTTACAATGGTCAAAACCATTAGTAAGTTACAGCCAATTAAACTGGTTACAAATAGTAATAATTGGTTAAAACCTAATAAAATGGTCAAAATTAGAATTATTTAGTTATAACCTGTTGCAGTGGGTAAATTTAGCGCTGGTTAGTTAAACGCAGTTAAACTAATTAATTAGTTAAAAACAGTCAAAATGGTCATAATTAGCACTTATTAGTTAAGTCGCAGGTAATCTAGACAAAATTGGCAATAATTGGTTATAATATGTTAACATGGTCAAAATTAGTATTTTCTAGTAGAATCTACTTTAAATGGTCAAATTTCGTCATAAATAGTTTAAAGGCCGTTTGCTTAGTCAAAATTAACCTTAAATTTCGTTTTATTGGTCGAAACCTGTTAAAATAGTAAAACTTGACATTTATTAGTTAAGAGGAAGGTAAACTGCTACAAATTGAAAATAATGAATTAGTTAAAATCTGCTAAAAATGTGTCCAAACTAGCCATTTTTAGTTAAAACGTAACTAAACGGGCCAAAATGATCATAATTTGGGTTAAACATGCTAAATTGGTCAAAATTAGTGTTTATTAGTAAACACGAAATTAACTGGCCGAAAATAGCATTAATTGGATTAAACCTGTCAAAATGGTCAAAATTAGCATTTATTTGGTAAAACGCAGCTAAGATGGCTAAAATTAGCATTAATTGGTAAAAACCAGCTAAAATGCCCCAATTAAACAAAGTATGTTAACAAAATTCAATAAACGATTTGCATATTCCAAAAATTCCAGCGCTTAATGATATAACAGGATTTCACTATGGACTGACCGCCGACTTAAAACATAATTTATTAGCTTTAAAAATAAAAAATAAAAAATCTATAATAAAATACACTAATTCAAAATAATTCATTACATTTTTCAGGTTTAACTGAAGGTTTTAAATTCATCACATCCTCAAACGTGACCCGTGAAAGGTCAGGGACGGAAGTTTACACAGCCCAATTTGACCCGTCCGGCTGGATATGTCTAGGAAATTCACTTTTTCTAACCAGCCTTGCCCTATCACTATTTTACTGGCACTCTGAAAAACCGTCAAAGTTTAGTCCACAGCTAAACAACCAGCAACAGCAGTCTAAATTAATTTTTACCAAACTCTTGCATTGGGCAATTTCCTTAATGTGGGTTACTAAGCTCCTGATTGAGCAAGGCGGGGACGAGTCCCCGCACAAAACAATGAAAGCCACACTTCTCAAGATCTGCAGAACCATTCTATGTATCTGGCTCCTGATTAATATAGTTCTTACAAACGGCTATAAAGGATTTCTATCTTCGGATGCAGTCCTTGCCAACCCATACAAAATGCCATGGAAAACCCTGATAGACATTCAAAACCTGTCCCATTTTGTTCTTATGGATGAGGGAGGTTGCGAAGACCCTGAAATGAACCCAAATTTGACGATACAAATGAGGAACGCTATAGTTAAGGATGGTACTGGGAAGAAATGGGGTTACTTTGACATAAGCCGCTTTCCCTGTACAGACAAAAAGAATTTTGTCCATGAGCGCTGCCGCTTCCCCTATGAACTCCAGATAATTAGAAGCCACTTATTTTACAAAGCTTGGAGCGGCAGATTCAAATTGAGTGATTTTGAAGCCCGCGCTGACGATATGCTATTTAACCTGAACTATTTCTGTGAGTCTGCCTTGCAGACAGTCCTCTTAACAAATCTGAGCAAGCCAAATACAGCGTTTATTACAGTAGCTTCGAAAGTAGATGTCTACACAGGAAGGTTTCAAAAACTTACGAAAAATTTGGCGAGAGGGAAACATTTAAATTGGTTGTCGAATAACCACGATAAGGACGACTCTCTAAGATCGCCTGATCTACTTTATGTAACCGACTGGGCCAGCCCTGCTTTTCAAACGGTTCCGGGCCGACTAAAATCCCTGTTAAGCTCGGGTATTTACAGTTTTTGGGAACGCTGGGTCAGGAATGGTTACTACAGTAAGACTGGAACTCAGTTAGGGTCAGGATCCGATTTTGATTTAGAGGCTGGTGCTAATGGACCTGAACCAATTTCCTTTGAAAAGAGTGAAATTTATCTTATTTTTATTATGGACGGGATTGGACTAGGAATTTCAATGGTTGGCTTTACTGTAGAATTTGTGTCGTATTATTTAGGTTTGCTTTTGAGTTGGCTACACGATGTAAGCTTTAGAAAACTGTTCCTGCGTGTTTTGGTTTCCTTTCAGGTCAAAATTTGTCTGGTCGGTCTGAGGGTCAAAATATTGTCTTTCTACTTGGGTGAATGTATTAGAAATGTAAAAATTCTGTAGGGTGATAAGCTTTTTAAATATTTGAATATTTATGCTGTATGAAAATTTGTAATTACATATGCCTAAATTCTAAATGCAGCTATGCTTTACAGCAACTGGGCATGGCATAATATAGTGACATTTTAAAAATTAGCCGTTGTATCAGCGTTCGTTATGAGATTCTCCTGTTATTTAGTTAAATGCGCAGTAAAAAAATGAATGTGTACTACATTCTGAAAATAAATTCGTTTAAATTCTCCAAAATAAACGATCCAACTAAATTTATATTAAAACTTTGGGGCAGAGTTTAACTAACCTAAGCTATAAACTATAAGCCACTGGGCGTTTTTTAACAAAGCGGAAGTGACCCCTTTCGCAATTTTAAAAACCATTTACAAATTTTAATCAAGTTGTAAAATCCCATCAAATAACTTGTTAAACTTAAGAATGTCACATGAATGTTACTATGCCTTTTATTTGATTGTAGAAAGTAATTCTGAGTCTTCAATGGCCATAAACAACTAATCTAAACAGTTAAATAAATACGCAAATAGGGAACTAAACGAATTTCTAAATGTGACGTAGAACAAGTAGATTTCTCTTCCGGTTACATATTGTCTTGCTTCAATTCGCGATTTTAGATTGAATATTGAAAGCAAATCAAGTAGTTTGCAAGCGCACTTACATGGAAATAACACAAGATAAAATTTGCATACAAATAAATCATTGTTGATACCTCATTTCGCTTATATAACATTACAAGTAAAATGAAAATGTATACAACATTGTTGTGCAAAGTTCATTTTTCAATATTATTCCTGATCTGCCTCAGCTACCTAATCACAATGACCCATTCAATAAAACAAATTAACAAAATTAACCTAAAATTTCCTCGTAGTAAAATCCTTAACTTAAACCCACTATTTGAAGCAAGCGCCCATTGCCCAATCGAAATAATAGACTTTGACACGGCATGGGCCACACTTGACCTGTCTTCAACTCGTGTTCCCCTCATCCTAACACATATCAGATATATGCATTTTGCATCCCAAAAATATTCGTGGTCAGTCAATAGTTTTGAAAGTGATGGGACGTGGCCTTACAGTAGTGCAAAGGTGGCCACGTACAAAAAAATGGGTATTTACCCCGTCAGGAAAAACCGTATAGATTCATTTCGTTACAAGCATGTGAGGAGTTGCTTTCAAAAATACATTTTAATTGACATTATGCCAATGAAAATTGTCAACCGGGATTTTACTGAAGAAGCCTATTTTCAGTATCTTCAAGCTGAGGAAGAGTTTAAGGTTCAAAGAGCGGATCAATTTCAATATTCAACAAATAAACGAAATTATGAACCCTTTTCCGGCGAACAGTACTACTACCGTTTGTATACCTTTATCTCTACAGATGTGCTAAAATTTGGGAAATTTGTACAAAATATACAAAAGAACATGGACAACGCTTTAGTAAATTCACAAATTTCATTTTTGTACGCAAACCAAACAATAGTTAATAAAAAAAGTGTGCAAAACAGTCAACGTGGTAAAAAAAATAAAATATACCTGACAAGGGGCATTTGGGTATGTTGGGTCTGTTACACAAACTATGTGCAACTCAATTTCTTTCGAATTAGAAAGAATGCCTTGGGGGAATATACAACCAATTTACAAAACATAATTGCAAAAACTACTGACAATGGACGGCATGCATCATGGGTCAATCTTTTTACTAAGCCAACCAAATCTGGCGACACCAATGGACAGAGAAAAAGACCTGTTAGAGACTGCTTATTCCAAAGATATATGAAGAGTAGAGACTGGTGCATGGAGTTGAATGGGGCACTGGACACACTCTTGGCAAATTTCATTTTGAAGGGCCAGAATTTGTCGGCCAAGGGAAGTCCTGGCATGATTAATGGACACTCAGTGACAGTGAAATCCGCCATGACACCATGGCGGAAACAGGAGTTGTCACCTAAATTTGGACGGGCGTTGGATGTTGACCAAAAGATGAATAGTCATGCATATGTTCTAGGTATGGCCTTATGGCTTTTATTTTTAATGTATTTATTATGTGTACAATCGTTGTAATATATCGTACACGTAGGGAAAAACTGATAGGTAAGAAAAACTGGCTGGAGACGGTTAGGTAATAGTTTCTCCTCGGCCGCCGAAGGCGTGTGGGAAAATTATAACATATCCATTTTCAGGCAGCTTTAGGAGCCTGGTTCGGTGTTTTCAACAATATTAGGGCATGACTTACTGAAGTGAAATGGGGCATGACTTATCGATGTGATATGGGGCATGACTTACTGAAGGGAAATGGGGCATGACTTACCGATGTGATATGGAGCATGACTTACTGATGTGATATTAGGCATGACTTACCGATGTGATATGGGGCATGACTTACTGAAGTGAAATAGGGCATGACTTACTAAAGTTGGGCATGACTTACTGATGTGATATGGAGCATGACTTACCGAAGGGAAATGGGGCATGACTTACTGAAGTTTGGCATGACTTACCGATGTGATATGGGGCATGACTTACCGAAGTTGGGCATGACTTAACGTAGTTGGGCATGACTTACTAATGAAACCCTAAATAAATTTATTTAAAATATATCATTTAATTTTGCAGGCTTAACTGAAGGGTTTAAATTCATCACATCTTCAAATGTGACCCGTGAAAGGTCAGGGACGGAAGTTTACACAGCTCAATTTGACCTGTCCGGCTGGATGTGGCTGGGAAATTCAATTTTGCTAACAAGTCTGGCCCTATCACTATTTTACTGGTAAACAGACAAACCGTCAAAGTTTGTTCCGCAGCAGAAACAGAAGCAGTCTAAATTCATTTTGACCATTGCTTTGTACAAATTCTTGGAATGGGCAATTTCCCTAATGTGGGTCTCACAGCTCCTGATTGAGCAAGGCGGGAACGAGTCACCTCACAAAACAATGAAAGCCACACTTCTGAAGATCTGCAGAACCATTCTATGCATTTGGCTCCTGATAAATATAGTCCTTACAAACGGCTATAAAGGATTTCTATCTTCAGATGCAGTCCTTGCCAACCCATACAAAATGCCATGGAAAACCCTGATTGACATTCAAAACCTGTCCCATTTTGTTCTTATGCACGAGGCGGGTTGTGAAGACCCGGAAATGAACCCAAATCGGGCGATACAAATGAAGACCGTCGAGGTTACGGATGACAATGGGGAAAAATGGAGTTATTTTGACCTGAGCCGAATTCCCTGTACAGATAAAAAGAATTTTGCCCATGAACGCTGTCGCTTCACTTATCAACTTCTGATAATTAGAATCCACTTATTTGGTAATACTTGGAGAGGTAGACATAAATTGAGTGATTTGGAAGCCCGCTCTAACGATATCCTTTTCAACCTCAACTATTTCTGTGAGTCTGCCCTTCAGACGGTCCTCTTAAAAAATCTAAGCAGGCCAAATACAGCATTTATTACGGTAGCTTCGAAAGCAGATGCGTACACAAGAAGATTTAAAAAACTCACAAAAAAATTGGTGGGAGGGAAACATTTAAATTGGTTGTCAAATAAACACGATACAGACGACTCTCTAAGATCACCTGACCTACTGTATGTGACCGACTGGGCCAGTCCTGCTTTCGAAACGGTTCCGGGTCGACTAAAATCGCTTTTAAGCTCGGGCATTTACAGTTTTTGGGAACGCTGGGTCAAGAATGGGTACTATATTAAGAAAGGAACCCAGTTAGGGTCAGGACCAGACTTTGATGCAGAGGATGGTGCTAATGAACCTGAGCCAATTTCCTTTGAAAAGAGTGAAATTTATCTTATTTTCATCATGGGCGGGATCGGATTAGGAGTTTCAATGGTTGGCTTTATTGTAGAATTTGCATTGTATTATACATTCTTTTTCTTGATTTCTTGCAGAATCGTCCAGGTTCTCATCGCTAAACTACACGATCTGAGTTTTACAAAAAATTTTAAGCGTGCGTTAGTTTTCTTTTGGGTTAAAATTTGCCTGGGCTTAATTCTCGGCTTAAGCTTCAAAATATTTTCTTTGGTCAAATTTATTAGGAATGTCACAATTCTGTAAGGTGTTTTAATTTTATGGAAAATAACAAAAACATTTGCACTATTGCTATGAACTATTATTCACTAGGAGTGTTTTAACAAAGCGGAAGTGCTTTAACTTATCCGCATTTTTTAACCGACTTTTGAATATTAACCAGGATGTTAACTCCCATGAAAGAATTGCTATGGTTAAGCTAGCACATGTTTTTTTTATTGTAAACATGATATGCATTAAAGATATATTTTAATTACAAAAATGTCTTCCTTAATCAGAACCAGAAAAAACTTTTTAACATCCTTCTTTTGTTTTGTTTTCAATTTCTCTAAAAGACAGTTCCTTAAACGGTTTTATTTTTTAAGTTCAGTCACACACTAAAACTGTTACCTTTTTTGAACAAATCTTGGCGAACACGGCATCTGTTTTAGGTGGTGCGAAATAGCAGCAGTTACAATGCTTACAAGTTACAGAAATGCTTTCAAAAATTCGTTATTGTGGAAGCAAGGGTTATAAATCAGCTGGAAAAGGAATTTAGTCGTCTTAAAATGTTTGAATTTCTAATCCCACGTGATGAATTTAAAACGATTGGTTCTAAATTTGAGGCATATAGTGGTGAGCCCTATTTTTTTCGGGACTATAAAATCATATCAACGGATTACCTCTCTTACAGTGTGTTTTTGAAAAACTACGACGAATTTATGTGGAAACACTTTGGAAATGAGAATTTTCAGATTTCATTTTTGATTAGCATACAAAATGTTAAAATAGCATTATCAGTAAATGGAGACGGAGACGGTGGTGGTGCAGCTGCTATACAGGAGCGAAACCAAATTCTTTTAACGCACAGAATAACAGTGTGCACCGTCTGCTGGAAGCACTATATTCAAGCAATACCGTTTTCCCTAAGAAACCATAGGGAGGATTCGGGAGAAGGGAATGCGCAGAAATGTTTAGAAAATATGTCTCAAAATGGGTATCACATTCATTGGTACACGCCAATAGCGAAGCTTCAAAAATTTGCAGATGGAATTGGTGGGACGACTCTGCAAAAATGCCTATTTCAAAGAGGATATAATGCTGATTTGTGCAACAGTATTAAGCACACGCTTAACTTTTTTATGGCGAGTTTTCTTCTACAAAATCAAAATTCGTCCGTAATTGACAAATTGCCCAAAAAGAATCTAATGCCAAGTAAATTTTTTCCTGTGGTTCGATTGAATTATCAAGGTCTCTCTTTTGGGCGGGAGTCTCCGACAGTCATGAATAAAAACTTTAATGGATTTGTTTTAGGTAGGTGCGGGGTACATTTCTCTAAATTTTCTAAAATTAGCGAAAATAGGGTGTTACTACGTGTTTTTTCAAAATCTTGTTTAATTTTGCAGGTTTAACTGAGGGCTTTAGATTTATCACATCTTCAAATATGACCCGTGCAAAGTCAGGGACACAAGTGTACACAATGCAGTTTGACACTTCAGGCTGGTTACTCCTGTTGAGCATGGTCCTAGTTACAACTGTGGCAGTTACAATATTCTACTGGATCACAGAAGACAAACTTACAAACGCCAAAGAATGCAAATCATCTAGGAAATGTAGACCCCCTTTTAAACGAATATTCAACTTGCTTAAATCTTTCATGTGGGTCTCGTCAATTCTCGTAGAACAATGTGAGGTTGAAAAACCGCTTGAAACAAAGAAGCCGATCCTCATTCAAGTCTGCAAGATAGTTTTTGGAATCTGGCTACTGACAGGAATCGTTCTCACAAACGGCTACAAAGGGTTTCTATCCTTAAACGCAATTCTCAAAAACCAGTTCAAAATCCCATGGAGAACAATCCTAGACATACAAAATTTGACACATTATGGTCTCATGCATAAGGCTGGCTGTCTCAAGAACGAAACATATTATAGCTGGAAAATGCAAATTAGAAATTCAGTCAATCATACTGCAAAGGAACAAGGCTCCTACTCTTTCCAAACAACTCATTTCCCCTGTTTCAACAAAATCAATTTTAACAGTGAGCGCTGCAGGTTTCAATATATTTTACTCAAACTACGAGCCCAACTATTGGCCAAGGATGGCTACAAAGATGATAAATTCGACCTCAAAATTATAAATTTGCAGAATACAAATATTTTGTATGATTTCAACAGTTCAACTACTTTTGTGATGCGGTGCTGGAAACGGTTGTCCGAAAAAAATTGACGAAGCCGCACACAGTCTTTATTACGGTATCTTCTAAATTAGACGAATATCTCAAAAGTTTTGAGAATATTACTCGTAACAAGATTCCAAAACGCTCTGTAAAATGGATGTCTAACAAAAAAATTGAAGATAATTTTCTTCGACTGCCTGACATACTTTTTATGACAGAGTGGGGCAACCCTGTGTATCAATTAGTTCCGATGCGGATGAGATCTCTACTAAGTTCTGGAATCTATTCTTTTTTTGAACGCTGGGTCACGCATGGATTCTACAACGGTAAGAGTTTAAGAAAGTCAGCATTAGAACTGGAACGTAGCGAAGAACCTGCTCCACTTTCCTTTGATACAGAAATTTATCTTATTTTCTTACTTTTAGGAATTGGGCTTGTATTTTCCTTGGGTTATTTTGCATTCGAAGTCATATGTAGCATAGTAAGAATTGCTTATCAACAGGGATATATAGAAATGGCAGTCGTGAGTGCAAATACTGGCTTTCGATATTGCAAGAAGTTACTGCTTCAAGCTGCCGATGACAATATAGGCGCATTTGAATTAAGGGCTGTTCGTATATTACGTTGGCACAAAAATACATAAAATCACAACATAATATTTGCCACAAAATGTCCCATACAGTTAACTTAAACTTATCTGCGGTTTTTTTCGCCCCCGGGGGACGAATTATTCTTGTTTGTTGGGTTCGTGTACATTGTATAATTATATATCCCCCCCCCGTAATAAACCTACCCTCGTTAGTTTGCTAATTTATGTGTGATCGCCTATCACGACGACTAAATTTGATTGACTATGTGATCGTCCACAAATGATTTCATGGAAAAATCTCCATTTTTATAGGACTCATTGACCCCCCTGTCGTCAGCTTTTAACCATTGTGTAAATATCTATCTTTAACATGGGCTGTCATGGTGCAGTTGCCAAGTGGACCCATTCACCCTTCTCATGACGTCACTTGTGAACGATCCCTATAAAATGGCAGTATGGATAAATAATAGACACACAACAGAAACATTATAACACATTATGATTTGTTTTATTAATTGCTCCCTATTTCCAAATCCAAGGACGTTTAATAATCTATTATTAACGAAAATTAATTGTACTTACCGTCTTGTAAAGATAAATTCGACGAAACAAAAAGCAAATAGATCAAACAGATTGTAATGTAATTTGTACGAAATCAATGCAAGCAAAATTATGCATGTACATACCAAGTAACCACATGTACCTCCATGTGCGAAGGACTCGAACATTATTTGCACTGAAGTGTGATTACTTATGTTAATGCATTTAATTGTATGTAATTATGTTCCTATTTGTATTATAACACCTTGACATACAACAGAACCAATTAATGGTTAATTAATGCACTAAATAATTAATTGCCGCTTGATCAGTATTAGAAATTGAAAACCACAATAAAATAATAGATTGCATCCACAATGCTTGTATGTATGTATGTGTAAGTTTTTTTGGAAATAACTGGAAATATACCGATTGGGGAAATACCTATTGCGAAAGAAATAAACAATCCATTTATTTTTATTATGAGTTATTTTTTATTTATTCTTCCACATTATTAGATAGAAAGGTAAATCAAATCAGTCAAGTGCCCTCTAAAAAATACTTCAATGTTGCTGATTTCTAAAGAAAAATTATGTCATTCGGGTCATGACGAGATTTTATATTATGCAGACAGATTTAGTAGATAGTTTGTTAGACACAAAAAGTTATTATTGTGAATATTGGAAATCAAGCAACAATGACACGGCACTGGAAATGGATTTCAGCCTGGTCCTGGTTTTCTTTCACTGTATTATTTTGTATTCTATATTTTAATATTATACTTTGTGTTCACGGTCAGTTTCAAAATCTAGTGGCCAATCCAAATTATTACGAAAGTGGGGAAACAGATTACGATAATTATTACGGATTTGAAGAGGACGATCGTCTTCATGGAAGTGAGTTCAATTGTTTTTACAATTAATACACCACTAAAATTGTTAAATTCTTTAATGTATTTCTTAAGCCGTTTTAATTGTAATAAAGTTAGCTAAAAAATAATTAAAAATAAAATTGAATAGAGTACAAATTAATTTTGTTTTTGCTGTTTTCTTTTTTGAAAATGAAGGCTCAAATTACCAACCGGACAAAAGGTTTCAAATTGTAGAAGATAATAAAATAAACGACGCTATATGGAATTTGGATGAATATCTTACAGCACTTGAATTTACAAAAAATCCTGAAGTCCAATTAAAAAATTCAACTATTAAAGAATTTGCCGCTTTTGAGCAGTATTTCGAGTCTGGGAAGGATAACGTCAAGACTGGTGCTATTTGTACAGCGTGTAAAATTCTTATTGGGGTTCTTGTTTTGCATGTAAGAACATAATAAAGTAATAATATCAACTTTTTATTATTAAAAACGATTTTCATAAAAAACGCTTAATATTAAATACGTTTTTTATTGAAAGCGTTTATTAAAAACGTTTATTATAAAAAACTGTCATTATAGAAAAAAGTTCATTATAAATACGTCCATTATAAAAAAAGTTCATTATAAAAAACGTTGATTATATTAAAAACGTTCATTATAAAAGACGTTTAATATAGGAAACGTTCATTAGGACAACGTTCATTATAAAAAATCTTTCATTGTAAAAATGTTTATTCATTGCAGATAAGAAACCACAACGCAACAGAGAAAAGCATAGAGGAAAAACTCCGCCTGACATGTCCATTGTTTCGAATTGCTGCCACGAACGAGGTTTGCTACGGAAGTATCGAGCGTCTTCTCCCCACAGCCTACTACGTCCTTAAGAACCGACCCCAATTAAAAGTAGAAGCCTTTTGTGGATTTACTTTTCAGCAAATGGGATGCAACACAGACGATCCTTATTTAGAATGGACAGTTGACAACAAAAATCCTCCTGACCCGCCAGTAGTTGAAAATCGAGACAATGATTTTATAGGGCCAAATATAATAGTGCCAAAACTGAACCCAAAAGTGCAACCGAATTCAACTGCAAATTTACCTAAAAGAGATGCCAAACCAATTAAAATACTCCAAATTGCTGACATGCACATTGACCCATCCTACATGTATAAAGCCCCAGTCAATTGCCAGCAAAGAATTCTCTGTTGCCGAAACTCATCAGACAAACCTACGTTTGGGGATGCGGGTGAAGCAGGTTTCTTTGCTACTGCTCAACGATGCGATCCTCCAATGAGCCTATTGGAACTTACTTTAAAGCATTTGGTTCAAAAACATCCCGTATGTTGCTGTTGCTATAGTATTTCCACACAGTTTTAAAAAATACCTAAAAAGTTGAATTTTGTAATTTATTGATTCTGCATTGGTAGGATATTGAAATGTTTTACATGACTGGAGATATTGTGCCCCATAACATCTGGTCATCTACGAAGGAGGAGAACTCAGGGGTTGTCATAGAAGCGTCAGGACTAATGTATAAATACTACCCGGATATTCCCATTGTTACCATGGTAGGAAACCATGAGCCTCATCCAGTGAATTTGTAAGGCATTTAAACTGCATTGGTCAGATAATCAGATTTAATTAATTCCAATAGATTTTCCGTCCGTAGAACAGGCAACTTTGCACTTTTAGTTTCATTATTAATTCTCCATTTTTGGTTGTAGTTTCAGCCCGCTAGGTGCGCCTGAGGAACTAAACACCCGATTTATTTACGATGTAACTTACGAATCTTGGAAGCAGTCGATACCAGACAGTCAGAAGCGGACCTATTTCATTGAAGGCTTCTACACTATACACCATTCGGACACACTAAAAATCATTGCGCTTAACACTAATGTCTGCTATGGGTTTAATTTGTAAGTTTTGAATATTTTTTACCTCCTGTTATTATTTGTGCTGATTTTCAATAGTAGACATGATAAATAATAAATATCGACTGTAAAGAATCAAAATGGTCCGTCTCCAATTTAAGCTAGAATCGAAAAGAGCTCTGTCCAAAAACAGTAAATGATGGTAATAGTTATGGAATGCGTAGAATGGTTAATGCGAGTTTCTGAAAAGTACCAAATGTCCTATTTACCTGTTTTTGAAAAAGGCAAAATGTTCTATTTACATGTTTTCCAAAAGTGCAAAATGTCCTATTTACACGTTTTTAAACAGTGCGAAGTGTCCTATTAACATGCTTTTGAAGAGCGTAAAATTTTCTATTAACATGTTTTTGAAAAGTGCAAAATTTCCTATTTACAAATTTTTCAAACTTGCAAAATGCCCTATTTACATATTTTTCAAGCGTGCAAAATGTCCTATTTACATATTTTTCAAGCGTGCAAAATGTCCTATTTACATATTTTTCAAAAGTGCAAACTGTCCTATTTACACGTTTTTGAAATACGTAAATATTTCTTTTTACACAGTTCACATAATTGCAAACTTTTTTATTTATATATTTTTAAAAAGTCCAAAATATTCTATTTACAAGCTTTCAACATCGTGATATTTCATGAGTATAACTTTGTTATTAGCTTAAATTGTAGCTGGGTGATTTTGGTTCTTCACAGACGATATGTATCTAATAACTAATCTGACTATTTTAGCTGGGGAATGTACGACGTGAAAGACCCGGGTGGTCAACTAGACTGGCTAATACAAGAGCTTGAAGAATCGGAAGCTCTAAAACAATATGTCCACATTGTGGGTCACGTCCCCCCGGGTCACCCAGACTGTAATAAAGTATGGAGTCGAAATTTTTACAATATAGTATCAAAATATAGATCAACTATCAAAGCACAATTCTACGGTCACACACATTACGACGAGCTTAAGCTCTACTACAGCCCGACAGAACCCGGTGTCCCCATTAACCCCTTGTACATCTCTCCCTCCCTGACCCCCTATGATATCCACAATCCTGCCTACAAGCTCTTTTACGCAGACAGAACTACCTGGGATATTGTTGACTATGAAACGTGGGTCTTTGACCTAGAAGAAGCGAATAAAACACCTGAGAAGGAGCCGGAATGGTTTCAACTCTACAAAGCTACGGAACTCTACGATATCCCAGATACACGAATTGAAAATTTGGCAGTGCTCATTAACAAGATGGCGGAGAATAAAACTGTTTTTGATGCTTTCTATCAGTGAGTTTATTCAGAAAATAAAGGCAATACAATTTTTAGTTAGAAAGTTTCTATGATTTTTAGTTATGTGTAATGTGTTACAAATGTAAAATTTTGGTCTTGAATTTTGTGCGCAGGAATTATAAGAAGGCCCTACCTAAGCAGAAAGAAGAAGCCAGCGTTTACAAGCAGAAGCAAATTCTTTGTGGGATTGTCATTCCATATTTTAAAGAAGACCAAGAATGTAATCGAGTTCAGGAAAAAGTTGATGGGGAAGTTGTTTCTATTCCAGTTTATTAACCAAGATGTATAATTTAGTTGATAGCAGATTTTTTTAAATATCGCCAGTGAAGAGCCAAAATGACCCTTACCTAATTTAAGCTGAAACCAAAATGAGCTATGTCATAAAAACAAAATAAAAAACATGCATGAAATGTTAATTAGGCATTTTTGAAAAGCGTTAAATGTTATATTTACTTGTTTTTGAAAAGTGTAAAATGTTCTATTTACACGGTATTGAAAAGTGTAAAATGTTCTATTTACGTGGTTTAGAAAAGTGTAAATTGTTTTATTTACATGTTTTCGAAAAGTTAAAAAACGTTCTATTTACAGGTATTTGAAAAGTGTAAAACGTTCTATTTACATATTTTTGAAATGTGTAAAATGTTCTATTTACATATTTTTGAAAAGCTTAAAATTTTTTAATTCCATGTATTTTAAAAGTGCAAAATATTCTATTCACATGCGTTCAAGATATGTTTGAATATTTTCGTGGATAGAGGATATTATTTTTAGCTTCAAATGGATATGGGTCATTTTGGTTTGTCACAGACGATATGACATTTAGTCATGTAATAAATTAATAATTTTTGTAATTATGTATTGCAAAAGCATAACAGTAACTGTGCAAATATTTGTGTACTGACAATACTATATGAATTCAAAACTACCTCCCAACGTGCTAATTATTAGGGATCGTCTACAAATAATGACATCAATAGGGACGGTGAGTCTAGTTTGGTATTGATGCCATGTCATGGTATAATTGACATTTATGAAATGTTTAAGCTTCTGCCAGGAGAGTCATAGGGTCCTAAAATTTGTGATTTTTCTATAACATCATTAATGGACGAACCCTAAGTATCAAAATATTTTTTATATTCATTCCATTTGTAACATAATAGCCATTTAAAAATACAAGGAAATGATTTCAAAACACTATTGAAAAATAAATAAACAAAATTTAACAATGCTGCTTGACTAGTTCACGAATTCAACTTGACATAAAGTTATGTATTTCAATTTATATAATTTTGCATATAATTTTAGCAACAAGCTGAAAACACTATTTTAAATTCCAAATTTTACCATGAAAAGCGCGGTTTTAAAATCCTGTGCATTATTTTGCGCACTTACTCTGTTTTGCATAGCAATATTTCCAGAAGGTAAGTACACAGTACACTAAAATTGTTTTCAATGGGCATAAATGTAGTACCCTATTTATCATGTTGAATGTTTAAAGTTTTGACATAATTACTATAATATAGGGTCATATAGGCTATACATTAATATTTTAGGCGCCTTCGCAAGTCCCATAAAGGAAAACATTGACTTGGCAAACAATGGTTTCGGCTCTGGATTTCCTCTTAGTGACATTAGGAATTTTGGTTACAGTTTGTCCAGACAGAAGCGGCAACTAAACACACCTTTGTAAATATTTTAAAAATATTAATTAATTTTCCTAAATAACAAATTGTAGGCCCTTTAATGTCCACAAATGAATTTGCATAACTGATTGTTTTCATATATTAAAATGAAATACAGAAAAACAGAGAACGAGAGCCCCATGGATGCAGCTGACGATGGGGAGGGTATGGGAATTCAAGTTAAAGAGAGAAAAATAAATCGACGAAAGCCAAGTGCTGGAGCTACGGCTAATAAGAAGACGGGATAAAAAATTAACTGCGCATGTCGTGTCAAGCATTAAAATTTCACGAATATTATAAGACAAACTTAACAATTAATGCATATGCTAGAAAATTAATGTATTTTAATATGACAATAATTCAGCACTAAATTAAAAATTGTAATTTATTTTAATGAATTTAAATGGATAAAATATTTGTCTTGATATTGTCTGTGTAAGAATTAAAACTTCATAAATTCTGTTACGTTCCGTCCGCAGTACGGGCCGCTCTACTTGATAGCTATATAAAATCCACGCATAATTTTTGTATTATAAAATTCGATTTTTGTTTTGAATTTACCGCTACAAAAATACTCCATATTTTAATTTATTCAAAGAAACGCGGTCACTCTACGCAGTTGCCAAAAATTACGTCATTATCAAAACTAATTTTGAGAATTGAGAATATTTAAGATTATTGTGCATTTGGAACGTGCATAAATTACAAGACACCAAAATCAGAAGTTGTGAACTCCTACCCTCCGTGTATTCGTATGTACTCCGGTGTAAATAAGGAAAGGCAGCTTGGTCCCCTACCCCACTAAAATGTTCCGCGTAATTTATGCACGTTTCCTTATGCTATTGAATGCTGGCACATGCATACTTACAATTTGATAATACAATTGAATTGAATTGCGATCCTAACTCGCTCCTGGTGCCTCGCGTGTCATCGTAATTTGTAATCATAATTTTTTTAAATCCATATTTAGCTATGTATATTGTGCTGATCACATAATAATTAATTAGTAAACATTCTAATCAAATCAAGTAAAAATACTTGGAACTGTTACAAAACCAGAAGTGCAGCGCTATTGAAAAAAATATGTCTTGCGTATTCACTTCCGTATTAGTTCCCAAGTGGTGACGTAGCTCGGAAAACCTGGCAATTTAAATTTTATAATATATTTAATAAATTAGATATTTAAGTCAAACCCAGGAAACACAAAATGAAAGCTACAAGCCAAATATTTACCTCAAAAATAATATTCTCTGCAATTACTCTCATTTTCCTAGCTGGCATATTGAGCGGTAAGTTCAAAATTCAAACTTCATTATTGGCAGCTATATGCATTTTTAAAAAAATTAGTTCGATTTATGTCGGTGCTTTATAATTTCATAAGCATTATTTTGTGGTAGAAGCGGATGCAGGTGTTTTAGGACGAGACATGGGGCAGATGACGCTGCTGGTGCGGCACAAACGCCAAGTTCCAATGTAATGAAGAGTTGATGTTATGTACTTGTTAAAAAGATACATATTTAGTTAGGGCGCGTATTTTAAATGTAATGGTAATGTACTTATTAGGTAGGTGATACGTGATACAAAAATTTATTTTAAAAGTCCCTATTAATTGTATTAATCAACAGCCCTTACTACCCGGACGATGGAGAGTCACGTCCTGCAGGTTTACCTGAAGAGGCGACTGAGCGGAGGCGCGGATCAAGGCTTCCCAGTTCAGGGGGAAGTGCTAATAAAAGTGCTAAACAAAAAGGGTAGTATCTACAGTTAAACTTGATACGATTTTCATTCATTCTGGATCTTTGCAAAATAAATAAAATCCATGTATAAAACTCATGTTTAATTCAACAAGAGATCGCCTTTTTTAGAGTAGTAGAACGAATTAAATGACACATAAATGCATTTCAATGCACTGTAAACCAAAAAAAAAGAAGAAAAGTACGGATTTAATAATCATTAATGCATGAGGAGATACGGTACGGTCTATGTACAACGTCAATATAAGAGTCAAGTTAGCAGGCCGCTGCTAACCATAGCGTAAAGGAAAAATGCAAATGACCTGTATTTTCAATTTAAGATAGAATTAAAATGAGCTAGTCTATACAAATCTAAAACAGGGACAAATAAATTGTTAAATAAATGTTTTAAAAAAGTGCAAAATATTTTATTTGCAGGGTTTTTTGAAAAGTGCAAAATATTTTATTTGTAACTTTTTGAAAAGTGCAAAATATTTTATTTGTAACTTTTTGAAAAGTGCAAAATATTTTATTTGTAGGTTTTTGAAAAAATCAAAATATTTAATTTGCATGGCTTTTGAAAAGTGCAAAATATTTTATTTCTAGGTTTTTAAAAAGTGCAAAATGTTTTATTTGCATGTTTTTAAAAAGTTCAAAATGCTTTAGTTACATTCTTTCATGTTTATGATTTTTAATTTATTATGTATAAATTTTAATGCATTTTTTATTTAGCTAAATATCAATATGTGTAAGTTTGACTATTTGAAGCAGATGATTTAAATTTTTGCCTCTATGACGTGGCCAAGAGAATAATTGCATTCCTTTACATCCACAAAATACCTCTTAATAATTAATTAGCATTTTAATTGTAATATTTATTAAACAACCAACATTGCAGTGAATTCCAAGAATATAGTAAGTACATAAGTATATACGTAAACAAATAAGCATTCGTATTTGTTTAATTTGTATGCATGAATTTCAATCATTAACACAGTGATGTCCTGTATAAATAACCATACCAAAAGAGAAAAGGGGAAAAGTTAAAAAAAATATTAGAATGAAAAAATTATTAAATTTATTTACTCAAACTTTTCTAATTTGTACAGTCATTAACATACTGTTTCTATCTTATAATTTAACAGGTAAATTTATATGTAATAATTTGAGTTTCTAAACCTTTTGTATCATTATTTTTGAGTGATTTTCTACTACTATATAGTTTTTACATATATTATGGACCTATTTATTTTCTCCCTACAAGTTGATGCAGCCGTACTGGGTAGAAAAATTAAAATGACAAAAAGTGGCTCTCCTGTCATTTTGGACAAACCGGTACCTCGAACTAAACGTAAGTAATACAAAATATTGAATTAAATGAAAATAAAATTAGATTTTTAATGTCGAACGTATTATTTTACACAGTACTAACAAAAAAATGTTAAACCATATTAATTCTTAAATAATAGCGATAGCACGCACTGCTCAGACGACGAAAACGAACACAACGGCCAGTAGAAAAGCACGTCAATGATTCCGCTTCAGTAAAAATAATTACACGTGGAAATTGAGAACATTAGGCACAAAACAAATTGCCGGGGGTGAATGAAGCGGGGCTCTTTGGTTACAAAATCCAATGATAATTGTCATTAAAGCTTAATATTAAATTAGTATATAAGTAGTTTAATTTTAATTGCCACAAAATTAATTAGTAAACATTTAAATATAATTAAACAAAAATCCTTGGAATTATTACAAACCACGAGTTAATGGATAACACACAAGAAAATTTTTATTTTGCATATTCACTGCAGTTTTATAATTAGTTGCTGAGTGGTGGGATATACCTAGCATAACTTGACAATTTAAACCCATAGATATAATAAAATCGACAGTTTGATTAAACAAGTAAAATCTTACTAGCACACAACATGGAAGGTGCTAGTAAAATCAAAACATTAACATCTAGAGTAATATGCTCTGCAATCGTTCTCATCCTCTTAGCTGGTATTTTAAGTGGTAAGTTTAAACTATATATATATATTGCTATGCAGTAGGAATTTTTTAACATTACAGTAATTTACTAGTTTAGATTTATGTTAGTACTTTATATTGACCTAATAATTTTACTCTAGAAGTGGATGCAGGCGTTATAGGCCGAGACATGGGGCAGGCTATGCTGGTGCGGCACAAACGTCAAAAAGCAACGTAATGAAGGCTTGATATCAATTATGTTGTGTACTTTTTGAAAAAAAATAATTATTTATCAAGTATTTCAAATGCAATGTTCTTATCATGTATTACACTACATAACTTTCAAAATCCTATATTATACTTACCAACAGCCCTCACTACTACTACCCAGACGCAGGCGAAAAGCCACCTGTCAGTGCTTCCGGCAAGGTGATCGTAAGTGAACGAAGGAGGGGACATAGGATGCCTAGTTCAGGCAGCAGTGCTAATAAGAGTGCAGGTGGAAATAAGAAAGGATAGTTTAGCTGAGTGAGTTAAATACGATTGAATTCAATGTTTCTATTTGTTTTTTTTTTAAATTTAACCGCTCCATCTTTTTAATAAAGAAAAATAAATGCATTGCAAACAATATGTACCTAAACGTAACCCAAAATATATTCTGAATAATTCCTTTCATCTGAAATAATGTATTATTTTCATCACTGATACACACCAATAAAATTCAACGGCAAACACTACGAGTGCGATACAAGCCCCAAAGGAGAGTACAATAAAAGCTACAAGAACATTGCTAAATTCAAATGATTTGACATCTGACGAGAACCTCTGTTCAAAAAGGTGCTCTAGTTTCTTAAAAAGTGCCCATTGACTAGTGAATGAACTTTTCTTGCGTTTTACAGTATTGTACCATTTCATACCTTGGCCCATTCCTAAACTATGCACGTCATCTACCCATTTCCTCATAAGTCCAGTATCCCTTAGAACCCCTGCAATTTCATTAAACGGCCTCACAAATTTTGACCAGCGGGTGAGCCCAATGTTAATAGACACAGATGTAGCAGCATCTTTAGAAAACTTTAAAGGAATGAATCTTCTACTTACTGTAAGATTCTTTGCTATGACAGATTTTGCAAGCATATCGTATCCTATGCAGACAGTATTGTCTTGAGTCGCTGCTGAGGAAAGACAGTCAGCGGGTTTTATTTTTAAATTCAATTCCCGCGCAATTTTGTTGTACACGGGAGTTTTCGTGTCTTTCCAGAAGCGCTTGTTCGATGCGTTAAAGTTCAAAAGGTTAGCAGTGTAGAAGGGTGACCCGGACATAAATTTGCCGTGGTTATTTTCCGCCAAGCTTTTACTCAGCTCTTCAAAAGTCTCTGGAACTTTGTCATATTTCGGATGTGTAACACACGCCATGAAGTCACTCTGATAATAATTTTGGATTAGGAAGGCTGTCAATAGCCAGAGCATTGCGAGTGGCTTGAGTCTACCCGGGTAAGACAATACGTTTGAAAAAAGAATGCTGTAAGTGAGCATAACAGAGTCGCAAAAAGTGTAAAGAAAATGCATCCAAGTTAGCGACGATGGTAGATTTTCATTTGGCAACGTTGCAGGTGGTGAGTGCTCAATTGGCAACTGTACTTGTAGCAGTGCAGCAGGAATTGAAACTACAACTGAGTGGAATAATTGTGGTCGTGAAACGTGGACCAAACCATTTAGCATCTGGAAAATACAACGAGGGGGTAGCGCAAACACAGTGAAGAAAATAGAAATACTGACAAAAGAAATGATAAGAAGTACCCAGACTTCAGGTAGAAACGGGTAGACAATCGCTTCCCATTTCAAGAATTTTCGTGGAAATGCCGTCATGAAACGGATCTCAGTGAACCAACTCGTGGTGAGGGAGTCAAGGTACGGATTCCTCTGATACATTTGACCTGACCCAAGCACAATGTCTCGTTCCCCATAAATTACTTCACCGATTTGACCTATCCATGTATTGTTAGGTAACTGAATAACACCAGCAAATTTTCTGTTATCAAGATCAAAGGTAAAGTTGTAGGCGAGTGCGCTGTGTTTTAAAGTGTTGAAGAGAAAACCACCAATTGGTTTTGGTTGGTGCTCGGTTTCTGTTTTTTTACCCACAACAATGTATGGTTCAAGACGGAAAATATTCACAAGTAAGTGTTCTCCGCATAAACTTTTCTGTTTGCCTAATTTGTCATCATCATTGCCTAATTTAAACCGATAATCATGATTAATTGCAGAATCATCTGTTAAACCACAAGCAGTGTGCTTAGCTTGACGAATTTCACTTTTCAAAATTAGTATGTGTGAATTAGCAGTATTACTTATGATGTCAGTTTCGATTCCGATTAGAATCCCGTAACTGGTTCCAAGTTTATTAACTAATGGTGAATTTATGATATTATGTAGGTGCTGATTGTTTTGGGATATAAAAATAAACTTGTCTTGTTGAGGATTTGACTTGAATTCGTCGGTCCAAGGCTGTCCCGGTTTGAAGGAAATTTTAGATTTTAATAATTCTTCTAGGGCTGATTGTTTACTTTTATTAGAACTTGTGTGACTCCCAGGAGGACCAGAGAAAATGAGCACTGTTTCGCTGTGTTGAGAATGGCGAAGGGTATGTCGGTAGTTTTGATTGTCAAAGTCACGGCTCCAACCATTTTGTTCGATGCTGTTCTTGTTCGATTTAGTATTATCAGTGTGGGATTCGGTTTGGTTTTCCTCTTGAAAACGAATCGAGTTGAATTCGCCGATGTGTAGAGTAACTACTGGGGTATTAGAATTTATTGAATAAGTTGATAACGTGACCAACGTTGTTTCGATCAATTGCAGGTATGATGCCTCGGATTCAGATGTAGATATTGAACTCGATCCCAGTTTGCCTTTTTTATAACTAATGCTGTTAAATCTAATGTTAAAACTGAAACTATTGAATAGCTCAGTTTGAATAACTTGGTTGAAATCACTCTTAAGTAGTTGGTGTTGTTTTTGTGCAGTGACCAAGTTGATTCCTGTTTGTAGACTTGCTAGTTTTGATTCCATCATAGAAGCTGAAGTAAAAATTAGCATAATAGTCAGAAGATTAACCGTTTTGTTAGTAGTGACCATTTTACTGTGTTTCTGATTAGTTGCCTTGATGCTAAATATCTTCAAGATCAACGAAAAATGAAATTTGAAGCTTACAAGTTTTCCCTGGTGACTTGTTAGCTATACTGCACTGTTCTTGAATGTTAGAATGTTAAAAGCGTTATCAAAATATCAGTGTTCTTCCAGGCCTATGTAAGCTATTAAATATTGCAGAATATTTTGGCAGTTTTGATTTTCGTGTATATAGATATATTAGTATGATTTAGATTTCACAAAATATGAGCATTTAACGGATATTGATGACCACTTTTAATGTAATTTATGTCATTGTTATATTTAAATTGACTCAGTGTTTTCGAAAGTAAGTTTAAATAGTTTAGTGAGTTTGTGGACACAGTAATTATACGTTAACGTCGGACTTGTGAACTAAATAAAAGTCAACATTGAATTTGAATGACGGGATGGTTATAATAACAAAATAGCTTTATTTCACTTATTGTTTTTAAGATGTTTTGCTATTTTCCTTTTGTTTAATGCTAAATTTTTAAATACCAAGTTGTGTAATTTGATCCTAAAAGCTATGTATGTACTTGTGCTATTTATACTGCATTAGAGGTTTTGCTTGTCAAAATATTTGGCGACCACCCGACCGCGACCGCGAAAAATCTAAAACTATATCTATACCTATTACTTGAATGAATTATCATAGCTTGATGGGCTAATTTTGTAACCTGTCGGAGGGTGCTTGATTGATTTGTTTTGGTATATAATGTGTACTACGTACTACCCGCTTACTAATGCTATAACTGGATGACCTTGACTTTGTGGACGTTTTCCCCACTATTGAAAGTAGCTTTGCTTGAGGCTGTACACGTAAAGTTGTTGACACAATATTTATTGGGAATTTAAGTTACTACTTAAGTATTGTCCGTGAAACTAAAAGCCAACGTTCGTCGTTTTGTAGGGATTACCTTTAGTAAATAGTAGAGGGGTTTTAATTGCCGATTTTAAATTCTTAAATAATTCAGTGTGCTGAGCAAGTCACAAGCAGAACAGAGGTTTTTATTATGGCATGTAATTCATAATAATATAATATGCTTTAATATTACTCTGTGCATACTAAAAGAACACGAAACAAATGTTATGAGGCAATTATTGTAATTATCTTGTTTGCATTGTAGTCTTTCGTAATTCTACGACTAATTTTATTATTGTGCTATAATATGCGCAATGCTATATTAATAGTCCACAAATTGTTGTAATTGATTTTAACATTCAGTCGGTCAACACTATTAAGTGATCTCATAAATTCATTTGGCGTTCATGTAACTTAACAATTATTATAATCAATTTGTGCTAACAACAATTACGAACATCAGTGAAAAACTTACGTAACAAATTAAGTAATTTAAAGTTGTATGTAATACTGATAACATAAGCTCTAGGACTTATGGGTCGTATATCACTTGTATTTAAATACGTTGATGTTTAAGTGTACTCTGGAATACTCTGGATGACTCAACCAAATCCTAAAACATGATATATGCAGAGAGAAACAATGAACCTGTAAATCATGGTTTAAATTCTAAACTGTTAAATTAAAAAGTTGGAAAAGGCCAAGTTAGAATTTAGCATGAAAGTGACTGGTGATTTTGCTTGACAAAAATTTTCATTTTGTATATTACAAATGCTAAATAACATGAGTTTTACTCATATTTATTAATAGTTTAAACAAACTCACCCTAATTACAAAAAACTTTGAAAGGATTGCGTATTCAAGATTTTTGCAATGTTGTAATGTATAATACAACATTAATATAATTTATTAAGAGTATGACAGTATCCTCTATTAGTTCTACTACTAAATAAAATACTACGCTGGGTACAACAAATATAATCTGATGGTACAATTTAAATTTGATATAAATTCTATGTTTGCCGAATTTAAAGTAGAATTAGGTCTATATTTGAGTAGTAAATAGCCCAAATAGAAATAAAAGCCATATACCATAGGAATGATCATACCATTCTTTTTTGAATGTCTATATATCCCAGTTTTAAACTTTGTCTTGTACTACTTAAGAATATTAACCAGAAACTTTTGATTGCTTAATGGTTTTGCTTGGAAGAATATCGTCTGTGAAGAATCAAAATGACCCATATCTAATTAAAGCTAGAAACAAAACTAGCTATGTCATAAAAACAAAATGAGAAACATGCGTAAAATTTTAATTACCTAGGAGTTTTTGAAAAGTGTAAAATGTTCTAATCACCTATTTTTGAAATACGTGCAAAATATTCTATTTGCATGTTTTTAAAAAGTGTAAAATGTTCTAATCACCTATTTTTGAAATACGTGCAAAATATTCTATTTGCATGTTTTTAAAAAGTGTAAAATGTTCTAATCACCTATTTTTGAAATACGTGCAAAATATTCTATTTGCATGTTTTTAAAAAAGTGTAAAATGTTCTAATCACCTTTTTTTGAAATACGTGCAAAATATTCTATTTGCATTTTTTTGAAAAGTGTAAAATGTTCTATTTAGTAGTTTTTAAAACGTGCAAATTGTTCTTTTTACATATTTTTGAAATGTGCAAAATCTTAGATTTGCATGTTTTTGAAAAGTACAAAATGGTCTATTTAAATACTTACAAGACATATTTTAATATTTTTGTAAATAGAACATATTTGTTTTATCTAAAAATGGAAATGTGTCATTTTGGTTCACTTTACAGACGACATACCTTAGGCCATGTAAAATTGAGGAAACGTTTAATACTAATAGAATGTTAGGAGTAAAGAGTTTTTATTGATCCTTCTTAGTACTCCGTACATCAATTTTAACTATGATTAAATGTATTGGTAGAAATAATCCTGGATATTAACTATTACAATAAATGAGCTACGATTCTGTAATAGTAAAAGAAAATGTTTCAGGAAGTATTTTTAACAAAATAAAAATCTTAATGTTGTTCCACTTCTTAGTGTTCCTTCAAAAAAGACAGTACAGTCGTGACCACAAGCCAGACGCCTAAAACTAAACAATAAAAACCAAAATGTTACCAATCAATCGTAGCCTTAAAAGAAAAATATGACTTTTTCACCTGTAAGAAATGGCTTTTAAAATTCTGCCCTATTTAAGTACTAATTTAAAAACAGTGGTTCACAGAATTATTAGAGTTTTTAAAGTTTTATTCACACTTCAAGAAACAAAACTGAATTCTCATGGACGAGAGAAAAAGAGTAAGCTTTTAACTGATGAAATTGTTGGTTTTATCAAGAAAGGTTTTCAAATCGGTCATCTCATTGGAGGACATCCATTCGAATGGGATAAAACATGTCAACGTCCAAAACTGGAGCAATGCAGTAAACGGAGAATATTTGTTTTTTATGGTAATGTTGTTCTCTGTACCCTGTCCTATTCATTTGTATTCTCTCAGTTTCTCCGATTTCAACTACAAGAAGAGGCCACACAATTTCAGAAGATGGTTACAACGTTCGGAGTATGGCTCAGTGGGATTTCACCTTGTAATCAAATTACGATTTTATGGAAAGGAAATCAAATACCGGGATTTGTCTCAGCAGCCATGGATCTTATCGAAGATTATGAAAGTAGATAGTACTTTGACAAAAAATCTTAAATTATTTCGCGTTATTTCTATATGTACCACATATTTTAACAAAAAATATTAACAAATCGTGTGTGAAGAACCAAAATGACCCGAATCCAATTTGAGCTACAATCAAAATGAGCTATGTCATAAAACAACATGATAAACGTGCGTAAAATGTTAATTCAGAGTTTTTTAAAAGTGTAAAATGCTCTATTTACATGTTTTTGAAAAGAGTAAAATTAATGTTCTATTTACATGTGTTTAAAAAGCTCAAAATGTTCTAGTTACATGTTTTTTGAAAGTGTAAAATGTTCTATTCACTTGTTTTGGAAAATTGTAAGTTGTCCTATTCACATGTTTTTGAAAAGTTTAAAATGTTCTATTCACTTGTTTTGGAAAATTGTAAGTTGTCCTATTCACATGTTTTTGAAAAGTTTAAAATGTTCTATTCACTTGTTTTGGAAAATTGTAAGTTGTTCTATTTACATGTTTTTAAAAAGTCTAAAATGTGCTATTTACATGTTTTGGAAAAGTGTAAAATATTCTGTTTAAATGTTTTCAAGGCATGTTTCAATATTTTCGTGGTTACGCCCCTGTTCGTAGTGGCTGCATTCGTAGTGTGTTGTTTCGTCGAAATTTTTTCGTAGTTGACAGCATTCGTTGTCAAGCTGTGTTCGTAGTTGACATTATTCGTTGTATGAATTTTTTGCTCTTTGGAGACAGTGATGGCTCTTAGAAGGGCCGTTGGTTAATGAGGTTTAACGTACGAATTCAAGAATCATGATCAAATATTTGTAAAAACAGTACAGATAAAAATAATGTAAAGTATTTAAAAAATTAAAATATTATTATTCCACCTATAAAAGGTGTTTTCTCTTAATTCGGTCAAATATTTAGTCTTTGTGTGCTCAACACATGACGGTATGTGTCCCATATGGTCGTTAGTCACAGTGACAGTCTTATTAGTGTGAAGTATAAGTCGCCCGGGATAAGCACGACCATTAATCTGGCGGCACCATAGTACCAGCTTCCATTTTCTGCTTCTCTTTCTTTATATTTAAAACCATTAAACGTACCAACCTTATGACCCCACGTTTCGTTTTTCCAATAACTTCGAATTTAATTCCGTCAACACTTACATTGTCTTCACAATAACCCGATTTTTCGAACTCAAAATCACTGGTTTCAAGAGAGGATTCCATTTTACCAACAATATTTTACCACAACGTGTAAAAAGAGAGATATCAGAGCAGAAAAAAAATGTTACAACGAATAATGTCAACTACAAATACAGCTTGACAACGAATGCTGGCAACTACGAAAAAATTTCAACGAAACAACACACTACGAATGCAGCCACTACGAACTATGGTCGATCCCATGTTTCAATATTTTCGTAGATAGTTGATATTGTTTTTAGCTACAAATGGATATGGGTAATTTTGGTTCTTCGCAGACAACATGCATATTATTACGACATTTTATTTTAAACTTTATAAACAGGAAAGTATCTTCTTCGCCATGCTAAATCCCCTCTGGTCATTAAAATTTGTTTCCTATTGATGCTCTGGATATTTTACGGATTTTGGGCATGTGGATTATTATCCTTGCTCTATTTGTTGCTACACCCGCAATTACCTGGTCTCCTTCTATCTATTGCGCCGCCAATGGGAAGCTTCTCAAAGTTGGAACCCAAAGATATCCTATGTTTAACTGTGTCGCATTTTTTTGAACTTTATGTTTTTCTAAATTGGATGTCTACAACGTTCCTTCTAGTATTCAGTATTATACCCTGCGTATTAGTCGTCAGCGTGGCTCTTTCTGAGCTGAGGTAATCATACTTTCAATTAAAAACTTTGTAATAAGGTTAAAAATCATTGTATGATTTTTAAAAAAAATCTATTTTGTGTAATTGACAACAGTACCAAAGGAAGGAAGATGACGAAGAAAGTTCTAAGAAGCTGGGATGTCAAAACACAATTCTACCTTCAAATATCTGTACTTTTTAAAATGGGAATAGATATATATGAATTCCCTGCTTCGTACCAAAAGGCTTTAATTAGTTCGTTTGCAATCCTTTCCGCTTACGGAATGCTTAAATACACAGGGATGTTATCATTGGTAGCTGGATTCATTGCTATTGTCCCTGTGGTGTATCTATTCGTTGTGTACTATGCAATTGCTATCGTCTACTCGTGCACATGCGCCCTCCGTGAGGAATGGAAACTGGAGGTTGCTGTTGTCGGCGTGACTAACAGAAGGCTGAGAAAATTGAGGTCACTCCACGTTGCATCTATTCAACCTCTAAAAGTGGGTCTGTTTGGAGGAAGTTACTATGTGGACAAGTCGATGATAATGACAATGGCTCATACTCTTCTCGAGTCGCTTGTGGACACACTTATGGTCTGCCCTTAGAATATCCAATAGGAAAACGTGTATATGAAACATATGTGGGGTAAACACGTAATCACTATATTTTGTCTAATTTAGGCTGCTAGCTGGATATATATCGTCTGTGAAGAACCAAAATGATCCATATCCAATTTAAGCTACAATCAAAATGAGCTATGTCATAAAATCAAAATAAAAAACATGCGTAAAATATTAATTAGAAGTTTTTGAAAAGTTTAAATGTACTATTTTCATGTTTTTCAACAATTTAAAATGTCCTATTTGCATGTTTTGAAAAAGGTGCAAAATTTTCTAATTCCATGTTTTTGAAAAGGTGCAAAATGTTCTAATTCCATGTTTTTGAAAAGGTGCAAAATGTTCTAATTCCATGTTTTTGAAAAGTGCAAAATGTTCTATTTACTTTTTTTTTGAAAAGGTGCAAAATGTTCTATTTACATATTTTTTAAAAGTTCAAAATGTTCTATTTACATATTTTTTAAAAGTTCAAAATGTTCTATTTACATATTTTTTAAAAGTTCAAAATGTTCTATTTACATATTTTTTAAAAGTTCAAAATGTTCTATTTACATATTTTTTAAAAGTTCAAAATGTTCTATTTAGATGCTCTCAAGACATATTTGAATATTTTTGTAGAAAGTTGTTATTGTTTTAGACTGAAAATAGATATGGGTCATTTTGGTTCTTCAGAGACTATATGTTATTTTTTGTGTTATAATTAGAGGTCCCCTTGCTAAAATCTTGGGCGACCACCTATTTGCAGTCTATCAAATTATACTGGCTTCGCATTTTGCATAAGTTTAAAAGGTTAATTTTGTAACTTGTATGTTGGCTAATTGATTGATTTGTGTTCATATATAGAATGTACTGCCTCCTTCCTAATACTATATAGTCGGGAGACTTTTTGAATATTTCTTATTCTATTATGCTGTGTTACTCGAAGCTATAAAGTTAACGTTACAGTTGACACATTATATTTATTGTGAATTTAAGTTGCTACGTTTTATCCGTGAAACAATATATAAGCCAACTACGTTCGTCGTTATGTTTTTCGTCAGTTTAGTAAATAACTGTAGTGGGTTTGTAATTGCCGACTTTATATAATTTAGTGTTGAACAAGTACAACTGGACTTGAGGGTCGATAATTATGGCATAATATATATAAATAGTATAACATGTGTGTCGCTGTAATACTGCTCCGTGCGTACTACTCAAACAAATATTATTGGTCAGTTATTTTAATTGTATTTTAATTTGTGGTATCTCGTAGTTCTACGACTAATCGTATATTATTGTGTTATGGTATATGCATAATATTATTTCATTAATAATTTTCTACTTGTTTTTGATTCAATGTCAATATATATATATATATATATCAACCAGGCCGACATTATTATTTAAACTCACAAAATAATCACTGGACTCACGACATGGTACATAGCAATATATAATTATTTTATGCTTATATGCTACTATTAAGAAAATCTGTATCATTATGAATTTGTAAATAATACTGATAACAATAATAAAAATAAAACCATAATTCATGCAAATATAATGTGAGTTCTTATGACATCGCAGTGTTATATTATAACAAGATGGTCATTTTTTATTACTCAAAATAACACAATAGATATTGTAGTTTCGTATTCTTCACCTTTACATTATTTTTAAGATAAGCTAAAACACTAACTATATAAAGGTATTCTACAGGAATTCAGTATTGTAAATTGCATTTATTTGTATGTACAAAAAAGCTATTGTACTAATATATTAATTTTTGTTTTTTGAAACTGTAGAAAATCACACGCTCTGGAAGGAATGAATACTGAAACTCTATGCTTCAAAGTACATAATGTATGACGTATGATGCGCTCATATTTGGTTATACAAACAGAGATAATTAAATCCGCTGCTGATCCTTGATGAAAATTGGAATTGAGCGCGCAAAATTTCCTCTGCATCAGGGAAGCACTGGGTAATTATTAAAGCGCAGCTGAAGCGTTATGGTTTCGGTCGTCATCGTTGAAAAGGATCCGGAAAGTCCTGCGCGCGCATCATTGGAGAGTCGTGCGCGGTTCAAAAATATTATTTCAAAGACAACCTTGAACTTTGCATATATTGTAAAGCGGGAAGTTGCAAATTACATTGTTTTGTGCGAATTTTATTTTAGTTATGTGGCTAATGTCTATAGTGGCGAGATGACTATAGCAAATGAATCTATAGTCTATAGTCAAGTCACAATAATCTTCTAGCGGAATACTAACGTAACGTGGACATACTCAATTTTGAATATCCCGGGAGCCCAACTAAATCTTCACTTTTATCCCAAAGTTGTGCGCACTGCGCTACGTCAAATTTATTATACGCATCGTCCCATCTCCCTAAAAATCTGTACATCCTTCCATTATCGTTCTCGACAGATTTTGCGAGAGCGCAGTACAAAATAGTTTCACAACCCTGTAACATACAAAATTGTGTTTAGATTTCAAATATGAGAGTATCACTGCAGATAATTAATTATTAAATGTAGCCACAAAAAATAAAATCAAACTTACGCGATCAATCTCGAAGCCAGCAAGAAATAACGAAAACCTGCTCACTAAACCCTTGTACCATGGCTCACCGCGGAAAAAGTTTGAGTTGACAAGTCCGGGACAAATAGCATAGCAGTTGATCCCCTCCACCCCTGCATCCCCCAAGCGTTTCCCTAGTTCTTTAATAAACATTGCATTTGCTAGTTTTGAATTTGAGTAGGGGGTGTAGCTTAGAAATCCAAAGGACTGACGCTCTAACATTATGTCGTCCACATTCAGGCGCGCCAAGTAGAACATCGACGAACTCACGGAGACGATTCTGCGTAAACGAAAATTTATTTTGGCATTTCATTACTATGCAGCAAGCCTTGGCAATCAGGAAATTCAGGAAAAAACAGGAAGTGCCGTTTTGACTGTGACTAGCTTGTGGAATTCAATATAGGCATATTAAAGAACCCGATTTCGAAAAAAAAAATAAAAAATCAGGAAAATCAGGAAAATTTTGAAAAATCAGGAAAATCAGGAAAATTTTGAAAAATCAGGAAAAATCAGGAAATACCAGGAAATTTTTAAATTTTCAAAGTTTATGGCGTGTTTTAGCTTCTAATTTCACTAAATTTAAAATAAAAATAAAAATGAATTAAAGTATTTCATTTAGGCCTTTTGAAACAATGCTACATTTCTTAAGTATGAAGACAGGCTTTCAAAAAATTATCCTTGTTTAAAAATTATTTTTAAATCCGGTAAAAAACAGGAAAATTGGGTTAAAAACCAGGAAAAATCACGAAAATTAGCCCTAAGAAACAGGAAAAAGCAGGAAATTTTGAGTAGAAAATCAGGAAATACCCGGAAATTTTAAAAATCAAAATCAGGAATTTTTTTTTCATTTTGGGGAAACTTGCCAGGGCTTGCTATGCAGTCTAATACCCAGGGCCGGATAATGTGGCCAGCGCAGGCAGCCCCTCCTGCCTGAATTTTCAAAAAACCTTGTAAATGGAACATTTTGCAATTTTTATAAATATGTAAAAAACAATATTTTGACTTTTCAAAAACATGCAAAATAAATTTTTTTGTACATTTCAAAAACACGGAAATAAAAACTTTTCCACTTTTCTCGAAACATGTAAATAGAAAATTTTGCACTTTTCGAAAAACACGTAAATAGAACATTTTGCACTTTTCAAAACCATGTAAATAGAACATTTTACATTACTAAAGAAAAACATCAATACAATCAAAAATAGTGGTTTTTGTATGGAAACAAATTGCTGCCTAAAATCAATTCTTTCGTCCGGCTCTGCTAATACCTTGCCATTTTGTAGTACATATTTATGTGGTCAAGTACAGAAATACTCATTTAAGAAAATTCGTACCGCGCTTTTCCCGCCTTTTTCAAATGGTCCAAGAGGAGAAGCGTGAGAAGGAAGGGTCCTAAATGATTCACTCCAATATTACTCTCAAATCCATCTTTAGTAGTTTTTCGTTCCGAACTTGTAAGTCCCGCATTATTTACTAGAATATCGATGTGTGGGAATTTGCACTTAATGACACCTGCAAAACTTCTTACAGAGTTCAAGTCGCCCAAGTCTAGCTCAAATATTTCCTACGAAATAAAAAACATTCAATGCTGCATTTCATTTGTGCACTACTTTGTTAAGAATATTTAAATAAATAATTATTTTTATTAATTACTAACCAGATTAGCATTCGGGACTTGTTTAATAATATCCTCCCTCGCTTCGTTAGCCCGATTAGTGTCACGACACGCCATAACAATTGTAGCCCCTCGTCGTGCCAATTCCAGCGCTGTCTGCTTCCCAATCCCTGAATTAGACCCGGTTACAATCACAATTTTTCCCTTCACATTTTGCTCCGTGTCAGTTTTGCCAAAGAATTCAGCTCGTCGAGTATTATGATTCGGTTTCTGACGAATGTAGTCCCATCCCATTTGTGTCATGGAGAGCATTTTGCCGTCTTGTTTTGTGTATGACAGTTCCTTTTAAAGTAAAATCCCAGTAAATTATTATAATAAAAAAAACTTTAAAGTCTATAATATAATTCACATTTTAAAGGCAGTTTAAAGGTTGCTTATAAATGCATACTATAACTATATAACTAACATACTTTGTGTTGTCATTGCGTATGTATAATTTAAATTGAAAAATGAACGCAAATAAAACCCAGCATAAATAAATAAATAAATAAATACTAAAAAAAGTGCACATATATAACAATATATTATGCAAGTTCATCCTAGAACTTGGAGTGTGCATGGAAATAAGCGAATTGATTGATTCGATCCGAAACCATTTAGATTACATCAAGTCATTTCCGTTTCCCTCGCCGAGGAGAGTGAAGGGGTGTCACACTTGAGAAAGAAGAAAATTCAAGAGCTTGAAGTGAAAAGTATTTAAGTAGACATCTAGACTTGTCATCGCTCATCGTTTCGTTCTCGTTAACATTAATTTAAATTTTTGCACACTTGAATTTATTATGCAAAAAATAAAAAAAAAAAATAGAATAAAACAAAAGGCAATAATAATGCAAGGTAAAAAAGGTATGGAATTATGGAATGAAATGATGATAAATGTGAATTAAATACGTTTTATATGACCATTATTGTCACTGTCGATCAGATCACGTCCGCAAAAATCTGCCGTCACAATCCTTGCTTTGTGAGTTTCGTAATCGTAATCTATACAAGAGTGGAGGTATGCTGCATGTTATATCATCCCTATAGACATGAATATAGTGTGATAATTAGCTTATAGTGGATTTGACTTGCATGATACATATCTACTGTTATAATAATTACTCTGATTAAATTTATAGAAAACCAGACCAGAACTCGGAGCCGTCACAGCCCCAGTGGGGGTAATTATCATTAGGGCAAAAATTTTTGAGACAAAAAACAGATGACGAAACGCTATGATGAGGCTCAGACTGAGGCTAAAGTGGCTGGAGCTTTATAACGTAAAGCAGATGCAACTTATTATAATATAATATATTTGTCGTTAACTCATAGGACAGTCCAACTCATTAAATTCCTTATGACGTGACAATGATTATTATTGGAGAACCGCGACGATATATGATATGACAAACTGTGTGATGCTGAGTCTCTCAAGTCTGAGCTGAGTCTGTGATGTGATGTGGTGACAGGAGGAGGATACTTCAGAATGAAGTACTTACAAGTAAGTACACTTACATCAACAATATACTAAATTATGTGAATAGGTAGAAATAACAATTGTGTAGACGGGAGGTTTAACTTTAACTTACTGTGCCTACTGCGTAAGAAACTGAAAAAACTTTTGCTGCATAAAATTAAGGGCCGGACACAAATGAAGCTAGCAAACTTAAGCATATTTTGGGGCCCACCCACCTCCAGCGTCACCCTCTGAAGCCTAACATAAAAAACGACAATGATAGGGTGTTATTTATTTGCAGCTGACCCACCCTCAAAGTTGGTGGCACCATGTATGTCCGACCCTTTATCAGCTGTATTAAATGAAAGAGTTTGAATTTCCCGCTCAAATATTTTTGAAACACAAAAGTTGATATTTTGCCCGGATACTCATAAAATTTCGATACAAGTAAAACATAATTAGAACGGCAATGATTAGCAGAATCTAATTATGATCGAGTTCACAGCGTGTTATTTCAACAATTTTCGAATAAAATGGAAAAACCGATTTTTTTCTCGAAAAATCGTTATAAAAAGTGTTATTTGGGCCAGAAGTAAATAAACAAAAATCGGATTCTTATTTTTTTAAGGGCTTTAAAATGAGCTATCACTCAACAAAATCGCTCAAGTAATTCAAAATTGCTACACAATCTATCTAAATTATGTAAATAGGTAGAAAAAAATAAAATTCTGTCAAATTACTTTAAACTATAGAAAAAATCTCAATGTCAAATCTGCAGGGCCGGACGAATGAATTGCTTTTAGGCAGCACTTTGTTTCCATGTACAAAAACCATCATTTTGATTTTATTGATTTGTTTCTTTGGTAAAGCAAAATTTTGTATTTCTTGTTTTAGAAAAGTGGAAAATGTTCTTTTTACTTGATTCAGAAAAGTGCTCAATGTTCTATTTACATGTTGTGAGAAAAGTGGAAAATGTTTTATTTTCATGTTTTTAAAATGTACAAAACAAATTTATTTGAATGTAGTTGAAATGTACAAAAACAATTTATTTGAATGTGTTTGACAATTCAAAAAATTCTTTTTACATACTTTTTGAAACTGCAAAATGTTTCATTTTTACATGTGTTGAGAAAAGTGTTAAAATGTTTTATTTCCATGTTTTTAAAATGTACAAAACAAATTTATTTGAATGTTTTTGAAAATTTAAAATATTCTTTCTACGTATTTTTACAAACTGCAAAATGTTTCATTTACATGTTTTTTGAAAATTCAGGCAGTTAGGGCTTCCTGAGCTCGCCGCAATATCCAGCCTTGCAAATCTGTACACTGTACTGTGACAAGAAAAATTCAAAATTCCGAAATAGAAATAATTATTACCTGTATAATTTAAGCAGCACAGAATTGTATTAAATTATTATCTGTATTATTTATTGTAGCACAGGGCACAACGGACGAGATACGTCCACTTCAACTTGAACTTGAACTAACTGCCGTGGTAGATTTACTTCTTGGCAGTCGCCTTTCTGTGCCTCTCTGTATGATATGGTATGATAGGAGTATGGGAGGTGTTGAATGTGTAAACTTTCAAGTAGAATGTAGAATACCATGGGTAGTTGATGGGTTTAACAGAAAAAACTTTAGATACACTATGCAGAAGATGCATATAATTATAATGGGAACAGCTTTCTCTACATTTTTATAGCCTTGATGACCGGTATTATTGTGTATGTTGGGTCTTGGGTCGTTGGGTGCGTGTTTGTGTGTGTTGAATTGACAAAACTGCCGTAAGCTACATTAAGCTACATATATTATGTATTTCACTGTTTTTATCGTTATCGTTTCGCTTCAAACTTTCGAGTTTTCGACTTCCACAATTTATTCACCTACCCCCAAGTATGTTCAATCCTGTAAGTTTGTTTGACCTTCAAAAAGAAGATTGCATCCCCAGGGATCCCCAGGGGAATGTGGGGATGCATGCATAATGTATGTTATTAAGGAGCGGTATGGTGTATCTAGAGTATCTACACAGAAGAGGTGGATGGGTATGGGAACTACTGCATATTTTGCTTTTAATTTTTCCACTTTTTATGCCTGTCAAGATTGAGTTGTCCACTGTGCTTATCTGCTATATAGATATATTGTTGCCGCATTTTAACATATGTTAGATTTTCCAGTTAGATATTATAGTGTGTCCTTCGTTTCTGTTATAATGCGTGAGTACCAGACTGCACTTGAGGTTTAGGGGCCGCTCATATATTACGTAAAGCAACTATAGTAGGAAATCTAGGAGTTGAAAGTGTCAAGCCATCCCATTTAGTTAAATACTTTTATCTAACGATAATATAGCAATGGTTACATAAAACAGGAATGAAAAGAAAGGAGGGGGGGGGGGGGTGGTGGACGATGTTTTGCTATGAAGTAGTATATGAACGGCCCCTTGAAAGAAATACTCCAGTTGGCGTGATGTAATGTAATACAGATAAAGGGAATTATTGTATATTTATTGATTAATTATTTTATCGAAATTGATTTTATTAACGCAATGGACAAACCAGAATTTTTTCTACTGAAGGGTCGTGCACATACTACGCCTACGTCAGCGCTCATTAGGATTTAGGATGGGGGGCTGAAAAGAACAAGTAAGAATTCATCCCAACAGTTAAACAAGTTCATTTATAATAGCTTTATTTTCATATACATTTTCAGATCCGCTATCATACACAATGACATACGGCAATCCGATTTATTTACAGTTGAAATAAACGTTTTTGTTAGCCACTTACACACAATGTAAAGTACATTTTTAACTACAATCATGGAAGCTCTAAGGGAATTAAACTAAATACCCGTATTATTTAACGGAGTAGTTATAGTACGGGAAGGCAATTTCAAACTAACACACATTTTTGGTTCCCACGTATGTAACAATAGACAGCATATTAATCTTAAAGTATGCAAATTTAGTGTATTTGCGAATCCGTGACTGTGTGAAAAATGCTTGAGTAAGTTGTTTATTATAGTGGAAAAATAGATTTAGATACGGATATTACAAAGTACATTTCTTCTGTTATGCATTAGGGCCTATGTAGATATAGAAATTTCATAAAAAAGCATATCCCATTTATACTGCATTTTTGTTGACATTTCTGTTTAGATAGTCATACATGCATTATAGCTGCATTAAATTATTTTACATTATTTTTCATGACTACGTCAAAAACGTTTAAGTACTAGAGTTCTAAGGGAAGCCCTGTCCACAAACTATTACTGTACACTGCAATAATTAATTATTTTTGTCACTTAATAAATATCAAAACTAATTACCAGGGCCTGACAAAGGAATTTGCTTTTAGGAAGCGATTTGTTTCCATACAAAAAGCATCATTTTTATTTTATTTATGATTTTGTTTCTTTGATAAAGCAAATTGTTGTATTTAAAATTTACATGTTGAAGAAAAGTAGTTATAAATGTTCTGTTTACTTGATTCAGAAAAGTGCTCAATGCTCTATTTACATGTTTTTAGAAAAGTTGAAAATGTTTTATTTGCATGTTTTTGAAATGTACAAAACATTCTTTTTACATATTTTTGAAAACACCAAAATGTTCCATTTATATATTTTTTGAAAATTCAAGCATCTGCCTGTGCTGGCCTCATTATCTGTCTCCGTTAAATTAATACTAAATAATAATAAATATTCATTGGGTCGATTTAACCGAAGTTCATACAACCAGACTCAACCAGTCACTGTGGGTGAGGAAATATGAGGCTACCGCGTTAGATCGTCTCGGTCTTTGTACCCTTTCACCTATCCCCGTCCCCTCCTCCACAGTAAAGGAGTCTCATTCCCTAGGCCCCTACAGTAAATAGTGGTCACTAAGGAGCACCGAAGGAGATTGGGTTTCAATCAACCATCCAGTGACGTTTACCGTACAACACAGAGCCGTAAACGATTAGCAGTGGCCGAGGATCGAAGCCGGGTCTGAGACTGTAAATTTCGTTACAGTCTGCAGTCCTAACCGCTCACCCAAGCACGCTTGCTTTACATAATATATTGCCAATTTGAAATACTTGACCGAATTAAATGCGTGGTATATCATTTGGAAGCTTTTGAAAAACAATTTGTGCTCACTTCTGGCCCATGCATAAAACACTTTTTAGTGGGAATTTAAAAAAACAGTTTTTCAGCGCTATATGAAAGAAAATGAAGTGTTTACGTATTCGATTTTCAATGTCTATTACACGCGCACGTAAATTCATTTCAAAACTGCCTCCGCATGCTTCAATTTTTGGTACATATTTGTACAGTTTTCAATTAAAGTTGAATTAATGGAATTTAAATAATAAAAATACAAGGTTTAGTTATGACACACAATGTGAAATAATTGGGCAACAATAATAATTGAATTATAAATTACTGCGTACGTCAGTACGTCACTCACTAAAATTCCACAATGTTTCTTGATTAAAAACATATTAATTATACAAGTTTAAATGGATGGCACGAGGAACTACAGTCGGACCTCGGACGAACCGTTAGGAAATATGAACCACAATAATTTTTAAATTGCAAAAATCCTGAAGAAAAGCCTGTAAAAACAAAAATAATGTCAATATTTAATTGCATCAAAAATTCTCATTGTGAAAACATCTTTCGTAAGTAAATCTATTCTGCACGTACTTTAAACAGTTGGCGAATTAAATCTATATTTTCGAATACGCCCCTTTATTTACGGAGTGTGCTTTTAAATTAAACTTGTGATATATAATAATTACATACCTATATGGATTTAGAATAAAAATTGTACGTAGTACATTACTTTACAGTCTTCTGGGTAGGCTGGTACTGGTTAACTTGACTTACTGTCGAACGGGCTACTGTCAAAAGACGAGCGACTTTTTTAGTTTCCCGTGTAGCCCAATTCTTTCTCATCAAAAATACATCCGAGTTTTCACAGCTAATAAACTTGGAAGCTTCAATCAAAAAATTTCAAAATGATTCTACTTCGAGAAATGGAGGTGTTAGGCACAATAATAAATTTCGGCTACGCCTGCGGTTTCCATCCTTACAAGTGGAATCACCAATTAAGGAAGATGAGCTACAATCCTTCGCGACGGCGAGTGGCATTATTTGTCTTTGACCTCGTGTCACTTCTCTGCTACCAAATTTTCCTCATTGTCCGCTCACTCCAAGCCATTCAGAGTGACAATATGGGGCTGAACAGTAAAATCACTGTCGTGTATAAACTCGTCGCTTTTGTCCTCATAAATTCCAATCACGTCGTCACCATTATGAACTACGGCCATCTCCAGTCACTCGTTAACAATGTTGTCAAACTGTCCAAGTCATTTGCAACTTTGCTGGACTCAAATCGTCGAAATCAGTCGAGCTCGAAAGGAAAACCCGGTTCTCCAGTGGCTCGCTTCATGAAGCTCATGGCGCTCTTCGCGGCATTTTCAAGCGTCACAAGCGCGCTCAAATGTCTCAAAGCGCCAGAGTCACTCGATGTCTTAACTTCAATAGCGCCGAATCCGAAGACTCTCCCTCTGCCGGTGAAGATAGTGATTGCCTTCGGCCAGATGTACGTAAGCGGCTTTACATTGTATTTTGGAGCGTTCTACCCCTCCATATGTATGTTCTACATTCACTCTGTCAAGGGGATGATGTCAAATTTAGCCACATTGACGCATGCGTATGGGACTCAAGATGGGAACGTGGCTAAAAAATACAACCAGCTCCAAATCGTACAGTCTCACTATGATGGGAAATTCTCGCTTTGGACCCTCAGCTGGCTCGTACTGTACCTTTGGGGTATCATTCTGAATGCTTTCCAAGCAGTTGTATTTGGGAGCCCACGCTCCTTTCTGATGGCAGTCATGAGCACGACTGCGCTTTTGTATGTATTTGAGAAAGTTGGGAAGGTCCATCAATTCTCTGATGAATTGTTGAGAAGTTTTTCGGAGGTGAGATCAGATGTCGCAGGGACTACTGGTGGTGGAGGATTATGGTTTGCAAAGGTTCAGAAAGCATTTCGACCACTGAATGTGAAAATTGGCTCAGTCTGCTGTGCAGATCAAATGGTGGTTCTGACTCTTTTAGGAATTATTGTTGAAAGCACTGTTAATATGATTGTTACTTTTAGAGCTTAAACTATCGTGTGTAATTTTTTTTAAAGAATTCAACAAATACATATTGCTTTGTTTTTATATTACATATCTTATGTGAAGAACCAAAATGACCCATTTCCATTTCTAGCTTTAAAAAAATATGTAATATCTATTTGTTTGTTGCCAAGATAAAATATTTGTAACTAATAAAAAATAAAATAATAATGCACTACAAAAAAATGTTTTTTTAAAAATAATAATAATAAATTAATTTAATAATTATTATTATATTCATATTATTATTATTTTAAAATAAATCATTTTCTGGATTTAATTCTTAAGTTTCAATCTAATTCACCGCTTAGTAGAGATTAAAGCAGAAATTTTATGTTTGAATATTAGAAAAATTAAACTTTTGAAAGAATATTATTTTTACACCACGAAAATAATTAGTATTTTCAACATAAATAAATTTTGAAAATTTTGAATCTTACAAAATAGTAAGCAACTACATGTCACAGTATGGCAGCATCAGTCAGATTTAGTCCCATCCCAAGCAATGCACTGTGTGATTTAATGTCAAAGGGCCGATTTTAATTTTCAATTCAACAATAGGCCAACAAAATAATACGTTAAATTACGTTATTACTATTACTAACTAACATTATCTAGTTTAATAATTTTATTGAGGTTAAGGGAATAATGGCGGGAGGAGAAGGAATCGTTTTAATATTCCAGTTCCAGTAAAACCAAAATTACGACACGAACGAAATTCCCATTTCTACTGCTTTAACAAATCTCTTCGAAATCGAAACTATAATCTGTAATTACTCTGTACTATTAGTAACATGTCCACCAAGAATTGGACTTGGGCACTAGCACTAATAATTTGTAGTCCAAGTTTAAAATCAAAACTAAAAATTAACTAGCACCTAGCACCTCCAATGTTATTCAAAATTACAATTTAAACTTTAATTTATTTACGCAATACATACAATACAAACAATCATACTACAGTTACAAATTACAGTGAAAAAAATCTCTAACTCTGTACGTACAATAATAACATTTTTAAAATAATTTTAAATCACGCCTTAATCTCATCACCAAAGCCATACCAATTTCATACAGGCCATTCAAAGTAACCAACAAGACGCATGCGCATTACCGTAACTGTAACCTTAACCGTCTACGCCACCTGGCGCCAAACTCAAAATTTCAAAAATAAAATGAAAACGATAACTCAGGACTGTAAGGACAAGTCAAATAAAATAATAACTTGAACTACACAGCACTTTAGCAGTGAGGAAGAAGGAGAAGAATGACCACTCGTGTCCATCCACAATCTGACGGTGGAGAGGATGTTACAAATATTCAAGATGGCGGCGGCCGTTCTTCTAAGGAACACGAAGTTCTCAGTAGAAACCACAGCCTACAGCAAGATGGCTTGGATGATGATGATGTGGACATGGATGTTGAGACAGATGGCGCTAAGCGATCAAAATCCACAACAAAACTACCACCACAACCACCACCACCACCACCAGAGGGCGATGTAGCTCAGCCACACAAAAGTTATGCCGCCGTTTTATTTTTTCAAAATTTTATAGGTATCTTCACACTGATTGCTATTATAGCTGCACTGAGTGTCGGCCTCATTTTGAAGAGTGCAATACAGGAAAGGGGCTACTGGACCATGCGCAGAATGTCCTATGTTCAATTTGTTGGGGAGCTCTTTGTGAATATGTTGCACTGTATGATTATCCCTCTCATCACGTCTACGATGATCGCTGCCATTGGCTCTATGGATATGAAAGTTGGGAGATTTATTGCTTTTAGAGGATTTGCACTATTTGCAGTGACGACACTGATTTCGATTTTAATTGGGCTCCTCTTGGCTTACTTCTTGGGGCCTGGGAGACAAGGAACTAAAACAGAGTACTGCAAAACAAGTCCAGCTACTTTGCGGAGTATGTCACTTAGGCGAAGCAGCAGTAGTCTCATGGACTATGTGGATCATCATCATGGGACTAATGACAATGACAATGGTATGAGTGATCATAATGTACTTGACTGGGAAATATTGAGTGAGAATGGGAATGGTAATAATTATGGAGGAGGGCCAGGAGGATCTTTTTTGAAGACAGGGGAAAATGCAGGACTTGGATTTGGACGACAGGTTAGGAGTAATGTGAGTGGGAGTATTGCTTGGACACCTTGTTTACCCTATTTTGAGAATTTGAGGTGTCAGCTGTCAAAGGACATACTTTTGGATACTGTGAGGTAATTTGAACTTTAGTCTAGTAGTAGTAGTATAACATAGTAGTATACGGTATATACCGTATACTACTATTCGTATTCATATTCACTCACATTATTATAGAAATTATTATGGTAAACTTTAATATCATTTTTGTGTAACTAGAACATTTTACTTTTGTGACAAAAAGTGAAATTAGAACGTTTTTCTTTGCATTTTTCCAAATATTGTAATTATTATTTTATTTATCTTGTCGGACCAAGAAAGTAATTTTATGACTTTTCGCATTTAACAAAAAGTGTTATAGAATATTTTTGCATTTTTTCAAAACAGTGTAATTTGACATTTTTGCATTTTTCAAAACAGTGTAATTATTAGAAACTTTTGCATTTAACAAAAACATGTAATTAGAACTATTTGCACTTTTCAAAACAGTGTATGTAATTTGAACCTTTTGCATTTAACGATAAAGTTTAATTAGAATATTTTTGCATTTTTTAAAACAGTGTAATCAGAACTATTTGCACTTTTCAAAACAGTGGGATTTGAACTTTTTGCATTTAACGAAAAAGTGTAATTAGAACTATTTGCACTTTTCAAAACACTGTAATTAGAACTATTTGCACTTTTTAAAACAGTGTTATTAGAACTATTTGCATTTTTCAAAACAGTGTAATTAGAACTATTTGCACTTTTTAAAACAGTGTTATTAGAACTATTTGCATTTTTCAAAAAAGTGTAATTAGAACTATTTGCACTTTTCAAAACACTGTAATTAGAACTATTTGCACTTTTTAAAACAGTGTTATTAGAACTATTTGCATTTTTCAAAACAGTGTAATTAGAACTATTTTCACTTTTTAAAACAGTGTTATGTATTAGAACTATTTGCATTTTTTAAAACAGCGTAATTAGAACTATTTACACTTTTCAAAACAGTGTAATTAGAACTATTTGCACTTTTCAAAACAGTGTAGTTAAAACTACTTGCACTTTTCAAACCAGTGTACTTAGCTAGAACCTTTTCCATTTTTCAAAAAAAAATATGTAATTATAGAGTCTTGCACCTTGAGTAAAAATCATTATTACAACATTTTGCGCATATCTTAAACTCTGTAAATAGAGCTTCAGATATTGATAGTATAGAGATTGCAGAATTTTGTACGTTTGCCGAAAACGCTAATTAGAACCTTTTGGACGCGTTATAAATTTTAAATTCTATAATGAAATACAACGCTGTTTGCTCCTTTAAAAAAAACTACGTAATTATAGAGTATTTTAGAACTTAAAAAAGCCATTTCAATACTACAATTTGCTACTTTTGTACTTTATAACGCATTAACGTTATGTATATCATTATCGTTGGAATATAATGGAATAATTGTATTTTTTATTATTATTCGCTTGTACACTTTCTAGAGCTTTATTCCCTCCAAATATCGTGGAAGCTTCACTGGAACATGTAAGTTAAATAACATCTTTTGAATTTTTATTCTTTGTAGTACAAAAATTTACATAGTTACTAATAGTCATTTAAAAAAATCCATTTGTAATTTTATACTCCTCTCTTATTATCTCCATTATACGTCACATGTATAAGAATTGGTATTAAAATTTAAAATTGTATTTTGTTTTGTACTAGATAAGCACTATCCCGGATTTCGAAGCACCTAATTCAAAATCAGTAAAGGCATACAAGAACTGTGAAACATATCGAGACAGTAGTGAGTATTTCTACCTTTTTAAAAAAAAATATTTTAAAATTCTAATATTATATTTGGTGTAGAAATGTTGACATTCGTATCTTTCCAAAAATTAGAAAAACCAAAATCCCATCTTATTATGCTTAAATAATTTTAGATAAGAGGTACGGTTTTGCTTTAAAAACGTTTTTTTGGAAGGATACGCGAATTTGTTTCTACATCGAATCCACACCGACTTTTCGCAATTAATAATTTCTGAATTCTTTGGTTTTTTTTTGTAATTATTAATACATTCCCCTATTTCTTTTCCGCCTTATGTTGAATGAAAAGAGGACAAAAATGCAGAGATTGAAGACTACGGCTTGAAGAAAGTCAACTTGGATGGGACAAACATTATAGGGCTAATAATATTTTCGGTTGTACTCGGGATAGCAGCCCTAAATGCGGGAGACATTGGACTCCCACTCATGAATTTCTTTATAAGTTTCTCCAAAGTGACGTACAAAATGACCTACTGGGTTATTTGGTAAGGTTTGTTTTCTTTCTTTTCCTTTTGTTTTGGTTTTGGTTGTAAGATCAAAACCTATTCACAAGTGAGAAGTGATACAAAAATGTTTTTATTTTTATTTTTGTATTTTTATTTTCTGACAGTATTTCCCCCATCGGTATATTTTCTTTGGTCCTGGGACATTTTCTTAGAACTCCAGATATGGGCTCATTCTTGCTTTCGTTATTATTTTACTTTGGAACGGTTATTCTTGGACTATTAATTCATTCTGTGATTATTTTACCATTATTGTACATTATTTTAACACGAAAATCACCTATTCGCTTGTATAAGGATTGTCGGAGAGCCATTTTGACTTCTTTGCAAACAGCTTCAAGGTACTATATCGTCTGTAAAGAATCAAAATGACCCATATCCAATTTATGCTAGAATCAAAATGAGCTATGTCATAAAAACAAAATAAGAAACATGCGTAAAATGGTAATTAGGATTTTTTGAGAAGTGTAAAATGTTCTATTTTCATTTTTTTGAAAAGAGTAAAATGTTCTATTTACGTGTTTTTAGAAAGTGTAAAATGTTCTATTTACATGGTTTTGAAAAGTGTAAAATGTTCCATTTACGTGTTTTTGGAAAGTGTAAAATGTTCTATTTACATATTTTTGAAAAGGTGCAAAATGTTCTATTTACATGTTTTTGAAAAGGTGCAAAATGTTCTATTTACATATTTTTGAAACGTGTAAGATATTCTAGTTACATGTTTTTAAAAAGTGCAAAATGTCATATTTACATATTTTTGAAAAGTGCAGAATGTTTTATTTATGTTTTAAAAAAGTGCAAAATGTCCTATTTAATTGCTTTCAAGAAATGTTTAAATATTTTTGTATATAGTGGATATTTTTTTAGCCACAAATGGATGTGGGTCATTTGGTTCCTTACAGACAACATATATATTTTCCACTATAAAACTATAATTATTATTATTACACTCATAAATAGTCCATCTGTGCCCTACAAATTATTGTAAACAAAATTTATGAAGTTTTGAGTAGCTAGTTAAAATTAGCGTGTAGCTATAATATATAGCAATACGAATTTAGAAAAATAATTTACCCAGACCGGACATCGGATCGGACCGTTGAATATCAAGAGTTCCACTGCACTCAAAATTTAATGTACTATAGTAATATCAATACAGATTTCTTTAAATATTTCATGTGACTGTGTTGCGCGTTGAATTGTAGTGCTGCAACAATCCCAACTTCGATGCGATGCTTAGAAGAAAACGCCAAAATAGACTCGCGCGTCCTCCGGTTTCTGATTCCATCAGGCGGTGAAATTAATTTCAATGGACATGGACTTTTTGAAATTGTGACAGTGATTTACATTGCACAGATACATGGTCTACATTTAGGTATTGCAGACTGCACCGTCCTTGTTATTATGTCTTTTGTGGCAAGCATTGGAACGGTTGGAATTCCTTCTGGTGGACTTTTTACATTGACCATTGTTTTAAATTCTATGGGTATCGAGTCTACTGATATTTCTATTATTCTACTTGTCGAATTTATACTGTGAGTTTATTTTCATTCACATTTTAAAAAACGCTTCAAATACATATTGTCTGTGAAGAACCAATATAACCCACACCCAAAATTTAATCTACAATCAAAATGAGCTATGTCATAAAAACAAAATGAAAAACAGGCATAAAATGTAAATTAGGAGTTTTTGAAAAGTGTAAGATGGTCTATTTGCATGTTTTTGAAGGTGCAAAATATTCTATTTACGCATGTTTTTTAAAAGTGTGAAATGGTCTATTTGCATGTTTTTGAAGGTGCATAATATTTTATTTACGCATGTTTTTTAAAAGTGTGAAATGGTCTATTTGCATGTTTTTGAAGGTGCATAATATTTTATTTACGCATGTTTTTTAAAAGTGTGAAATGGTCTATTTGCATGTTTTTGAAGGTGCAAAATATTCTATTTACGCATGTTTTTGAAAAGTGTGAAATGTTCTAGGTACATGTTTTTGAAAGTGCAAAATATTAAATTTACGCATGCCTTTGAAAAGTGTGAAATGTTCTATGTATGTACACCAGGTGGAAATAAGTCTGCGTGATGAGGGGTTTTATGAATTCAAGTGTATATAATTCATAAACGGTTCAGAGCAAATAACATGTGAATGTAAATAAATGTAAGTCACTTTATTAGTTATCAGTTGCAATGCATGCAAAAGCTGTAGCTCAACTGGATTTCTAGAAATTAAATAAATGCGAAAATTTAATAAAAAAAATGAGGGAAACAAGTTTGCGTGATTTTGGATTTTTTTAAAACTAAACCTATTTAATATCTGATATGACCTCCCTTTGCGGCCAAAAGCTCCCGAATCATATTCCGAATAGACTTGACTAGCTTTTGTGTGAATTCAGGGATAATTTTCTTTCACCCTTCTTATTTGACAGCGATCAATTCGGTTTTGTTTTTTAGCATAGGTTTAAGCCGAATACCGGATATTTTAATTCGAAATATCCATGTAAACTTCTATAGTCATGGTTGTGGAGATATAAACTAACGTTCCGACTCTGTGGGCAGGAAAACAGCCCTACACGATTACGCTCCCTGAAAAATACAACGAGTTACATACATGATCAAATTATGTTAATGTCGGACTTTTAAAAAGCGTTACACACCTCTTGAGGACCTCATCAATGGATCAATGTTCTTTGGTCCGATGAACTCAAATTCTGTTAATATGGTGTCAAAGGTGTTCAGAGGGTGTGGAAAAGGCCTGGAAAAGCCCTTAAACATGGCGGTGTGACATCTACGGCCAAGCAACGGAGGAGGTGTGTAAGGCCTTTCAAATGTCCTACTTTCACAGAATTTGATCATGTATGTAACTCGTTGCGTTTTTCAGGGAATGTAATGGTGTAGGGCTGTTTTTCTGCCCACAGAGTCGGAACGTTAGTTTATATCTCCACAACCATGACTATAGAAGTTTACATGGAAATTTCGAATTAAAATATCCGGTATTCGGCTTAAACCTATGCTAAAAAACAAAACCGAATTGATCGCTGTCAAATAAGAAGGGTGAAAGAAAATTATCCCTGAATTCAAACAAAAGCTAGTCAAGTCTATTCGGAATATGATTCGGGAGCTTTTGGCCGCAAAGGGAGGTCATATCAGATATTAAATAGGTTTAGTTTTTAAAAAATCCAAAATCACGCAAACTTGTTTCCCTCATTTTTTTTATTAAATTTTCGCATTTATTTAATTTCTAGAAATCCAGTTGAGCTACAGCTTTTGCATGCATTGCAATTGATAACTAATAAAGTGACTTACATTTATTTACATTCACATGTTATTTGCTCTGAACCGTTTATGAATTATATGCACTTGAATTCATAAAACCCCTCATCACGCAGACTTATTTCCACCTGGTGTACATGTTTAAAATTTTTTATTTGCATAATTTGGAAAAGATTAAAATATTCTACATATTTTTAAAGTGTAAAATGTTCTATTTAAATGCTTTCAAGTCATATTTAAATATTTTTTTAGATAGTGGATATATTGTTTGTATCTACAAATGGATATGGGTCATTTTGGTTCTTCACAAACGATATACGAGAAACTATACATCACACATCTTTATCACACCCAGTAGGTTGTTCCCTTGCTTGTTTTAATAAATTGTGTCAACTCTACTTTTTGTAAATTTGCAAATAGTGACCGATTCGCAAGCGTTGCAAATGTAATAGGCGATCTAGTAGTGACAGCCATTACTCACCACTGTAGTACATCAAAATTAGAGGAATTAACACGAGCCGAGGAAGCAGCCCGCACTAGGAAGGAAGTCGTGGAAATTGAAAGACCCAAAGTGCATACGGATGGGGAAGCTCAAACTGATGATGCTTTGTCAGAGATGGGGACTTCAATACAGGATGAATCTGTGTCAGTCAAGGATATGCCATAAATTCAGTGAACCGCATTCATTCCCTTCCAGTTCCACCGACAGTCGTTACCGTTACCAAATCGCTACCGGTATAAAATGCAAGTTTAGTTTTTGTCCGGTTCCGGTTCCGGGTTCCGGTTCCGGTTCCGGTTCAAGTTCCGGTTGTTCACTAAGGCACCATCTCAAAGACTTAGCACATAAGTCTCATATAAGTGCCGAGTGCTCCAAACAAGATATGTTTTGTACGACCAAAAAAAAGCATCAGGAGGCCCACTACTCGGGCGCCAGACAGCTATAGTCGTAGTGTTTCAAGTTCTCAAGTTCCAATAATTCTGATGTACCTAAATAATAATAATTACACAATTAATACGGAATGGGAATACATTGCCTCTTTAAAATTTGAAGATTTTAATTTTTTTTCCATCGCATTGTATTGACTGACGTCGACTTTACCATACTATTACATTACTCATTGCGTGCCATTAAAGATATTTCATAAATTGTATTCTTCTAAAATTATTATCAATGCAAAATGTGATATCTAATGCTGAAACCCGTGAGCAAGAAGTGTTAATAACTTTTACCGAATTTTTGTTTTTATATTTTTTTATATAGTTGAATAAAAACAGTAGAAGTTGATCTGGCGCTAGCTAAACTTTGCTTTATACTCTTCTGTTTTGGCACATAAATAACATTGTAATTTTTTTAATATTTCCAAAATATTAGTAAGTTTGTGTCACTTAAATTCTAATAATTTTTGTATTTTTGTTAATAAAAAATTATTTAAGAAGCAAATAATTTAAACGCTACCGCCGACTACATTAGCAACTTAGCTGTCAGAAGAAAAGCATATTAATGTGCTGCAAATTGTGCAATAATATACTGCAATAAAATAAGCGAAGCCACCAGATTACCAGAATGGCGGAAAAAACTTCTTTTCGCGCTTTGCGTTAAGTTATTGAAAAGCTTAACGTCACTTGAAAATTCATTTATTTAGCATATGAATTAGAAGCTCGTCTTGAAAATGGCATCTAATTCCAAAGTCAAAGTCCTCCCCTCAAAGGAAAAGCTTCCAGACACTGAAAAACAAATTCAGACTGGATCGGTTCCTGCACCTATCCCGGTTCCAGGACAACCAGTACCAGTACCAGTACCAGTACCAGTACCAGCATCTGACCAAACCAAACCCATTGACCCGTCAAAAAAACCACCAGAAAATACATCATCTGCACAACAGCCTCAAAGTAAATCCAGCACATTACCAGCAACCGGAACCGGAACCGGAACCGGACCCGGTTGTCGAAACTCTTTAATCTGGAAAAACATTATAACAATCCTGACAATCCTAGCCATAGGAATTGCCATCCTAGCAGTGTTCCTTATCCGGACCGAGTTAGATCTCGACCGGGACTTTTGGACAAACCGCCATACGTCCTACTTGGCCTTTGTGGGGGAGTTGTTCCTTAATTTACTCCACTGCATGGTCATCCCCCTCATCACCTCCACTATGATTGCCACCATTGGCTCCATGGATATGAAAGTTGGGAAATTCATCCCTGTCCGCGGTTTTGCCCTTTTCACCCTTACTACCCTCCTTTCTATCCTCATAGGGCTTCTCCTTGCAAATATAATTCGTCCTGGGAGTTTTAATATGGAATTCCGGGAAGTATGTGAGGGGCCGCGGACTGTCTACCGGAGTCTTGGGAATGGTCAAGGTCAAGGTCACGATCAAGGCCAAGGTCAAGGTCAAAGTCAAATTAGAAGCGAAGGTCCCCGTCTAGAGTTGAGTGAATATGCAGTAATGAACCCGAGTAAATACGGGCTACAAGGGGTTCGCATGCCTCAATTGGACACCCGCTATCTTTCACTTTACCCAGATCCGGATGTAGTTTCACGAATGGCTGAAGCCGAACCATACCAACAGTATCAGCAGGTGCCTGATGATGGATTTCGACCTCGATTTAGACCAAGTAGTAGTAGTAATAAAACAGCTCGGTCTGGAATCGGGGGGATGAGTTTTGACCAGTTATCAGCCTCTATTAGGAGGGCCATAGAAATTCAAAGCGAGCCTAAGAATATTTTTGACGAGGCTAGCTACCACGGTCGCCATAAAAAACAAAAACATAAAATTGTTAATTATGCACCCCGGCGCTTGCACTACCCACCTGAACCTTTGTATATGGCTGATAGTTCGAATATGGATTTAAGGGAGATAAGTGGAGCGGCTAGGGTGAAACAATTTGAGCAAACGAATCGCAGTAATATGTATAAGGCGGGTAACATCAAGACTCGGGCGTGGAGGCCCTGCATACCGTACGAGGAATATTACAAATGCCAGCTAGAAGAGGACACGATTACTAATCTTATAAGGTAGCAAAATTAAGGATTTTTATTTCTGTGGTTTTACTATTTGTAGCGGGGGCGAGGGGCTTAGAAGGCTTAGAGGGATTAGGGGGGGTAACTTAGAAGGCCTTTCGAGCGAATCACCAATCTAATAAGTTATTACATGTGCATGTAACTGTTGGACATTATTATGATTACTTTTGTTCAGTGCCATTAAAATCATGCAGGATTTGAATAGACACTACAAATGCCAATAAGGCCTATTGCGGAATTCCACGTAACAATTTTGCAAGAAAAATGAATTTAATAGTTTCTTTTTTTTCAGGTCGTTTTTCCCTCAAAACATTGCAGAAGCAACATTAAGAAAAGTTTGTAAATACGTTAAATATTTTACATAATATCGTCGGTGAAGAATCAAAATCACCCATATCCATTTTAAGCTAAAATCAAAATAAGGTATGTGAACATAAACTCTAAATGGAAAAGATGCGAAAACTAGTAGCTACGAGTTTTTAAAAACTGCAAAACGTTCCATTTAGACGTTTTTGAAAATTACAAAACGTTCCATTTAGACGTTTTTGAAAAGTGCAAAACGTTCCATTGAGAAGTGCTTGAAAAGTGCAACACGTTCCATTAAGAAGTTTTTGAAAAGAACAAAACTTTCCATTTTCACGTTTTTGAAAAGTGCAAAACGTTCCATTTAGACGTTTTTGAAAATTACAAAACGTTCCATTTAGACGTTTTTGAAAATTACAAACAGTTCAAATAAGACGTTTTTAAAAAGTGTAAAACGTTCCATTTAGACGTTTTTGAAAATAACAAAACGTTCCATTTAGACGTTTTTGAAAAGTGCAAAACGTTCCATTGAGAAGTTTTTGAAAAGAACAAAACGTTCCATTTAGACGTTTTTGAAAAGTGCAACACGTTCCATTGAGAAGTTTTTGAAAAGAACAAAACTTTCCATTTTCACGTTTTTGAAAAGTGCAAAACGTTCCATTTAGACGTTTTTGAAAATTACAAAACGTTCCATTTAGACGTTTTTGAAAATTACAAACAGTTCAAATAAGACGTTTTTAAAAAGTGTAAAACGTTCCATTTAGACGTTTTTGAAAAGTGCAAAACGTTCCATTGAGAAGTGAGTGAAAAGTGCAACACGTTCTATTGAGACGTTTTTGAAAATCACAAAACTTTCCATTTTCACGTTTTTGAAACGTGCAAAACGTTCTATTGAGACGTTTTTGAAAATTGCAAAACGTTGAATATACATTTTTTTACAGTGCAAAATGTCATATTTGCATTCTTTTGTGATCAAGGCAGATTTGTTTTTTTGTGGATAGTGCTTTTTATAATATGTAGCCTAAATAAAATGGATATGGGTCATTTTGGTTCTTTACTGACGATATTTTTTAAACTTATCAAAAATATACAGTCATTATATTCACTGATGTGAACCTTTTCGAATTTATTTTAGGAAATATATGGAAAAATACAGTAACTATTAAAATTTACCATATATTTGTTTTTAGACTGGCCAAGTAGTCCCGGATTTTACCAAGTACAATAACTTAGCGGTTAATCTTTTTCAAGATTGTGAAACCTTTAATTTATGTATAAATAATAATACTTTTATCATCAAACAAACAACACAAGAGACCTATTATTTTGATACGGTTTTCAGATAGCAATTTTATTATTTAAAAAAATTCGGAGATAAATTGAAATGGTTTTTGGTTATTTTTCTTTTGCGCCGTTGGTTTTATTTAGATCATGGACCATTTGAGGAAATACAAGACTATGGACTCAAGTTAATTAGTAGGCCAGGAACAAATGTTCTGGGTCTCGTGGTATTTTCGATTGCATTAGGTATTGCAGCATTGAATATTGGTGATGTGGGACTTCCATTTTTACAATTTTTCATAAGTTTTTCTAAGATTACTCAGAAATGGACCAATTGGGTGATTTAGTAAGTAGCACAAAATAATTATTGATATTATCTTTAATCTATTGTCACTTCTGAAATTAGTTACAAAATGTGTTCAGAATTTAGTCAAAATTTGAAGTGTTTCCTTTACAAATACATTTTTTGTACTAACAATTTATGAGGTTTTCTTTTTTATTCACAGTTACTCTCCTTTAGGCGTGTGTTCATTAATCATGGCAAATTTAATTCGTCTACACACCAATAGAGTAGGGGCAGAGGTCACTTCGCTATTTGCTTACCTAGCCACAGTTCTTGTTTCCCTTTTAATTCAATCCCTAATTGTCTTACCTCTAATTTACCTTGTATTTGCAAGAAAATCTCCAATTCGTTTGTATCGGGATTGTGCAGCTGCTATTTTTACTGCGTTCAAAACAGGCTCAAGGTAATTTTATATCTTCATTTTCAACGAATTTCAAACAAAACACTACTACGGTAACACATCGATAGTACGAACCAAAATGTTCCTTATCTATATGTAGCTAAAAAAAAATCCACAATCTACAAAAATATTAAAATATTTTATGATCTTGCAAGCGTTTAAAATTGTACATTTTGTACTTCCTAAAAACAAGTGAATAGAGCAGAATCACGTTTCAAAAACGTGTAAATGGGACATTTTGCACGTTTCAAAAACATGTAAGTAGTACATTTTGCACGTTTCAAAAACATGTAAATAGTACATTTTGCACGATTCAAATACATGTAAATGGGAAATTTTGCACGTTTCAAAAACATGTAAATGGGACATTTTGCACGTTTCAAAACATGTAAATAAAACATTTTCCACTTTTAAAAAAAATGTAAATATATCATTTTGCACTTTTCAATAACACGCAATTTGGATATTTTGCAAGTTTTAAAAACATGTGTGTACAAAGAAAATTTTACAACTTTCAAAAACACGTAAATAGAGCATTTTGCACGTTTCAAAAACACGTAAATCATACATTTTGCACGTTTAAAAAACACTTAAACAGAGCATTTTGCACGTTTCAAAAACATGTAATTAGACCACTTTGTACTTTAAAAAAATATGTAACTAGAACTTTTTGCAATTTTTAAAAACATGTAAATAGACCAATTCGCACTTTTGAAAATATGTAACCAGAACAATTTGCATTTTTCAAAAACATGTAAATAGAACATCTTACACTTTTTAAAATCACTTAATTAACATCTAACGCATCTTTTTTATTTAGTGTTTTTATGGCATAGCTCATTTTGACTCTAGCTTAAATTGGATATGGGTCATTTTGGCTCTTCACTCACGATACAGTATCTTTTTAATATGATTTTTATTAACTTAAAAAAAGCGGTGAAAGTATCCCATCCAGCATTCAATGTTTGCAAGATAACGTCAAAGTAAATCCAACTATTGCTGGCTTTTTAATTCCGTCTGGTTCCGAAATTAATTTTAATGGGCATGGAATGTACCATATCATCACAGTTCTGTACATAGCAGAGAAGCATGGCATGCGCTTCTCCTACGGAGACTACATCGCACTTTTCTGTGTCGTCTTTGTGGCTGCTGTTGCAACGGTGGGCATTCCGTCTGGGAGTCTGTTTGCACTAATATTCGTCGTAAATTCCATGGGGCTCGAGTCGAGTGATATTGCTTACGTTTTAGTTGTCGAGTGGCTACTGTAAGTAATAAGTAATATTGTAATATCATAATTATTACTACATATTAAATACATTTTAACAAATGACGATGGCGCTAAATTTTAAATTGCGCGCACGCTCTTATACAGGGACAGATGCTGCACTGTGACCAACGTGCTAAGTGACCTAGTCGTGTCTGCCACTGTTCATCACTGCAGTACTTCCAAGCTTAAGGAATTAAACAAGTACGCCGAAGAAATGGCAGAGACGCAGAAGCGCGAGGAGGAGGCGCTTACAAGCGCGAGCAAAGAAGCGCTCTCGTCTGTAAAGTCTCTGACGGATGTACAAGGGCTGGAAATCCAGCAAAGTGAGACATCAGTGAGATCAGAGAGATCAGTGAAACATATACCTTAATAGATTTCATTATGGCAGCTGGTGTCCTAATGTCGGCGCCGCCGCTTGACTTGGCGCTTCCGCCCCGCCTAGTTTATATTCGCCTAAAATAAATAAATTTTAGTAGCCCAGTGTAACTACACCAATGTCAATTAACCGATTAAGTATGTCAAGTTTACATTATGATCTATTTTGTTAACATGTTTTAATTTCCTCGCATTTCAAAAATTCCAATAAAATCGTTTTGAAACAAAATAAATTTTGAACTAGAAATATTTTGAATAAACGGCTTAGTTACCATAAAGTTAAATTGAAAATAGGATAGTTTTTTTAAATTTCTTTGTAATTTTAATCTTAAAAGTAAAATAACGATAAATAATTATCAAAATATTCACAATATTAATAAAAATTATGAAAATTTATTTTTTACAAAATTCCAAATTATTTAAGAAAAAATAATACTGGACGAATTCTTACAAAAATAAGTATAAGCCAATTAATAATAATTTTTAAACTTTTATCGTAGCTCAAAAATAAACATTAAAAGGCAGGCGCAGGCGCCGTCTTAAAAAATACAAATAATGCAATCAACACAAAACGAAAACAAACCTACTTATTCACTACCTACAAGCCTAAACCCATTTAAAAGTTCAAAATGGCGACCATAAAACAAAAATGTCATAGACTCTCTTCTTTATCATGTGACCTTAATTTAAGCACACAAGTTTATATGTCAACTAAATTTTGAAAAGTTCATGCAGCTCTTAAATGACCTCCCGGGTCGCTCCATATTTAGAACAAAAATCACCATCACCATCAAGTGACAAGGCTGAGGGGGTCATTGACGTCGATATCAGTACCGGTACCGGTACTGAGGATAAAACTAAATCTGCCCTTGTAACTAAGAGTAGTTTCAGTAAAAATAAGAAATCAAGTACCGGTGGTGCGGGTACCGGTACTGTTAGAAAAAAATCGCGGAAGTCTATGAAAACCGCACCAATCCCAAATACCAACGCCAACGTCAACGCGGATAAAGAAAAAGCCAAAGTAGCCGAAGAAGTAGCATACGTTGAAAATGGCCAGACTAAAATTGACCCCATCAAAGAAGAGCACCAAACCAGAGCCAACATTGACCAGCCTGATTTAGAGACTCCTCACGGCTTTTACACCACAAACTTGATCACATTCCTCACAGTGATTGCAATCGTGATTGGCACCATTGCAGGTTTAGTCATCAGAGAGACCATTCCAAATGGGGACACGTACTGGACTGAGCGAAGGACCTCCTATGTTGTATTTATTGGGGAATTATTCCTGAATTTATTACAGTGTATGACTATCCCGCTCATAACAACGACTGTCATAGCAGCTATTGGGGCCATGGACTTGAAGCAAGGGAGATTCATCGCTGTTCGGGGATTTGGTCTCTTCACGTTGACAACGCTGATTGCAATTTTGCTAGGTCTTCTACTAGCCTCCTTTCTTAAGCCGGGTCACTTTGCTAATTCGAAAAAAAGGAGCTGCACTCTAATTGTTGGGAAGAACGCCATAGCGCCAAATTTAACCGACTGCGACTTGCTATTAAACACCAGTAGTGGAGTAAAACTGGCACCAGGGAAATGCGTCGATTTTAATGCGGAGAGGAAGTGTAGGCAGTTCAGTGATGACATTTTGAATTTAATCAGGTAACTCCTCCCAATTTAATATGAAATATATGAAAACTTATCGTTTTTGAACGAATGGAAGCCCACGAATGTTTTAATAGAACTTTAATCGTAATTTTTAAAGGGCACTTTTCCCGCCAAATATGGTACAGGCTGCAGTACAACAGGTGAGTAAGACACTACTACTCATTGTTGATGTTGTTTGCGGTTTTAAAATATTTTTTTAATAATTTTTTTCAAAAATAGATTAAAATTTATTAAATTAAAATTTAAATCGATTAAACTATATTACAAAACTATAATGTTTTAATTTATCAATTTATTTAGATTAGGTCCGTGCCGGATTTTACAAAACCGAACGTTCCGTCATTGCAGACCTATCCAAGTTGTGAAGTTTACAGTCGATGTAAGAAGAACTAGCTATTTATTCAATACACGTAATAAAAAAAATTAGGGGTCGTCCATAAATGACGTGTCATTTTTATTGTCAATAATGGGAGTTTTTGGCCACTGATAACATCTAATGTTAAAGATAGCCATTTATTTAGGCAATGACGAAGGGAATGACAGGGGGTAATTTTAAATAGTGATTTTTTGATAACGTCATTTATGGGTGATCCCTAATGGTATCGCTTTGATTTGCTCTCAAGGTTCTTCAAAACAGGAGCCGGAGCCCATAACTGAGTATGGAATAATGAGTTTGAAAGTTAGGGGGACGAATATTTACGGTCTTATTCTTGTATCTGCTGCAATGGCAATTGCTGGACTTAATGTCGGAGAAACTGGACTTCCTTTCATGCATTTTTTTATCAGCTTTGCTGCAGTTACAGTCCAGATGACGTCATGGATTGTTTGGTTAGCTTTAAAAATATTGAAATTAAAATCACTTTATAAGATAAAAGCTGGTGCTTGTAATAAAAATAATATTTTACTAGCAATTTAGCAACCCGATGGGTTCAAAATGTTTTTACTTGAATATTTGAATACAACGCAGTGTCTCTCCCCTCGGTGTTTGTTCATTGGTCCTTGGTCACGTGTTGAAGAGTTCGGACTTGGGTGCATTTATACTAACATTAGGATTTTACTTTGCAACTGTTGTTGTGGGACTTGCAATTCATTCAGTCGTTATTCTACCTCTAATTTACATTTTGTTTACAAGGCGAAATCCAATTAGTTTCTATAGGCATTGTTCCTCGGTACTTATTCATGGCTTCCGAACGGGCTCAAAGTAATTTACATATTTCCTAAAACGTTTTTGCAATTTTATTTTTTTTTTAATTTTAGGAAATCATATCGTCTGTGAAGAACCAAAATGACCCATTTCTATTTTTAGCTAAAAACAATATCAACTATCTACAAAAATATTCGAATATGTCTTCAGAGCATTCAAATAGAACATTTTACACTTTTCAAAAATATGGAATTAGACATTTTTGCACCTTTTCGAACACATGGAATTAGAACATTTAATACATTTAAAAAATATGGAACTAAACATTTTTGCACCTTTTTGAAAAAATGAAATTAGAACATTTTACACTTTTCATAAATATGGAATTAGAACATATTGCACCTTTTTGAATACATGGAATTAAAATATTTTGCACCATTTCGAAAACATGGAATTAGAACATTTAATACATTTAAAAAATATGGAACTAAACATTTTTGCACCTTTTTGAAAAAATGAAATTAGAACATTTTACACTTTTCATAAATATGGAATTAGAACATATTGCACCTTTTTGAATACATGGAATTAAAATATTTTGCACCATTTCGAAAACATGGAATTAGAACATTTTACACTTTTCAAAAGCTCGTAGATAAAATTTTACGCTTTGTTTTTAGGACAAAAGTTCATTTTTAATGTAGGTTAAATTGTATATCGGTCATTTTGGTTCTTCACACAAGATATTGTTCGCATTTAATTTGTTAAAGATCGTGTAAAATTAATCTCACGCTATTTGTGTTTTTTTTCTCTGCTGCTACACAGTATTTCAACTGTTCCACTCTCAGTAAAATGTTTGCAAGAAAACGCTCAAATTGACCCACGTGTTGTTCAATTTCTAATTAAACACGGCTGCGCACTCAACTTCAATGGACATGGTTTGTTCGAAATTATTTCAGTAATTACTGTGGCACAAATCCACGATTTGAACCTCTCAGTTTCAGACTACGTTGCACTGGTTGTGATGTCATTCGTAGCAAGTGTGGCTACTCCTGGTGTAACACATGGTGGATTATTTACGTTGATTTTTCTTTTATATGTTGTAAGACTTGAAGTGGGCGTCATTGCTTTCCTACTACCAATTGAATGGCTACTGTAAGTAATTTTAAAATGCTATTATATGCTGCTAAATTAGAACTTCCTTGAATTCAAAAGCTAATTAATTTTTTTTTTAATTTTTTGCACATGCGCACGCGCACACAGTGACCGTGTTGCAACTGTGACCAACGTTCTTGGAGATTTAGTCATAACAGCCATTGTTCATCATACCAGTCGAACTAAACTAGATCAACTTGCAATAGCTGAGGCAGAACTTGCTTCATTAACGCTTAAAGAGGAAAATATTGCTGCAGCAAGTGCAGAAATTGCTTCAGAGACGGCTGAAATAGAAACAGAAGTCCCTCCTTCAGAAAACAAGCCATCTGAAATTGTACCTAAAAACGATGTCCCTTGATTGAATTCTTAAACTGCGCTATATGCATTGCCGAAAATCTTGCAAAAGTGTGATATTTACACTATTTTGTTTTGGTGCATTTTTTGTATGTCAAAGATATAGAAAAGAAGGTGCGGGGTATTTATGTTTTTTTAAAGTTTTTTTTTACCAAATAAATAATTTTATTGTTAGTTCAACTAACACAGATGTGTGTCAATTCATTCAACATTAAAAAACGTATTTTCCATTAAAGTTGAATCGCCTTAGTTTGTTTTTTGTGATGTATTTTGTGTTTCTGTAAAAAAAAATAAACATTTTAATATTGTTAAATTACAATTATTGATTAATGGAATTTGTTTGTTCAGCTGTAAAAGTAATCAGTATTTTAGTTGACAGACAATGTAACTCACTTAGAAATGAAATGATGCGAATGCTCACGTTAAACACTTTTAACACTGTGAACAGCACCGCCTTCGCCCAACATTCCCGATTACTAATTTGGGTAAGCAACACTCGGACACACAATCTTCAGAGCTGTGTTTCTTCTTCATTGCTCCAGTCAATTTCGATTTCAAAAAAATGATAAGGGCCGCGCTGAGAGCGAAGAATAGGAAGGCGAGGACGTACTGTCCCGTGCTGGATGCCCACCAGCGGAGGCCTCCATGGTAGAATGCGTATGAAGTGTACATTATTTAGCTCACTGAGGCGACTCCTGCTATACCCCGCACCTGCTATTTGGTAAGGTGTTAAATAGTAGTAGATACACAAGAGGCTCTAGGCTCTAGCACTCCTCCCTGGTTTTATAAAATTGGTACAGAAATAAATTGGCAGATCTATGTAAGAATTATACGGTACGGGTTATGCAAACAAACAGTATCAGGAAAGGTGACGTGTTGGTATGTAAGTTACCAATAACGAAAAATGTATACTGAAAACATTGAGTTTTTTATTTTGTTTGTGTATAAATTGCACAATGCTTGATTATGTATTAATTAAATAAATGTTTACATTTATCATGAATAAATATCATTTGATCTTTGAACTAGAAATACAAATACAAAGTAGTATACAAATTGTAATTATTCAATTATTTTCAAGCAAAGCATATTAAATTAAGCATGCATATACCTAGGTAGGTATGTCAGGCAGGTAGCACATGACTATGCTGACAATGCACGCCATCTAGCATCCGGCTCTATAAAACAGCCCGCATTTTATTTATTTTCTATAAGTGCATCCTTTTAAACAAAATATCAAGCTGCTGCACGATAATAAAATTCGGGAAACGGTCTTCGTTGCCCAAGCTGAACATACCGTCTGTGAAGAACCAGATGACCCATTTCCAATTTAAGCTTGAATCAAAATGAGCCGTGTCATAAGAACAAGGTGGGAAACATGCGTAAAATGTTAATTACGAGTTTTTGAAAAGTGTAAAATGGTCTATTTACATGTTTTTGAAAATTGTAAAATATTCTATTTACACGTTTTTGAAAAGGGCAAAATATTCTAATTATATGTTTTTGAAAAGTGTAAAATTTTCTATTTACATGTTTTTGAAAAGGGCAAAATATTCTAATTACATGATATTCACCCCATAGCGCCTCAACAATAGAATGTAAATCGCAAGATTAAAATCATCTGTGATTACATGCATTTTCTCCTACACTAACAGAGTCACTTCACTGATCACTGACTAAATCAACAGTTCCTGTATATCTAAAATTTCGTGCGAACAATTGTACTATCGTACAGAAAACGATATGCTCGTAACTTTGTCACTATCAAAATTTGAAAAAAAAATTGGTATGTTTTTACATTTTAACTTACGCGTCTTGTGTAAGTAGGAAGTAATCCTTACTGTTATTATGAAGTTGACGTTCACGTCCATGTTAATGGGAATTTAGAGATAGAGATACTGTTCCAAGGTAGGAGCTTAACTTGTAATGCGATTGTCCAACCTGAACCAAAATGGATTAGATTAGCGGAGGGAAGTTTAAATGACGTAGTACATATTATCCATGCAAGTTTGTACAGCAGCTAATAACTTGCAAAAACCGTTTGCAATTGAACTATTCTGCAATATACTATGTATTTTTTGCATAAGTAAGGCACACATGGCTGTGTTATACTGATATATGGCATATGAATTGTAGGGGTTTATTTTCGTTCTCGTTAAATGCACTGCTGGTTAATTTACTATCATCTTCATTCATTATTATGAATTAAATTTGCAATCTCGAAATACACTTGTTACACATAATTTTTTTATCAGCCTGGCACCGCCACCCGTAGTAATAATGTTTACCTACTAAGCCTACACACGCTTACTACAGCCGCAGGTTCAATGACAAAGTCTAAAGTACTTAACAGGAATTTGTTAATAGTGCTTTGCTCGCAATTATGTCACTAAAATGTCGTATGTTGTAATTTTTAATTGAAGTGCATAATGGAGGCTAAAGCCAAAGCCGACGACACACAACAACAACAAGTATAAAAGGGTAGGACAGAGAGATGAAAGGTTATCAGTGTTTGGGTTACCTCCAATTAGTACAGACAAGTCAATAAACTAATAATAATTCTTTAAAGTTGAATTCATACTGTAAACACATTCATCGGGAAAATTTTTGATTTTAAAAGTAATTTCATTGTTTCGATTTTGAGTTTATAACTTAATTTATTACCATGGGTTTAGCCAATAAAAGTCAATTGGCACAAATTATGTCAGTTCTGTGGATAGTTTTGAGCCTTATTTCAATGGGCGAAGGTTTCAAGCAAAAATTGTGGTTGTACCTTGAAGGCGGGAACGCTCTGTATTTTGATACTAATATTGGAGACTTGTCTGAGTATAATCTACTTCTGCCTAAAGTTACCCGGATTTGTGCCAAAGGAATGTAAGTACCTACCGACCCTACTTTTTTTAAGTAATGTTTTAAAAATACAGATGTTTTCTTTTCATTTAAAAAAAAATATCATAATGCTATCAATATGTTTGAAATTTATTAAGCTACCTTAAAATATTTAAATATTCCCCTGGTTTTGCAAAATAGGTTTTACAAAAACAGGAGAATAAAATTTGATTTACTGAATTTGCACTTTTCGTAAACATTTTAATTAATAAACTTTTAAAATCGGCTATAATTATTAAATTTTTCAACTTTTTGAAAACGTATAATTACAAATATTGAAATATTTGCATTTTTTGAAAACGTAAAATCAGAAATATTTTTAGTTTTTGAAAACGTACAATTAATGTTTTCGTTTTTTTAAAAACATTTATTTAAAAATTTTTGTATTTTTTAATATCGTCCATTTAAACACGTTTTTACAGTTCTTCAAAACAAACAATTGAAAAATCGGACTACTTTTAGAAACATCTAAATAGAGCATTTTTTCAGTTTTTACAAAGCGTTAAAACTAGCATAGTTAACACAGTTAGAAAAGTGCTAAAACACTTTCCGCATTTTTTAAATTCATGTTTAAAATTGTTTTTTGAAAACATTTTTAGAATTCTTACATTAGAAAATTATAATTATTTAAAATTTAAAATAACTAAATTGATTTTTTTTATATTGTGAACAGATGGTCAATTTACAAAGAAGTAAATTATGAAGAGCACCACAAATCATGGGGCTACCCTCACAGCTCAGAGTTAAGCTGCTTCGACAACGTCAGCGTTGGAAAAGTGAAATCCCTGCGACACAGAGCCGCTTCAGATGCCTCTACTGACTCTATGAGCCTCTACTCTGGGGAAAACTTCAATGGCCATGAAACTTTAGTTGGGACGCAACAAGCAAGAACAGGAATAAAAACTCGGATTAATTCATTTTCAATCACAGGAAATTCCGAATGGATGCTCTTTGAAGGGCAAAATTTAGACGGGAAATACGTTTGCTACCCTGTTTTCTACCATTCCGAATTCTACTTCAAAAATGGACATGTGCGGGACCTTAATCTCAATACAATTGGCTCTGTCTTTAGAGGCTGTGACTTAAACCAAATTCAGCACTACAAACGACATCATAAGACATTTTTCTACTCTAAGAAGCATTACTAGCCGATAACGTACGACGTTTAGAAAAAAACTTTGCATGTTATAAAATTAAATTAAAATTTTGCTTTGATATTGCCACTATAATTATAACATGTAGTAGGAGTGCACAAAAAGTATTTATTAAACGGGAAGGTTGTCAACTTGGGGGATTTTATATAAGCCCTCGCGGCAATGTAGATATTTATTTATTAAATTATTATTATTTAATATCGATAATTATTACAGTTAGTTACATAATTATTTTTTACAATTATTCTTCACTAAATCAAATGCTAATACATTTACATTTTTGTACTCTTTACAATTTTATTACCAAATCAATAAATAATTGTTACTGAATTTAAACCAACTAAAACATTATTGCAAAATGTTTATATTCACTTCGGTTTCAATAATGTGTGCTTAAGTAATGCATCAGAAGAAAGGAGATGTTTTTGGGTTACTATTTGTATTTTTTATTGACTAAACTAACGATAAGTGAGAGAGCACTACTGCATATAGTAACTTTGTACCCAAAGAGATTTATAATGTTATTATGTGCAAAATGTAAACAAATGGATTAAGAGCAATTCAAAAGTTGCAAGCTTGATTCACAAAATATTTTTAGACATTATCTTCTACAACAGGTGTTTATTTCTGCGTTAGCCAATGCATTTATAGCAGAGCTGCCAACGCCTACAATTACCATTATTAAAGTGAATTAATTAAATCTGGGAGGTATAAAACTCTGTTACTGATAGCGTTATTAGAACCCTGTGACCAAACGGAAATCAAATAAAAGTAATTAGGTTACATAATTTTTAATCATGAACTCGACAGAGAGGGCAATGAATGACCAACGTGGTATGCACGAACAGAAGAAATTATTATCGAAAACGGTGAAAGCACAATTAGAATCTGACACTTTTCAGAATAATAATGTAAAAATAATATACTCGACGCAAATAGAGAATTAAGATAATAAGTGCAAGCTTAATAATATAGAAAGTATTAATGTTTTAGATAAACCTGTACAAAATTTAATCTCAGATCTCCCAGACCCGTCTACAAATGCAGAGCCGTCTACTATTGTAGAAAATACGCAGAAACTACTGACAGAAATACTACTCTATCCGTTCTATAATGTAATTGTAGGTAATACACGTAGAAACAATGCCACGCTGCTAGCTAAACTAGTACATACCGAAAATAAAGTAACCACGACGAGAATAAATTCGAATCTGCAATGCAACACATAAATCAGCTTTAAATCATAAAGATAACGTTATAATCGGTGGATGCTCTTAGTATACAAGTCAAAAATGCAACGATTTGATGTGTGATAATGAGTGAGAGACCAACGCCGAAGTTAGATAACAAGTAACGAATTCGCAATTTATTGGTTCACTGATAGAGTTTACAAAGTACAACTTGTAGGTTTGGAAGTGTGTAGAGAAGTGACTATCGGTTAGTCGCTTTCGCTCAAATTACAACTTTTGTTTTACTTAAAAATACGTTTCGAATTGTAAAACTAGGACCTCGTCCTTCGACACATCCGCTGATGGAAGGTCACAGAATTCATGCCAGCTGAGTTATTCCCAAATATTCGCTGTGCCATGACATTCATACCAAACTGCAACTCTAATCTCATTCATACATTTTGAAGTATCAAAACTAACTACATGCCCGTGCCTCCGCACTATACAACAATAAGTTTATTCTTATTTAAACGCAAGTAAGTGCAAAAGACATTATTCAATATGCTAGTTTTGATAGAATTAAAAATTTTGAAACCCAAAGCACTGCCCTATAAACCAAAAACATCGTCAAAACAATAGAAATCATGTCAACCAGAAAGATAATCCTGGTATCAACAGAACAAAAGGAGTTAGTCTCTTTCCTTTTCTAGTAACTCTTACAATAAGGTTAACAACTAACAACACAAAACAAAAAACAACACTTTATTTCAAAACCAAGCCACAAAATAAACTCAAGACTATTAACTCCTAAAACTAAAGTGGAATCAAAATGAAGATGTATGTATGTATGTATGTAGCAGTATTGCATTTTTCACTCATTGGGTATAATACACTGCATATTTCTGTGAGATGGTATGATCCATTGAGCCACTCATGAGATGAGATGGCTCAGTTTGAATCTGCCTCTGTTATGTTTTTAATTCTATTAGGATATAGGCTAAGGTACTGCCGTACTGCGGGCGAGAGTAGATTTAGCTGGACTGCTCCAGACAGTGACCTGTTATTTTCCCCGTTAGGGAGGAGAGACCACAGAGTAGGACGAGTAGTGACAGCTTTCTCAGGGCCACCACACCTCGAATTCGCTCTACGGCCAACCCCACTGGAGGCCGCTCTTTCAACAGAGACTTGGTGGTGATGCTTGTAGTAGTCAGTAGAGAGAAGAGCTGGTACAGATCTTGGACTTATGTGGAATGCACACAGAGTAGGGCTGATATGTATCTATCATTAAGCCAACTGCATCTCCGTCTCAGGTAGTGAATTAGGTAAAGAAGAACGCGAGTAACGAAAACTACCACGGATAAATGTAGAGAGCACCCATTCTCCTTAAGACCTCACAGCACCCCGCTCAGCTCCCCCCCGATCTACCAAGCCCGGTCACCCATCCAACTCTCTATTCAGAGTCCCACCAGCTCCCCGGCTCAGTAGTAAGCCATGCCGTAGCATGTCAGACCACCGAGCCGGGTTAATCAAAATGAAGATCACAAGATACAAGGATCAATAAATCTATTATGCGACCAGAAATTAAAGTAAGAAAAACTGTGTAAGCTTAAAAACTACTTCAAAACACCGAGGCAAAACTAAATAAGGCTGAAAGACCCATCAAAAGAAAGAAATTTTAATTATAGTTCCAATTTTCAATTACTCTTTAGGTTAAAAAGCCAGATTAAACATTAAATATATCTTTAAACTTAGCTGTGTAAAAATTGTAAAGTCAAAAAAACCAGGTACAAAACGAAAGGTGAACTATCACTTTGTTTTGTCCAGCTAGCTGGCAAGCATACCTCGGTGCTCTAAAATAGTACTAACTCAAAATATCGCTACCGCAAGTATACATTCAACTGTGCTGAAATAAAAAGGAACAAGTAGTTTTTTTTCTTTTTGAGAACATTATTAAATAAATTTAATACTCTTAAACTAAGACGTAAATATTTGGGAAACTTTTGTCTTAAGGGTGACAGTAATAAATACATTAGTGACCGAAAAACTATAACTATAATCTCGAAATAAACCAAAATCGCATATTTCATGACATTATCTAGTATCACTATAATCATATTTTTGAATGCAGTTATAATTAAATGAATTAATAAAAATATAAAAATGAGTAAAACTATTGTATTGTTGTTTGTTAAAGCAGCTCACTGTTACCTGTAGTTAATAGTGATCCTCATACCTGAATCGTAAAATTTAGTCCCTTGGCTCCGCGAGGTAACTTTTACCTACCGCATCCTATTTGTATTTACTTAGAATGAAATATCTCTACAGCTACAGCTCCTTAAATTGCATTTAGTGCCAAATATTTTTTGGATTGCTGTTTGCTGTTGAAGAATATAGTCTACTCCTAATTAAAAACCATAAAAATGTGCTGGTGTTTTATGGCGTTTTATAAAATACACGAACGTGCCAGTTTGGAATTTATACTAATTTTTTCGAATTGTAAGTGCTAACTTTTTTGTAGCTGACATGCAAACTTCCAATTTGATTGCTTAATCCGTCAAAAGTTTCAATTTCCATCATAAAAAATTCTAGAGTTTGTAAATGATTTCATTATTTGGTAATAATTGAGTGCTGATAGTTGGCTCGTAGATCCATCTACGATGATAAGTTGCAACTGAAAAGCTACTGGCGTATAATTAAATTGAATTTAAACTAATTGTAAGTAACTCTAAATACAAAAAATCAGAAGCCAAGAGGGCCACGTTTTTTTTATTTTGTTTAGGATTACTGACTTGAATTTGACGCCTTAACTTAAGTGTAGCCAGTATACACACCCGTTTCTTTTTTTTATGCCATACATAAATTGCATATGTTGTGACATACGCGCCAAATAGAGCACGGTTAATATACGCACTCTGACCCTATCACAAGTTTGTAAAAACTTTAAAATCTAAATTTATTCTGTAAAGACCTGCAGCTGTAGTCAAATGGTGGCAAAGGAAACCAATTTGGACTTGCTTTTTGTTACAGTAAGGTAGCTTAACTGATTACAGATAGCGGTTGCAAATTTGATGTTAAATACATGCAGCATGCAAGGTTTGGGTAACTATAACATTTTGCTAGCGCACTGGAGTTTAGTTCCAGTGCGTTATCTTACAACTTTACAACCAGGATATAGTCCAATACAGATAAAATTATCTAAATCAAAATATAAATCATCAACTTGGTACACATATCTTGCTTCACGTTCTAAGTTACTGTCACGCTTGGGTACTTTTACCAAAGTCTGATAAATGGGACATGCAGTACTATGTAGTCTGCAGTCACATAAATAAACCAAACCTAATTGATGTGTTTTTTTCTACACTGTCAGGAACTTCATTAAACTTGCAGTTGAAGTTTCTAAATATATCTCCGCTTAACAATTATGCAGAATTATATTGTCACTGTCAACCTATAAAAATCAAAGCTGCTAAATGTTTTTGTATGCATATACATACAATGTTTTAAAGTGCACGTTTTATTATTTGGAATACGAAGTTATCGTTATGGTAAAACTATTATATTATATGCGAATACGAAAATTGAAAATAGACATTGAGCAGATTATATTTCCAAGTTGGCTTCATTTGGATTTTGTTAAACTGTCAAACTTGACTAAATTAGATTAGTGGAGTAAAATAGATTTGAATAATTAGGTAGCAAAGTCAAGTTTACTAGTAATCAACAAAAATCCTTTTTTACAACCGATCGCTGTTAAAACAGGTTACAATACCAATTGACATTGTAAAGGTCAAATATAGAATTGCTGATTGCTGGCAAATATTTTCATAGTAGCTTAAGTTTTAAGTGCTATGTTTTATTACAAACCGATACGTGTCTTCCACTCATAATTTTTGTAATATATACATAGTAAACGTTTTTTTATCACTTCAGCACTAACACTACTCACACAATGTACATACTAAAATCAAAACGTGTCATTTTCCACAGTTACATAACTATGAAATTATCATAGATTAAAAAGTAGGGCATGTTTAGTATAAAAGGGCAGTTATAAATAATGTACAGTTATTACTGTTTGTGTTATACCTTTAATTTGTGCGGAATTTAATTGGCACAAGAATTGTACACTGAAAATTGTTTTATTTTAATAATTAATTGAATTTAAGCTTAACGTTTAATTGCCATGCAATATTTAGGTTCAGGCAGTACAAGTCAATGGACTCATCTCTTAGTTTTGGGTCTTATTTCAATGGGCGAAGGCTACAAACAAAAACTGTGGCTGTACCTTGAGGGTGGCAATGCTCTGTACTTTGACACTAATATTGGAGATACGTCCGAGTATAATCTATTTCTGCCGAAGGTTAAAAAGCTTTGTGCCAAAGGAGTGTAAGTATTTTTTTAATACATATTTTTTGTATGTTTTGCATCAAAAAATATAAACTAGTAGTATTTAAATTAATTAATAATATAGTTACCTAATTACTTTTATGCAATTAAAACAGATGGGTAATGTACAAAAATGTGAATTACGAACACCACTACAAATCCTGGGGCTTTCCTCACAGCTCAAAATTAGACTGTGTTGAAAATGTAACTGTCACAAAAATGAAATCTCTACGACATTTGGCCGCTGCGGACATCTTGGCAGACTCGATTAGCCTCTACACTGGGGCAAACTACTGTGGAAATGAAACTTCAGTAAGGACACAAGCGCGGACTAGAATCAAAACTCGGATTAATTCATTTTCAATCACGGGCACTTCTGAATGGATGCTCTTCGAAGGGGAGAATTTAGATGGAAAATACGTCTGCTACCCGGTTTCCTACCAATCTGACTTTTACTTTAAAAATGGACATGTGCAGGATCTTAATCTGGATACCATTGGCTCTGTTTTCAAGGGCTGTGACTTGAATCAAATTGAGTACTACAAACAAAATCACAAAAACTTTTTTCAACCTAGGCAGCAACACCAACCAACTTAGACACTTTTTATGTTGAAAAATCAAATGAAAATTATGTTCACTGCCAACTGCTACTGGAAAAACGAGTACAAAAATCTCTAACTCTTATTTAGTTTATTAAATAACTATTTTCTACCTATGTACATAGTTTCTTGAGTAATAAATCACCCAGTTTGCAAATTTTTCACCACAACAATTTTTAGACAGTGTCTTAATCGCGGCTATTTCAAAACCACATTTACAAAAATACATATTTAGGCAGGACGTTCCACCATAGTGTAATTAGATTATACTTAACTTTACCGTTTTAATGGCGCATCAATTTCACATATTTGCATGAAAAGTGTACAAATATGCACCTGGTTAACTCGCACCCGTCTAATTTGCACCCTGGTATAAATCGCCCCGTCACACGTCGCACCTGAGCGTGTACCGATGAGTTATGTGGGGGCGACTCATGCACGAAACAAATTCCTATTCAACAGTACAAGTGAAGTTTGGCTAGTACTGTTTAATAATAAGTTGAAATCGTTTTCAAAACAAAACTAACTAAAATGCAGTGCTACTCAACACCGCACATAATGAGCATAATATAATATTATTAACTAGTAACGCGGCCCGTCCTGCGGACGGAACGTAAAAACATTTAAGAAATGTTAATATGTTAACAAAAACACTACCAAGACAAATATTGTATCCTATAGCAGGACACGCAGAATTTAGTACTTTTGTTACTAAATTTTTATAAGATAACAAAATTGCAATTTATAAATAAAATTGTACTAATTCTAAGTTCAAACGCTAATGCAAGACTGGTCTACCTTCTTCGGGGTTCAATCTGATACCTAAGTTATTATTGGGGAATTTGGTTTAAAAATTCTGCGGTGGCTTTAATAGTACACCCCGCATAGTATTTAAACTCGTCCCTTACAATGGATTGGCGACGACCCTAAGCCATCTAGCAGAGATCTGCTTGGTTAAATTATGTAAGGGAGGAGAATGTTATTACTTATATTCGGATTTAGATTTTCATTTTATTATCAGCAAAAATTTAGTCTGATTTTAATTTAAATTTCAATATTACGGAATAAATAGATTTAAATTGAAATTTTCATTTGATTAGTAGGAAATCGTTATATTAAAATTTGGATTGCAAGAATAAGAGCTATTTAGATTCGGATTTAAATTTGGATTTTAATATTAGGTAAAAGCCACGCATGCAGAGTTTACTGTGGATTTTATAATGACCTGCCAATTGCAACGATAGCTTTAAGTCAGCAACTTATTACATAGCTATTATGGGCTAAATGTATCGCAGTACCCCGGTACTGCACAATAGTAAAAAAAAAATTTAAACGCCTATTGCTAGAAAACTTTTGACCTTGGCTTCAAACTAAAAGCGTTATAGATGCACGATTAAAAATTGTACTTTGATATCTATAAAAGAAGGACTGTTCCAATTTATTGGGACATTAAAATTGGTTATGCGAAAGCTTAACCAAAAAGTTTTAGAAACAGGCACATTTCTATCAGAAAGCGTGTACTACGGTACACTGGTTGCTATTGCTAAGTTGCTTGTTCTTTTTAGGAATTAACAAACGCGATTTTGTGAAAAAGCATTCCAAATTAAATAGTCCTTAAGCGTCTGAAGACCGTTCGTGGACCAAATTTAAAACTGAAATATTACCTTAATCATCCTGCACATGAGGTTTAAACTTAGAATATGTACAATTATTTTTTTTTAATAAATCCAAACAAATTGCAATATTTTTCCTCAAAATTTCCTACAATGCACATAATATCGTCAGTGAAGAACCAAAATGACCCATATCCATTTGTAGCTAAAACCAATATCCACTATCTACAAAAATATTGAAACATGTCTTGAATGCATTTAAATAAAATATTTTGCACTTTCAAAACATGTAAATAGAACAATTTACACTTTTCAAAAACATGTAATTAGATTATTTTACACTTTTCAAAAACATGTAAATAGAACATTTTACTTTTTTAAAACATGTGAATAGAACATTTTACTTTTTTCAAAAACTCTTAACTTACATTTTATGCATGTTTTTTAGTTTGCTTTTATGAGATAGCTCATTTTGATTCTAGCTGAAATTGGATATGGGTCATTTTGGTTCTTCACTGACGATATGCTTGTCCTGCAGCAAGGGAATAAAAGTTGCACCGTTATTTTATAAGCATTTAAATAAGTGCTTTTTAATTAATTCTAAGCGGTAACATTCCGTTTGCAGAGCTGACCGCTGTACATAAATAGCGCACTAATTTAGTTTTATGAAAAATGTAGGCAAATGAAAGATAGGGCAGCACAAAACATTCAACAAATAACTATCAAAGCTGAAAAAATAAAATTTGTTTAGTTTAAACGGCTTCTCAAAATCAACAGTTTTGACAAAATACCCATAGCACAACACTGCACTGCCTGAGGTGTGAAATTTAAGTGCCTACTCAATAGTATACTTTTTGTGAGTGTAGCCTATATTTTTGATACAGTCATGCTAATTTTGGGTTGCAAGGTTAAAAACTGGCTATAATATGGGTTGCTATTGTTGGAGTAAATAGTTTTCTGCAATGGGAGTGTTTTAAAGCTATTTAGCGGTTTCTGCGCGTCACTATGCATTAAACCATTATAAGGGTACTCCAAAATAATACAGCGGGCATCGGAGGGGGAACAGCGGACAGCGGACGGCGGACAGTGGACAGCGGAGATCGGACAACGTTATTTGAATTTTATTATTATAGGGATAATAATTTATTCATTCTTTCGACTTACAGCCCATACAACATTGGATAATTATAGTTTGATTGTACAAGGATAATTCGTCCTTGGTCTAATAAATATGTTAATTTTTTAGCATTGTTAGGGTTAGCTTTTTCAATTATATTAAATCTGCCATGTATGAGGTTGAGGTTGAAGGGGCAAATCCGGCAAATGCCTCAATCCAATTTTGTTTTTAAATATTCTCACAACGCAATATTATCCTTCATATTAACATAGTATATCTAGTAGCCAATAAATAATTATTGATGATATTGATCTTTAAAATTTTAAAGAAAATAATTTTGGTGAAATCCATGATTTTCTGTTTCATTTATTTTAAAGGGTTTCTGAGTCACATATTATTAAATTTTGAAAATAAGGCTTAAAATTTTTACAAGATACGTTTGATAAAAAATCATCACATAAAAATTTACTGTCTAGCTAAGATTAGGAGTTATACCGTCATCGTTACCGTCTGCCGCCTCTTTTCTCAGTATTATAATACTTGTATACTAACATGTAGTCATCATCATATGTGCTACCTCTAGCCACAAGCAGGAATGCAATTTGATTGCAAACTTCACATATTTTTATTTGAATTGTATATAGCACAAAACTAGCTTATCCATGTATCCGTGTCCTACAGGATGATCTTAGTTACCGTATGTAACAAAATTCCTTAGTGTAAATAATAGTAAATACCACTACTGCAATTAACTCAATGTTGATAAAGTGACTTGACATTTATGATGTCACATATAAGCTCATTCAATGGAATTCAAACACAAATTTGCAGTAACTAAATATTTATTAATAGTATCTACCTGGGTGTTTGTTTCCCCCTTAAACGAATAATGCAAACAGTGCAGAAGATAGAGCAGCCAACACCTCCAATTTCGATTAGTTTAATACATTCTATTGGATAGCTCCTCAAAATTTATTAAATCTACTGATAGCGTTATCAGCACCAGAGAGAGAAAGACCCAGCCGAACTTGTTGTTCTCGGGAAATAGAGTGAAAATGATTTTTTTATTTCAAATATGTGAGGGCAATGACAATGGAAATGACTATCAATGACAAGGGCAGTACGTCTATTAATATGCAATAATTGTATAAGCTCGTGTTAAAACATAGCGCATTTTAAATGTACCTACAACTACTTGCTATTTAGCAGACACCCAGTATAGCATAACGGCATAGTAATAACGGCTTGTAGTTGCCAATTAATCAGCTGCAAATTTAATACTGCACGCATATCATTTTATCTTATGATTTCCGAATAACTACTATCCTGTAATGTCAGGCGTTGTTATTTGCTATTAGTAATATAGTGCGAATTTTACAGACTTGATACAATAAGGAAGTAAACCAGGTTTGGGGAGTGTAAATACATACGTAATAATCTCCTGATAAAACTGTGTACTTATATAGTTAATCCAATGGCGTACTAAAATTTAAACTACCATATATTAACTGCAAAAAGTAATATCTACAATGTCTGCCTAAAATTGAATACTAAAAGCTTATCACAATAGGTATGTAATTAATTATGCTAAGTCTGTGCTGTTAAACTAATCAGATATGATGTATTGACGGTTATTAATTAATCAGTCTGATCCGATTAATTTAAACGCAGTATTATATGATGCCAGGCTTATGACTTATGAGATTAGTAATATGGGTTTTTCTCAAATTCAAAAGTACGTATTCCGATGAACGAGTAGCAGTTCTGTTATAGTATAGTGGAGTCGAGTAGTGCTGTTGTTACCTGCGTAGTAAGTAGTGCCGAGCTGTTTGAATTTTGAATTAGTTTATCTGTGTGTGTGTGTGTGTGGGTGTGTTTATTTTCTATTGAATAAATTCCACTTGAGCCACTTAACAGGAAACTGGAGGCAGACTTCCACAGCATAGAGCCTTATTACAAGTTATTAGTTTGTCTATAATTTTTTTTATTTTTGCAATCTACAATGTTATGCGAAATTTTTTTGGCGTGTGCAAAAATTAAAATATTGTATAAAAGCAGGTAACTGAGCACTGAAATTGTCATCGACTACTGGATTGAGCTTGAAATATTTTCTATACTAACAAAAGCTTTGCTAGATTCCAAATTTTATTTTGAAATTTTTTCAATCTTAAGTCTCGCAAATACAAACAGCAAGATGGAATTTTTAAAGTCAGTAAAGTGTACACACAGATATCCTGGGACATCTTTCAAGGATGTCTTGGTTGGTTTAATTTTAGTAGGAGCTATTTTGGCGGGAACAGCAGACGGTTTTAAGCAGAAACTTCTGCTTCATTTAGAAGGAGGAAATGCACTATACTTTGACAGTCACGTTTCGGACCTGTCAGACTACAAGTTACTCCTGCCGAAAGTTAGATTGATCTGTACAACTGGAATGTAAGTTATCATTTTATCACCGTTAATCGTTTCTTTGGAATTAATTTGATTAAAAATATTTCAGCGTTTAAAAACTCGTAATATGAAAATTTATTGCTTTTGAAAAAACCGTGTAAATGGAAATTTTAGACTTTAAAAATTTGATAGAAACATTTTTAGAAATATTACACTTCAAAAAACGTAATATCCAAATTTTTTAAATTCAAAAACTCTTAAATGAGAAATATTTTAAAACACATTGCTTTACGCTGTTCAAAGGGAGATTCAAATTAATTATATAAAAAATTCTGTAATTTGAACACACATGTATTATGTATTACAGAACTCTTATAAATAAAAAATATTTTTTTGACAAACATTAGGTGGTCGATTTACAAGGCAGTCAACTACGAAGATCACTACCGCTCCTGGGGCTCCCAATGGAGTCGTGATGAAGTTTGTTCTTCCAATATAAACGCGACAAGGATTAAATCTCTTCGTTACTTGGGAGCAAGCGACGCGTCCCTTGACTCAATTAGCTTATACTCGGGAAGACACGGCTCCGGAAATGAAATTCTGGTGGAGAAAGAGGCTGTTCTCGCAACAATTAATTCAACCATCCAGTCCGTTGCAGTCACTGGAAAATCAAAATGGATGCTTTTCGAAGGAAAACATCTTAATGGAGCACATTTCTGCATCTCTGCTCCACATGAAGAAAGATTTCACTTTAAGGAGAAAAATGTTCAATCTCTTGGCCTTCCTAAAATCGGCTCCGTTTTTAAAGGTTGTGACTTACTTCAAATTGGATTCTACAGACAACAGAATTTTCCTCAGAACAGACCTCACACTATCTAAATACAGTAAAGGCGACTTATGCTTGAAGACCTGAACTGACGAGATACGCTTGAATTATGTTTCATTACCAAACCAAAGTATTTTTATTTATTTTTTAAATATTTTAAATATTTAATTTTACTATACAAATTTCCTAATTGTTTACATATTTATTGTGAAAATAAAATTTAATATTCGTCGTGAGTGACGTGGTTTAAAAATTAGTTTAATATAGCAAATTAGTTTTGTCATAATTGTTTCTAATCTCTACATAATTTTTAGTGATGTCTTTGTTGTGTAAATATCGTCTGCAAAGAACTAAAATGACCCATATCCATTTGTAGTCAAAAACAATTTCCGCTATCTACAAAAATATTAAAACATGTCCTGAGAGCATTTAAATAAAACATTTTACAATTTAAAAAAATATGTAAAAAGTAAATTTTACACTTTTCGAAACGATGTAAATAGAACATTTTACGCTTTTAAAAAAAATGTACCTAGATAGAACATTTTAAAATTTACAAAAACATGTAAATAGAACATTTCACGCTTTTCAAAAACATGTAAATAGAACATTTTACAATTTTCAAAAACATGTAAGTAGAACATTTTACACTTTTCAAAAACATGTTAATACAACACTTTACACTTTTCAAAAACATGTTAATACATACAACATTTTGACATTTTCAAAAACATGCAAATAGAACATTTTACACTTTTCAAAAACATGTAAATAGAACATTTTAAACGTTTCAAAAACTCCTAATTAACATTTTACGCATGTTTCTCATTTTGTTTTTATAAAATAGCTCACTTTGAATCTAGCTTAAATTGGATATGGGTCATATTGGTTCTTCACAGACGATATCTACTATATAGTGCCCCATTTGCATGATCCTAAATCCAAAATAAATTAAGTGACAATAAAAACTGCATACTTTTGCAATGAAAATATTCACGGGAACATTGCCGGCAATATTGCCTCATTGGGAAATATTGGAAAATCTGTAATGAACGCACATAGATTGATCTTTAAAATCTGAATCTGTATCTTAAAATTTCAAGAATATCGTGTTTTGGCTAATTCAGACTAAAATATATATGGACGAAAAATTCGACGCATGCGTTGTACAAGTTTCAGTGTAACCAGTACCAGAACGAAAACCAAAACCAAATGAACCAGACTAAATCAATTACATGCTTATTTCACCTAACTACAATAATTTCTTTTAAAACTTTTTGAGCAATTGTAAGAAAGGAAGTGCCTTATGATATACCGATAGGAACCTACCTATTTCGTGTAATATCCAATTCCAATTTATTTAATTTAGATATGAGATAGAAGGCGCCAGAGGTGGAAGTTGAAGTTCAATTTGAATTGACGCTTTGAGGCTTTCCCTTTGTTGTCATCTCTTTGTTCAAAAGGAGTAAAACGAATACGGAATGGTAATAAGTACTCACCAAATGGAAATGGAAGGAGCGGAAACCAGTCTTTAAAGTGGGCTATCAGTACGCTCAACACTTTATAACAGCAGTGACTCCCAGGCAATACTCAATACTATATACCCAAGTACTATAAAGCCAGAGCCAGTGACCATCATAAGTATCATAACTATTAACGCTAAGTATTAATCATCGAAATTGAGAGAGTCCAAGCCCATGCCCATAAGCACGCACGTTCCTATTTTATTCCGCATATTATGATCCACGATTTATACAGGATAACAGCTGCTGTCGTTGATACTACGGAATGTTTCAAAATCTCAAAGTCTCAATAACAAAATATTGTATTGCAGTATTACATTATGAAGAGTTTTTTAGCAAAACGGGTCAAGTCTATCAAAGCAAATTTTACAGGAACAACGAATAATGAATAAAAGGTAACAGGCTTATTTTTTTTCAACTCGAATTTTTCTACAGGTACTGTAACTGATGAAGCGTTATTACAAGCAGTTTTATAAATCTACAGACTGACTTTGGAATTTTTGAGAAAAGTTTCAAAAATTTTAATTTGTAATTCTACAAAGTACGAAAACACTTTGAAACCAAAGTAAAATTAGAAGTGCATGTTTTAGATGGACTTATCCCGTTTTGCAAACAAACTCTTCACATGAAGAGTGCTTACATTAACATGTAAATTAAAGACACAATGTGCCTCGCGATTGCTATTGGGCAGGAGTTTAAGTGCGTTACAGATAACGTACTGTATAATATTATGCCAAAAATGTCCAAGCGTCACGTACTATTCTACAGTCTATACAGTCTGCAGATATACCTGGGCAGACAGCTGTCTTCATTAATTTCATTTTAATACACACGTCTATGTCTATAGATGCTCAATTCAAGAATTTCTTATGACCAGATGTGAGGTTTCAATTTTTAAATTTTGCTAAATTGTTTTTAGTATTCATTCCACTGCAAAATTTTCCATGTAATTTCTAGATTCTATTTTGCCTCTATCTAATAAACTAATCGGATGTACATAGATGGTTAGACGGCTAATGGTTTAAAAATAAGTAACAAGAATTTACACATTTATATATGTCAGTTTTATAGTGCGTGTGTGTGTGTGCGTCTTTTATTATTCGTTGTATGCATTATATTATTAGGAATTAGAAACTTTAATCAGGTATTTTAAGCTATTTTTGTCAAATATTTTTGTTCAATATTTTACACTTACAATTAGCCGGTTTTGTAGGAGCAAACTGGTACTTGTAAATTTCACTGTTTCGTTGCAGACAAGTTCTACTGCTATATGCACTTGAACTATCAATTATTACCTAAAAATTTCACTTAAACTGTTTCGCAGGCCATTTAAAAAACACGCATTGTAGCTTTTTTTAATTTAGTTAAAAAATTGCAGTAACAAGTTTTCATTCATTCGTACATATGTACTTGTCAAACACATATAATTACGCTATAGTGACTAGTGCACTTTTTCTTTATTTGGAAACCCTATACTTTTTGTCTTTGTGCTTGTCAAAAACATGCAATTAGACTTTTTTGTAATTTTAGAAAACATATGTTATTATCATTATCCTGTCTAGTTTCTAGCTCACACTTGGGATACTACACAAGGTTATGGTTACTGAACTGAAGCGTTGTTAAAGGCTCTTGTAACATATTTTGCATCTAGCCAAAATTATATACTGCAAACAGATTTCATTCTACTGTGCTTACAGCAGGTAGAATGCAACTTTATTTTAGTTCTACTCGCTAGTTTCAGAACAGGATAACTAGCATTTGTTCCTAATGCGTTAATAATTATCATTTTAATCAACGCAGTTACATACCCCCTTTTGCATAGGCAAAAATATGGATATTATGTTACAATACTATACACGCAGAATATACAGTATTTCTTTTGATAGTACGCGGGTCACCCTACGGTTAAAGAGCTACATTATGCCAAAATCGCTTTCAGAGTATCATACAAAACTACTGCTTCTTTAAAATTGCTGTATAAAATGTGAATTTTGCACATAATATAATTTAAATGCCTTGCTAAAACTAATACCTGAATTCCTTCGTTTTCCATTTCCCTCTTTTGCATTTTCCCATAATATATTCCTATTTCCCTATTTTCCCAATATATGTACGAATTAAACATACTAACGACCCACGCTATTTGAATATTAAATATGAAAAGTAAATTGAGGCTATCTGTATGGCTATGGCTGGCAATGGCTAAGGCTACTGAGGGGCAACTATATATTACAAGTACAACATGAAAAATAACAACTTTGTCTTGCCAAGAAGTGCGAGTGGAAGTGGACAGTGGAAGTAGTCGCACACACGGAGACACATAGGTCTAATGATTATATTACTATGGCGATTGTTAATGACATTCACATTCACAGTATTCACACTGACTGCAGAAGTAAAATCGTCTGTGAAGAACCAAAATGACCCATATCCAATGCAAGCTACAATCAAAATGAGCTATGTCAAAAATCGAAATGAGAAGCATGCGTAAAATGTTAATTAGGAGTTTTTGAAAGGTGTAAAATTTTCTACTTTCATGTTTTTCAATAATGTAAAATGTCCTTTTTTCATGTTTTTGAAAAGGTGCAAAATGTTTTAATTCCATGTTTTCGAAAAGGTGCAAAATGTTTTAATTCCATGTTTTCGAAAAGGTGCAAAATGTTCTAATTCCATATTTTTGAACAGGTGCAAAATGTTCTAATTCAATGTTTTCAAAAAGGTGCAAAATGTTGTAATTCCATGTTTTCGAAAAGGTGCAAAATGTTCTAATTCCATGTTATCTAAAAGGTGCAAAATGTTCTAATTGCATGTTTTCGAATAGGTGCAAAATGTTCTAATTCCATGTTTTCGAAAAGGTGCAAAATGTTGTATTTCCTTATTTTTTAAAAGTGCAAACTGCTCCATGTGTGAAATGCTCTCAAGACATGTTTCAATAATTTTGTAGATGGTTGATATTTTTTTAGCTAAAACTGGATATGGGTCATTTTGGTTCTTCACAGACGATGTGCAGAAAATAGTGAAAAATAATACTGAAGACTTGTTTCTATATTTCCCATTCCCAAGTCGTTGCCATTGCCTTTGCCGTGTGAGTGAGTGTAATCAAGCACAAAATCAAAAATGAAATGAATGGCTTTGTTACTGTTACTATAGTGTTCTGTTAGTCAGAAACTGGATTTTGATTGAAACTCCTGCCTCGCTCAAAAACGTTTGTTCCCAAAACCCCACAACAACAACAACAGCAAAAACAACTATGAACAACTTTCACTCAAAACTCAAACAACTTCCATCATCAACATCCATCTCCAAATCCACCCAACATTTTTCCCATACAATTTTCCCTATAGGCACATCACTTAGGTGAATTCAAAACTCATATGTATCTACAATACAGAGGACATAGGGCACGATTATGAATTTTTTTTTGTTAATCCCCTGAGTCACCTAATGTTTCATTTCGAGTGAGTACATTAAAAGCAGGACAACAACGTTCGTACGTACGTACTTACAAGTTAGTTACAAGTTTGAAAAGACATTATTAAGACCGCAGGAGACAAGGACAGGAGATGAGCCAGGGACGACGGACTTGTTCACACAGAGCCGAAGAGACGAAGCAAAGTCAAAGTCAAGTTTAAAGTTTCATTTTCACTCTGGGCCACTAAACGAGTGGACACGAAAGGAAAAGCACACACACACAGTCCTCAGTCGGAGTCCCATTCCCATTTCCGCTTTTCTTTTTGGAATTTTGAATATTTTTTTAAAGCAATAAAGTGTCAGTTTAAAAAATTCGACGGATTTAAAAAACAAAATTCAAAATTAATTAATCAATTAAAAAATACAGTAATACTGAGTGCATGGTTGGAAATAAGAGAAATAAAAGTTTTATTTTTATTTCGAACGTTATTTATTTATTGGGGATACTAAAGGAACTTTTGTGATAATATGGAACAAACTAAATTTTGGACCGTGATTAAGGTACGTTATTTTAACAAATTAACATTTGTAAAATAAATCAAATTATTGCAAAATAATTTATTAAATTGTGTGTTTTTGCTATTAGTGGCATTTGCCTCGTGTGCTAAAAATCGTAGATATAAACTGTCTGTGAAGAACCAAAATGACCCATATCCATTTTTAGCTAAAACCAACATCCACTATCTAAAAAAAATATTGAAATATGTCTTGAAACCATTTTAATAGAAGAATTTACCTCTATAAAAAACATGTGAATAGAACATTTTACTATTTTCAAAAATATGTAAATAGAACATTTTACACTTTTCAAAAAACATGTACGTAGAACATTTTGAACTTTTTAAAAACATGCAAATGAAACATTTTGCAAATTTCAAAAACTCGTAATTAACATTTTTCGCATGCTTCTCATTTTGTTTTTATGACTTAGCTCATTTTGATTCTAGCTTAAATTGAATATGGGTCATTTTGGTTCTTCACAAACGAAATGCGTTATTAATTGTTTAAATCTTTTAAATTTAACCTAATTCATTTGTTTTTGCAGGGCTTAATGCTCTTGACGGTCTCGGCGGTGGCTGTGAGTGGGCAGATGTCAGACCTTTTTGATTTCCCTGGTAAGTGTACAAAAAAACGCTTCGCTGCTAGAGAAGCAAAATTGCCTGTCTTCATTTTTTGAATTTTTTTATTTAACTGTGCATATTTTGGTCTTGGCAAAAAAAAACAAATAGATTTTTCCCATTGCATATTGTAGCCAAGAAAGCAAATAACCTACTTTAACTAAAGGTGGCGTAAAATGTAAAGCTGAGAATTCATTGATTTATGATACAATTTAAAAATTTAAAAATTCCAATTTGAATATTTCAGAACCGAGTGAAGGTTTTCGTACTGCCCGAAGTTTAACAAATATTGCACGTCTCATACTTGGGGGTAAGTAAAAATTCAGAGTTCCCCAAATTTTACAAATGTAACTTGTACTGTACATTCTTTATGTAGGTAGTAAATGGTCCGTCTCTCCGTTTGTGTGTTTCTTGGTAATTAAGCACTGTAGGATGTAGGATGAACGGCTACTGTATAATGGATTAAGCGAGATGTTTGTATAAGCGTTGACGCTTAAATACAAACCACGATATATAGGTATATAACGATAGTGATAATATCCCGTTTATTTCGTTTTGTTTCCATTGACATACAATAATAAGGACATAAAAGTGTTTTTAAACAACAAAAAATGCAGTTTAATGGATGTTGCACTACATTAAACGACGACGACTGGTAAAAAATGAGAGTAATGTCAGGTAGAATGTAGACGCTGCCAAGTTGCAAAATGAACTATCTCAAATCTTAAGCGGATGCTTCGTAAAACTCTCTCGTGTACATATATAAAACTAGCGGATTACATTTCTACTAAATGTCAATTTTGTAAAACCTTGTATGTGCATTCAAATCAGTTTTTGTTTCTAACTAAAAAGTTACTCATCTTTTTCTGTTTTGTTGTATATCCACATGCGAGTTTTGCAGGTTCTTTAACACGTAATTTTTTGTACTCAACCACATACTTTAGTTTTTATATTTTCCTAAATAATTAATTAAATACTTTAACTTACATGTAGGCTCCTTACTCCTTGTAAGTCCTTACAGCAGATACTTTAATATGTTTTCATATAAAAGCAATGCTTTGGTAATTTGTGTACTAATCATAAGTAAAGGTTCAAAATGTACCATTTTCAAATTTAAAATTTAATTTACAATTAACTGTGCTATACATAGTGTCAAAAATTCCATCAAATGTGATGGAATATAATACGTGAAATTTTTGTTGTGGGTTTTTTAAGTCTGAAAATGCTTTTAAAAAGTGCAGACTGTATTAATTACAATTTTTAAATCGCAAAATAATGTATTTACATGTTTTTGAAAAATCCAAAAACGTTTATAACGTAACTTTAAACAAATTCAAAATAATCTAATTACATGTTTTTTAAAAGTGTAAACTGTTTTATATTCATATTTTTTTTAAATGCAAAATATTTTATTCACGTATTTTCAAAACGTGCAAAACGTATGTTTCCCACACTTTTAGGATTAAAACATTTTAAATTACTTTTGAAAATAGCAATTTTACTTTTAGCCAATCATTTTCACTAGCGATTTTAATAAATTATCAACCTTGTTAACGAATTAATTTTGTACAGAATTTGTGCGCTCCGTTAAATGGAAAATTGCAGAGTTTAAAATATCAGAAAAATATTAAAATGTTGTGTTAAAATATTACAGGAAATGTGCCGCCAGATCACCCTCTGGTGAAATACCCAGAGCCCATAAATGGGGCCGCCTCAACAACTGTAAACAATGTCCTCACCGCCGTTCCAGGACAGGCAGGACAGAAGAACCAAATATTTGGTCAGCAACAACCGCTGCAGCAGCAGCAGCCATTCCAGTTCAACAACAACCTCAACCAGAACCAGAACCTGAACCAGTTCCAGCAGCAGAATGGAAATGGACAACAATTCTTTGGACAGCAGCAGCAGCAGCAGTTCTCCTCCAACAACCCCGTGTGGCAACAACCTCAACAACAGCTGCAGAATCTAAACCAAGGTTACATTCCGAATCAAAATGCACCTCTCAATGTTGCTCTCAACCAAAACACTCTTGGCCAGCCACAGGCACTTCTACCGGTTAGTAAATTACATTTTTAAAACCAACACAATATCATAAACTGTTATTATAGTGGATTATAGTGGGGATCACTACAAGCGACCAAATCAACATCCCTACAGTCTCAACAACAAGGCTTCTTCCAACAACAAGGGCAGCAACAACAACAACAGCAAGCCTATTCTCCCGGTCTCAACCCTTCAGGCGCTCCTTACAATGCCGGACCTAACGCCTACGCTCCTCCGCAGTCTCCTTACGCGCTTCCAGGAAACTCATTCTATGCCGCAAATTCTGGAGGTGGAGGAGGCTTTGGGAACTCGGCTTCAAATTCGGCGCTCGGGACTTTCTCATTCCCAGGAAACGGCGGCGCCGTCGGGAACGGCGGGAACTTCAACAGCGGCGGGAACTTCAACGGCGGCGGCGGCGGCGGGAACGTCAACAACCTTCTGGCCAACACCCTCATCGCCGGCAGCCCTCCTAGCAGCTTTAGCTACAATGGCCTCGCAAACAATGGCAACGGCAACTTCAATGGCAACGGGGGTAATGGGAACTTCGGCGGCGGCTCATTCGGCGGCGGCGGTTCAATTGGCGGCGCAGCGGCGCAGCAGCTACAGCAGACCGCCTCCTACTCTACACCAACGGCAGTCTATGCACCGCCACCCAGTACCTTCCAATCCCAACAACAACAGCAGCAGCCCCAACAACAACAACAACAGCAGCAGCAGTACAACCCCGCCCCAATTCAAACCCCTCCCCCTTCCTCACTTTCCTCCTCCTCCTCCCAAACCTACAATGCCCCTCCTCCTCGACAAAATTATGCACCCACTGAAAACAATTATGCACCACAACAAACACAACAAATTCAACCCCAACAACAACAACAAGCTTCACCGTCATTCACGTCCGCAAATTCGTATAGTGGACAAACAACGTCGAGCCTCCAAAGTCAAACCAACACAGGCAGTTATAGTAACGGGCAGTCCAATTCGTATTTAAGTGCACAGAGTTCAAATGGAAATTCGCCAGTAATTAGCACTAACACTAATAGTAATAGTAACAATAATGCTAATAATAATGCTAATAATTTTGGGAATAATTTCCTCCCACCCGTCATTAATAATAATTACAATCAACCCCCCTACAATACACAGGGTAGTTATCAAGCTCCGAATTTAAATGCATACCCGCCACCACCCCCGGCTCCCGTAGTCTCATCTAATTTAAATAGTAACCTTAATAATGTAAATTTGGGGACAGATGGTAAGTACGTACCGGCCCCAATCATTGCCGCTAATAATCATCAGCCCCAACCCTCATACAATTACAATAGTAATAGCAATAGTAATGTCAACAGTAATAATGCTAATAATTTCCAAAATTTAAATTCAAACGTACAGCCTTTGCCTTTAAGTAGCAGTAGCAATAGCAATGGCGGCAATTTTCAAAATACAAACAGCCCACTTCCCGCTCAAAGTAGTAATATAATTAGTAATAGTAATAATAATGTTAATAATAATTATCAAAGCAGTAGTAGTAGTAGCAGTAGTTTTCAAAATCAGAATAGTAACGTAAATAATAATGGAAATAATGGAAACAGTTTCCCAGTCCCAGTCATTCATGAGACGACGGAATTTACTAGTACTAGTAACGTAAATAGTAACGGTAATTACAATCATCCACCCCCTCAAATTAGTACTAGTTACAATAGTAATAGTAATAATAATAATAATGGCGGGAATGATTTTTCAAACTTGCCTAATAAACATGCACCCCCCTCCAATAATTATATTCTCCCGTCAAATTCAAATTCGAACAATAATAATGTTAACAATAATTTTAACTCCGCTCCTGTTAGTAATTTTAACAGTAATAATAATGGTAATGTTAATTCAAATTCGAATCAGAATCAAATCCAAAACCAGCCACCCAATGCAAATTACAATAGGGGAAACAACAATGCTCAATACAACCCCCAACCCCCTCCCCCCGTCCCTGCAAATGTCCCTCAAAATCTCCCCACCACCCACTCAACTTCCAACGGTCTCCATGCAAATACTAACCCCATAATTAATAGCAACAATAATTATAATTCGAATTCAAATTTGAATTTAAATAATGGCGCTTCAACTTCCAGTAGTAGTAGTAGTAGCAGTAGTCAAGGCCAGGGCCAGACTCAAGGAAGTAACCGCCCAAGAGGGGAATATTCAAATAATTCAAATAATTACAATAATAATAATAGTAATAATAATAATTACAACAGCAATAGTAATTACCAGAATGGTAACAGTGGAAACGGTAACGGTAACAACAGCAACAGAGGATCTTCAAATATTAATAATTATCATGACAACAACAATAACAACAACAACAACAACAACGGTCAATATCGTCCCCAACAACCCCAACAACAACAACAACAGCATCAAAATCAACACGCCCACCAAGCAGGGAAGCCAACGTCCTACTACAAACCACAGCAGACGCCATCTCCGCTAAATTCAAATAGTAAATATAGCGGCCCTTCAAAACCAGTGCAAGCTCCACCCCCAAGGCAAAATCACAATCAAAATCAGCAACAGTCCCAGCGGCAAAATCAAAATCATAACCAACATCACCATAGCAATAATAACAACAACAATAATTTTAACCGCGAAAACGGTAACGGTAACCACCAACACGGTAACAACAACAACCGCCACCAAAATCAAAACAGCAAATTCTCGCCTAAAATGGCAGCTCTAGGCTTTACCGAAGGGCTTCTCACACCAGAATTAGATATGACTTTGGCCCAGGCAGGCTCGAGCTACGACGAGATTCAGCGGGCAATTATGGAACAAGCAAACCCGGGCATTCCCCAAATTGATGTCAATCTTGAAGACCTTCTTTCGGGGGAAACTTCCATCCCAATTTATGAACCAGAGCCCTATCATAAAAGCCAACACCACCATCACAGCCACCACCAACGCCAAAGGCAAAACAGTGAAGAGCTAGAAGTGGTGGCAGCTCCAGAGTTCGGAGGTCGAACCTACAGGTCAACCCTCATGTCAGAATCCAGCCCCACACTGACCTCAACAACGGCGGAAGAGGTCATGGACGAGGTCATTGAAGAGGACGAGAATGCCATGGCCAGAGATAACATTGAGGAGGAAGCCAATATTTTTGAAAGTATTAAGAATCAGCAGGATAATACTGACGAGTTCGGAAGGGATTTCCGCCCGATCCTGTTGGTTCCCAAACAGGCGGAAAGTGCGATTTTAGCCAGTTTCAGAGCGCATGCGCAGAAATCTATGGAGGAAGCTGCTGCAATTGCAGAGACTGAGGCAGAAGCTGAAGTTGAAAACCGTTCATCTGACACAGTGATAAGTCCTGCCATTTCCATTTTTCAAGCTTCGTTCATGTCGTAAAGAAAGAAAGTCAGAAGCTATAAAGTTTATTTATTTGATGTGTGGAAAATATACCAAAAACAGGAATTTTAAAAATTTCCAAATTTATTTATTAGACCAATAATGATATTACACGGACCCGGAAGGAAGGCTCAATTTTTGGATGTGAATTTAATTTAGTGGGCTACGAAGCTACCGAATTTTTTAAGCTAAAAATTGTTATGCTACAAATTTTTTAATTTACGAATTTCTTAATTTACGGACTTTTTGCTACGAATTTTTGAGTTAACAAATTTTGTAACTACGAATTTGTCAATTTGCAATTTTGTTAGCTACGAATTTTTGAATTTACGAATTTTGTAGTGACAAAGTCAGTTTGCAATTTTGTTAGCTACGAAGTTTTGAATTTACAAACTTTGTAGCTACGAATTTGTCAATTTGCAATTTTGTTAGCTACAAATTTTTGAATTTACGAGTTGTGTAGCTGCGAATTTTTGAATTGTCAAATTTTGTAGCTACGGGTTTTTGAATTTACATTTTTTTAGTCACAAATTTTTATATTTACGAATTTAGTGGCTAAAAATGTTAAAATCTACGAATTTTTGGGCTACCAATTTTAACGTCAAGAAATATTGCAGCTGCCAATTTTTAAAGCTACGAATCTACGAACCAAAACGCATTTAATTTTTTATATGACAAAAGTGAAACTTGAAAAAGCTCAATATTCCAAAGTATTATTTTTTTATCTATATTCTTCTTGTGACTTCCTGACCTCCTTCACTTTCAATATGTAATCCCTACACATGTATTTAATAGAAAACATAATCTAGAATTTCTTTTTAAATCACACACCACAGGACAGGAAAACAATTCTTGTAGGAAAAAGAAAAAGGGAAAATTCTCAGATGCAATTACAATTTATTACTATACAACGCGCAGAGACAAATCAAAGCTACAAAAACAAAGACAAAATAAAAACATACAGCAGAACAACTTTGCGCAGTTTTGAGCTGTGTGTCAATATTACAGATATTTTCTTGTTGAGTTCATTGCAGCTTCAGAGCCAACTTCAATTCAATTCAAGGCCGGTTTTACTTTACACTTTACACTTGGTTGTTCAATGACCCAGAAATCCGTTGTGGAAATTCACAGAGGTTCATCTCATGAGCCAAGCTGATGTAAAGCCGTGTGATTTGATTTGACCTACAGACGAGAAACTCATCCTCAGTTCAGGTTTTCAGCGAAAGGAAAGCAGTTATCACCATAAAAAAAATTTAATATCGTATATAGTGGCTGTGTAGATTCTTTGTGGTTGGGAAACCGGAATTGAAATGCTGACGTTTGAGCCCTTGTGACTTGGTCAGTAGTAGTAGCAATTTGTTTCGAGTTTTTTTTTCTCCCAATTATTTTGTCTGCGTGTGCTTTAAATTAAATGGCAAATGGTGAAAACAAAAGTAACCAAATATTTTCCTATAGCTGGGAATCTCTCATGGGCAATGGGCGTTGAGCTGTGGCAGTGAATATACTGAAATCACGTCGGACGTGTCTTGTTTATTGTTATTACTTTTTGTAGGACAGTGCCCTCCAGAGATTTAATTGTACTCAAAAAATCTCAAGAACTCAAAATCTCAAAAACTCAAAAACTTTAATTTATGCTTTAATAATAATAATATTTCTTATATCTAGAAATTAATCTGTAATCAAAGTGGCAGTTGCAATCTTGCCTACGGGTTCTTGTTCTTGTAGTTTTTTTTTATTATGATAACGAATAAATTTATTGTACCGTCACCGGCACCGACACCGGCAGTAATTTCCGTTTTCACAGCCAGCGGAAGTTTTTATTTTTAACTATTTCAAATATTCACAGACATGCGAAAAATGTCTACTATTGTCACTAATGGAAAATGATTTAAATATTTTGGAAATCGCTTTGTTTTACTGCGTTTTTATTGCATAAGAAATTATAAAATTTATTAAATTCGTAAGTAGAATTCAAGTTTTCTAAATTTAAACCTATAAAAACAACGTGTTCTCTTCCTGACTTGTGCTAGAAGGCTATACATATGGACTTAAACCTATATTTTGATTTTTTTTTAGTGTTACTTAAAAAGATACTATGTACAACTTCTTTACATTTCTGTTTAGTACAGAAAACAATGTTGTATTTTTTATAAATGTTGCTAAATTTATGTGAACGGTTTACCCGTAACCTGTGTAGTTAGTCAATGGAATAGACGAACACTTAAGGCAGTTTTGATCCGTCAATTTAATCAGTTCAATTTATTTAAATTGTAAAGCAGGTCATTGAATTGTATTGATACTGTATTGAGAATTGAGTTTACGCTAAAATTGGCTTTGATCTGTTTCTGTTTCGTTACATATCTTGTTAATTCATCTGGTGTTTTTTTCCAGTTTTTTATTTGATTAGGTATTCTAATTTAATCTATAGTGTATAACATAGTATTTTCTATACTTTGCATTTTTGACATAATTTATACATATTGTGTCCTTATTTAATATTATTAAGCGGAGTCCAATTATGTGTAAGACCAAACCAAAACCAAAGTTTGTTGATTACTGAATATAGTTTTTGTACATGTTTTCCAATCCGTCCTTTTTGTTTCATTGTGGTGAATTTATTTGATTAAGTTTTCTGACGAAAATGTACAGATATACACTTAATTTGTAGACTGACGAAATCGACATTGAAATCTTACGCGTTCTGATTAGTTTTATATAAATAACCCAGTAGAGGCGTAGAGGAAAACAAGAGCAGAACATTTGTAACAAAGACACGATATGTACTTGCCAAATTTCACTACTTTTTTAAATACCAAAAGTAAACTGTACTGATAGTCTATATATATTAATGCGACCTGCTCTAGATTTAAGATCTACAAAGTAATATAGAAATGACACATTTAACAACTTAAAACGTCAAAGTCAAAACTTAAAAGCGAGAAATACTTATGTACAGAGACAAAGGGTAATAATTTTTGACGATTACAATTTATGTAGCATATTCTAACGCTAAATATATGTGATTAAAATTTATAAGGTATTTATTTTTTTAGTTCAAGTTAAACACACTTTGCCATTTAAAATGTCTTTAAATAATATATCTGGCCCAGTATTTGTTGTTAATTACTTTTTTGTGGTTGGTTTCACTTTACTAATATATGGAATTTACCTACAAACTACGTACCTGAGATTCAGCGATTACTACAACGAAAACGACCGCTATTTACATTAATAGTGGACTGCTGACATATGACATATTATGTACTTTTAGTTAGTAGTACGAAAAACATTTTTGATACTTAAATGACTTACGACTTCCTTTACCAAACCAAAACCATAATAATTATTGTTGTAATTAAATTTAATCTATTTTTATATTTGTCACTTCGTTATTTTATCGTTGTTGTTGTTGTTGTTATATATTGTCGTGTTAAATATTGTATTTTGAAACCAGTGCAGTATATGTACCAATTTTTGTTTTACTGTGTCGCCTACTATTTTATTGTTATTTTTATTGTTATTGTTTAAATTTACAAAATCGTTGATGTTAACGAAACAAAAAAAAAGAAATGAAATGAAATACGTGTACTTTTAGGTTATTTAAAAATTTAGTGCTAGAAAACTAAAAGAAATTTAAAATAACATTAATATAGATTCTCATTAAGATTATAGTCATAAAAATAATTATGTTTTGTATAGTTTGTAGTATTTATTATTTCCACTTTATTCCATGATAATAATGATATGTTTCCCTACTTCCCTTATTTATTCCCTCATTTGTATTCAAGTCAAGTGAGAATTATTATTATTTTGTTTGTTATAGAATCAAATTTATGTTGAATAAAAAGTAATAATTATATTTTTGTTATTTATGTAAGTGGACATTGCATTGGGGAGATAATTTACTAGCTTTTAATAACGGATAACGGATTTGTACAGATACGATTATTATACGATGGGCTATGTTACACTTTGTGTACAGCTTCATCTGTTATTTTTATGAGGAGTATGAGAAAACAACGGGAAAGAAGCAATCAAGTGGAAATACAAATGCGAGATGGGAGTCGGGAGTGCAGCGATGTATTCCAGAAAATTGGAAAAGCTGTACATTCTAAACTATTGCAATTTAAATAATGCGATAATTTTAATTAGCTTAATTTTTTTAGGATTTTCAGAATCAGTGACTTGGACTTCCTACTGCACATTGCAGTAGAAAATGGGCGTATTTGAATTTTTTTTCTGAATGCATATGTAATTTTTGCTATGTAAGTTATACAATCCAAAGCAAACGTAGTAGGTAGGTACTGTCAACTGCGTGGTCCAGAGTGTATATAGGTTTTACGCCGTCTAGGATATAATTCGTATGCGGCAGGCGCTTATTCTACTAGGTAGCGATTCGCCAATTAGTGGTACCTATATAACAGTCTAAATAATGTACATGCTTGAAAATTTCAATAATGTGTAAAAGACTAAGGTTTTACTTTTTAGTAGAGTTTGTCCATCATTTTTTTATCTGCTTAACAAGGTTGAAGAAATTATACGCTGCATATAAAACACAAAACTTCGAACCAATAAAGTGTACATAGCGCATTTTGTGATTTTCAAAAGTGCAAGTTTTCAGTTTACCACTTGTAAAACAGTCTATCTACTATTGACTATTTAAAATATGTTATATTAATCCTTAAAAAAATTAATTTCAAGTTTTTCCTATGAACAAAGTGTAGATATCGTTTAAAAAAACATAAACGTTAATTTTTAGACCTTTTAAAACTGTCAAAAAATTATTTTCTACACGTTTTCAGCAAATACCAAGTTGTAAGAAAAGCTTCAAGTAACTCAACCTAAGTCGGAGGTTGGCTGTGGATTTTATCAGTGTTATCAATGTTGTGTGTTATTCTGCTATATGTATGTCTGGCGCTCAACAATTTGTCCATGTTATGCTATTTTGCATATTTATTTGCATTTTGATTACGTTATTTCTGGCTTCTGGCTGCATCCCTAATATTTTTGCTGACAACAACTACTGATACTGATAAGAAACGAATTTTTTTTATTGTCTTTTTATTGGTGTTTGTAGGTGCATTTGAATATTTACTTGGCATCAGTATTGTATCAGTATCGTAAAAAATCTGCAAGACGTAGCAGTACGTATGTATGTAGTTACGTTTCTGGCCTGGTGAAGAAAATTCGTCCGGTTTGCGTCACGCGTGGTGTGGTTATTTAATTTGATCTTAAACTCCAACTATATAAGCGTGTGTACGTACGCAGTGCGTTGAGCTAATTTGTGGAATTCTGCTTCTTTGTTGTTCGTTTAATGAACCATGAACCGCATGTTATCACCATCAGCAGTAAAGGATCAAAATGACATTTATGAATTATTTTTAGAAAGACACAAAATTTACTATCTACAAACAAAAACAAAATATTGTGATTCTATATAGCAAATAAATAGAACATTTTGCGCATTTCAAAAACATGCAAATACAATATTTATCACTTTTAAAAAACTTGCAACTACAATATTTTGCACTTCTCAAAAACATGCAAATTTTGCGTTTTTCAAAAACTTAAAAGAGAAAGTAAAAGCTTTTATTTACACTGATACACAATTTTACTTGCCTCAAAGACAAAGTAACAAAAATTAAATACATTGTTTTACAAAACGTTCTACAAATTAACTACGCAGTCAAACTGACGAACAATATTTTATGTACAATATATTGCACATTTTAAAAACATGCAAATAGAATATTTTGCACATTTAAAAAAAATGCAAATAGAATATTTTGCACTTTTCAAAAACATGCAAATTTTGCACTTTTCAAAAACATGCAAATTTTGAAATTTTCAAAAACATGCAAATAAAATATTTTGCACATTTCAAAAGCATGCAAATACAATAGTTTGCACATTTCAAAAGCATACAAATACAATATGTTGTACATTTCAAAAACATGCAAATACAATATTTAATTTGCGCTTTTCAAAAACATGAATAAAACATTTTTTACTTTAACAAATTCGTGAAAATTAGCGCTTAACTTTGTACACCTTACCTTCTGTCTCATTTTGTGCGTTTTTAGACATAGCTCATTTTAATTTAAGCTTAAATTGGATACGACCTGTTTTGATTCTTCGCTCTCCAGCTATGTATGTAATTTGTCACATCTGCGTTTCCGTGAGTCAATTAGTTATAAGATCCTTATCCTTTCAATCGCACTGATACCCATATAAAGAGTGTGTCATCTGCCGTCACGTGTATCCTTATGTCATACAATAATTGGAACATCTACATACCTGTACCTATTATATACGTAGTACATATCCCAATTAAATATTGTTCGTTGAAAAAAGCATTGCTGACATTGATTCCTAAATCCAAACACATCCAAACATGTACCTACATAATATTATGGATTTTCATAAAAAATTATTTAAAAAAAAATCTAAAATATAAAAAAATAATAATTGTTATAAAAGAAAATGTCAAATACCAATAATAACTAGAGTAACATTATAACTTGTTAGCTTTTTGTAATAAATTCACATTCCACACGGTTGTAAGCGTGTGTAAAGTTGATATACTAATGCAATGCTGTGATTTTCTGTGATGCATTTCATTAAAATAAAGGAATCATACAAATTTTAGAATGTTAATTAGATTACCGCCCATGCGTACAAATACAAAAGTGCGTTTAACCACATACACAAGCGCTTCAAGCTTTTAGCATATAATTACTTAAAGAAAAATTGAAAAATGCAATATTTAGTAAAATAATATTATCAACTTTGTAGTTTTATCTGTACATATTGCCGCTATACATTATGCCGCTAAAGAAAAACTAGGTCGATGACGATAATGATAATAATGGAACTGTATACGAGCAGGAATTAATTCACGTTTTAATTTAATTTATTATTCTAATTTTTAGCTCAGGATCACAGCTGGCAGATATGAACAGTTACATAGGGGAGGCACGTTACAAAATTATTTTTTAATGCAAAAATGAATTAATAATTGTACAGGCCATTTGCATCTTGCATTCATTGGTGTACTACAATATTATACAGAATATAAATTCCCTTAGAAAGAATACGAATTAAGTTGTTCACACAAAATTCATAAGATGTCGTTAAAGTTCGTAATTATTACTATGTTTTAGGCATCATTCAAAGCTGTGCATGTAGTTATAAGATTTTAATTTTTCGTATACTTATAGTTTTAATTCTGTAGAGGGTCCTATGTCTTTAGTTCGAATACACTTTGTACGAATACCATTTGTCCGAAAAAAGTGTCCGAATAATTTTTTCATTTTGTACGAAGAGTCTTTTGTACGAAGAGTCTTTTGTACGAATGGTATTTTGTACGAAGAGTCTTTTGTACGAAAAAATCACTGTCCGAATAGGTGTCCGAATTGAGTACACAGGTACTAAATCGTGCGAGTTAGTGTTGTGAATGATATTTCCTGGAAGCGGTAAAGTTTGAAGTACTCGGTAGGGAATAACAAGTCTTTCACAAGGGTGTTGTCACTAATTTTTATTGTTTTTAATTTTACATTGTGAAATTGTGAAATGTCGTTTATTGAAGCCAAAATAATATCGGGACCGAGAAAGAATCCTCAAGCAGTTTGTGATGGATTTTTGTTTAATTACAATAAGAAAAGTGGGTCACTGCCGCCAACAGGTAGTAAAATTACTTCAATAGTTACTACATACTTCAGGTGTGTTAATTATAGAAAAAGATGTAGGTGTACGTTGAACATGAAGGAGACGGTATATGAAAGTAAATACACAAAAACTGAATTCACATCAGCTGGTGTTCACAGTTTTCATGATGCCAACCACAGCAAGTAAGTGCAGTTCAGCAGTCAACAGTTTCATTCAGTCAACATACAACATGTCCAGAAGTCCAGAATTCAAAACAAAAGGCTATCGCAAATCGTGGAGTTGTACAAGAAGAAGGGGTACGACGATATTCTACATTATCTGTCTGCTATATCGTACGCCTACTGTGACCCTAAGACTACCACATGTCGTGCAGATTCAGACTCGGATGACTCTCAGGACTCCGGTGACTCTCAGGACTCGGGTGACTCTCAGGACTCGGGTGACTCTCAGGACTCTGATGACTCTCAGAGCTCCGACGGCAATGATGACAATGATAACCTTCCCGCTACTCAGGTTATTCCTCCCTTGCCTGCAGCATCCACATGCCATGCAGATTCAGACTCTAATGACTCCGACAGCACTGTCGTCACTGACGATGACGATGATAACCTGCCCGCTACTCAGGTTATTCTTCCCTTCCCTGCAGCAGCCTGTACCTCTTCAGTTAATGTTCCCCCTCCAAAGGCAAAAGCAAAGGCAAACAAAAGGACAAAGCAGGCAACTACGGATTCACCAGTTGCAAAAAGGACACGTAGCCGTAAATAAACAATTACTGTTGTATATTATTGACTATTATCATTTTCAATTTTTTTAATTCATTCGTTACGCTAAGTTATTACGTTAATATTATGTAAAATCACTCTTTACTTTTTTTCATTAATACAATTGATGCAATTTATGAAAAGTTTGTTCTAATAAAACATTCCACAAACTTTATTACTAACATGGTAGCATTTTCGCACAAAATTCATTCGTACAAAAGACTCTTCGTACAAAAGACCATTCGTACAAAAGACTCTTCGTACAAAAGACCATTCGTACAAAAGACTCTTCGTACAAAAGACCATTCGTACAAAACGCATTCGTACAAGTCGATTCGTACAAAGTGTATTCGAACTAAAGACGCGAGACCCTGTAGAGATATATAAAAAATGTACCATGTTTCTTGAAGTATCATCTTATTTTACACAGTTTAAGATTTTGTAGGTAGATATACGCAGATTTGGAAAATTTAAAAGCAAACTTTCAAGTTTTATAAAATACCACGATGAGCTTTAAATATTCTAATTTACAAATATCAAAAGCATTATATTTTCAGATATTCCAGTTTCAATTTTTCCATAAGAGTTTTTGATTTTTTAAACCAAGATCCAAAAAACATGTAAATAAAACATTTTGCACTTTTCAAAAACATGTAAATAGAACATTTTACACTTTTCAAAAACATGTAATTGGAATATTTTACACTTTTCAAAAACATGTATATAAAACATTTTGCACTTTTCAAAAACGTGTAAATAGAACATTTTTTTCTTTTCAAAAACATGTAATTGGAATATTTTACAATTTTCAAAAACATGTAATTGGAATATTTTACAATTTTCAAAAACATGTACATAGAATATTTTGCTTTTTTCAAAAACATCAAAATAACATATTTTAATTGTTAGTTTTAATTTTAGTACGTAAACTAGATCACAGATCCTAGCTGTACACATTAGTTGATTACTTGTTGGATTCACTTTCAAAAAGGAGTAAGTACGTATATAGCTCCGAATTAAAACAGATTGTCTTAGAAATTTTTAATTTATGTGTAGTATTTAGTATTTAAATCCGCAAAGCATTCAAAACAAAAAACAACAAGGCATTTTATTTCATACTTTGCATATAAATTTCCATGCAGATAACAGGTTTTTGTTTTCTAATTCCAACCATTTTGCCAATTTTAATTTTATGTGAGTGGCCAGTATCCCAAATAGTGTATATTTATTTGTGACTGGATTTATTTTAAACCAAACCAATAAGGCAAAGGTTCACACTTACGTATTACGTTCAAGATTGTAAAGTACTGATAATTACCCACCACGTCCCACGAGGCACATTTAACGATCCCTCTGCTGATATGATATGAGGGCATATATTTCGCAAATGTACATAATTCTGTCAGAAAATCAGAAATCAAATCAAAGAAACTAAATAGGTTTTGAAAAACATAAAATGAGATCCAGCTCACACATAAAACTGATATATAGCATATCAAGGCGGCAACAATAACAATAATGGAGAATGCAGATATACCCAACTCTTAAGTACAAAGTACGTTTTAAGTTTTCTTTATTTTCCTTTTCTCGCAGTGTAGTTAGTGTCCCACCCAACAGAAGGCCAAGGGCGTGGAGCAACAGAGCAAACTGCAATTTCAAATAACATCCAAATCTGACTGAAGCACCTAATATCGCCAGTTGTGACTCAAAAATATTGATTATCAGCTAAAACTACAAAAAACAATATTTATAAAACGAATTAAAATATTTTCCTCTTTAAAAAAAAATTCCAAAAGATATTTTCTCATTTTCAAAAGGCATGTAAATAGAGAATTTTGTACATTTTGAAAGCATGCAAATATAACATTTTTGAACTTTTCAAAAACCAAGTAAATAGTACATTTTGCACTTTTCAAACAGCTTGTAAAAACACTATTTTGCACATTTGAAAAGTATGTAAATAGAACATTTTGGAACTTCTCAAAACCAAAACCAAAATTTGCAATTTTCAAAAACAATAATTACTAAATAGATTATTTTGCGATTTCCGTAAACTTTACAATATCAAAAATATAATTACCTTTGTAAAGTCAAAAATTACCTTTGTAAAGTCAAAAATTACCTTTGTAAAGTCAAAAATTACCTTTGTAAAGTCAAACATGTAAATAACCAATGTTGTATGGGCTGCGGCCAAATCAATGTATAAATTATTATTATTATTAATAATATCCAAAATATGCAATTGCAACCTTTTGCATTTTCAGCAAATTCGTTAAAGCTAAAATTTTGTTGCGCATTACATTTTACATTCGATCTCATTTAGTCCGTTTTTGACATAGCTCGTTTTAATTTTTAATTCTCCGTGTGGCTTGAATTGCATGCAGGTTATTTTCATTCTTCAATCGACTCACATAATACACCTATACAACATTTACAAGAAGGTGAATTTTAAAACTGTGAGCTTGTACTGCACATGCATCATTTTTCATTTATATCAAGTATTGGCGTGCCTCAACATTCAAAGCTTAGCGTGCAAAGAAGGCAAAGAAAACACCAATATGTAGCACCATATACTATGTTGCCTACGCAAAGATACTCATATTTGCATTTTAGGCTGACTAGTCGACTAGTGAGGCAACAACAACAACATGGAAAGGAATTCCATACATTTCAACAAATAATTATGAGTGATCGAAGCAAAGGACGAGTCAACTCGAACTTCAAACAAAGCCAGGCCAAGACCAACCTTTACTTTACATTACTTTACGCATGGCATGCTTTCCTGCATGCATAATTAGTTATTAGCTCGAAACTACATATTACCATGTACGACGAAAACCCAATATGCACACAACATGCGTTCATCCTACGTCAAATCATAGGCAGTGGCATGATACTGTATTGTAATGCAACACCCCAATCCGCAAAGGTGAATGGGAAACCATTGGCCCATTATCGCTATGACTGGCAGTTGATCACAAGCGGTAAACGATATAGAAAATGCTTGGCTAATGAATGGCCCTTAGGCAGCTAATAACAAATGGTAAAGGATGGGTAAAGTGCCTGGCCAGTTAAGGGCCCTTTAGGTAAATATAATAGCTCAAAGTGGCGAGGGAACGCAGACGCAAGGAGTGCAAAACCCCGTCGACACACACAGCAACCGACAAACTATAACATGAGTCCGAACGTTGTGTGTAACTTCTAGGGTGGAGCTTCTTGTTATTCGTAATGCGAGGCTTAAGGACCGGAGCGCAACAACAAATGCGTACGTAGACTATACAGGTTGTCTTTCGTTCGTATTTAGCTCCCGCGCATGGTTCCTAGCTTTCTGCATAAAGAAATGAAAGGCACGGCCAGCTCCTTTATGTACTGGGAAGGCATGCAGTACAATGGTTCCTTCACACAGACTTGGCGGCTTCAGCTTTCTGGTGCTGCTACTTTCATATTTTCCTGTTTTAAAGTCACCTAACTTGCAATTAAAGTTACACTGCAATATTAAATGGCTGCTGCAACTATAAGTGTGTTGTTATTGCACTTTCAGTGTTGTGTATTGCCATTTATTGAATATTCGTGACAGCCTAATATAAATCAAAGTGCAAATTGAATTTTAAGGTGCCACAAGTGCAATGGCAGCGAGGACACAGCAGACGAACTTGTCAATTATTGCATCGGCGTGATGTGTTTGTGATTATAAGTCAACTAACATTTGACCTGAGACGGACCTTGATCTGACCATCTGACTGAGTACGAGGATGGATATCTTTATCCCCTCACCGAGTTAACAAATAAATCAACTGTTAACTTGATAATGTACTCCAACTATAGTTAACTTTGCAGGTTTATTGCAAAAGCTAACCATAGTTATAGTTACTGGTCAAATCTCGGTCAGTTCCCACACAATTCTACGCCTTTGTTTGTCCACTGCCACTGTGCCTGTGTATTATATTTTGGATTCAATTTACCGATGCAACATTCATCAAAATTTTAATTATTAAAACTATTTGTGAATGAGTGTTAATCCACGGTGGTGGTGGTATACCTCATTAGATGGCTTTGATCAGCATCACTTTAGTTGCAAGTTAGGTGTAGGTAGTTTAATTTTACATCCAAAATTCGGAGTCAGATTACCGTACTGTTCTTGTTTATAAAATGAGGGCGCAGTTGCCGGTAGTCATATATTTTGTTCGACAATTAATCTTCTAATATTGAATAATTTCAACAGTGCTCAAGTTAATTGTTTAGCTACAATGTTTTACAGGAACGTTTGAACTAGCTGGGCAGTGTTGATGCAACATAAAAATAAAGTTTTACTTGGTTGTCGAATGCAATCTTAATTTGTAATTGCATTATTTTACTGGCATATTTATGTAAATAAATGCATGTAATGGAAATGACCGGTAGATTATCGGGGAATTACGAAAAACAATATTGGGTAGTCGTTGGCGTACGCTTGGGCCATTTCGAAAAGCCATCCATGGGCCATTGCTTCCCCAACCGCCATCCCCGATAGTATGCCTGCCGTCATTAGCCAGTAATGGGCCAGTGACTTTTTCCGGATTGGGACGCCTTCCTACGCTCAACAATCTTTTTTTCATTTACCTCAATTTTCTATGTAAATAATTAAGTGCAGATACGACGAATACGAACAAATCTCCCTTTAACAACAAAACAGAAGAAATGTGATACCTGCTAACCTGCTGCATAAAAAAATGTAAAAACTTCATACTAAAAAGTTTACCTCTATACCTACACAAAAACATTGTAGTTGTAGATACGCAATCTTACCACCCTTCCCATATGGTTTCTTTCTTGCAAACACAAACAACCTTTTGCATGCAATGCTATACAGTATAGCCAGATGCTTTTATATTGTCAGTTTTGTCAGCCCTTGTTTATCTGTATTTGCTACAAGTGTATATTTCGTTTTCGTGTGTAGGTCATGCATCCGCATGCTTCCCTTATTATTTCTGCCCATATCTTCCCATTTTATATTTTCTAGGTTAACACGTTATGAATCATACGCTTTAGTTAGAAGACGATGACGATGAGCAGCAGTCCACAAGGAAATTGAAACCAGGAGAAAAATTCGTTGAATTTAACGAATGATGCTAATGTCGTAATTCGTAATATATTCGTTTTTTATGCAAGGTACAAAAATAAAGCTTTCATTATTGAATTATTTAATGCATATGATGAACGTACAAGTAAGTGCAAACAAGTACTAGTCGGAGTAGAACAGAACCAAACTATATCACCAGTGCCAGTGCCAGTGAAGACTCGCAATGAAATATTTGAAATTTCAGCGCTAAAAACAAAATGTGCTAAAAATCTACACAAAAAAATAAATATCTCGTTCCTGAAAAAAAGTATCAAAAATTATTTTGCACTTTTTAAAAACATGTTAATAAAAAATTTTGGACTTTTCAAAAACAAGTAAATAGAATATTTTGCATTTTTCAAAAACATGTGAATGGAACATTTTGCACTTTTTAAAAGTTTGTAATTTGAACATTTTGTACTTTTTTCAAAACATGTAAATGGGACATTTTACACTTTACAAAAAACATGTAAATAGAATAATTTGCACTGTTGAAAAATTTGTAAATAGAACATTTTACACTATACAAAAACTTGAAAATAGAACATTTTGCACTTTTGGAAAACATGCAAAAATAATATTTAGCACTTTAAAAAACCTCGTAATCCATGCATTATTTAAACATCTATGTACCTTATTTATTAGTGAATTTTTTGACATAGCTCATTTCGACTCTAACCTAAATTGAATACAGCCCATTTTGAATTTAGAATCTTCTCTCACTCACGATATGCTTGGAATACGTAGTATTTATTTCTGTCTGAATAATTACAATACTGATACATACACCAGAACCTTATTATTGGCTCATCGTCATGCGTCAGTTAGTGCAGCTCGCAGCATGCTGCCAATAATTAACTTTACTGAAAACAAAAAAAATGTACTAAATTATGAAAGAAATTAGAGCACATGTCCGCAAACAACAGTCAAAATAATAAGGCAGGGCATAAAATTGATAAGTGAATTACACGTGTAAAACGGAGCATTTAGCTGCAGTCTGCAGTTCGATTCGATATTTAGAGTGTAATCCTTGCGACTTACGGATACGGATACGAAATGAAGCAGCAGTACAGTACAGTTGAAACTTTAAAACATTAAAAATGTTGACACGAATACCGGTACCGGCACCGGCAGCAGTAACTTTTGGTTTCCTGTATTAAACTTAATGCACGTCATTTTTCGTCACAGACCGTTGAATTCAAACTTGAAACTTGTAATTTATATTTATGACAAATAAATAAAATTTAAAATTAGCCTTAAAAATAAAAATGTGCCCATCCCAATACGTTATACAGCAGCACCGCAGCAGAATTAAATTCCAAACGTATTTTAAAATCAGGTGCAGCGCATAAAGCAGTATGAAAAAAAAATGAAAGCTAAAAAACTTGTTTGTCATTTTTAATTTATTTTCATCCTGTTACTAGTATCAGTTGAAAAATATGGTTAAACATTCAATGTAACGTTCATTTATATATGGATAAAAATAGTTTATAAATATCAAGTTGGTAGATTAGTACCGGTTTTTGCATGTGTAAGAACAGGTATTTTTTTATATTTTTGTGTGTGATTTTCTGGCGCTTACAAAAGTCAGAGTATAAAATTTCATTTCTATTATTTTTTAATACTAGTAAATATTTAAACATAACGGTTTACTGTAGTATAAGTCGCTCATTGCTATACATGTAATTCAGGTATTTACAATCGATTTAAAGGCCTTAAAAAATCCTGTAAGAGTGCTAAACACTATACTACACAGCCAATTTATATATGTCAACCCAACAAACCACTTTCTACAGTCACTGTCACAGTAGAAATTATAAAAATAAATATGCGTGATTTTTTTTACAATGTAGTTTTTTCTAACTTTTCCTTTTTTCCGCTATAGGGTCAATGGGCAACATTGACAATCAAAAGTCAGACTACTTAATACATAGTAAATTTTATACAAATAGAAAGTGTCCAAAATTATTAAAATACTTAACAAAAATATTTAAATATTAAATAGCATTATGCTTTAATTTAAATTAAATATAACACATTAAAATAATAACAATAATAAATTAGGATTTGTTTTATAATATCGCCTGAATATTATAAGTAGAAAAAATCGCCAGTGAGCAGTCAAAATGACCCAAATCTATTTATAACTGAAAGAAAAATGCACTATCTACAAAACAAATTGGAATTTTATGCTCTTAAATCCATGTGTAAGTACGTAATTGCAATATTTCGCATATTTCAGAAACATGTAAATAAAACATGTTGCACTTTTCAAAAATATGCAAATAAAATATTTTGCACATTTCTGAAAGATATAAATAAAATATTTTGCACTTTTCAAAAACATGCAAATAAAATATTTTGCACTTTTCAAAAATATGCATATAAAATATTTTGCGCTTTTAAAAAAATACGCAAATACAATATTTTGCACATTTCTGAAACATGCAAATAAAATATTTTGCACTTTTAAAAAATATGCATATAAAATATTTTGCGCTTTTAAAAAAATACGCAAATACAATATTTTGCACATTTCTGAAACATGCAAATAAAATATTTTGCACTTTTAAAAAATCCATAAATGAATATTCTATGTACCCATCTTAATTAGTGAATGCTTTGACGTAGCTCATTTTAATTCCAGCTTAAATTGGATATGAAAGATTTTGATTCTTCACTCACGATATAAATACATATGTATTTATATCGTGAGTGAAGAATCAAAATCTTAAAAAAAATACATATGTATAGCATTGGAATAGCATATTTAAATTAATATAAATTATAGAATAAAATTAGCAACAACGGTTCATTTGCAATAACTGTAAGTTATTACAATAACAAAAATGTATAGGAATTAGAACGCTTGGCTCCGCCGGGTTCTTTCTGCTGGCATAAATAAATAATTAAATAATTTTATTTTAACATTAAACAACAAATAAATTAAATGATTTTTTTTTATTTTAGTGTCCGACAAATGACGCTGTGTAGTCTGGAGCTTCTACTGACTTAATAGCGTCCATTAAGTCTGTTGAACCTGCGATTGTATCTAATGCTTGGAGAACGCTCAGTCCTTCTGAACCAGCACTGATAACAGGCCCGCTTCCGGGTCTAATTTCCGGTCCGATTCTTGGTCCGGGTCCGGGTCCGGGTCCAGGGCTAAAATTGTGAACATTGTCACTTCTTTGGTGTGGATTAGTATTCATAAAATTTGTGACTGGGTACTGGTTAAAATTCGGATTGTAATTATTATTATTTATAAAATTTGAATTTGGCGGGCTTTGGTTTGTATTTTGAAAATATGGGTTAGTATTGTATTGGTATTGCTGCAGCTGTTGTTGGGGTTGTTGCTGAAACTGCTGTGGAGGCTGCTGCTGAAACTGCTGTGGGGGTTGTTGTTGTTGCTGCTGCTGTTGTTGGGGCTGTTGCTGGAATTGCTGTGGGGGTTGTTGTTGTAGCTGATGGTGCTGTTGTTGTTGTTGTGGTTTTGGCTGTTGATTTTTTTGTTGTAAGGGCTGGGTAAAACTTGCATTATTTTGTGCATTTGTAAAAGGGGAATTTTCAATAACATGAATGACTGTTTCTTCAACACGGCGGCCGCCCCGATTTTGGTTTGAAGAAGCGAACGAAGGTGGCGCTATTGCCAGTTGGTTAAAATGAGAACTTCCCTGTTGAATCTGACTAAAATTTATGTTATCAAATTGATTTGGATTTGGCTTTGGATTTGAATTTTGATCTTGATTTTGGTTTTGGATTTGGAACTGGTTCTGGTTCTGGTCTTGGTTCTGTTCCTGATTTTGCCCAACATTTAAATTAACATGGATTTGGCGCTGACCATCAATTTCAGTTTTTTCCAAATTTGAATTTCCCGCCTGTTGGTTATTGTTGTTATTGTGGTTGTTTTTGCCGCCCATCCCCAAGTCAAAAAGATTCACATAGATGGTGTCATTTTTCTGGAGCGGAATTGTTCTAGAATTACCATCCCGAGAAATAGTAGTACCGTCACCGACACCATCCCCATTGTGATAGCGTGAGCTAAGGAGCATGCGCGAATTCTTATTTACATTTAAATGTGCTGGATGCGCGCTTGGATTAGGATTCATATTTGCGTTTCGGTTCCTTTTTCGGCCTCGATTTCGGTTTTGTGGTTTTTCATTAAAACTTTGACTATTACCGGAAGTGGGTGGAGGCGGGTGGTGTTCTGGTTGGTCCGACAGTGACTTTTTGGAAAAACTTGGATCTTGCGTCCAGCCGTGTCCATCATGACCATGGCGTCCATCTTCATCGATGAAGTGTTGGTAGTCATAGTGCGGTCTCGTTGAGCTATGGCTGTGGCTGTGATGTGGCGGTTGGCTGGGATCAAATCTTCGCTGGGCCTGTTTGGTATTATGCGCATGCGCACTAGTTGGGAACGTTGAATGACCTCCTCCTGAATGGTAGGCAGTTGGCGCAGGAAGGGGTGAAGTGGGTGGGGGTGGGTGATATGTAGGGTAGTCCCGCATTGATCCATGCTTTGATGAATGACCACCTCCTCCTCCTCCTGAATGAAAGGCAGTTGGCGCAGGCGTAGGCGCAGACGAAGATGGGGATGGGGGTGGGTGATATATAGGATAGTCTCGCAACTTGGGTTCATTGTGGTGATTTGGATTGTAGCTCGGCGTAGGTTTCGTATGAGAATGTCTATTCCCTTTTCGGGCGCCACTTTTAAATTTTCCATCATTCTTAAACGGCGGCCGGGAATAAAAAGGGGGGTAGGTAGGGGTGGGAGACGGCGGCATTGAAGGGTACAGATTTGAATGTTGGCTATAGTGCATCATAGGCTGAGTGGGGGTAGAAGCAAAAGTGGTAGGGGGATTCCGGAAATTCACTGTTGACCCCTCCGCATACTCGCGACTACTACTTCTGTGTTTGTCTCCCTTGCGCCTGCTCCCTTTTGGGGGGCGGATGTATGGTGGGCCACTCTTTTTATACATTTCCTCAGAATCGCTTCGGTCTTCGTCTTTTTCTACCGTGATCGTATGCTTATTGAGTTGATTATTGTAATTATTGCTGCCGTAACTTTTCCGCGCATGCGCACTTGTGCTACTTCGGTAGTAACTGTCACTTTTATTATCCTCCTTGTCAAAATGGCGACGCTTCATGTAGTCCTTCTTACTGTCACTCCTGCTAAAACTTTCTTTGTTGTGGTAACTGCTACTTCTGTCACTGTGCTTTGGGCTTGAACTCGGAAACTTGCCAACATCACTGCTACTGTAACCATCCAAATTACTTGTCCAACGACCAGCACTATTACTACTACTGCTACCACTACTGCCACCACTAGAACTTTCCCTGTGACGACTTTGACCACTGTGACCACGACTATTTTCAGAATGCGCCTGCGCATAAGGGCTAGAACTATATTGCTCATGCGCACTATATCCATGATGGTTCCTCCTTACTTCACCATAGCCACTAATGTCCGTTGCTGATGTTTCCACGTGGCTCCCAGATGAGGACAGATCCTTGTGCTTGTTCGAATTCGAATGTGGCTTTGGTTTTCTTCTGCGCGAGGAATGCGCATGCTTACTGTGTGGCTTCCAACTGGTCATTGGCTCACTCGTGGTGATACTCACATGAGAGTTCCCACCAGGACCGTGTGTGTACTGTGGCGGGAAAGTGGGCGCTGTGGTAGGAGGGCGGGAGGTTTCAAATTTGTAATCGTTGCGGGACTTTTGAATTCCTGGTGACGTCGGCGCAACACTGACGTATTCATTTCTGGTAGGAATCGTTGAGGTTGGGCGTTGAGCATGCGCGTGGGTGTGCACGTGAGTGACAGCCTTCTGTTCATATTCAACGTGCTGCGTGGGTTCTGGAGACGGGGAATACACGGATCCTGAAGATATTTGCTGAAATTCAGGTCGGGACGATGGGTAAGATACTGGTTGACCATGTGCTTGCGCATGAGTATGCGCACTTCCTAAAAACATGTTGGACAATCCCCTATAAAACGGAGTCAGTGGCGGGGATTGTGGGGGTGGATCGGCTCCTTGCTCGAAAACAGCTTCTATTGGGAACGGAGGCTCGTTGGCGGGGTTTTTCCGGCGATAGTAAATTTGCTTTGTTTTCTGATTATAAATGTGGGAGGGGAGCGGTGGGTAGGTTAGCCCTCCTTTTGGACCTGCGCTGTGTATATTTGCAAAATGTGGCGATGTGGGGGCTGGACTGTACCCACTGTACTCTTTAGTGTATGCTTCGTCCGGCGTCGTATGTGACACTGTAAAATCCCGGTCGATCGTTGTTGCTGTTGCTGATGGGGCGTGTTTAACGGCACTTGCGCTACTCGGTCCAGAATCAGTTCCAGCGGCTGCCATTCCTGGGTCCATATAGTTGTAGCTCTCGTCCTCCGCTTCAAGGTAGTCGGTTGTGTATTCACGGGAGTTAATGCGCGCGCCCTCTTGGCTGAAGGCGGTATCACTGCTGGCGGTATAGTCGCTGGTTTCAGATCCCGCCGTGTGGAATTTTTCTCCATGCGGATTTCTGTTAGCTTCATTTTCCATTAGCCAGGGAGGCAGTCCATCAGTGTAGCCCTCTTCTTGATAATTGGGCACTCGATTCATGTGGGATCCTTCGCCACTGTATGGTCCGCCCCCATGGCCATGGTGAGCTCCTCTTTCATGGTGGTGAGCTCCTCCTTCATGGTAAGCTCCTCCTCCATGATGTGACCCTTCATGGTAATGGTGAGGCATACGGGGCTCGTCGAAATTATCTGGTCGTCTCTCCGCATTAGGCGCGGGACCATGAATACGGCGAGACTCCTCACTATGAATTTTATCGAAATGAACTCCTGGGGCGTGAACTCCTGGCGGGAATTTGAGTGGTCTTGGAGGTTTTGACGGCCTAGGCCTTTGCCATGGAGGGAGTTTGGAGGGGTCAGTTGCGGGGTGATCCCTCTTGGCCTTGTCCATGAGCTGAGCGTAGCTCGCCATTATGTTGGAGTCCAGAGGCGTCCTTGGTTTGAAATGGGGATGGCGTTTGTACGGCGAGTAGGGGACGCCCGGAGTGTGGACGTTATATGGACCGAAGGGGCCTGTAATGGGCGGTCCGCCATTCATTCCAGGAACAGCCGCGATAACACCATGACTTGTACTCTTTGAAGCAGCGTTCTGAATCGGGGTCGGGTATTTGACGAGAGGGTGGTCCGGTGGCATGTGTCCTGTGGAGGTTAAAAATTTCGGGTCAAGTTACATACTTTATTACTACGTTCATTTTGCAAGTTAAATACAATGAGTTTATTATTATTTTGTGTGCTTGTTTTAATACATGAGATTAATTCATTTTGATATAGTGAAGTATCAAAATTGCGTATGTTCAATTTAACGTAGATTCAAAATGAATGAGATATTTCAAGAAGCACTATACTAAATGAAATGGATGCCTTAAACGTTAATATTAGTTTCTGGTTTTTTAAAGCTGAAAAATATTCTATTTATTTGTTTTTTGAAAAGTGTAAAATATTCCATTTATGTATTTTGAAAACTGCGTAAAATTTGCTATTTACGTATTTTTAAAAATAGCAAAATGTTCTATATGTGTTTTTCAAAAGTGTAAAATCTTTTATCTACAGGTTTTTGAAAAGTGTAAAATGTTCTATTTACAAGTGTTTGAAATGTTCAGAATGTTCTATTTACGTATTTACGAAAATTGCGTAAAATGTTATATTTAAGTGGTTTTAAACAGATTAAAATGTTTTATCTACATATTTTTAAAAAGTGTAAAATGTACTATTTACAAGTTTTTGAAATTTCCAGAATGTTCTTTTTACGCATTTTTAAAAACAGCAAAATATTCTATTTACATGTTATTGAATCCATAGTGTAAAATTAGAAAACAAAATTATTAGCCTTGATCTAGCAATAAGTCTTATACAATTTCCAAAATAAACGCACTATTATTTTTAAATTCCTTTTAAAAGTAGAAATTACACGACATTATTTCATTATGAATATTCCGTCACTGGTTTTAAATCGCTTGGTTTGAGGTTACTCACAGTATTTTATGTTTATTATTATGGTTCTTTCCATTAGTAACAAATTGTATTACTGTTCTGATTTTTGCCTGAAAATACTTTACGACTTGTTTACTTTCTCTAAATTGATCAAAATTATCCCCTTCTTACAAATACATACATACTTCTCCACGTACTTGTGACGTGACATAGCACGCATTGATTTTTATAGCACAACACTTTTAAAACCACGCACATAATAATAATTATACTATACAATATCCATTTGAAATAATTGTGCATAAGAAATTGTACTATAAATAAGTTTGTGAGTTTATTATGAAAAATGAGATTTTGTGTTGTGTTCTACAAACCCAGCTGAAGCATGACGTAGGTTCCACCAAACAGAAATTTCCCAATTGGACCAAGACTCCGTGTTCCACGCTTCCCGTCCACATCCGTTTCTAGGAATTATAAAAAAAAACGTAATATTGTAAAATCAAAAATCCATAATAACTAAACCGCATATTGCGCGTACGCATGCTCTAGTTGTATCAAGAGTTTGTCGTTAGCAAAACATGTTAAGCCCAGTGGAAAAAGTTTGGACTTAGCGCGTTTTGAAAACAAATTTTTCATATATTATGTTTATTATATAATAAAAATGATGTTTAGAAATAAACATTAATGTTAATTTTATGCTATTAGGACATAATATATATTATGTAGTTCAATATTTACCGTTTAAATTCCCCTCGGCTGTGTAATTAGAATTAAGATTCTCATATTTATTATTAGTTTCCTCCATAAGAATACCGTCCGGTTCAGATGTGACAGACTCCGTTACCGGTACCGGTACCGAAACGTCTTCGCTCTCATTCGCATTGGACTGAGCAGACACTCCCGAAAGGAGAGCAAGTACGAGTCCAATCTATGTGGACAGATATTATTATTAGCACAAACAAGGAGTAAATAAAAATATGAAGTAAATGTAATTCAAAAACTGTTGTACTTCTAAACAATAAAACTACTGTTACTTTTTCATTCGGTGTTAGACATAAAATCGTGAGTGAAGAATCAAAATGATTCATATCCAATTTTATAATTGGAAATAAAATAAGCTATGTCAAAATGTCACGTGCATTCACTATTTAAGTTGGACATTATACAAAATATTCGTTTGCGAGTTTTTTAAAAGTTAAAAATATTTTAGTTGCATGTTTAAAAAAGCGCAAATTATTTTAAATGCATATTTTTGAAAATTGTAAGATGACTAGTTTTCATGTTTTTAAAAGACTTGCAAAATATTTTAAATGCAAGTTTTAAAAAGTGCAAAATATTTTATTTGTATGTTTTTGAAAATTTAAAAATATTATTAAATATGTCATTATGTGAGGCAGATATTTTATTTTTTCGTAGATAATACATTTTTATTTTAGCTGAATATGAAAACAGGCTATTTCAATTCTTCACCCTGGATATTATGCTGTAAATTTAAAGCAATATATATTCTTTATATTTTTATGTACAAAACCGGGTGGCTTAAATGTAAACGGGGACTTATTTGGCCCTATTTGACTTCTGCTTTACATTTAAAAACAATTTCTACACGAAAATTTAAAAGCATAAAAATTATATAAATATACATTTTAGGTAGTTTTTTTAATAACAAATTGTGTGCTACAAAGTGAAATTCAAAAAATGTTGACTAATGAATATGACGAAGCTGCAGAACTGAAAAGAAACTATAAAATTAATGTAAATGAAAAACAACGTTCAGTCATCCACCTATTTTTATACATTTCTTTCTTAACGTTAATTTAACACAAAATACTGTAAAATGGTTATTAGCTTAATGATTCACACGGGTAACTTAAAAGTTCAAAATTACAATCTTCTACACTTGCCTTTAATAAAGTTCCAGAATTCCATTTTAAACCCCATTTTCCTCTCCAATGCTCGTGTAGCACCCCCATTTTAAAAGTTGAATTATTTTTATTTTATTTGTCCATCCACCGTCACCGTCACACCAAATATTCGTAAACAAATCAATCTCCTATTTTTGTTGTGAAAATTCTATTAAATATTTTCAAACTGCAAAAATTTAAATTCACTTTATATCCTAATCCTTATCAAATCCTATGAGACTAAGGCACACTCATGGTAGTTGTCTCAAATATTTGAATATATTAGCCCACATGTTTAGGGTGGCTTCAACTTGGCCTCAAACAACAAACCAGACCAACTTCTTTCTCTTTGCAACACAGCAACAACAATTTCTACACGAGCAAAAAACGAAAACACTCCACGCTGCTGCACTGTACACCACACACTAGGTACAAATCCCCTTATTAAACTTGAATCATCAGCTCTCTTGAAAGTTGAAAGAAATCACAGTACAAAAAATTAATTCAATTTAATTCAATCTTGTCATTACATACAATTTCCAAATTTTACAATTTTTGCAACTATACAGTGACACAGTAAGAATAAAAACACATCTGGAACCTTTTGATCTCTGTCACTGAACAAAATTCAGTACTTTTATTTTTATCGCTAAAACGGCAAAATTTCAAATTTCTAAAATATTTTAATAATTTATGCTGGCAATTGGTTCCACAGTTGCGAATTTTATTCTTGGTATAGTTTTAAAATTGTCCAAAAATTGTAAAATTTGCGAAATATGTAATGTAAGACTAAAATACTTTTTGGAAATAACTGCGGGCCGCTACTGACTACAGTGGGATGTACTGTGGAGTAACGGCGGTCAACTAATGGTCGCTATTGTTTTCGATTTCAAATATAAACTGTGATAACAACAACGGCAGCGTCGAGGGCCGAGGGTAAAGTCACAGAATCCCAAGTCAGAAGGAAATATCTGCTGCAGTAGTAGAAACGTTTCAAGAAGAATTTCAGTAACCGGGCCAAAAGACGCCCAGCAAAAGATCCAAGAAGAAAACGAAGAAGGAAGCGAGGAGCGTCTGACGAACAGAACTGGTCTGTCACTTTGCCAACAATTGTAGCAGCCAGCAGTAACAATGAAAGGCGAGCCTCACTCAGCAATAAGACATACAGATATCTGCAGTAGTAATAAGAAAAGAAAACGCGCCCATAGTATGGGATTGCAATGTCTACCTGTTGCACTGCAATATCGGCAGTATAACATGCGTATCGTTGAGTGCGAGTGTTAAGGTTGGAAATGTCAAAGGGGTTATACTCCTATAAGGAGATATACAGGGCGAAAATTCATGTCTTACAATTGTACCTATATAATTTAGCTATACTGACAGAATCGTTGAATCACGACCACGGCTCTGATCATAGATTAGACTCGAATGGTTCGTTAAGATTTTAAGATGTGTTCATGTTGAATCGTTGAATCGTTGGACTGATGATGACTCGATCGCAGTCGGTCGGTCGGTCAGTGAAAGTAAAAAGGTTTAAACCAAAGTCACCTTGTCCATTTCCCTTTTTCTTCCCATATGGTGTGCGTTATAGTTGTACAGAAAGAGGCACGTAACCCGTATAATTATAAGTTTTAAGTATATAGTACTCGTTGCAGCGAAAACTATCATGTTGTTGTTTGTGGTGTGGTTGAGTGTGTGGGGCAAGGGAGCAAGTTACTTTATGTCCCAAGTTCAAACCAGAAATGTGATGTCGATAATGAATCATATGGAAAGTTATCTCTGTATTGTCTTTTGTCTTTTTGTATGTACTATCTTTGTGTTCTTTGTCCTCTTATATATATTTGCGAATGTGAATGGGGCGTATGGGACTACTGTAAAAATGAAATGCAAATTGTGCTATCTACGCCTATTTTTAATTCGTAGTTTTACTAACGTAAGTTAACTGTTTTTACATTTATATTGCGAGAAATTTTGAAATATAAATTTTCAGGTTTACTCATGTGCATGTACATACATGCAATGAATTGTAGGCAAAAAGTGCTATCTATGGTACATCGTTTTAAAAAGGAATTTAGAGCATTTTAAACGGCATAGTTTTAATGCAGTTTATTTCAAAGTTTGACGCTTTTTTGTAGTATACAGTTTTTACAAAAAAATGTTTTATAAGTTTACATTTAAAAAGTGAATAATTTCAAGATTTTGAAAAAATTGAAAAATGTATAATTTAATTTTCAAAAGTTTGAAAACATTAAAAAATGCTTCATTTTAAGATTTTGAAAACATGAAAAAATGTCTAATTTCAAGATTTTTAAAAACGTAGAAAATTAAATAATTTCAAGATTTTTAAAAACGTAGAAAATTAAATAATTTCAAGATTTAACAAACATTAAAAAATGGGAAAGCTAAATCTTTGTGCATGATAACCCATTAAGATAGCAGAATAAAAAGCAGATGAATAACTATTACTAAACCTTACAGCTTAAATACTGATGATAAAAAATCCAAAACTGCAATATATTTTTGTTTTATGTTAATTTCAATCTCAAAATTTGTGCATATATCCTGATTTCTAAGAGTTTTTTCGTAATTCGAATATAAATAATATCACACGCTTTCTTACAATTAGGCATATTTGTCAGAAATTCATCGATGGCTAACTTCAGTATAACAGCAGTGTCTGTCGTCTGAAGTCTTCGTTTTGGCGAACGGAATTGTACTATTCAGTCAACACTGCACTGTACTGTCTTGAGCAGTGTAATAAGTATAGTATTAAAAATGATAATTATTCAAATATACATATATGTACATGCCATAACCATCAATGGAGAAAAAAACAGGTTTTTGAACTACAAACGAAACGATAAAAAAACAATATCGGAAGCTGCATGATTCCAAAGCCACAGCAGTCAGCAGCTACTTATGTATTACTTGTAGTATACATCGAATTTTTAGGATATACCTATAAACGTACAAGCCACAACCCCATACACAAGCATTAATCATACAAATCCCATAGTCCCAGCGCAATCTCGTTTTTTATTGGCAAAATTTGAAAATTACATAGAATTACCTATGCACCGCCATATCCATATCTACGTCCCTACTACATCCTGCTTACCCTTGATACTACATACAGCTACACCCTATATGCTATATGCACTATTTACTTCAAAACATGATTCCACCATCATATAGAAAAAACACATATCCATATCAACGCCCAAACTATGCGCGCATCTTAAAAGGCTTATTACAATTAAAGATACTAGAAATTATTAAATTATTTTTTACCCCCGAAGACAACGCCAATAATGCTATATGAAGCCGATTTATAAGCCAACTTACAAATTCTTAATCTACAATCTACAGGTAAATTCTAAAATCCAAACTTGATTTTAAGATGCTGAGCTTATAGGCACCAATTGAAATGGTATTTTTTCAAAATTCAACTCCCTGACTAAATACTACACTGTAGTAGATAATATGAGTAATATTCACCAATAATGAGCATTTAATATGGAAAGTATAGTATTACTTTTTTCAATTATTATTAAAAAATTAAAAATTCTACTCAACAGCCCTTGAGGCCAGAAAGCAGAGAAAGAACTAGTAGACAAGTCAATAAAAAAAGTAGTAAAACTAATATTGATAAAGGTATGCACACAACACACTCGACAGTGTATCTCTGTGTAAGCTCCTAATTACAAATTTATGAATTAAGTTCAACGAGTTTTTATAGTTTTAAATTTTAATATAGGAATTTTTAATGCGATGAAAATATTTTTTCGATTATTATTGGTAATGATACTTCTGTAAAGTGTACTCATGCGTAATCACATCCTTATTGTGCTTCCCAATTTTGTATTGGCTTTTTACTGTACGGCTGTACGCAATTACGCATGAAGCCCTTATTATTTTTTGCCAGTCTAGCGATGCCTGTCTTTCAATTCTGTTACTCTGATTTGCATTATTAGTTTATTACTGCAGTCCGCCCGTTACGGTTACTGTACTGTGTTGCATATCGTCAGTGAAGAACCAAAATGACCCATATCCAATTTAAGTTAGAATCTAAATAAGCTATATGTCATAAAAACACGAAATGAGGAAGATGGTTCAAATGTTAATTCAAGAGTTTTTGAGAAGCGTAAAATTTTATTTTAATGTTTTATTTGCATGGTTTTGAAAGGTGTAAAATGTTTTATTTTCATGTTTTTGAAAAGTGCAAAATGGTTTATTTGCATGTTTTTGAAAAGTGCAAAATGTCCTATTTACATGGTTTTGAAAAGTGCAAAATGTCCTATTTACATGGTTTTGAAAAGTGCAAAATGTCCTATTTACATGGTATTGAAAAGTGCAAAATGTCCTATTTACATGGCTTTGAAAAGTGCAAAATGTCCTATTTACATGGTTTTGAAAAGTGCAAAATGTCCTATTTGCATGGTTTTGAAAAGTGCAAAATGTCCTATTTACATGGTTTTGAAAAGTGCAAAATGTTTTATTTGCATGGTTTTGAAAAGTGCAAAGATTTTTATTTGCATGATTTTGAAAATATATTTCAATATTTTTGTAGATAGTGGATACTTTGTTTGGCAAGAAATGGATTTGAGCCATTTTGGTTGAACTTCGAACTTTACTATGCAACGCAGTAGCATACCTAGTTAAATAGTACACGTAACGCATTTAAAAAACTGCGTGACTTATCTTGATTTGCCAAACAACTCTTCATATTAAAATTTCTTGCTTACTTATTTGAGTAACAAAAAACTGAATCTTCTAGAATATTGAAATGGGGCATTGGAATTGACTTCGTGATTTGGACGTACCTTTTGGTAAGTACATATAATTTGTAAGGGGTGAACTTGCTATTAGCTGTATAATGAGACATTCACAGTGGCAGTCGTCAGTCATGCAGTCATGAACGGAGAAAGGCAGTGCAAAACTATGAATATTTTAAGCACATCTTTCGAGATCATTCGTCATAATTTTTTGAGATATAAGTTCTGACTTGGACTGTGATTTCGACTTGAACTGTTACAATGCCGTGTGGAATGGAAGTGGGTAGCCGATACTGTATCATAGTATTGGAGCGTACTAGTAAGTACAGTGATTAATATGCAAAATGCATCGTACCTGTATTAAAACGATTGCCCTTAACTCCTTACAATCAAATAATAAAAAACTGGATCTATTTGGAGGGATCGTGAAGAGCCACTTGAAACAATTCCACGTTCGACACTCATTACTTACGAATATGTTTCGTGCTGACTTACTATAACGGCAACGGCTGAGGGTGAAAATTATTGCTTATGTATTTACTATATCGATACGAGTATTTCTTGTATTGGAATAGGTCAGGATTATTAATGTTAAAATACCGTATTTGACAGATTAGTCCCCCGGGCTTAAATTATTACTGGCATACGGATACTTACCAGGGGCAGGGGTCTCGGTAATGGACCAGTAACTTATTTATTATAGCTTCTGTGGAAATTAATCAGTCATTTACAGTAGTGTTTAGCTTTAGAATAAAAATTATTTTACCTATATTTTGTAATGTATATAACTAATATAAATTTTCAGCTAAAAACAAAAACTGGTATACTATTTACAAAAATATTGAAATATCACGATCCTAAAAGCGTTTAAACAGCACATTTTGAAATTTTTTAAAGCGTGGAAATAGAACATTTTGCACTTTTTTAAAAACATGTACATAAACAATTTTGCACTTTTCTAAAAACGTAAATAGCTTAGAACATTTTACACTTTTCTTAGAACAAGTAAATAGGCATTTTGCACTTTTCTAAAAACAAGTAAATAGGACATTTTGCACTTTTATAAAAACATGCAAATAGATCATTTTGCACTTTTTTAAAAACATGTACTTAAACAATTTTGCACTTTTCTAAAAACGTAAATAGCTTAGAACATTTTGCACTTTTCTAAGAACAAGTAAATAGGCATTTTGCACTTTTCTAAAAACAAGTAAATAGGACATTTTGCACTTTTATAAAAACATGCAAATAGATCATTTTGCACTTTTTTAAAAACATTTACATAAACAATTTTGCACTTTTCTAAAAACGTAAATAGCTTAGAGCATTTTGCACTTTTCTAAAAACAAGTAAAAAAAACATTTTGCACTTTTCTAAAACATGTAAATAGGACGTTTTGCACTTTTCAAAAACGTATAAATATTCAATTTTGAATCTTTCAAAAGTATGTATATAGAACATTTTTCACTTGCCAAAATCACTCTAATAACATGTAACGCATCTATCTTATTTACTGTTTTTTAACACAGCTTATTTTGACTCTAGCTTAAAAATTGGTTATGGGTCATTTTTATTCGAAATTTACAAATGCTCCTTAATTCATTACTTTAGATTTAAAATATAAAATTCAAAACACTGCAGTTTTTCTATGAGGGTGTGTACCTACCTACCTACCTATGTTTTTTATTCTCATGAATTTAATGACTTTGTTCATGCAGCTTGTAATACATGTAATTATCATATTTATATTTAACTACCTACTCACACGAATAGCATATTTATATTTGAAAAAAAGTACACGACAGGTAAATATACTCACGCACAACAACACACACTATAAGTTTTCACTTTTTTTTATAGTTCTACAAAACGTCAAGTATTGTAAATTGAAAACAATACAGAAAATTACAGCTTAGACAAAACAGGATTAAATTCATGACGGGATTGTTTCACAACTTTCTGTAAACATTCAACGCTAAACCAACTCGACAAGTTTACATTCTACTACTACTGCTACTATTACAGGCAATTCCACAGTGTAGATTTGTAAATATCATATTTTAACACGATGCCCTATGTAATTGGGGTATACGCACATTTACTGATATTCTATAAAAAATAAACTAGCTAGGTAGGTTATACACAGTAGTTTAACTTTTTAATTTTTTTTGCTTGACTTTTTTCTATATAAAATTTCGATTTCGATTTCTAAACTTGAATAATGTGCTACTATGATAATGTAATGCATCACCTTTTGGTTTTGGTTAAACTTGAACTTGAACCGCTACTGACGAGGCCATCGTATTCCATATTACTTGTACAGAATAAAGGGAAACCACACAGTTCTCACATTAAAAAGTCTGTAGCAAACCAATAATCCAAAAATGCAAAACCAATATGTACAGACAAATAAATTATTCTAGAATTTAAAAACGATCAAAAAGATATAATGCTAATCACTAACTAGTGAGATCTGTATCTGTCTAAATGAGCGGATATAGGTCATTTCTTACGCACAAAGTACGGGATCGTCCACAAATGACGTCATCGGTATGGTCAATAGATCTACTTCCCCACTGAAGACGCCCCATGCCCCATATTAACGATAGCCATCTACGCAATTGTTAAGCTAATTTAGCTAATGACAGGGAGTCATTAGATCTTACAAATCGTCTTTGAAGAACCAAAATGACCCATATTCATTTTTGACATATTACAAAACGCACTATCTATAAAACTCATAAAATATCATGATGTTGAAAACTTTTAAACAGAACATTTGGACTTTTCAAAAACATGTGAATAGAACATTTTGCAACTTTTCGAAAACATGTAAATAGAACATTTTGCATCTTTCAAAAAACCTGTAAATAGAACGTTTTGCACATTTCAAAAACATGTGAATAGAACATTTTGCAACTTTTCGAAAACATGTAAATAGAACATTTTACACTTTTCAAAAACATGTAAAACGGACGTTTTGCACTTTTCGAAAACATGTAAATAGAACATTTTGCACTTTTCGAAAACATTTAAACAGAACATTTTGCACCTCCCAAAAACTCATATTTAACATTCTACGCATCCATAATTAACATTTCGTGGATTTCGACATACGTAGCTCAGTTTGATTTCAGATGAAAGTAGATTTGGGTCATTTTGGTTCTTCACAGACAAAATTTGTCATATTTTGATGACGCCATTTATGGACGACCCCCATCCTATACCTATACCCATACCTACATTATAGCAAGAAATCAAAGATCAAGATTATCAAGTATAATATTGTGATTAAGATTGGATTATGATCTGAAGCTGTGGCTAGTGCCAGTGCCAGTAAAGACAAGAAGATGAAAAAGAAGATATAAGAAATGAAGATGGCTCAAGGCTTGAAGGGGGCGAACCTGAAACACTACGTTGCACGTTGGTGTAAAATTAATGTAGTCAAAAATCACGTTCAATTAAAATGTAAAGAATATTTTCGAATAATTTAAATTCTCAGTATTCATTGAGTCCATTTGATTCATAAAAATCCAATGTTGTAGAAATTAAAACCACATCATAATCGTGTTTGGTGCAGTTTAGTGGTTTTAAGGTTTCACCCAATGTTGAAGTTGAAATGGCCCGTCCGGCCCGGCGAACGTGGGAGCATCTGTTTCTGTCAAATGCAATTTAATTGACCTTTCTTAGCAGCGCAGCGTTTGCGTTATAGTCACGCATTCTTTTAAGCTTATAGTTAGTAAGCCTCCATTTTGACTTGGAAAAAACAATGCCTGACAAGTACATACAATATTGACACATAGAGAATGAAGACTGACACGAGAACACAAGTGTCTTCCTCGTAATTATAGTGTGGTGGGTAATAATGATAAAGAAGCCGCTGCAGATTTATATGATTTAAAGCGAACACCCAAACTTAACAAAAACTAGGTAAACACATATAGCAGCATATACATGGATTCTGATGATACAGTACAGTGTGGTACATTTTTTGGATGTAATATTGTGTTGGGTATCGTATGACTCATAAGTATACAAGTGCCTGGTGGAAGTGGAAAAGGAAGTGGCAACAGGTTTGAATTCCTAATTAGATTTAGAGAAAATGATGAATTGCCTTTCTACAGATTTAGCTGTAGATGTAGAAGATATGATGATAATGATTGTGGCGAAGATCATAAAGATCAAACACTAACTAGCGATAAGCAAATATAATACAAAGACTGCAATGTTAAATTTGTTTTTGTGTACTTTTACAAAATAAATTACCGGTACCGGTACCGGATCAAATAAAGGTTGCAGAGAGAAAGTAAATATTTATTTTTAAGTGGCTACATATGATACCGCTTGCAATAAAGACAGTAAGAATTAAATACGCTTTAAAAAAGGAAAAGATGACCCATATCCTTTTTTAGCCAAAAACAATATCCACTATCTACAAAATTACTAAACATGTCTTGTAAGCATTTAAATAGAACATTAAAGCAATTTTCAAAAGCATGTAAACAAAACATTTTACACTTTTCAAAAACATGTAAATAGAACATTTTGGACTTTTTTAAAAAGATGTAAATAGAACAGTTTGGAATTTTCAAAAAAGTGTAAAAAGAACATTTTTCAATTTTCAAAAAAATGTTAGTAGAACACTTTAACCTTTCAAAAACTCCTAATTAACATTTTACGCATGTTTCTCATTTTGTTTTTATGACATAGCTCACTTTGATTCTAGCTTAAATTATATATTATGGGTCACTTTGGTTCTTCACACACACTATATCGCTACTGAAGAAGCAAACTTGCCAAAGGCAATCTATATTCTCTATAAATATATGCAAATTACCTTACGATTTGGAAATTGTTACAATTGCTGTAATTGGATACTTTCAAATTTTAAAAATATGGTAAAAGGACTATATCAATGAACGCATTACTCTATTCTATGACGCCTGTCTGACATTGAAATTAGCGTGTAATCAGGCACACGGATCACTAATAAAATGAGTGCGGACGCGGACGCCAAGTAAAAAGTAAAAAAAAAAAATGCATTGAGATTTAGATGCAAATTTCACCTTCATCCATCTTCATTCCATCTACCGCTGCACCTGTACAAATTTAAATTGCAAGCCTCTCCCTCTGTGCAACAATTACACATGTCAATAAAAATGTATAAAAGTGGTCAACAATTAAAATGCTAAAATAAAACTTTCGCTATTTCTGATCTGTGTACAGATATACTTATATTATTAATTATAAAGCCATCGGCCTCTTCAATCGTATCGGCTACTTTCAATAAACCTGAAACCAGCGCAGCGCTCACAACTTCTACTCACTCGGTTGACGTTGACAACTCAAACACCAACCAAATCACATCACATCAGACAGACATAGTTACAACTTGTTTTTAATATTACTTGTAAATTTCAGTTTCAACTTCATTTTTTGTCTACAGATACTCCAAGTGTAATTATTTGACCGAATGCCAAAAGGCTTTTAAAAAATTAAAAAATCAAGTGCAATATTCTAGTTATTTTTTTTAATTTTCCTAATATCAGGTTTTGACTTCTCTGCTGACGCTCTAACTGACGCTCTGACTGACAGTGATTGTCGGCTATACTCTTATAAGGTTAGCATTGACATTCAAGTAATGTAGTTGTTACAAATTGCACGCACGTATATATGTATAGTTGCGTTCAATTCTCAATTCTGTTGCTTAGCTTATTAGCCTTGGTTTTTGTGTACAATTATGGAATATCATTTCACGTAGTACATAATTGAAATTGCAGGTTGTCAGTAACAAGACTAAAGTTATTATGATGATCGATACTTACAATAAGCTGAAGGAGTCATGCCGCTACTTTTTGTAACACCCCAAATATAAAAAAAAGTGAAAAGGAAGTTGATGAATTAATTGCATAAAAAAAGGTACGTAGACTTTCACCTTAAATACAATAAATAATCTATATTCAGGACAACAAATCCTAAAGTTTGTAATTACAGTTGTTACTTTTCCTTTTCTTTTTTTCGCGCAGGTATTTAGCAGTGTCTTGATTTGGGTTTAAAACCACCTTTAATCCAAATTTATTTTTGGAAACAAGTTCGAAAGTGTGCACGATGTGGTATTCTTGGTCTCAATAAAAATTGTATAAAAAATAAGTATAGTATAGCTGAATTTATTTATTAACAAAAAAAATCGAAATACACTATAAAAATAGCAAATTGAAATAATTGAGCATACAAATATATTATTCTTGTTATTAATGTTTTTATTTTTTGCTTCATCCACCATAATTATTATTATTTGCAGGATTTAATTTTGATTGAGAATTTTGAATTTTGACGCGCTTTTTCCGTCTGTTTGGAAAGGGTCCGGGGTGCTGGAAAAGCTGAAATGGTGGAGGTTGTTGGTCGTTACCGTTACCGTTCCTGTTCACGTTCCCGTTCCCATCGGGGACGTCGTGGGAAGAATCGTCGTCGTGGGGCTCGAGTGACACAGGGCAGTTGCAAAGAATTTTTGAAGTTTTTTTTTGGACAAATTTTGGAGAATTTTGATTTTCATTAATTACATTAACTGGGTTGAAATTTCTGCCAGATTTAATTGGCTTCACATTTTCATTATTATAATCGTAATCGTAGTCATTATACATGTCATTGTTTGTGAGGTGGTTTCGAATTTTACCATCTGCGTGGTCCTCGTCATCCTGGTTAAAACGGTAACGATTGTTATTTTCATTTTGTACGTTGTTTTGCCTTTTGACGCTTCCACTGTTGCCGTAGTTATTCTTTTTGTTTCGTCGGTTGCCGTTATTTACAGGCCTTCTTTGCACGTTATTATTTCCAACGTTGTTTTCGTCGTATTCGTATTCCTTTCCAATATTCAGTTGTTTTTTTCTAGGCATGCGGTTGTTGTTGTTGTTGTTGTAGGTGTTGCTATTTTGTTGGCCATTTGAGATATTTCCACCGTTTTTGTCTCCGCTACCATTGGTTTCTCCATCATCATTAGTGCTGGATTGGCCATCGTTAGTGTCTGTAGAGCTTGTGGTGGTTTCGTATTCGTTTTCTACGGGATCAATTTCGTCAAGGGCAGTGGGTTTCTTAGTTTCGTCTTCGTAAAAGTCTTTGTTAATAATTGGTGCTTTTGTAGTTACTTTTGCAGCTGGTTTTTGTTTTCGAGTTGAGACAGGTTTTTTAGTGGCCTGTTTCTGACCCGTTTTAGTTTTAGGTGCCATTTTACCTGGTGGTTTTTCAGTGGCTTTCGGTTTATTTTGAGGGATACCTCTTCCCGCTTTAATCGGGGCTTTTCCTGAAACAGATTTTCCTCCTACAACTGGTGAGGCATTTTTACCTTTTAAAACTTTGGCAGTCTGGGCCTTAGATTTGCCTTTGATGGCCTTTTTATTGCCCCCCTTTGGGGCATTTACACTTCGCCCCTTTTGGGGCGGGGCAAGAGTTGTCTTGCGCTTTTGTTTGGTTGGCATGGTCGTTTTCGCTTTAGTAGTGGTTTCTGTGATTTTTTCTTCCGTTTCAGTGTTGGGGGTGGGACTGGGACTGGCTGTGGCTCTGTCAGGGGGTGTGGAGATGGTTTCGTTTTCAACTTGCCACATGTCTGTCAACGCCATCGCACTGTCTTTTAACTTGAACCAGAGGAGTCGTTTTGGTGCTTTTGTTGTGGATGTTGTTGTTGTTGTATCTTGACCATTTGGATTTGCATTTAGCCAGAGGACACGCTTTTTCTTAGGTTTTGTTGAGGTGGGCTTTTTAGGAGTTCGAGTTGTTTGACCTAACCATAAAAGTCGTTTTGTTTTGGGAGTGGGCATTTTTGTAGTAGTTTCCTCTTGAATTTCTGGCTTAACAGCTCGTCCATTTTGAGAATTTTGGGATACTTTTCCGGGGGTAACTTGAGATGCAGCTGTTGTTGAAGATTTTTTGGGGGTTTGGGTCGTGGATGTGGTCGTATTAATTCCTCTCATTCTAAATTTGAGCATTGAAGCAACGTTTTCCAGTTCGGAGTCATCCTCGCTGGCAACAACAACTGCGGTTAGATTCAGGTTTGTTTTGGGTGTTGTCATCATTTTTGGAGGCGGTGTTGAGTGTTTCTGTAAATTTGTAGAGTTCCCGATGGAAGTCGTAGACATTATTGGTACTGGGACAGTTGTGGTGGTCACTACCTTTGGTTTCTGAATGGGATAAGTGGGCAACTCAATAGGTGGTAATATTACATTACTTTGATTATTTACAGGTTGACCCAAAACCGAGCCCAAAGTTGACCTGTCCAAAACTGAAACAGTTGACGTGTTCGGCACCAGGTTAAGTGTATGGGTCAATTCTGCTATGACCTTATCATTAGCTGGGGGAGAACTCATAGAAGTTAATTGACGAATTGACTCTGTTACGGGGTGGACTTTTAAAGTAGGAGGGGCGGAGCTTACGTCCAAGCTTTGCGTAGAGAAGTGGGGTTTAGAAGAAGTCGGATTCTTTTCAGTCGAAATATTAAGAGAAAGTATACGACTCACTAATATTGGTACCAAAGTGGTCATATTTATTCCGTCAGTAAATTGAAGGGCTAAAACAGTGTCGAGAAAGTCTGACGAATTTTTCGGAATCACCGGTATTATTTTTAGTGGCATGATAGGGAGGAGAATGGCAACTATTTGCTTGTCTAGTTCTTTCAGATATACTGTAGTTAAATTTAGGTCAGACACTGTACCATTATTTTGACCTCCAATTAAGCTCCTTAACATCAAAGGGAGTAGAATGTCAACCATTTTGTTACTTTGTGTAATACTAGGCGGTCCTTTAGAGCCAGAGCCAGAATATCCAGAATTAATTTGAGCGGGATGTAAACTTTTGAAAATTAGTGGGAGTAGAGTCTTAAGCACACGATTGGTTTTCGAATTTGAGGCTGGTTCAGACATTAGGCGGGAATTTTGAGGATCCAAATTTTGCAAGGATGGAAATAGGCGATTTAGAATCATTGGTAGTATGGAAATTAAAAGTTTTGAATTTTGTTTATTAGGTGTTTCATCTGAGCTGACTTCATTTGGATTTATGTATGAATCATTCTGAATCTGATTCTGCGCATTCAAAGCGTTCCTTAAAACCAGGGGAAGTGCAATAGCAAGAAGTTTATTTTCATCAGGGGTCGGACTTGGTGTACTTGAATTACTGTTATTTTCTGAGTGACCCATCGTTTGTCCAATCAAATGTAATATTAGGGCAAGATTTTCAGTTGCTTCATTTTTAGGTGCGGGGTACGACGAGTCATGAAAGGGAGTTATTTTTTCCAAAACTGATGGGAGTAAATCGTCGAGAATTTTCTTGGCCTTTTCGTCATCATTTGGAATGACCGATGGTGATAGTGGCTTCTTTAAATTGTCCTGGTTTTGGTAAACTACCGGCCTGAAAGTTATGCGCTCTAAAATTCGGGGTAGTAAAATCTTTAATGTTTTAGTATCTGCAGGGGTCAGACAAGGATTTGAATTTAAATTTGGGCTGTCTGCAGTTGAGTCTTGATTTTTTGGTAAGGGTGTCAAACTATTCAAAATTAGTGGAAGCAAATTATCAAGAATGTTACTGTTTTCAATGGGTTTGGAGGAAGAGCTGATATTTTCCTTGTTATCTGCATCATTCAATTTTCTCAAAATGACTGGTAGTAAAATAGGAAGAATTTTGTTAACTTCATTCCAACTAATGGTATTGCTCAGTGGTTTAGACATAATCGCAGTGGCATCACCCACTTGACCAAACCTATTCTTTATCAAAGGGAGTAATTTAGCCAGGATCTTGCTTGTGCTACTCGATCGCGTAAGTCTAGGCTGTGCATGGTTTTCATTCAGAATGGACAATATACTTTGAACCACGGATCGGTCTTCCGATGGCATTATGACTGCTGATTGATCTGGATCTGAATTTGAATTATTTCTTGCGCTTAAGCTATTAAATAAAGTAGGAATTAAAAGCGGACCAAGTTTATTATCGAAGTTTTCATCCACTGCGGCGTTATTGGAGGGCGCAGTAATAGAATTTTCATCTAAATTATTATTTTTTGCAGATATTGGTGTTAAAGTTTGAATTAGCGTTGGGAGTAACAATGATAAAATTTGATTTGGAGGAGTCTCATATTTAGTTAAATATGACCTAATATTTTTACTATTTAGGGCGGGAATCAAATTCTTCAAAATTAGAGGAAATAGTGATGCAAGAATCTTGTTGTCTCGGTTTATAGGACCATATGGTTTTAAAATGATAGTACCACTACCGGAAAGCACTTCGTCGTCTGCAGCCATTAGTTCTGTCAGTAATTCGGGAAGTAACTCAGATAAATTTGTACGGTCTACTGGGGTATGTAGCGGGGTATCTGCTGAACCAGGAGAATAATTTATCGATGGATGCGCTAGCAAGTCTGGAGGATCCATCGCTGTCAAATTCATATTGGCAGGGATTAAATTATTCATGACGATTGTGGCAATCATCGCTGTTGCGGGATTGTTTTTAGCAAATGAACTGTTGCGTAACGCATTTAAAATCAACAGCTTCGTACTTTCAAAATCTGGATTTTTCAAAGCTGGGAGGTTAAGGCTGCTTTGAAGTAAAGGAATTAAAACTTGAAAGCTCTTTTCATTTCCGGGCGTCAGGTTAGCACGACCACTTTTTAATGTCAGCGCTAGTGTTGAGATGGCGGGAACGGATATGTTTTTAATTTCAAATATCCTCGTAGGTGGCTTACCTGCAGTTGTCGCTTTTGGTTTAGATTGATTTGGCTTGGGCTTACTTATCGTCTTATTGGTTGCAAAGGACTTTGCAGGATGTGTATTATTCAAAACTGTTCCGACTACTACAACTGACTTTCCTAATTTCATAACTGGTAGAATTGAATCTGACGTTTTTCTTGTTTTTGATCCAGTTGAGCCAGACTTAGGTATGGTGTTAATTTGTGCCGTAGTGTTCACATTTTTTTGGATTTTTCCTGCATTTGTCGCATTTGGCTTAATCATATCATTCAACCGGTTTTCCACAAGGTTGGAAAAGTTCTGAAGTTTTTGTGACGAATTTTCAAGGTTTTGAAGCAATGCAGGTAAATTCTTCATATTAACAGTCAAAGATGACCAATTTGTAGTATTTTGAATTTTTGGTGACGAAATAAGTTGTGGTGATTTTACTTTTGGTGGAACTAATGGGGACGAATTTTTTATACCCTGAGTTTTGTGTGAGTAGTTCAAAATATTTTGTACTTGAGAACCCGATTGTTCTGCATTTTGAGCTATAGGGGCGGTTTCAAACTGCGGGGACGAATTATCTATGTTGTGAATTTCTTGAGCGTAATTAACGACGTTAACTTGATCAACCTTTGGAGACAAATTTTCAGAATTTACAATAGGCAAGGGATTTTGATTTGCGTTTTTACTGTTTAGAATGTGATTGTGGTAATTAATGGTATGTGTATTAACTTGCCCTTGCTGCGCGGGAAGTTGCGCCACCCCTTGAATTTGGCTTCGGTCATAGTTTGCAACAATAGGCTGTTGTATCATATGTATATTAGTTACATTGTGAACAATAGTCTGAGGGGAGGCGGGTATAGTATTAACGTACGGGCTTTGCACCTGTTGAATGTAAGTGTGTTGTTGCTGGGGCTGTCCAATGATTTGCTGTTGATAGATCGGCTGCTGAAACACGGGTTGTTGGTGATACATGGGTTGTTGGTGGTACACAGGCTGCTGATACATCGGTTGTTGATATATAGGTTGCTGGTACATTGATGGTTGGTAAATTGGCTGTTGATAGAAAGGTTGTTGATAAATTTGCTGCTGGTACATTGGAGATTGCCCCATAGGGATTTGGTTAGAATATTGGTACTGGGGCACTGCATATGGATTAGCCAGCGGCACTTGCATTTGTACCGGGTTTTGTTGATATATCGCTTGTTGCTGACTGTAGGGATTCTGATCTTGCATCTGCACAGGTTGGTAGACATACTGCACGTTTGGAAGCGCCTGCGCATTCAACGGTATTTGTACTGATTGAGGCGTAATTATTACTGAACTGTTTTGGGTACTATTTGTTGAATTAAATTTGACTGCATTGGCTGGAATGTATATTACACCAGATGAATTGGCTTCCACAGGGATGGGTTGAAGTAAATTGGCCTCAATAAGTGGCGCAGTATGTGGAAAACTTGTTGCATTTAAAACTGTTATGGGAACTAGTTTACTGTTTTTGTAAGGATTTTCAACACCTGCAGAGTGTACGATAAAATCATTAACATACGGACCATAAGGTTGTCCTGATGAAAGCTCATGTGTTTCATTGGATAGTCCCGGATCTTGAAATTTGGAACCTAATGTTCGATTGGGTAAAAGTATTTTACTTAGCTCAAACGGCGTGAGCTCATGCTCTGAATTATTTTGCGCCAGGTTTGGTAAATCATCCGACCCAACAGATTTAACCCTTGTCGTCGAAGTTCCGGACTGACTGTGTTCTGGCGACCAGGCGGTAGTAGGAGGAGTCATTTTAATAGTGGGTGTTGGTTTTGCTACAGTGCTGTTCAGTGATTTTCTGGATGTCGGTGATTTAGCAGCTGATGTAGTAGGCACTACAGTAGTCGTAGTAGACGCTTTTGTGGTTGAAGTAGGCACTGTTTTGGATTTATCAGACGCTTTTGTAGTCTTAACAGGTGTTCCTGCAGTCGTAGTAAGCGCTTTCTTAGCTGTTGTGAACGCGGTTTTATTTGTATTAGGCGCTGTTTTAGTCGTCCTATGTGCAGTTTTAGCTGTAGTAGGCGCAGTGGTAGTCTCATTAGGCTCTTGTTTTGTTGCCACTAATTCAGCATCAAAAGTAGTAGGCGCCGTAGTAGTTGTAGTAGGCACTGTCTTAATAGTAGTAAGCGCTCCTTTAATTGCGGTAAGCGCTTCTGTTGTGGTCGATGTCTTAGCTGTAGCAGGCTCTGTTTTATTTTGTTTTGGATCCGTTTTAGTTGTAGTTTGAGTATGCACAGTGTTGCTTATTGTAGACGTTTTTCGGTTTGTTAGTAATTCTGCAGTTGATGTAGTAGGGTCACTACTAGTTGTATTCGGTGCTGTTTTAGTCGTATTAAGCACTAATTTGGTTGTATTATGTGCAGTAGTAGTCGTAGTAGGCGCAGTGGTAGTCGTAGTAGGCACAGTGGTAGTCGTATTAGGCGAAATAGCAGTTGAATTAGGCGCAGTTGTGGTCGTCATAGGCGCTTCTTTGGTTGTGATTAATTCAGCGGTTGATGTAGTAACGTCTCTAGTAGTTGTATTTGGTGCTGGTTTAGTTGTAGGAGGCGCAGTGGTAGTCGTAGTAGGAGCAGTGGTAGTCGTATTAGACGCAATAGTAGTTGAATTAGGCGCAGTGGTATTTGTAGTAGGGGCTTCGATGGTTGTGAGTAATTCAGCAGGTAATGTATTGGGCGCTGTAATAGTTGTGGCATTTGCTGTGTTGGTCGTGGTAGGCATTGCCATGGTTGCACTAGGCGCAATGGTAATCGTAAAATGCGATTCTCGGGTTGTCAGTAATTTATTAATTGATATATTTGGCTCACTAGTAGTTGCAGTAGGCACTGTTACAGTAGTATTAGGTGCTGTTTCAGTTGTTGTATGCACAGTCGCATTAGGTGCAGTGGGAGTTGAATAAGGTGCAGCAGTAGTTGTAGTAGGCGCAGTAGTAGTCGTAGTAAGCGCTTCTTTGGTTAAGAGTAATTCAGCAGTTGATGTATTGGGCGCTGTAGTAGTCGTTTCATTTGCTGTATTAGTTGTATTAGGCATTGTCTTGGTTGTACGTGGCGCAATGGTAGTCGTAGTAGATTCTCTGGTTGTGAGTAATTTATCAATTAATGTACTAAGCTCACTAGTATTTGCAGTAGGCGCAATTTTAGTCGTATTAGGTGCTGTTATAGTTGTAAAAGGAGTTGTAGTTGTTGTATTAGGCGTTTCTGTGGTTATAATTATCCCAACAGTTGATGTAGTAGGCTCTGTAGTAGTTGTAGTAGTTGCTGTTTTAGTTCTTGCAGGCACAGTGGTAGTTGTGGTCGGTGCCGTAGTAGTCACAGTTAGAACTTCCCTGGTTGCCCGTAATTGAACAGGGAATTTAGTAGGCTCCATAGTAGTAGGTGTAGGTGTTGTTGTAGTTGTAGTAGGCGTAGTTGTAGTTGTAGCAGGCGTAGTCGTAGTTGTAGTTATAGCAGGCGTAGTTGTAGTTGTAGTAGGCGTAGTTGTAGTAGGCGTAGATGTAGTAGGCGTAGTTATAGTAGGCGTAGTTGTAGTTATAGCAGGCGTAGTTGTAGTTGTAGTAGGCGTAGTTGTAGTTGTAGTAGGCGTAGTTATAGCAGGCGTAGTTGTAGTTGTAGTAGGCGTAGTTGTAGTAGGCGTAGTTATAGTAGGCGTAGTTGTAGTTATAGCAGGCGTAGTTGTAGTTGTAGTAGGCGTAGTTGTAGTAGGCGTAGATGTAGTAGGCGTAGTTGTAGTAGGCGTAGTTGTAGTAGGCGTAGTTATAGTAGGCGTAGTTGTAGTTGTAGTAGGCGTAGTTGTAGTAGGCGTAGTTGTAGTAGGCGTAGTTGTAGTAGCTTTTGTAGTTTGAGTAGGCGTAGTTGTATTAGGCGTCGTTGTAGCTGTAGTACGCATTGTTGTAGTTGCAGTAGGCGTTGTTGTAGTTGTATTAGTCGCCGTTTTAGTTGTAGTAGGGACTACTTTAGATGCAGTAAGGTTTCCTGAAGCTAATGTTTTAGTTGAGTTTTCTATTTTTCTAGCTGGTTTTGCTGTTCGTAAAGCTAAAATTTTGGTTGTATTTGGCTTCTGTAGGGTAGATGTATTTTGTGACATTTTAGTCATTACTGCAATTTTTAGTTTAGTTTTTGAAGAAATATTTTTAGGGTTCTTTTTAGGCTTGTTAGATTCTAAGGTAAGTGTTTTGTTGAACCCATCCAGTCCTCGCCCATGTTTCTTAAGAGTATTCTTAGCCTTAGTCTGTTTTATTACCGGTTGTGCAGTTGTCCGAGTTGAAATTTTGACTTTCTTAGTCATAAGTGGTCTAGAATCCATCTTCAGTACACATGTGTATTTAGGTTGATAAGTGGGCTTTTTTAGTGCTGAGGAATTAACAGCCACAGGTGGTGGTGGTTTAATAGCAAACGAAGTCAATATTTTAAATTTTGTTCCTAAATTTGTAGTAAATTCACGTTTCATAACTGCGGTTGTTGTTGTTGTTACTTTTGGGGTAGATAATGGTGTATCTAAGGGTGGTGGTGTGGGACCACCCACATGTAGTGGTTGATCTGGCATAAGTATATTTCCGTTAGAAGAATTATCCACATTTTGGGAATTAACTTGTCTAGGGTATCGGTGTAATTTTTTAAGCAAATGAGCGCACTTTGGTTTGCCGTTTGGGCTTCGAATTACGCGTATTTTCACTTCTTTGTTGTAAATTTTGGTGTCGTCATCATTGAGGTCACTTTTTGCTCCTTTATTATTGAATGCCGAATCTTTGGTTTCGGATTGACTGGCAATGCCACTGGCACTGTGAGTCTGAGGCACATCACCGCTATTTTCAATCTCTGTGCGAGCGACAGCTTGTCCTAATCCTGGTTGGCTATTGACACAATTTAAAAAAATGTAAATCAATAAAAGCCAGGAGGATATTCTTAAAGGATTTTCTGTCTTCATGTAGACGGCGGCTGCTAATCATTTTTACATACTGTAAACGATCTTTTGTCACACCCCTTTTTTCATTGATTTAGTATACCCCTTTTATCCCGTTCGTAATAATTACTGTAGATTTTGTATAGTTGATTAATCGTCAAAAGTTTTCAGTTTTTATTCAATGTCATTAGGATTATGTTTGTGGGCTCATTGTTAAAGCTAAAAGTTAGCGAACTACACACATAATAATAGACATCGTGAAATTCCTTTGTTGCTGCATTTGGACATTCTGCTGTTCGTCACTATTGTTAGATTGTTAGTATATATTTTTAGGTTCATGCAAAATATTTAATCTGTCATAACTTTAAATTGTTTCATGAAAATTTGCGTTTTAGTTATCAGTTTTTGCATGATAAATTAAGTAAAAAGGGATTTTTTCATGTATGCACGTCCATATATGTAAGTACATAGGAAATTACTGTCTAGAGTCTAGAATAGTATTAAAAGTTATATTTGCATTTGAACATGTAATGCGATTTATATGTAGATAGAACAACTATGTAAGTTCGTATAGCTCAATTGAAAATTTATAGAAGCTTGCATTTTGCAATATTTATGAAGCTAGTATAATTAAATTGCGCAATAAAAGCTAAGTAATTGTTGATTGTACCATTGTTCTGTACAAGTAAAACATAATTAATAAAAGTTACAGTGTCAAAATTGTATGAATTTAAATTAACGTAGGTAAATATATTAAAGCAGCGTTTCGAGTTTACGAGTGTCTGTTAGGCTGACGCGAAATATTTTAATCTAAAAACGGATGCAATTTTTGGTAACAATTTCTTTTATCACAGAAATCTACATATTTACTTGTAGAAGTGGAAGTGTCGAATTATATTGCAATTAATTTTGTTAGCTAGTTTTTACTCTTCAAAAAAGAAAAGTAATTAGCCATGATATTAATTACCTAATAAATATGAAATACGGATGTAATATACAGTTTTAGTGCAAGTAATAATTATTATATGTGGCTTGAAGACATTTTGCAGCATGTAGAATTTCGTTGGCTGTTGATTAAAAATATTCAGTTCTGTTCTAATTATTTCCAGTCTTAGGCAAATACGGTGCTCAAATTGAACAAAATGTGACTTAACACATTCTGTGGCAATCTTTTTTAAGTACTAGTTAAAGTACTGACTTTAAGTGAATAAAATTTGGGTGATATAATTACTTACTATTTATTACATTACAATAATAATTATGTCATGCCGCGAAAAGACTAACAGGCTAAAAACGAAATAACATTTGATTGAACCGTGTTGTTCTGGTGGACTGACGACTGGTTGCATTTAATTATGCAATAATTAGCTAAATTTAAGTAAATGAAATTGGCCAAATTGGTGTAAAATCAAACCACTATTAAGGAAATTGTGCATAAAAATCAGCCTCCGGTCCATTTAGAAAATTGCATTAATTATTTATTTCCTTAATCCCATAATTCTTGATAATTATTATGTTTCTTCTAATAATTTTATTTTTACAAGTATTTTATAACTAGTGTAGGTAATGTGGTCAGCATGATTCTCTGACTGATATGTTTTCAATCAATGAGCCTGTCCTTGCTTTCTTTTCTTCAGATAAATTTTACTTGAATTTCCGAGGTTTCATAATCTCTTGGAATGCAACAGAGGAATCTACAACTGAAAATAATTAAAGCGACTCCACATCAGTGGATCCCTGGCAGCCCAGCCAAGACCCCTCTACTGACTACACAGCACGCCCTCTACTGGAAGTGTATATGTAATCGTATACTAATATTATATTAAATAATCCAGCGCTTCACGACGAATTTGTCCATTGGGGAATCGAAGTAGATGCTGAGCGTACAACGCATATTCTCTTTAATAAAGGCGTAGAACCAACGCTCAATTTACGACAGCGCCTATGTCCCCTTCTTCTTCTTCTGTTTGAATTTCTCATTGTATTTTAATCTGTGGTCGCAAGCACAATTTTTTTATTTTGACGGGACAGGTGGGATCCGATAAGGGTTTGGAACGAGTTATATTGCTAAGAGTGATTTTGGTACAAAAATGCTGGGAACGAGTCCTGAAAGTTTGTTTGGTCTCGGTACGAGCGGTGCCTGTACAGTATTTTTGATACAAGCGGTGCCTGCCGGAGCGAAGAGTGCTGGTACAAGTAGTGCCGGTACGAGTGGCATGGATACGAATGGCACTGAGACCCCTGGTGGTCCAGTGGTGCCGAGTGAGACATAGCGTCGGGTGCTCTCTCCTGCTGTTGATTAGGGTCTTGGGTGCTATTCCCACGCCCCAAAGATCTTTTTCGTGCGAAACGTTGATCTTAAACCGACGGGCTCTCGACTTGTGTGGCGATCTATACCATCAGAGGCTTACTTGGCTCTGTGTTAGTACGGGGTGAGCTAGTCACATGTTGGGAGAACAGTCATAATTGATTGAAGAATTTGACCCTTACGAATAAAACCTACTTTGACTTTAACTTTAAGTATTTAGGTATGAGAAGTACCTGTGTGAGCGGGACTGCTACGAGCATATTTAGTACATGTAGTACTGGCCCGAAGGGTGCCAGTAAGATAGGAACAGATGCAAGTAGTATGGGTACGAATAGCTTGGAATTGTGCAGTATTAATACAATAAGTATCGGCTACGGATTCATACAAAAACTATAAATTATTCCTAAAGTCAAAATAATTTATGAACCATCCCTGCGGTATTTTAAAGTGATGAAATGGAAGTTGGATAGTGCTTAATAATTAAAACTTTGGTTGACAAAATTTATTGACCATTCTTGAGTTAAAGTCAAAGTAATGAAATATGAGTAGGGTGGTACTAAATAGCTGTTAATTTTTTGCATATCTTTTTTGAACCATCTCTGAGTATAAGTGATGACATGGGAGTAGGGCGGTACTAAACAGCAGGCGATAATTTTTTCGTCATCATTTATGGACGATCCCTGAGTAAGTGTAATGACATAGAGTTGGGTAGTTCTCAATTAGTAAAAATTTGGTTGACATCATTTAAATACCATCCCTGAGTTAACGTAAAGACATTGGAGGGGGCGGCACTAATCAGGTGATTATTTAGTTGACATCATTTATGAACTACCCCGTAGGTAATGTAATAAATAATAATTTAGTTAGTAGCATTAATGTACCATTATTGAGTTGAACTGATGTCATAGGAGTGATTGGGGAGTTAATAAATAAGGATAATTTAGTTGACATCATTACCATTCGAAAAAGTTTAAAATGTTTATTTCTGAGGCCCAGAGTTAGAACTAATTTTTTAGAACAAAATTAAAATTTTCGAAATTTTAGAAATACTGAAATTAATTTTTAGAAAAGCGTATAAAGATGTTGTATTTCAAATTTTATGAAAATTGGACAAAAGTTGTGGGAGCCAGAGCGCGGTGAAATTCAAAAAAATTGATATTTTTGAATTTGCGCGCCCGAGTGCGGCCGAACAACAAATTTTGCAGTCGAACGACCATACAAGCAGAGGTCACTCATTTGGGTAGTAAACGTTCCAGGTAGTTTTGTTTCATTCATTTTAGTTTCAAGTAAGGTAGGTTCCCATGTAAGTTCCTATGCTGGTAATATAAATTCATGCGGAAAATCCTATGTTGGAAATCCCATGTGGAAATGTGGAGAATCATAGAAAGATAATGACCAGCAAGCGAAGGTTAGGGTTGGACACAGAAGTCATCATCGTGATCGTGTTGAGGTAGCGGGAAAAAATAATTTAGTAATTTCAGATAATTATTCTTGTGGATTTCATACATGCAGTTGCCAATTTTAGATTGATTTCAACTGGGTTTAATTATCTTTCTATTGTAATAATTATTATTCAAAACTGTCGCGGCCAAAACATTTGACTTTCCAATTTTAAGTCCGGTAGAACCAAATCCGATTTTATTCTTGTTTTTGACCCAGTTAAGCCAAACTTTAGTTTAGTATTAATTCGAGCCGTTTTGCTTTTGGTTTTTTCTGCATTTGAAGCCTTTTCCTTATCAATATGAGTCAACCAGTTTTCGACAAGGTTGGAAAAGTTTTGAAGTTGTGGTGACGAATTTTCAAGGTTTTGAAGCATTGGGGGTGAGTTTTCGATATTAACAGTCAAAGCTGACCAGTTTGTGGTATTTTGAAGATTTGAAGACGAATTAGGTCGCGCCAATTTTTATTCTAGTGGCACTAGTAAAGACAGATTTTTTGTAGAAGTTTTAACATGGAGGGAGGTTTCAAGCTGTGAAGACGAATTATTTATGTTAGAAATATCTTTGGCGTAATTAACAACGTTAACTTGATCAACTTTTGGGGACAATTTTTCAGTATTTTCAATAGATAAGGGAATTTTATTTGCGTTTTTACTGTTTAAAATGGGATTGTGGTAATTAGTGTTGTCTGCATTAGCTTGATGCGCAGGAAGCTGCGCCTCCACTTGAATTTGGCTTCCACCAGAGTTTAACAGAACGGGCTGTTGCATCACATTTATATTTGGTACATTGTGAACTAAAGTCGGAAGGGAGGCGGGTATAGGATTTACATACGGGCTTTGGACGTGTTGAATGTAAGGGTCTTGCTGCAGGGGTTGTGCCATTATTTGCTGTTGATACACCGGCTGCTGTAACACTGGCTGTGGATACACCGGCTGCTGTAACACAGGCTGTTGATACACCGGCTGCTGTACCACGGGCTGTGGGTAAACCGGCTGCTGTAACACGGGCTGTTGATACACTGCCTGCTGTACCACGGGCTGTGGATACACAGGCTGCTGTAATACGGGCTGCTGAAACACTGGTTGCTGTAACACGGGTTGTTGATAAAGAGGTTGCTGGAATATTTGCGGTTGGTAAATTGGCTGTTGATTGAAGGGTTGTTGGTACATTTGCTGCTGGTAAATTGGAGCTTGCGCAATAGAAAGTTGGTTAGAATATTGGTACTGGGGAACTGCAAATGAATTAGGCAGCGGAACTTGAACTTGTACCGGGGTTTGTTGATGTATCACTTGTTGCTGACCGTGAAGATTCTGACCCTGCAACTGCACAGGTTGATGGAGATACTGCAAGCTTGGAAGCGCTTGCGCATTTAATTGCATTTGCACTGAATGAGGCGCAATTATTACAGAACCGTTTAAGGTTTGATGGTTTGAAGTTATTTTCAGCGCATTTGCAGGAGGGTAAATGACACTAGATGGATTGGCTTCCACAGGCATGGTTTGAAGTACATTGGCACCAATTGGTGGCGCAAAATGCTGGAAACTTGATACATTTAAAATCGGTATCGGAACTGCTACACTTTTGTAAATGTCTCCAACACTAGTAGATCGTGCGACGAATTCATTTACATTTAGCCCATTTGGTCGTCCCGACGGATGCTCCTGTGTTTCATGCAATAATCTTAGATCTTGAAATTTGGTACCTAATGTTTTATTGAATAAAAGTATGTTATTCAGCTCTAACGGTTTGGGCACATGCTCTAAATTGTTGTGCGCTGGGTTTGGTAAATTATATGGCTCAACAAATTTGTCTGTTGAAATCGACGTTCCGTATTGGCTATGTTCTGGCAACCAGGCGGTATTAAAAGGTGTTTCTTTGATAGTGCCTACTCGTGATTTTACAGTATTGTTCAGAACTTTTCTGGTTGCTGGTGATTCAGCAGTGGAAGTAGAGGATGTAGTTGTTTCAGTAGGTACTTTTTGCATAGTAGCAGACGCTGTTGTGGTCTTAGCAGGCGCTCCTGTAGTCGTAGTAGGCGCTATTTTAACTGTGGTATGCTCAGTTGTAGTCGTAGTAGGCGCTATTTTAACTGTGGTAGGCTCAGTTGTAGTCGTAGTAGGCGCTATTTTAACTGTGGTAGGCTCAGTTGTAGTCGTAGTAGGCGCTATTTTAACTGTGGTAGGCTCAGTTGTAGTCGTAGTAGGCGCTATTTTAACTGTGGTAGGCTCAGTTGTAGTCGTAGTAGGCGCTATTTTAACTGTGGTAGGCTCAGTTGTAGTCGTAGTAGGCGCTATTTTAACTGTGGTAGGTTCAGTTATAGTCGTTGTAGGCGCTATTGTAACTGTAGTAGGCTCAGTTTTAGTCGTAGTAGGCATTGCGTTTGCTGCTATTTCCGTTTTAATTCTAAACGACACGTCTTTAAAATTGTTTTTAAGCTTGTTAAGTTCTGACTTTATTGTATTGTTTAACCTATCTAGTGCTCGTCCACTTGGCTTAAGGGCAATACTGCCATTGTTCTGTTCTATTGTCGGTTGTGTAGTTGTCCAAGTGGAATTTCTGACGGTTTTTGTTATAAGTGGTCTGGAATCCATCTTAAGGACACATGTGTTTTTCGTTTGATTAGTGGCGGGCTTCTTTGTTGCTTCAGAATTGGAAGCTTCAAGTGAAGGGGGTTCCATAGTAAACGTAGTCATTGTTTCGGATTTGTTGCCCATGTTTGTAGTGAAATCAGGGTTCGTAAATGCGGTTTTTGTAGTTTCTCTTGGGGTAGATAATGGTGTATCCGTGGGTGGTTGTCGAGTACCATCCATTTGTGGTGGTTGATCTTGCACAACTGTATTTCCCTTAAAAGAATCAGCAACATTTTTGGAATTAATTTGTCTAGTGTGTCGGTATAATTTTTTGAACAAATTATTGAAGTTTGGGTTGCCGTTAGGGCTCCGAATTACACGTATTTTCACTTCTTTGTTGTTTTTATCTTTGAGATCACTTTTTGCTACTTTATTGTTGAATGCCAAATTTTTTGTTACTGCTTGAATGGCAATGCAACTGGCACTGTGAGTCTGAGGCACATCACCGCTATTTTTATTCTCTGTACGAGCGACAGTTTGTCCTAATCCTGGTTGGCTATTGACACAATTTAAAAAAATGTAAATCAGTAAAAGCCAGGAAGATTTTCTTAAAGGATTTTCTGTCTTCATGTAGACGGCGGTTGATAATTATTTCTACATACCGTACAAGATGCTTTATTGTCACACTCTTTTTTTCAATTGTTTAGTACACCGCTTTTATCCCGTTTGTAATAATTGCTATTGATTTTATATAGTTTAATCGTAACAAGTTTTAATTTTTTTTTCAATGTCATTGGGGGAAGAGGGGTATGTTTGTGGGCCCATTGTTAAAGCTAAAATTGACTGAACTACTCACATAATTAATTTATGGATAAAGTCGTGAAATTTCTTCATTACTGCATATGAAAATTCTGTTCATCACTATTATTATTGTCTATTTATGTAGCTGCATGCAAATCATTTAATATGTATTATAATTTAAAGTTGTTTTATGAAAATTCGTTTCTAAAGTTACAATGGTTTGCAATGTTTGCATATTAAATAGGATTTTTCGCATTTAAGCAAAGTAAGTAAATGGGAAAATACAATTCGAAAATTTTGTTACTAAAATTTCAATCCGCATTCAAACATCACGCTATTTAATTATATGTAGATAGAACAACTCGACAACTACGTAAGTTGGTATAGCATAGTTGAAAACTTATATAGAGCTTGTATTTTTAAGGTTTAAAGGCAACATATAATTTAATTATATGTTGCCTACGCGATAAAAGTTAATTGTTGATTGTACCATTGTGATGTTACTGTCAAAAATTATCTGTTATGTATAATAAAGTTGTGATGTTAATAATTGTATTAATTTTTAACTTTTACATACCACTCTCTACATAGTGTACTTCAGGGGACCAGCAAAATAAGTACACTATGAGGAGAGTTTACTATGTAGAAAGTTTACATTTTCTCTTAGTATTTGAACTACCGGTAGGAAATAATGAAATATAAACTATTTTAATGTTTTTGGTTAAAAACAAATCATTGCGTTATGCAGCACAAGTGATAATTTTATTATCGTGTACCACAAAGTTTAAAAAAATTATTAAATTCAAATTTTTGTATGGGTATTATATGAGTACACTATGAAACGACTCTTTTTACACATGATGAGTGTTTTGGGACAGCAAAATTAGTACACTATGAGGAGGTTTCCACTATGTGGAGGTACACTATATAGAGGTATTATAGCATTACAAGCATAGGGATTCTGCCAGGGATGCGTGTAAAGTACACTATGTGGAGAGATCTACTATGAGGAGGTACACTATGTAGAGAGTGGACTGTATTGGAGCAATCTTTAGCACATACAGTTTGCGAATGTCTGTTTAGGTGACGTCAAATGATTTTAAATTTAAAACCAGATGCAATTTGATATTTTCTTCTATCACAGAAAATAAATTTATTTGTACAAGTACATATGTGTATTATTATTTTGCAATGAATTGTGCTAGCTTTTTTTCAGTCTTCAAATACAAAAAAGTAATGAAATTGACCATAATTGTTATTACATATTAAGTGCATATATCGTCTGTGAAGAACCAATAAATGACCCATATCCATTTTTAGCTAAAAACTAAAAACAATATCAACTTTCTACAAAAATATTCAAATATGTCTTGAGAGCATTCAAAATAGAACAGTTTGCACTTTTAAATATGGAATTAGAGGATTTTGCACCTTTTCTAAAACATGGAATCAGAACATTTTGCACCTTTTCAAAAACATGGAATTAGAAAATTTTGCACCTTTTTAAAAACATGAAATTAGAACATTTTGAATCTTTTTGAAAAAATGGAATTAGAACATTTTGAATCTTTTCAAAAACATGGAATTAGAACATTTTGCACCTTTTCAAAAACATGTAAATAGGAAATTTTACGTTTTTCAAAAACTCGTAATTAACATTTTACGATTTTTTTATCATTTTGTTTTTATGAAATAGCTCATTTTGATAGTAGGTTAAATTGGATATGGGTCATTTTGGTTCTTCACAGACGATAATAAATACGTAGGTATGTTCAGTTTTAGTTAATGTAGCACATGGCATAAAGGAGATAGCCGGCAGTCTGTAAAAGCGCACTATTGCAGTTAGTTGAAAATAACTAATTATTTCAAGTATAGGGAAATATGGTACTTTTTATCTAAACTAAAACATTGTTTGTGACATATTTTATATTACCAGAGCAGAGGAGCCTCAGAGCCTCCAACTATTGAATGAGGCAAATCAATTTGTAATATTAACTCGAGCACTATAATCGCCTTGGTGGCTCAACACCGAAGTGCAGCAAGTGCTGTGTATCAACTACACAAAATCATAACTTCATATTTATTAAACTTCAGATTTGTAAGTCTGCGCCAATCAAAAGCGAATACTATACTGACTGACTGATATTTATTAGGCGACAAGAGGGGAATCTAAATGGTGCGTTGGATTACAGCAACCGGAAATACTTTATTACTGATAAATAAGATCACCCCACCCACGTGATAAATTATATCAGCCAATATGCATTTCAATGTCGAAAAGTAAATAGTACTCAAATATATGGCTTACTTTTGAGAGATTTGTACAGATTTGCAATTTGCAATTTTGAAATAACTCAGTTTGGCAACTAATGTTTCATCAACACAACAGTACATACTAACAGCGGGTGAGCAATCATTTGCTAGTTCATTCTAACCTAACTAGTAAGTTCATGCCGCCAAAAGACTAAAAGGCTTAAATACGAAATACAAATTGATTAAAACATTGTTTATTTGGACTGAGGATTTGTTGCATTTTACAATCATCTGCTAAATTCAATAAGCAAATAAAATGGGTGTAGAATCGCAAACTACACTAATAATTGTTACCCAATCCAGGAAATTGTTCATAAAAATCTGGCTCATGGTCCATTTATCAAATTGTAGTAATAATTATCTATTTTATTTACCGGGAATTTGTGAACTCATACCGCTTCAATGGAGTAAATATCTTTTTTGTAATAGTCGGCATAATGTTTTGATCAATTTTAATGCAATATAAAGAGCTTATTAGTTCAATTAATTTAAATTTAGTAATTAATTACCCACCAATTAACAAGGCAATGCCGCGACGACGCTGCTCCATGATGCCCTTCTAACAATGCTAAAAATGGAGGGTATAAAGGAAGAGCTAGGTTAGGTTACTGAAATTAGTTAGTGTACCTGTAGAATTTCAGTAATTAATTTGATAAAGTTCAAATCGAGCGTTTCCATTTAATTCAATTAATAATATAAAGAATTTATTTATTCTGAAATGAAAAATACCGGAGTGGGCAATATTCTTGCTGCTTTTCTACTTGCAATTTTTATATGTAGAATAAAAGGTACTTCAAAATCAAATCAAGATATGTATACATCTCGATATTAGCAACTGACCCCATATACTTATACTTCGAAATTTTTAATTTGAGATTTTGTTAAATAACATATTTCTTGTGTATGAATTTCTATAGCTGACGCCTGTGGAGGTCTTTTGGAGTCCGATGCAGGAGAGTTTGACCTTCCCCTTAACTACAATTACGATGGAGGTCTTCAATGTGTTTGGGTCATTCAACTGTTGTCAAGAAGGACCGTCAGCTTTACTCTGAACCATTTAGACAGCTCTTTTTCCACAGTGAATCTGTACCAGGAACACCAAGTCTCAGAAACTGTACTAACTCCCATCAGGTAAGTTATGCGAGGCACGATATTCAATAAAATTGTATTTCAAAAATGTAGATATTTTGATTGAAATTTTTATTATATAGTCAAGTTTGGATTTTATCATGTAATTCTTAGACTTTCCAGATCAGATGTTGGTCAAAGAACGAATACGACAGGTCAAACTTTAGTTGTAGTCTTCACCCGTTTGGATTACACGTCCGGACTTTCATTCACATGGGACTCCGTCTCCTCAGCCACGTCTGACGTCCTCACAGCTGTCAATTACGTTGACAGTGGAGAAGGCAGAGTTCTTTGGAACCGATTCAACCGACGAGAGCGCCTCACCTGGGCGCTTGACTTGCCGTCATGGAATTCACTTACGTTGAAGGCAGAGACCCAGTTCGGTTGCTGTGACCTCATTAATCCTTGTTGGTGCTCTTACCTTGGTATTTATGAAATTACGAATACTGGATATCTGCGTGAGGTCTCAAGGCTAGAAACATTAATGAAGCTATATAGTACAAGCTTGGAAAAGATCTTAACAAGAATCTTGTACGATGGGGCTAACAGGATTAGACGTTAACTTTATTAGTCAATTTTAAAATATTTGAGAGTGAGGAAGAAATCAGTTAGTCACTGTAACAGCGCTGCATGTTACAAAACCCAACAGCAAATCTGTTGAAATCTACAGTAAGCCTGTTAGGTATTTATGTCACTGAAAATTTATGCTAAACTAGTGACCCATTACTAAATGTGTTGCGTCAGTCCAGGTGTTAAGGCTGAAAGGTACCTTTGACGAAGGTTGCGGGTTCGAATCCAACGTTTGGTGTTATGTTTTAACCAGTAAAATCAGTCAACAGGATTAGTTGTTGGGTGATTTAACAGTGAAATCGGTAAGCCTATAATATAAGAGGATTATCGGTAAATCTCTAACTGAAATTTCTGTTGACCGCGCTTAACAGCGTTTACTGTGGATGTTGGAGTTGGAGTAACAGTGAAATCAGTTACAAATTAGCAGTAAAGTAGTAAATTCACCCATATTTTTCTAAGCGTGTGTTGTCAATAAGTACGTACCTATTTTAAATAATTTTGTATTTTTATGTTGATGGGAATTTTGAAAAACATTCATTGTGTTCCTTACACAGGGTTTGTGGAAGGTCATCCACATTTGAAACAGGGCAGCTTTACCCAAAACTTCTCGCATTCGTTTACATTAATTCTACTGCGTCAGTGTCTGGGACAGATCACGTGGAACTCACTTGGGCTCCTCAACAATCAGTAACGGAAGATCCTTGGCATCCCAGTAGTCAGCAACCAACAGAAACCCCTATTAACTACACCACAGAGGGTTACCACACGACACTTGGTCCTTCTGATATTATTTCATTAGGTAAATGTGAATATTAATGTAGCTATTTAAAGAGCATTTAAAATGATCCCCTGCTTAGTTTTGAATTTTTGAATCAAAATTTTGTATATTTTTTAAATATGTATATATAATGATGACCCTTCTTGCAGATTGTGGAGGGATTATAAACCTTTGGTCGAAAGGAAACCCAATACTTGTTGGCTACAAACATAATGACATATATGGTAATAACGAAAGCTGCCTCTGGACGTTGTCTAATCATCCAGTTTATATGAAAATAGAAGTAACTGTTGAAATCACGCTCGTGTCGGACGACTTAGAACAAAACTACGACGAAGTTCATGTTTTGGATTTAAATGTGACCGACGGAGTAGGGACCGCAGTAACGTCGACAAAATTGGAGTAAGTTATTTTTTTAATTGTTTCCTATGCATGGGCTATAAAAGAAATAATTATTAAGACATCGTAATAAATGCCTATTTTGAACAACGATTTTGTAGGAGACAACAGTCTCAGGAATTTTTCTCTGATGGAGTTTTTTTGAGTTTCACAAGTGATGGGTCTGTGACAAGAAGTGGGTTTGTTCTTAAACTTGAAGTCGTAGATTACGTCTTTGATAACAATTCCCGGACCGCCATGTCATATTCAAGTTTGGAAGGACGTGTTTCCTATGGGAATCCTTACAGAAATAATGATCGACTCTCCATTGTTGTCAACCCACCACTAAATCCGGGCAGCAGAATTTGTTTTGGTGTGGATAAAGTTCAAATTGAGCATCAAAATGAGTCATATTGGTATTGCCCATATGATCGCCTAGATATTTACAGTATTGGTTACAGAGGAAGTTTCTTACACACGTCACAGTAAGTACCTACAGCTGAGCAGTATGAAATATTCGGTCTATAATATTTCTTGATTAGAATTTTTTGTACTTTGTACGTTTTAATAATTTTTATTCGTAAAAATATTTTTAATAACGTGTGTTTTGTAAATTTTGTGTAGGTTGTGTGGTCAGCATGATTTCATGACTGGTATGTTTCCAACCAATGAGCCTGTTCTTGCTTACTTTTCTTCGAATTACTGGAACTCCAATTACCGAGGTTTCACAATCTCTTGGAATTCAACAGATGAGGAATCTACAACGGAAAATTACTACACAGACCCCACAAGTACCAGTACCAGCAGACACCTCCTCTACTGATTTCACATTCAGGAGCAAGAATGCCAACGCTGAAGAATTGAACATAAATTAATGGTGTAAAGTAAACTGGAAAACCAACAATGGAAAATAGTCAAATTAATATCATCCGCGCGAAGAATCAAAACGACCCAACTTCATTTTTAGCTAAAAACAAAATGTACTTTCCACAAAAAATATTTAAATATCATGATCATCATTTTGAAAGTTTTTAATTTTAGAAAAATTTTGGACTTGTGGAAAATTAGTTAATAGACAATTTCAGCACATTTCAAAAATATGTAATTACAATATTTTGACCCTTTTAAAAAACTCGTGTTAACATTGTACGCATTATATTCTTATTCATTCATTTTTAAAGAATTTTTTGACATATGTACCTCCTTTTAATAATTCTATAGCCTAAATTGGATATGGGTCATTTTGATTCTTCACTGACGATATGTAACAATTAATTAGTCTAAAATATAATCAATACAGTTTTTGATATTTGAATTTGCATGATCTACTTATATCGATGTGCAACATATTATTTTGATTCGTCATTATCATTACCTTTACAATAAATAATTTTTTTTTAATTCTAAACATCAACATATTTTTAATTTTGAGGCTAACAAAAGGTCAATCATCGCAGTCATCGTAAAAACTCATAATTTCTACCGAGAATTCCATCAGAATTTGAACTTTGAAGACTCAGGCCCGGATAATGCTAATTACATTTTCAAAAAACATGTAAATGGAACATTTTGCAGTTTTTTTAAAATATGTAAAAAAAAAATAGTTTGAATTTTTCAAAACATACAATATAAAAATTTTTGTACATTTCAAAAACATGGAAATAAAACATTTGCCACTTTTTTTATGCCATCTAAATAGAACATTGAGCACTTTTCTGAGTCAAGTGAAACGAACATTCTATAAACTTTTCTACAGTATATGAATTGACTTATCTGATTAATTATATAATTATGATTACCGATTCAAATGGCTCACTCAAGTTTAAAAATTTCCAATTTCGAATTAATTACGTCAGTGACACATCTAGCTTTAGCAGTATAGCAGTACATATTTTATGGTGAGCAATCGTTTTTTTCTATAGTTTATTATGAGAGCATTATGTCGTCCAAATACTATATGCAACTTTATAAGGCTAAAATGTGGAATATTAATTTACTAAAAACCGTGTGTCAGTTGCCCATACGATTAGTTAAATTAGGGAATTTCCTGTCTTCAAAAGTGAATGGAAGTGGTCTAATTAATTGTGGTATGCTTAATCCATAATAATCGTGCGTCCATCAATCAATAATTTGCGCTGATTGTCTATTTTATTATTTACCTATGAGATTAGTAGAACGTCATTATTCAGAGCTCATATGGCTTCGACGCCCTTTGACGCAATAGATTGATATTATTTCCATCTCCAACACAACTGTCACACTAATCCTGCAATGTCAAGTAATGAGCGTTTTGTTTTAATTATTATTGATTTAATTGTAAAGCACTTATTATCAAAATCAACACATGATAACTACACTGCTGCAGTGCTGCATGATGCCATCGTAGACCCTCTAGATATAGCAGGTAATAAAGTATGGGATCGGTTACTGAAAGAATTTAGTGCCTTTGTAGAAGTTAAGTGATCGACACTGTAAGGTTTAAATCCAAAGAATAAAAATTAAACTAAACACAGTAAATATTTTTTCTAAAATGAAACACACCAGAGTAGGCAGCAGCATTGTTGCTTTTCTACTGGCCATTTTTATATGCAGCATAAAAGGTGAAGTATATTTGTACATCATTTGATTTCGAAATTGGAAATTAAAAATATTTTTAATCATTTACATTTTCGTATGATTTCAGGTGACGTCTGTGGAGGTATTTTAGAGTCAGATGCAGGTGAGTTTGACCTTCCCGTTAACAACAATTACGATGGAGATCTTGAATGCATTTGGGTCATTCAACTGCTGTCAAGAAGGACTGTCAGCTTTACTTTGAACCGTCTGGACAGCTCTTCTGCTACTGTGAGTCTCTACCCGGAACACGAAGCCTCAGAAACTGTACTAACTCCCATAAGGTAAGTCATACTATTCATTTAGATATTCTAGATATTTTAACTGGAAATTTCAACATTCACTAATATCTGGCTCCGGCCATTTAAAGACTGTCCAGATCAGATGTTGGCCGAACAACCAATACGACGGGTCAAACATTAGTTGTTGTTTTCACCCGTTCGGACTACACCTCCGGACTTTCATTCACATGGGACTCCGTCTCCTCAGCCACGTCTGACGTCCTCACAGCTGTGAACTACGTTGACAGTGCAGAAGGCAGAGTTCTTTGGAACCGATTCAACCGACGAGAGCGCCTCACCTGGGCGCTAAACTTGCCGTCAGGGAATTCGCTTAGCTTGAAGGCGGAGACCCAGTTTAGTCGCTGTGAACTCCTTAATCCCTGTTGGTGCTCCTATTTTGGAATTTATGAAGTTACGAGCACTGGCTATCTCCGGGAGGTCACAAGGTTAGAATCATTAAAGATTTTTCTCGGGCTGGAAATGGAAATGGGAGTGAAATGCGTCACGTTTTATTTTGAACACAATTATTAAAGAATTTATGAGCGTCGCTTTTTGACATTTTTTATTCGTCCGTCGACGCGTCGGTATGATTCAAAAACGTACCAAAAAACATGTAAACAATAAACACGAAAAATGCAAAATTTTCTATTTGTATGTTTTTGAAAAGTGCAAATTGTTCTATTTACATGTTTTTAGAAAGTGCAAAATGTTGAATTTAAATGTTTTTGGAAAAGTACAAATTGTTCTATTTACATGTTTTTAAAAAGTGCAAAATATTGAATTTACATGTTTTTGTGAAAGTGCAAAATGTTCTATTTACCTGTTTAGGAAAAGTACAAAATGTTGTATTTAGGTAATCTAATTTTTAGAGAATTTATACCAGACGAAAAAAAATTAATTTATGACTAATTAAATTATAATCACGCATTCCCATGTAGTTACATACAACTAAATATTGTACTACAATACAGGAATTACTTTAACTACTGCTGTATAGTCCGGTTATAAGGGAGTCGGGCAGGTTATAAGGGGAACCTGCAACCTGCTATAAACAGTACAAATTAAAAATATTTAGTTGGCCAGCTATGTATATGCATGCAATTTTAAAACTGTCCGGATATAAAGGAACCGATATAAGGGATATCCTATTATAAGGGACGAATTTTGGGCCTTTTTCTTGTGGATTTTTTACAACAAAATAATTCTACAGAGTCCTACAGTCATTGCAAGCTGATTGTATTGGTGGGAATTTTGAAATTTGAATCATATATTTATCCACAAAATAGGGTTTGTGGACGCTCTTCAACATTTGAAACGGAGCAACTGTACCCAAAACTGGTTGCATTCGTTTACATTAATTCAACCGCGTCAGTGGCTGGAAGTGATCACGTGGAACTCAGCTGGGCTCCTCCAAAGTCAGTCACAGAAGATCCTTGGCATCCTAGCCAGCCATTAACAGAACCCCCTGTTGACTTCACGACTGAGGGTTACCAGACGACAGAGGATTACTCTGGTGTGACGTCATTAGGTAAGTGGGATTAATAATGTAGCTATAAGAAGTATTCGAAATAATCCACTATTTTGTTTTAAATTTTTAAAACAAAATTTTGTAAAGTACTGGAGTTGGAGTTACACGCATCATGAAAATTATGTGATCATTGTTAATAATTGTGTTTGGTTGGTGTACTACTTTTTTCCAGATTGCGGTGGGATTATAAATCTTGCAGGTATGAGAGTTCCACTTCTTGTCGGCTACAAACATGACGCTATTTACCGTAATAATGAACGCTGCCTATGGACACTGTACATTGTACCAAATCTTTATTATACGCAAACAACCCTTGAAATAACGCTTGTGTCCGACGGATTAGAGCGAGGCTACGACGAAGTTCACGTGGTGGGTATAAGTCACACACACTATGTGGGTACTTCCATTACATCGACAAAACTCGAGTAAGTTTTTTTGTTGTTGTTATATATATATAATAGACCAGCTCCACTACTATGGTAGCGTAACTCTGGTTTACTAAGGTATCATAGAAACGAATGGAATCCATCTCCGCACTGAACCATGTTCTGTAGTTAACTCATGTGTAGTAGGTACACTTACTGCAGTAAAACTGTCGACTAGGAAATATTTCCTAGTAAGAGAAATAGGATTAAATGAAAAATTTCACCATGAGCGTAACAGATAAGTGTTTGTGCCACACAAATAATTCGTCCCCACACACGGCTCACCACCAGGGCCGGACGAAAGAATTGCTTTAAGGTAGCAATTTTTTTCTTTACAAAAACCACACCATTTTGATTTTATTGATGATTTTCTTTGGTAAAGTAAAATGTTGTATTTACATGTTTTAGAAAAGTGCAAAATGTTCTATTCACTTGATTCAGAAAAGGGCAAAATGTTCTATTTACATGTTTTGAGAAAAGTGTTAAATCTTTTATTTACATGTTTTTGAAATGTACAAAAATTTATATTTTGCATGTTTTTGAAAAGTCAAAATATTTTTTTTGTAGTTATTTTTAAAAACTGCAAAATGTTCCATTACATGTTTTTTGAAAACTCAAAATATGTTTTTCACAAAATTTTAAAAACTGAAAAATGTTCCGTTTACATGGTTTTAGAAAATTCAAGCAGTGAGCAGCGGAGGCTGCGCCTGCGCTTTCCGCATTATCCGGCTCTGCCCACCACAAAATGACACTTAAGTTTCTTTTTGCCCCTGGGGGACGAGTTATTCGTGTGACGCAGCTATTTGTTACGCGCTTCGTTTTGGCCACTGATTATATTTTCTCTACTGATTACATATTTTAGGAGACAAGCACCGCAACGATTTGATTCACATAATGCTTATGTGAGTTTCTCAAGCGACGAGACAGAGACGAGACGCGGGTTCGTTCTAAAAATTGAAGTTGTAGCCCACAGCAACCCTGTCGTTCACCGTAACGCATGGTCATACTCAAGTTTACAAGGGCGAGCTTCCTATGGGGATCCATACAGATATAATGATCTTGTCTCTTTTGTTGTCAACCCACCAAATCCTGGAGATACAATTAGATTTGGTGTGGACTTTGTTGATATTGAAGATCGTCCAAATTGTGATTATGATCGCTTGGATATTTACAGGATTGGCTACAAAGGACATCCCGACCACATGTCAATGTAAGTATTGCAGATACCATTTACTAAATTGGGTTGTACGTACATAAAAATAAATAAATACATATTTTATATTATGGTTTGTGAAGAATCAAAACAAGCTATTTGTAGTTTTAGCTAAAAAGCTAAAAATAAACTACAAGCTAGAAAGACAATTAAATTAACATGATCATAAAAGAATGTTAATAGAACCTTTGGCACTGTTTAAAAACAAGTTAAAAGAAAATTTTGGACTTTTTGAAAACATGTAAATAGAATATCTTGCTCTTTTTTAAAACAAGTTAAAAGAACATTTTGCACTTTTTTTAAACATGCAAATTGAATATTTTTAATTGCAAAAAAAAATAAATGTAAGTATTTACACTTTTTTAAAACAAGTACCTAGATTGAATAATAGATACTTTTCAACTGAAAGTAAGTAGAACAATTTGTACTTTTACAAATTTGTAAATAAAAGATTTACACTTTTCTCAAAAACTCGTATTTAACATTTTACGTACACGCTTAGAAAAGATCTTAACAAGAATCTTGCAAGATGGGGCTAACAGGTGTAGATGTTTACTTTAACGGGATTATCAGTAAATTTTAAAATATTTGAGAGTGAGGAAATCGGTTCCCGTGCGTTTCGTCGGTATGCGTTTCGTCGGGTAGTAATTTTGACCTAAGATATTCGTCGGGTATGCGTTTCCTCGGGTAGGTTTTTTGAATTATGTGGCTTTTCGTCGGGTAGGTTTTTTTTAAACATGTGGCATAATTGTAAGCGTTGCCCTAGGGACCCCACAAGGAGGTGATTTCCTGTCCTCCACAAGCGAAACATGTATGTTCCTTGTCAACGTATGCAAATCAAATTAAAACGGGCTCTGCTAGATTTTACTCACAAACTTTAATATAATAATGTTTGTATGCGTCGGAAGCCTAAAACAAAATACCTGTTTTCTGAATTTTTAAAGGGCTTTAAAATGATATATCATGCATTAACATCAGTCAATTTCAAAAAAACATTATTTACCTTTTTTGAATTACAATTAAAAATTAATTATGATGAGCTAAAAACTACAAGTTAAATAGGTTCGCCAATTCATTCCGGTTTTAATGGTGTATAATTTTTGTGTACTCGCATTGAATAACGTGTTGAAATTTCGGTTTTAAGATTTGGCAGGAAATTCAAAAAAAAATGCTTTCCAAAAACTGAAAATTGCCTGGAGGCATTTTCGCAAAATTGTTTATTAAGATTTACAAATCTACATTGAAATTGCCATTACTTACACTTTCACGGCTACCTTCCCTTAATTCAAAGGCTATAAATTAAATAGCTGCTATTAAACAAGTGCTTTAGCCCTTGTATATTATTTCCTTAACTTTGACCCTTATTATCTTGCGTGTATTTTTCAAAAAGCCTACTATACAGTAAAAAAAACGTACCCGACGAAACGCCACATAATTCAAAAAACCTACCCGACGAAACGCATACCCGACGAATATCTTAGGTCAAAATTACTACCCGACGAAACGCATACCGACGAAACGCCACGGAATCAGGAAATCAGTTAGTCACCATGTAACAGCGCTGTATGTTACAAACCCCAAGAGAAAATCTGTTAAAATCTACAGTAAACCGTTTGAAGCATTTACGTAACTGTATATTTATGCTAAACTATAGTGGCCCATTATTAAATGTGCTGCGTCAGCCCAGTGCTTAAGGCTGGAAGGTACCTATGACAAAGGTTGCGGGTTCGAATCCATCTTTTGGCGTTATTTTTCAATGAATAAAATAGTTCAACAGGGTTAGCTGTTGAGTGATCTAACAGTGATTTTTTAGTAAACCTAATATAACTGCATTACCAGTAAATCTCTAACTGAAATTCCTGTTGACCGCGGTTAACAGCTTGTACTAGAATATGTCGGAGTAACAGGGAAATCAATTAGTTACAAATTAAAAGTAAGGTAGTAAATTCACTCAAATTTTTCGAAGCGTGTACCTATCTCATTTAGCATTTTGTAGAATTATAGTTATGTAGCTCATTTCAATTCCAGAATTGATTAGATACGGGTCATTTTGATTATTTACAGACGACACGCGTATTATTATTATAGGTAGGTATAATACATTTTATTAATTTAAATTCGTAAAAGTATATGTAATATAATCTCTTGTGACTTATTGTGTATAGGTTGTGTGGCCAGCATGATTCCCTCACTGAAGTATTTACAATTAGTGACCCTGTTATTGCTTACTTTTCTTCAAGTACCAGCGTTTCCAATTTCAAAGGCTTTACAATTTCATGGAATGCAACAACAGGAGCAGGAGAGTCTACAACGGAATATTTGAGGGATAAAAATGTCAACGCATAAATTGTGCAGTTTAGCATTCAGCAGATAATTACACAAATTAATGTCAATTGTGAACTGTATATAATATACCATATAATAAGAAGCAAAATGACATATAAACGAGACAGTTACCTAATTACATTATTGTATATGATATTATGTCACCATCAAAATTAATTGAGTGCTAAAGCACTTATCCATTACGATCCAAATGTAGGTTACATACAAATCCAAAAACTAAACGCAATAAAACATTAAAGCATGCGCTACATAATAAAATTTTGTAATTATTCAAAAAAAAATTTAGTTACAATAATAATAACAATGATAATAATTATTATTATCATAAAAAATAACGTATATGCTAATTTCTGTGATAATTAAAAATTACCTAATAATTAAATTGCGTTTCTGAAGATAGCATATTATGCCACCAGCACCAGCAGATGACTAAACTATAAGTAGGTACGAATTTAAATTGATTACACAAAATTGTTTGTAGTTGCACTGCACTTACGATTAGATGCATTAGGCAATAAGAATTAGCTCTGGTTAGTCTGGTTTCAAGTGAATGACTGCGCGTAGTGACTCAATCAAAAATCATTAGCTATATTACATAATCAAAGTTAAAAATTCGGCTCGGGCCCATCAATCAAAGTGTATTCTTTATTCTATATCGTCTGTGAAGAAACAAAAAGACCCATATCCATTTTTAGCTAAAAACAAAATCAACTATCTACAAAACTATTTAAATTGTCTCGAGAGCATTTAAATAGATCAGTTTGCACCTTTTCAAAAACATGGAATTCGAACATTTTGCACCTTTTCTAAAACATGGAATTAGAACATTTTGCACCTTTTTAAAACATGGAATTAGAGCATTTTGCACTTTTATAAAACATGGAATTAGAACATTCTGCAGCTTTTCAAAAACATGGAATGAGAACATTTTACGCTTTTCAAAAACTCCTAGTTAACATTTTATGCATGTTTTTCATTTCGTTTTTAAAAACTAAACTTGCTGAAAACGAAACTTTTGCACAGTATTTAAAAAAACAAAATTTTAAACCAGACACTCCTTGACCCTTGATTCCTCTTCACTAGGGATGTCAAATATTTGGGGTAAAAAATTACTTGTACAAGACCAAGACTCTTGGGTACCCAAGACTTGCATTCTTTGGGTACCCAAATAGTCTTGGGTACCCAAATACTCAAAATCCTTGGGTACCCCAAAAGTCTTGGGTACCCAAATACTCAAAATCCTTGGGTACCCCAAAAGTCTTGGGTACCCAAATACTCAAAATCCTTGGGTACCCCAAAAGTCTTGGGTACCCAAATACTCAAAATCCTTGGGTACCCCAAAAGTCTTGGGTACCCAAATACTCAAAATCCTTGGGTACCCCAAAAGTCTTGGGTACCCAAATACTCAAAATCCTTGGGTACCCCAAAAGTCTCAGGTACCCAAATTCTTTGGGTACTCCAAAAGTCTTGGGTTCTTAAGTTCTCAAAATACCAAAATGTTTCTATACTTGATTCAATCGTTTTTACTTTTTCCACTTTTAGAGATTAAAAAATAATTAGGCTCATGTTACTTTTATGTTTTGTTTTATAAAGATTTATTTTTCGAAAAACAATAGGTTTATCTAATCAGTGCAGTACTTTATTACTAAAATTATCAGTAGTTACGAATGTCTGTAATAAGATAAAATTTGAATTAAGGGTCACAATTTCAGCGACATAAAATAATATAGAAATTAATTTTACAGTATAACACATTCATATCTACAATGAATAGTCGTTTTGGGGTGAATATAGGTGTAATATAATAATTAAATGTAATTACGACACAATAATTTCAGCTAAATAATGAATTTACGCCAAAATGAATATTCCTCTACGATATATTTTGAGCTTATAAAAAATTTCCATGCTTTGTACATGTACTTACGATTAGACAGTAAAACAAGAATTCTTTGGAAAAATTCTATATGTAATTAACGCATCTTATAGACTACGTGAACACAAACTCTGCTGAGGTAAAACTAACTTATTATTTTTGATAACTAAAACAAGAACTAAATAATTTTTGGTTATACTTAGTTTAAAAGTACGTAATAAATTGTTTACATTTTTAAAACTGTAAAAATAATTCATTTTTGAGAAATCATAAGTATCAAAATAATTTATAAACTGTACCACAAACTTGACGTTTGCCTTAATTATTTTGTTTTTTCAGCAGCATCCTGATTTTTTTAAGGCACGAATCTGTAAGTAAAATATATGACAAAAGAATTATTTCCTATGGTTTGCCTTTAATTATAATTCAAATTAGTCGATTAACTTGGCAAATAATTTAAGATTAGTTTAAGATGCATATTACCTGCTGAAAGTATGAACGCAAGAAGCTTAAATCGTCAAGTAGCCTGTCCCCCAATCGTGTTCGCAGTTTTGTCACAAACTGCCCTGCAGCACTAAACGTCTGTTGAGAAAGAACTGAAGTTGGCTTTATTGATCGAAGCATATTATATGACTTTGACAAAATTGGTCCTCGCTCCCCATCTTCCTCAAACTTTGACATTTCCGATTTAATAGACCTTTCAAGTGTGGACAGCGTCACTTGACTCTTTGCCTTAGCTACAATTACAAAAACAAACAAAATGTTAAAATACCGTATATTCGACCTCTCAGACTTGCGTATTATTACAGACCCACGTATTACTATTTAATACTGTGTTAAATAAATCCGCATATTATTTAAACTGAGACCTCTCAGACCCGATCACTATTACAGACCTGTGCAATATTATAAAATATACAGTAGGTACATAGAATCACGTGTATAATTCACGACTCCCTTAATTAAAACATCAGATATAAACAGAACATCCAACTTTTGAAATCAACAAGTGTGACATTGATAACATGCAAATAAAGCAACAAAAATATCAAAGCCTAATAGTTGTTATAAACCATGCGCAGTTTTTTACAATGCAATTAAAATTCATTTTTCAATTTACCAGAAGAATTTATTTTGCTAACGTATGACTGTAATTTTTCTGCCATAGTTTTGACCGAGCATGCTGAATTAGTTCCTTCATAAACAGAACTTTCCTGGCTAGAAGCACATTCTGAGTCAGAACGAGGCATATCAATGTCACGCTCAAAGTTATCTTCCCCGGTAAGAGTTTCGCTATCTGCTGCAAAAGTTTTCAGCATTTTTTTTAATCCAGCTTCAACGTGAGAGCGAATTGGAGGGTGCAGTAAATCTAAGCCATTCGTTTCATGAAACTCTAATTCATGATCCTCCAGAACTTGACCTGAGTGTAGATAAAATAATATAGATGAAAATTCGTTGCGCCGCTGGATAATCCTTTTGCAAAGATTTTCCAGCAATTTCTTGCTCCAATCATTCGACTTGGCATGTTCTTTCAATTCGTCGATCATGAACTGAAGAGCACCGTCAGCTTCCAAAAGGTCAGTGTCACGTCGGCACAAAGCATTAGAAGCCACTTTCAATGCCTCCAGTCCTTTTGAAACATTTTCAAGAATCTATTTGTTAAAGAAATAGCTGTATTAGTTGTTATAAATTGCATAAGTGCAATAATTAAGTAATCCGTTTTACTTAATTTATTTTTAAAAAATTTTTTTTCCATGAAAACAAATCTTGATTTACTTACAGTATACTCTATTATACCCGTTCTGCATTGCTAACTTACGTTGGTGACTTTCGTAAAAACCTCAGCTATGTACAGTGCGAAGAGCTTCTTCTAAGCCTTAGTAGAAATTCCCTAATACCATAACTTTAACTTTCGCAAAAAGCGTTAGGCGGGACCTAATTACCTACGTAGCTGCGTGGGTAGGTGGTTTGTGCAGTGCGGGTGCTACCTAACTAAATGCTTTGCATTTTTTTCTCCCTTAAACAATGATGCTCTTGAAAAATTTGTTTATTGGCCATAAGCAGAAAGTAGTCCGCAGGTTTGATTGGTCAATTGCGACAGAACTTTTTAGGTTAGGTTAGGTGCGCTAGTCCAAAGTGTCATTTCTACAGGGGCTACCTACAAGCATTAATAGAGCGGAGAGCTATGCCTAACAATGTAACATACGAACGTTTTCTTTATGTGTACGCAATGCGGAACGGGTATTACTCTTTACCTGTGCCATTACATACATGTAAAGTGTGTCTCAATATTTTATTTTTATAATAACTTAATTTTTCGGTTGTCTCGTACTTAGCACAAATTTAACAATTACTTTGAAAACTGACCTGAAATTCCTCTTCGCTGAGCATCTTTTTAATTTTATGATCGACTCCGGTTTTAATAATTGGTATTTTTAACTCAACAGCACGATCCATCATTGCATGCAGAGTGTTCCATCGATTTGAAACATCCAAAATTAACTCCAATTTAGACCCTCTTTCACTAATTACATAGTCTTGAAATGTTTTGTTGACAGCAGGCGTACGATAATGCATAACAAGATCTCTCAGTTTCGTAATAATTGGCTTTAGCTGCTCTTCTGAAATCTCAATTTCATCCCGGACAGCATTTTCTAGATAAAACATGCCTACTTCCTCTGCAGCTTCATCATCACATTCGCCATCTGTATTTTAATGTGTCCATCCATTACAAAAATTATAAAAATAATCTTGAATTAAAGCCCGGTCATCCATGCTAGCCAAATGCAATTATTATCATCCCGTGTATCTTAAGTAAATTATGCCATAAAAATTATAAGACCGGCTTTGCAAAGAGCAAAAATAAAAACAACCTGATTATTTAATAATAAAATTCTTTACATATATATTGTATACATACATGTAAGATATAGTGCTTACCATTTGAAACATCACTAGCAGCATGAGTTTCTTTTTCAATTTCAAAATCAATATCATTTTCTTCAACGACATTAATAAGCGCGTTGCTTTTTGGCTTTGGCTTAGGGTAGAAAATGTCACCTACTGCTAAATGTAAACCGTGCGCATGACAAAGTTGGTGAATAATACCACTGTCCTTTCCCATTCGAATATTGACAGCTGCTCCATCAGTAATTATTGATGTGATGTTTTTTTCCAAATCTAATCCAAAAATCTTTAACCGGTCTTTGATAAGCTGAAGCATGACGTCGGCTGGAGCTCCCCCAGCAAGTCTAATAAGTCCCAGGTTACAAAAAAAATTGTTGCTCCCCACAATGCTTACATTCATATACCGTCTTCGACCACTGGATTTCCACTCATCCGTAGTTAAGCTAATTTCGTTTCCTTCTTCTAAATGTTCATGCAAGCTCTAATAAAAGAACATACCAAATTACTGTAGTTCATACCAAATTGCAGGTATCTTTGCCAGTCGTACCCTGACCATTCGTACCTTGAACATTCGTACCCTGTACATTTTCACTCTGATCCCAGTCGTACCCTGACCATTGGTACCCTAGGCTGAGTCATACCTACACCATTCGTACCCAACAAAATAAGTTTTGTAGTTGTCGTGCAGTTGTTGGCAGTGCGAGTAAAATTTTGGTCCCTGTTGTTGGTAGTGCACATAAAATGTTGGTGCTAGTTTTTAAAATTGCAGGTAAAGTGTTGGTGCTGGTTGTTGGCAGTGCAATTTAATTATTTGCATGCACACTAGTGATGTACTTTTAAGATAAGGTTAAAGACTTGCCTATGCTTAAACAAGAAAACTAAAAAAGTTACCGAGAAAAAAATTCTTGATAAGCTGTGTGAAAAATGCAAAAAAGGAATTTTTATGTCTAGATGATTTACGGTTGTAGTAATTGGTGTATTTCTCCTTGAGGTCCACTATGGCAAGTTAGGACTGTCAGCAAATTTAAGTAACAAGTTGTGACTTCAAGCACTTAAACCGGATCCTAGAGCTGAAACGCTAGCACTTACAGACGGCTTCCACAACATTCTTACTCACCGTTGCTAATTTATTCAAGTACTTTAACTATATACTACACAATTTTATCTATAATAATGCATAAAAAAATAAATTAGTACATAAAAAATTAAAAAAGAATTTTATTATTTTATTTTTGGAGAAAAAATAGGCAGGGTAATTTTAGGACCAGGGTACGAATGATCAGGGTACGAATAGTCAAGAAACGAGTCAGGGTACAAATAGTCAAAGAACGAGTCAGGGTGCAAATGGTCAGGGTAGGACTGGAAAATGAATCCAAATTGCTGACTGTTCTGTATTATACAATAATAAAAAAAATAATAGCGCGAAATAAGAATGCAATATGTGTATATTAGTCACTATTTGTTATTGACAAAATATAAATAACCATAAGGTATCAATAGATTTAAATAGAAGAGTGAGTTAGTTATCGTTGACATTCGTACCTGTTGCACACGGCTCCGTATAACAGTAGCATAGTCATAAATCATTTTGGTAAAGCTGGCTCGTGATTTTGGTACTGCTAAAGCCCCGTATTTTGCCATTAGACAATCACGCAAATCATCGGATTCAGTAAACTTTGAAATCGCAAAAGAATCAAGTGCTACCATCCTTGACACAGCTGCTTGAATAGAAGTATCTGTGGTCCATTCTTTCAAAAAATAGTCTGTTATCACTTTTTGAGTTTTCACGGGAGCTACAAAAAGCAAATTTAATTCTAGACATAAGAACAATTAATTGGTTGAAATTCCAAAGCAAATAATATAACACATTTTATTCTAATAAAATCAATTTAGTTTAGTTGTAATAGCAATGCATAATTAACAAAAATCTTTCAGCGCACAGTAGACAGTAACACTTTGCGTTTGTTAGCAATCTTTCGTTAATAATTCAGTAGACGTATTTCTTTGTTAGATAATTCTGCAAAAGTGCTAAGTGCATTACAGTATTAGATTAATGTTAAAATATTATTTTGTTAAATAAGCCAATATTTTGATTAGTGAGAAACAGGTGTAATCCAATAATTAAATTTATTCTTCAAAAACAGTTTCATTTGATACATTTTACTAGTGTTCCAAAAAATATATGCCTTAGCTCAACACCACGTTAGTGTATTATAAGCAAAGTGCTAGTCACTAGTAGCTAATAATATTGTAAAGTCTAATAAAAAAACTAACAATTAGGTGATTTTAAAACTTCAGACTCATCAATGAGATCAACAACTACTGGTATCATGTTTTCCGTCGAATGAGAAAGTAGTTTATCCGAGTGCAAGTTAGTTAAATGATTTTTCATAGAACTTGTTCCATAGTTAGCTCGCGACAGTTTTTTGCTGCAATAATTACATATTGCCTACAAGTTTTTTTCACTGTCAGCTGAAAATTTAAAATGTTGGTTGTATTTCATCTTTTCTAAACTTTTTGAAGCTGACGGGCCTGGCTGCCTACGTTTTGATTTTAAATTAACTTTGCCCATTATTGAAAATACAACAAACTTTATATATTTTTATTAATTTTTACACACGTCAACACTTGCAAATTTTTATCAAGAAATGTTGTCACAGTTGCAGGTGTGAACAATAACGATTTCTTGATTATTAAAATATGCAGGTTTGTAACTTTTAATACACGAACTACGATCAACGATAGTTAAAAAGTTGCTTTAATTATTACGCACTGCAGCAAATAAAAATATTAAACTTTGATTTAGGAAGTGAATAGTTTCTGCCTAAAATAAAACTCGAGAATAAGTACGAGATAATATTATGTACTTTTTATTGGTCCAAAACACGTAATTCTAACTTAATTTTACATGTCAGTCAAAATTTCCAAAACTTGTGAACTAGTGTCGAGTGATCGAAGTGGTCGTGGTCACTAGTTTCTAAGGACTAGATAGATAAGGGATTCATCGTCAAGCACAATACATATGCATAGGAACAAGAACACACGGAAATTATTTGAAAACGTATTATGCTTTGATATTCAAAATTGGAGCCACAAACTATTTCGCCTTCACACAACTTTACACTAGCATTAAGGGAGCTTGCAATTATGATGTCAAGCAAAATTCCTCGATTTTGACACCTCCCCCCTTAAGTCATGCGATTCCGTATGTACATGATTAATACAAGATATACACGATTATTTTTTCCAGACCCCCTAACCCCAAATTTTATGACGTCATAGTTGCAAGCTTCTTTATTGTAATGATGGGTCATGTAATATCTATGCCATACATATTAAACTTGGTTTATGTAGAGTAGATATATATGTTCGACATTTCCACGAAGGATGCAGAAAACTTAATAGTTGAACAAGAACAACAGTATTGGCGTATTAGGTAGAATTCTTTGGGTACCCAAATAGTCTTGGGTACCCAAATACTCAAATTCCTTGGGTACCCCAAGAGTCTTGGGTGTCCAAATACTTAAATTCTTTGGGTACCCCAAAAGTCTTGGGTACCCCAAAAGTCTTGGTTACCCAAATACTCAAATTATTTGGGTACCCAAAGACTCTTGGGTACCCAAATACTCAAATTCTTTGGGTACCCAAAGACTCTTGGGTACCCAAATACTCAAATTCTTTGGGTACCCAAAGACTCTTGCCCAAGAAAAGTCATTTTGTATCATAACTGACCCAAAAACGTAACAAAAAAGCCAAATAAGACTACTTTTAAAAAAATTTACACCCAAGACTCTTGGGTTGGTCTTGGGTAAGATGGCGGAAATTCTTGGGTTTTGGGTTTTGGGTGCTGACATCCCTACTCTTCACTCCTCACTCCTCGTATTTTTCCTTCACTTTTTTTAAAGGTCCGTAAAGGTCGTGTCGTGATGCTTTCTTGTCGGGATCGGGGAGATTTGACACGACACGAGATAATAAATTCCCTTTTTCGCTTGCGTTGTGCGTGAGGCAGTGAGGCATAATTTTATTTGAAGTCGATTAATAAATTCCCGCCTCTTGCTCTGCTTCCTCATTCGACAATGAAGTCGACAAGGTTTTTCCTTTTGACTGGTCATTTTTGAATTCAGGTTTTGTTTTTGTTTTATTGTTCTCAACCTATAATTATGCATGCGCTGTCTGTGTCCTATAAACGGCTTGGAATGGTCCGTAAATGATGTCATCGATGACATGCCTTTTTCTGATACACCCATCCACCCTAACAATAGAATGATAACTTTTTTAACATTGGCTTAAATAGAGAGGTGTTTAAGACCCACCCACCTAGCAGGTGACATCATTTATGGACTATGCCGACTCTCGGTGTGGCGAGTTTTGACGACGGGCCGAGTGAGTTCGTAAAAAGTTTTAGTTGAGTGCACGAAAGATATTGAAAAGCTGGTTTTTTGCTGAATCAGTTTTCTGCGAACAGTGCGAACTGCGAACGCGAAGCGTTATTACTTTTCCTAGTTACGAATCATAATTTTATTATAGGAAGTTCATCCACCGTTTAGCGCCAATACCGTTTAAGATTGATAATTAATTAGCTTAGCATTTGGCATTAGTAACACCATAATTATGCAGAGCTTAAAGTCAAATAAAGCTATCGTGACTTATGAAAGTTCGAATCCTATACCTCCACCACCACAATCCTGTGTATTGTGTCATCGGCGAGATGCTCAGGACAAAGGCAGATATGGACCCATTCTTCAATATAAAGATGTTAATGTCCATCGTTTTTGTATGGTAAGTTAGCAATGTTCTTTTTAAATAATTCCGATAATTCCGATAAGGCTGTACGTGACTGTGTGGGTAATAACTGGCAAAGTCTGACTGGGCAAAGAGGACAATCCAATGAAATTTTGTATTGTTGATTGTGCAGGTATGGTAAATTACTTATGTAAACTCATGTCTTCATTCAACCGACAACCAAAACCAAAATCGAACCATGCATGAAACATACTATGTAGTACAAGCGTATTCGTATATTATTATTCGCTTTCAAAATTGACGAGACATTTACTCTTTACTCATTCCTAATTGTTAGCTATCGTCTTGCGCCTTACCTATACACTGATATCATAATATATATTACCTATTAGTACTAAGGTGCCTAAATGTGATCACCCCTTAAATGTGATCAGTGGCCGCTGTTCATACATTACCGCCTTTAAAAATATGGGCAACTTATATTCATACAGCTTATAGTCTCAGCTACGATCACTAGTGATTTCAGCTTTTTTCCTCAAAAACTATGTAAGACTAGCCAGCTATGTAAAATTATGAAAGTTTTGAACACTTTTTTGAGTTTTTTCATGCCGATCACATTAAAGACCCTTCTACATTACCTTTAAATGTATTTAAACTCACTGATCACATTAAGGGCACTTGGGGCGTTAAAAGACTTTTCGAAATTGTTTCGTACAATGACCTGTATCTCTTGCAACTTTTAATTTTCGACACTGAGTATTTTTTTGTACATAAAGGATTAAAAGAGAAGTATAATGATAACTTCTTCTTCATTGTGCGTCGGCTGGGTAAAAAGTTACAGATTTTCAAAGTTCAAAAAAAATGAACCCGATCACATTTACGCACTCTACTACTACTGGTTATTAACTCACAACTCATAGGTATGGCATTAATTCCTTTTTAATATCAATGCAGATTTTCTGCCACGGGATGAGCCAATCAGATGGAGATAAGAAAGAAATTTCCGAGTACTCATACAAAGCTATTAAAGACAAGATTGAAAATGATTCGGAAAATGGGGAGGTAATAATAAATTATTAATAATACGAAATCGATTATTCTCAGCAATCCTTACTTAATCTTCATATTAGCGTCTACATTACAATGCATGCGCGTACTGTTGGACTCTTTCGTACAGAAATTACTATTTTATAGAAAATACCTATACATATATAGGATAAATGCTCTACAGAATTTTCGGTTTATTTAACAATTTTTGCTGTAAATAAGTTCTACAGAAAATCCAGTTGGTTGGAAAATACAGCATGCGGTGTTAAACATACAGTTTCCTCACTCCAAAATGTCAAAATTTACTGATAAACTTGTCAAAGTTAACATCTAAGCTTGTTATTAGCGCATTTAACAAGATTGTGGTGGTTAGGGTTTTTTCTTGTGTGTGTGTGTGTGTCTGGCCTGTCATATATTTGTTAACTTTTAAGTTAATCAAAGTTATACTTTTTCTACTGTGATATCTCAAACAATTTAAATATTAAAGATATTTTTATGATCACGGTTTTTGTTTGTTGTATTTTTATACAAAATAAGGAAAGTGAAAAATAAAATGATTGCTATTAAAATTATGTTTTGATTTTGTATATTTGTAGCCCTGCATATTTTGCGACATCAAGGGCGGAACCGCGAAGTGTGCTGGAACATATAAAGTTATGGTCGGAAAGCTGGGACGGAAAACTGAATGCAGAAGTTGTGAAAAAAGATACCATTACAGCTGTGGACGGGACAACGGATGTCACTTCAGTTTCAGTAGTGGGTCCCGGGACCCCAGTAGGATATTTGAAACATTTTGCAACGATCGAAAAAACCATTTTAATATTAATTCGTTACCTATTATGGCAGTCTTTAAGGATGAGTGTCCATTTTGTGATGGGGATGGAAAGAGGGATGAGGTACTCAAAACAGTTTGCTGTGGACTAGAGACTGGAAAGGAGTATCACAAATTTTGTCTTCAGGTATCCGTATAACTTCGATGTAGTAATATTAACGTTAAGTTGCCTTATTCTTTAGTAAAAGTACCTAACCTACTTAACTATATTTATAATGGGAGAGAGGGCAAAAAGTCCGCCGAAAGAGGGCAAAAAGTCCAAGGGACTTTTTGCCCTCTTCGGACTTTTGACCCTCTTTTGGCGGACTTTTTGCCCTCAGCGGACTTTTTGCCCTTCCTCCCATTATGTAGGTATACTGATTTTGAGCATGAAACATTCGGTAATTAAATAGGTATATCGTCTGTGAAGAACCAAAATGACCCATATCCAATTTTGGCTAGAATCAATCTGAGCTATATCATAAAAACAAAGTGAGACACATGCGTAAAATGTTAATTTAGAGATTTTTAAAAGCTTATAATGTTCCATTTTCCATTTACATACATGCTTTTGAAAGGTGTAAAATGTTCTATTTACACATGTTTTTGAAAAGGTGTAAAATGCTCTATTTACATGTTTTTGAAAAGGTGTAAAATGTTCTATTTACATGTTTTTGAAAAGATGTAAAATGTTCTATTTACATTTTTTTGAAAAGGTCTATAATGTTTTATTTACATGTTTTTGAAAAGTGCAAAATTTGCTATTTACACGCTTTTAACATCATGATATTTTATGAGCGTTATAGATAGTGTAATTTGTAATATGCCAAAAATGGATATGGGTCGTTTTGGTTCTTCACAGACGATATGATTCCCTTCAGAACCTCCATGATGATGTATGTATTTTCATTAATTTTCTTATATAAAAATTGTTCAAAAAATATTTTTTAAAATAATTTATAGGTGTGGGCCGACAAAAAGGGGCAGCAATTCCAATGCCCTGAGTATCAATGCCCTGATAAATTAAAGAAAGGGTCCAAAGGGTTTTGTGACCACATGAGACGCAATGGAATTTTTATTTCTGACGGGTAATTTTTTTTTAAGATTTAATTTTTGTTTTTAATACTTATGTAGTAGTAGTAAGTACATATATAGTTAGTATTAAAGCATCGTCCATAAATTAATGATGTCATCGAAATATTCACTTTTCTTGGACACTGGGTCATAAGCTTATAACCATTGCGTTAATAGCTATTTTTAGTATAGGGTGTCGTACTGTCGTCACCCAAGTAGACCCATTTACCCTATACCACCCACCACTCGTGACATCATTTATGAGGACTCCCTAAGACGCCTATGATAAGTTTAAAACACCATTTTAATTTTGATTGTTTTTTTTGTTTTTTTTGGCAATTTAGAGAAGGAGATAATTTTGATGAGGATGACGAGGAGACCGAGCTTGACGTCGAAATGGAGGACCTCCCACCTCCAGTCCTTGAATGCTTAACAATGTACTCAGATGAACCGGATGTCATCGCTAAGTATGTGAGCGTAATGAGAAACACTCCGTACAATCAGAATATGCAAAAAATTACCATCAGCAAGATCACTCCCGTCCCTACGACACTATGGAAATCGACTGGTCAGAATCCTAATGGTGTGAGAGTTTTCAGGAGCGGGGGAACAAAAGTCAGTGAATTCCCCGGAGGCTCCCGTGTCCTCCTTAAGCCGGGTGAATCTCGAGTCGGAAATGGAGTCGGAGTCCGGCCTGGCTATGAAATGGTATAGAAAATATTGGACGTTTTTAAAATTTAAACTATTACAAATAAAACTTGTCGATATTTTTTATTAAAATAATTATATTAATACTATAGGAAATTATTAATTGAAATGCATGTATATAAATTGCAACAACCCAACCTCCCTCCCCCCTGAAATCAGTCACACATTAGATAGTGTTTAGAGCGTTCTAGCCTGGTCCTGGTGCTGGTCCTGGTCACGGCTAATTAATTAATTAACTGGGCATAATAATAATATATGCAAATTTTTTCCTGCATAGGTGATTCTAGTGGAAGAAGGTCAGCTAACATTAGAATACGAATATATTCGGGGTATCGGGATGGGTAGGTCCATAAGGGTAAATAGAACTTTGCCAGAACAAACGATTGGAGAAATTCCACCAGGAGTGATGTATGGGATTTACAATAAGACCACTACCCCCACGGTCGTTTTCTTGGTGGTTCGCAAAATAGGGGTGGAGAGCGGACGTCGACGTGGTAATAATAATAATAGTAAACCTCTCCCACCCGTCTTTGTCTTCAAGAAAATGATACAATGGTTCCAGTTGTATGCGTGTATTGAAGCGGGCTGGACCGAAAAGCATTGGAAGCACTATTTTATCAAATTGGAACCGGAGTGCATTTACCCCATGTCCATGAATACAGCTGGAAAATTGGTAGGTACTCAAAAGCAAAACGACAAGTTTTAAAATTGGTTAATTGCTGCTTAAATGTACATAATAAATTATTAGTTACCGTAAAGTTTCTATAATAACTCCCAGTTCTGTGGCCAATTTTGACGTAGTCCTTCCTCTAAAAAGAATTATTATTAGAAGCTTAACTTTTACTTTCTTACTTATGCTGATATTTTGGTTTATATAATATTTTTTGAATATTATTTTTAGATGGTATTTGTTTACAAAGGAGAAATAATGGTTCGCTCCACGAACACGGAAGAGATTCCCTCTGGACCTTCTCAGTCCAAAAAAACATCGAAAAAATCCCAGTGGGCATTAAAGGCGGAACTTATGCCTGCAAAATCCATTTTCGAAATTCCACTCAGATGCTGTTTCATTTTAGAAAACTGGAAAGATTTTGAGGCCCGCCTGTTTTTTATAGTTTTAGATGACGAGGGCCATGGCGACAAGTCCCCAGGACCAGGACAACATAATTCGTGTGCGTAGTTAGAAAATTAATAATTAATTATCATCAATATTTCATGTAGTAAAATAGTCAAATATGGAACTGCAGTAGTGGTAGGTAGTCGCGTTTGTGCTGAGCTGATGGAAAACATATTAGTAATAACTATTCTAGTTTACTAACACTAACGAATAAATTAGTTAATTAGGTACTTACACACTTAGAAAAGATCTTAACTATAATCTAGTAAGATCACGCTAACTGGTTTAGATGTTAACTTTGACTGATGATTATACTATGTAAATTTTGAAATTTTGGAGAATTCAGTAATAAGCTACGCACATGTAACATTGTTTTTGTTGGAAACAACCAACATTAAAATTAGTAAAATTTACGCAGACGAAATTAAAACATTTATACCATCGTATATGTGTATGCTAAATAAGTGATCTACTGTGAAATTGGTTATCTCAGCCAGCCTGGTAGTTAAGAGGCCGTCGCCTATACGCCGGAGGTTGAGGGTTCGATGTTATTTTATTTTTCAATTTATAAAAGGGATCAACAGGATTACCAGTTGCGTGACCTAACTACAATTTTTGTAGGCTTTGCGTATGACAAAAACATTGAACATACTGATAATTGCATGCTCTGTTAATACCATATTTAACCATTTTTAGTTTTCTGGAGTTTCTGTAATACTTTAGTAACATATTATTTATGCCTTTATTTATTATTATACTTTAGATTATACAATTTTGTAATCACACGATGATTCGTCGACAGAAAAAATTGTTCAAAATCACAATAAAAAATTATAAACATTTGTCATTTTAATAAAATGTATACTCATTCGTGTCTTTTTTGGTAAATATATGTATAACGGCCAATTATACATACCACTGCCAATTCCACCAAAACCGTAACTGCCAATTATTATTTTGTAACCTATTTAACTGCCAATACGTTGATTATAAATTATAACTGCTAATTCTTATGCAGCCCTTATTAATAGGCTGCAGTGTATCTGGCAGTATAAGTGGACGGTTTGGCAGTTAGAATTACAAATGGCGCCCAAAAGGACGATGTGGCAGTATGGGTGGTGCGGCAGTATAGTGTTAGAAATATTTGTCGAATGGAGTAAGTATGGGGCAGTTTAGCGGTGTGACAGTTTAGTCTTTGTTTAGCGCACAAATCGTGAGTAGTAATGAAATCATTTATGAAAAAATTTGTTAGAACTATTAAAAGAAGTAAAAATATAAAAATAATTACATTTAATTGCTTAAGCAAGGGCTGTCGAATGGCTTGTTTTGGTCTTCCACACTTAGGTCGTGGTATGTTTAATTTGATTATCTTTTCAGACAGTGGAAACTGAATCAAGCCAGTCTTTACATATGCAAATACGTGTTTGCACTTTGCACGTATCGTTTCAGGAAAAGCGTACAATAAGGGAGGATAATTTCCAATTTGCAAAATTAATGGCGAAAGTGTGAGCATCAAAACAAGTTTTCTCAAATGTGGCAAATGTTCGACAGCGACGTTGTCATTATTCGTAATATTATATATATGTTTAACATTTACTTGTATTAATTTTAATAATTCTGAATTCATTATTTATTGGAAGTGACACGGTAGATGGTTTCATTGTGTTCCTTTGATAGGCTGCCCTCTGAATTTCGAGAAGGTAGGGCTGGCTACCCCACTTGCCAAACGGTATATTTCATTGACATACCCTGGTGCACGCTCGCGAGAATATTCATGTGCCATTGAAGTCAGTGTTGGTAGAAAAAAGGCTGAAAAATCGACGATCAAAACAAAAGCTTTTACTTACTAACTATCCAGCTCAACTAGGCTGACGAAAAAGTCATTTTTAAAACACATTTAATAAGCTATAAATCTGAATTGTACGCAAAAATGCACAAATTCAATATTTTGCTTATACTGCCGAAACCCTCACAGGGATGACCACCAAACATTATCGATTAGATTTTACTGCCACATACCCGAAAGCCTATATACTTCCAAACCACCCGCTTATACTGCCACTTACCTTTTAGCCTTATTAATACGTAAACTATAATGTATAAAGAAAAACTATGGTTTGAACAAACGAAACTTGTTGAAAACGAAATTTTTGCACAGCATTTTTAAGGCCATCGTCATGCTAATAAAATGCTATCTTGTCTGGATCAGAGAGATGTGACATGTGACACGAAAAAACCATTTTCGCTTCGAGGCGGAGTCTGGCCGTCTGGCGGAGGCGGTGCATAATTTTATTTGAAGTCGATTCATACATTTATACCACCTCTTGCTCTGCTTCCTAATTCTACAAGTCGACAAGGTTTTTTTCTTATTTCGACAGTTTCGACTTTCGACTGGTCTTTTTTGAGGTACTTAAGTTTTAGTGGGTATACTTAAAAATGCAGGCAGGTTTTGTTTGATTGTACTTAACCGCATTTATTACATGCGCTGTGTGTGTAGGGGTGGACAGTGGACTATAAACGGCTTTTGGTAAGACGATTTTTTGACTTGGTTAAGTTTACTTGTTACTTTTGGTGCCACAGCCACTTGACGACTGAGTGAATGAACGAAATGTATTAAAATGTTTTTGCTGTTTCGGTCGGTTTTCTGCGAACGCAAAGGGACTGCTTTAAAAGTGCTTAAGAATTAGGAATTACATTTTTACTATAGGAAGTTCATCCACAGTTACCATTAGGCACCAAAACCGTTTAAGATTGATCATTAATTAGCTTAAAGAATTATGCAGTTGAATTCAAGTAAAGCGATCGTGATTTATGAAAGTTCGAAACCTACACCTCCACCACCACCCTGCCTATTTTGCCATCGGCGAGATGTTCTGGACAAAGACAGATATGGGCCTATTCTTCAATATAAAGATGTTAATGTTCATCGCTTTTGTTTGGTAAGTTCAAAGTTAAGTTAATAACAATGTTCTCTAAACTATTTTTTAAATCAAGGTCGGTGTAACTCATAGGTATATTAATTTCTTTTTAATATCAATGCAGATATTTTGTCATGGGCTGAGCCAATCAGATGGAGATGAGAAAGAGATTTCGGGGTATTCCTACAAAGTTATCAAAGAGAAGATTGAAAATGATTCGGAAAATGGGGAGGTAATAATTTTATTAATAATACAAAATAGATTATCTCGTACAATGCGCGTACTTTTAGACTCTTTCGTACCGAAAAACCGAAATGACTATTTATAGAAATACAGGTGACAGGTTAAAAGCTCTACAGGATTTTCGGTTTATTTAAAAATTTTTTTGCTGTAAATAAATGCTACAGAAAATCCAGTTGGAACATACAGCATGCTATTAAACATACAGTTTCCTCACTCCAAAATGTCAAAATTTACCCATAAACCTGTCAAAGTTAACATCTAAAGCCTGTTAGCGCATCTTACAAGATTGTGGTTAAGGTTTATTCTTGTGTGTGTGTGTGTGTGTGTGTGGTCTGTCCTATTTTTGTTAAATTTTAAGTTAATTAATTCCAACAATCAAAGTTATGGTTTTTCTACTGTGATCTCTCAAACTATTTAAATATTGAAAATATTTATGATCACGGTTTTTTGTTTGTTGTATTTTTATACAAAATAAGGAAAGTGAAAATAAAAATGATTACTACTGAAATTATGTATTGATTAATTGATTTTGTATATTATTTGCAGCCATGCATATTTTGCAACATCAAGGGCGGAACCGCGAAGTGTGCTGGAAGATTTAAAGTTATGGTTGGGAAGCTGGGACGGAAAACTGAATGCAGAAATTGTGAAAAGAGGTACCATTACAGCTGTGGACGGGACAATGGATGTCAATTCAGTTTTAGTGGGCCCCGGGACCCCAATAGGACATTTTGCAACGACCGAGGAAACCACTTCGATACTAATTCGTTACCTGAGGCAGTCTTTAAGGATGAGTGTCAAGTGTGTGCTGGGGGGGATGGGGTATGGGATGAGGTACTCAAAACAGTTTGCTGTGGACTGAAGACTGGAAATGAATATCATAAATGTTGCCTTCAGGTAACTATAACTTTCTTTATACCTATAGTAGTATTAACGTTATATTGCCTTATTCTCATAAAAGTACTTACTATATTTATATGTATACTGATTTCGAGCATGAAACATTCGGTAATTAAATGGGTGAATCGTCTGTGAAGAACCAAAATGACGCATATCCAATCTAAGCTAGAATCAAAATGAGCTATGTCATAAACACATAATGAGAAACATGAGTGAAATGTTAATTAAGAGTTTTTGAAAAGCGTAAAATGTTCTATTTACATGTTTTTGAAAAGGTGTGAAATGTTCCAATTACATGTTTTTGAAACATGAAATGTTCTATTCACATGTTTTTGAAACGTGTGAAATGTTCTATTTACATGTTTTTGAAAAGGTGTGAAATGTTCCAATTACATGTTTTTGAAACATGAAATGTTCCATTTACATGTTTTTGAACCGTGTGAAATGTTCTATTTACATGTTTTTAAAAAGGTGTGAAATTTTCTATTTACATGTGTTTGAAAAGGTGTAAAATGTTCTATTCACAAGTTTTTGAAAACTATAAAATGTTCTATTTACATATTTTTGAAAAGTGCGAAATGGTCTATATAGATAGATGCTTTTATGACATGTTTCAATATTTTTGTAGATAGTTGATATTGTTTGTAGCTACAAATGGATATGGGTCAATTTGGTTCTTCACAGACGATATGATTCCTTTCAGAGCCTCCATGATGATGTATTGAATAATTTTTCTATGTACAAATTGCTTAAAAAATATTTTTTTTAAAATTAATGTGTAGGTGTGGGCAGATAAAAAAGGGAAGCAATTCCAATGCCTTGAGTATGATTGCCGTGATAAATTCAACAAAGGGTTTTGTGACCAGATGAGAATCAATGGAATTTTTATTTCTGACGGGTAATATTTTTTTTAAGATTTTTTAAAATTTTTACATCATGTAATCCTTATGTATTGGTAGTAGTAGTACACTTAAGTATGTAGTTAGTATAGAACATTTTACACTAAAACATGTAAATAGAACGATCTGCACTTTTCAAAAACATGTAAATAGAACATTTTACGCTTTTAAAAAACATGTAAATAGAACATTTTTTACTTTTTAAAACATGCTTATCGAACATTTTACAATTTTCAAAAACATGTAAATAGAACGATTTGCACTTTTCAAAAACATGTAAATAGAACATATTTTACAATTTTTGAAAACATGTGAATATAAAATTTTACACCTTTTAAAAACTTTATATTATAGCATCGTCCGTAAATTAATTAAATCATCAAAATATTCACATTTCTTAGACACTGGGCCATGAGCTTATACTTGACCATTTGCGTTAATGGCTATCTTTACTATAGCGTGTATATCCAAGTAGACCCATAAACCCTATACTACCCGAGACCGAGGCATCATATATAAGGGTTCCCGAAGACGCCTATGCGCTATGATAAGTTTAAAACACCATTATAATTTTGATTGTTTTGCTTGTTTTTTTTTGTAATTTAGGGAAGGAGATAATTTTGATGAGGATGACAAGGAGACCGAGCTCGACGTCGAAATGAAGGATCTCCCACCTACATTCCTTGAATGCTTGACAATGTATTCAGATGACCCGGAAATCATCGATAAGTACGTGAGCATGAGAAACACTCCGTACAATGAGGATATGCTTAAAATTACAATCAGTAGGACCACTCCCGCGCCTGAGACACTGTGGACATTGGCTGGTCAGAATCCTCCTAATGGTGAAACACTTTTAACGGGTGGGGGGACACAAATTAGCGAATTTCCTGGAGGCTCCCGTGTCGTTCTTAAGCAGGACGAATCTCGAGTCGAAAAGCGAGTCCGGCCTGGCTATGAAATGGTATGGAAAATATTAGACATTTTAAACTTTTACTAATAACAGATCGAAATTTTTTAATTAGTTTACGAATTGAAATAAGTATAAATTACAAACACACTTTGAGGGGATAATGTCCAGGCAGGGGAATGTTTGTATTCCTCATCTTTGTACACATCGTGTGTGAAGAACCAAAATGACCCATATCCAATTTAAGCTAAAATAAAAATGAGCTATGTCATAAAAAAACCGAAGTGAGGAAGATGCGTAAAATGTTAATTTAAGAGTTTTTGAGACGTGTAAAATGTTCTATTTTCATCTGTTGAAAAGTGCAAAATGTTTTATTTGCATGTTTTTGATAATTGCAAAATGCTTTATTTGCATGTTTTTAAAAAGTGCAAAATGTTTTATTTGCATGTTTTTGAAAAGTGCAAAATGTTTTATTTGCATGTTTTTGAAAAGTTCAAAATGTTCTACTTAAGTACCTACATGTTTTTGAAAAACTGAAAAATGTTTGAATTACACGTTTTTAAAAAATGTAAAATGTTCCATTTATTTACATGATTTTGAAAAGTGCAAAATGTTTTATTTGCATGTTTTTTAAAAGTTCAAAATGTTCTACTTAAGTACATGTTTTTGAAAAGTGCAAAATGTTTTATTCGCATGTTTTTAAAATATGCAAAATGTTTTATTTTCATGTATATTATATTTTTTGAGATGGTGTTGTATATATTGTTTTTGGCTAGAAATGGATATGGGTCATTGTGGTTCTTCACAGACAACAATGTTTTTAGTGCGTTCCTCCGGTCCGGTCACTGCTAATTAATTTACTACCTAAGTAATTTGCAACTCTTTTTTTCTGTAGGTGTTTCTAGTTGAAGAGGGTGAATTAACATTTGAATACCAGTATATTCGAGATAACGGGATTGGTAGGTCCAGCAGGGTGGAAAAAACTTTGCCAGAACAAACGATTGGAACAATTCCATCAGGAGTGATTTATGGGCTCCACAATAAGGGAGCTAACCCTACGCTCGTTTTTATGGTGGTTCGCAAAATAGCTGTGGAGAGCGGACGTGTTTATAAATATTATAGTAAACCTCGCCCTCGCCTTGTCTTTGTCTTCAAGAATATGATACAATGGTTTGAGTTGTATGCGTGTGTTGAAGCGGGCTGGACCGAAAAGTATGGGAAGCACTATTTTGTGAAATTAGAACCGGATTGCATTCACCCCATGTCCATGAATGCAGCTGGAAGAATGGTAACTTAATCAAAACAACAACTTTTAAAATGGGTTAATTCCTGCTTAAATGTACCTATATAGTTAATTCCAGATGTCTATATATAGGAATAACCATGTGTACTCCTGGAAATTATACAATTGATTAGTATACCTTATTGGCGAATGTGGCAATAATAGACAGTTAATATAGCAACCGTAAAGTTTCTAATAACTCCCGGGTCTGTGGCTATAAGTTTGACGTAACTGGGAGTTACTAATTATATTTTTGCTAATATTTTGGTTTGGTTTTCATTATTTTTAGATCGTATTTGTTTACAAAGGAGAAATTGAGGTTCGCTCGACAAATACCGAAGAGGTTCCGTCTGGACCTTCTCAGTCCAAGAAAAAAGCATCGAAAAAATCCCAGTGGGCATTGACGGCGGAAGTTATGCCTGAAAAATCTGTTTTCGAAATTCCATTGAGTTGCTGCTTCATTCTTGAAAATTGGAGAGAAGTGGAGGCCTGTCTTTTTTGTGTGCTTTTGGATGATGAGGTCCATGGCGATGGCGACAATCCCACGGTACAGCATTCGTCTGCGTAATAATCATAATAATTTTCAATGTTTTGTGTAGCAATAGTAAAATAATGAACTGTAGTAGTGGTAGTGGTAGGTATAGTTTTGTTGTGTTGATGAAAATCTTTTTAGTATTAACTATTACTATTCTACTTTTCTAACGATAAATTAATTACAGAGGTACACGCTTAGAAAAATGTATAGCAAATTTACCAAGTAGGGGTAAATGTGTAACTAATTTTGATGTTACTCCGACTATCAACACCACAATAAGTTATCATTGGTCTACATGAATTTCAGTTAGTAATTTACCTATATACTAGTACTATATTAAGCCTACACACATCGCAGTTAGATCACACAACTAGTTATCGTGTTGAGCCCTTTGAATTTGAATAATTGAAAAATTAAACAACAAAAGCTGTACTTGAACCCTAAACCTCCAACATTGGCGACGGCCTCTTAACTACAGGACTGACTAGTGAGATAACCCATTTAACAGTAGATCAATTATTTATTTAGCATAAATGTTATTACGTTCACAAATTATTAGTCTTTTATTGACATTTTTGTACTAATACTAATCGTAAGTAGTTTGTAATTGTAGAGAAAACAACACTGATTTTACTGATACAATTTTTTATTCCGGTTCCCATGAAAGACTAAAGTTCCCGCCAGACTCAGTGAGATCTGCCCAGAACAAGGCAATGATTGGAAAGCTTGTCCTAATTTCAAAAGGGGTCGTCACGGCTCCATTCGTGCATACTCTAATATATTAGTGAAAAATTAAAAATTATTTTTAAAAATTCATAATAATATGACTGAATGACTAGTTCATTATTATATCTAATTAGTTAATGCTGCACTGCTCTATAGTTTCTTTCGTAGCTACTATTAAAGTTTTACCTTGATTTAAGATTCCATATTCTTCCATCGTCGTCTTCAACTGAATTGGCAGAATCCTTGTGAGACTGCGACGGAAGTTCATATATTTCTAATCCATCATTAGTACAGTTTGTAGAGAACTCAGTAGTAATCCTATCGACAGAGAATACATACGGGACTAGTTTCAATGTTGGGGGATTAATTGCGATCACAACGCGATCCAACTCTGTGTAAGGTCCATAGGATGTAGAGCCCGGGATTTTATCAAAAGCGCGTGTGACACGATTATGACCTGTAAATAATTCGGTTGTAAACTTAACCATGAAACCCATCCCACCACCGATCCCGCTCTGAAATGTTAAGAAAATCCCACTCCCGACAAAATCGTAGAGTTCCTTTTGCCTGAAATTTCAATTAAACATTCAAAATTACATTACAGTTATTAGAATTTAAACAATTTCGATTAAAAAATGGCAACTGCAAGTGTTAACCGTACGTTATGGAAGTAGTTGCCAGGCTATTGTAGCCATTGAAAGTGGTGATACTAAGTTGGTCAGTATAATTAAAACCTTGCCACATTAGTTCCACCTGAAGTAGTAAATTAGAGGCGCTGGGCTCTTCAACAAAAGTCCAAAGGCAGTTTTCAAAGTTGTCAATCGTTTCATTTAACTTGTACGCGACGTAGAAAGTATCTCCTCTCGTCACGTTTATTATCCCACCACAATCTTGATCAAATAAATACATATGGTAAGAATTAATTTAAATACATACAAAATTCAAATTTTGGGATTGCTAGGTGTACAATTTTACAACAACGTGCAGCATGAAGCATGATATTTTCCAAACTTTGATTGTAATTACCAACAAGGACAGCCCCAAGATAAGGTTCCAAATTTGCATGTGTCCCACTCACAATTAATAATACCAAAATTGTAGTTTCTACAAAATGAGAAGGACAAAAGTTAAAGCCCATTTTAAATAAAATGTATTAAATTACAATAGCAAAGCACCCTAAATTAAATATCGGTTAATTATTAAGTTTGCCCATATCAACACAAGAACTGTAAAAGTATGAAACCAATTATTCAAATCGTACGGACAACTTTAATTCACTATTTTTAATCAGCACCCTTAAGTTTTATCTTTCTATTTGTGATTGTACATATATTATAGCATGCAAAACTGCGAGTGCAATCAATAATAATTATTAGATAATTTTGAATAATCTGGAGTACTCTAGTTGAGTTGGTTGGTGTTAGCACGTCTAATATTGCCGTAGTTAAAAATTAATTAGACTAACTTGGCAGCTGTCAACAATTCATTTACATTTATAACATTTTAAATACAAATACATATTTATTAATTTACAAAATTACAATTCAGATATTTAATCGCAAAATTACATATATGCGTAGTATTACTAATAACGAGGCCCGTCATGCGGACGGGACATAGGACTTTGAAAATTAAAAGAAGCAAATTTTGTACTGAAAAATTATTAAAATTACAACGCCTACGTGTGTAATAATTTACACATAAAATTATGTAGGTTGGTGTATATATCGTCTGTGAAAAACCAAAAGGACCAAAGTCCAATTTAAGCTAGAATCAAAATGAGCTACATATAATACAAACAAAATGAGAAACATATGCGTAAAATGTTAACCAAGAGTTTTCTAAAAGCGTAAAATGTTCTATTTACATGAAATACAAAATGTTCCATTTACATAGTTTAAAAAAAGTGTTAAATGTTCTATTTACATGTTTTTGAAAAGTGTAAAATATTCTATGTAAATGTTTTTAAGACATGTTTTAATGTTTTTGTAGATACTTGATATTGTTTTTAGCTACAAATGGATGTGGATAATTTTGATTCTTTAAACACGATGTATATAAAGTAAGTGAATCAAACTGGCAGGATTCCCTTCAGAAAGTTTCCCGCAATAGAAGCGTAGGCTGAAATTCTAGCACTAAAAGTACAGTAGCAATACAATTCTAAAAACCAGTCATTTGCGCAAACTGCTTGCCCCCCATCCACTTTGCTAATTCGCTTAATCTTTTCCTGAAATGTCCCATTCTCATCCCCCCTCTGTGAAATATGTCCGTCTAGTAGACTGGCAACTGCTTCGAATTGAAATCCACCAGGCTTCGTAGTAAATCCAGTGATGAACTCTTCGTCATTTAACTTTGCTCCAGCTGTGACCTTATCAACTTCTAAGCGTCTGCATCTCGCAGGTAGCCAACTGTTAATTACGTCAAGTGCATTCTGAGCAGCGCGTTGAACAAGGAAATTATTCAGTTTGATTGTGTCTAAATTTGAGCAGGGACAAAAGTTTTTTGGAATTCCTGCATCGAAACATGTCCGATTTGACGGTATGGGTGAGAAGAGAGATTGGCCGTGTGTGCGGTTGTACTTTTTGCCTTTAAAGAGAATATCGGGGCCTTCTCTGGGTTTGAGGTTGTAGGTGGTAAGGATGTCAGTCAAAGTGTGATAAGCGTCAAATGGGGTCGTCAATTTTCTGTTAAGTTATAAATAAAGAAAAAAATTATTGCATCAATAGCTGCTCAAGGCTCAATGTTCATCAGCACAATATTTGAAATTTTAGTCGCTAGATTACAGACAGAATAATGATTTACACATTTTAAACTTGAATTTCAAACTTACTTTGAATTTTCTTTTAAATTCCGAACCTTGTCAGCCCCCAAAACACGTTTAACCTTCTCAGATAGCGCAATAGTGAAGAAAGGGAGTTTAGAATTAAACCATCCGTTAAAAGATTTTCGTGATTCACCAAATCGGAGGCCATGGTCACTCATGAAAATCAAAATTGTATTTTGTAAATTCAATTTTTGAAAGAAATTGGAAAAGGGAAGATCAGCTTGAGGCAGATTTGAAAATCCTTCATGAGCCAATGAAGTTAGCCATGTGAAGAGAAAGAGCGGGTGTTTTAACTCATGAAGTTGCTGAATGTAGTCGAGAATAAAAATTTCAGTCTGTCGGCTCCCCACACATGGAAGTGTGTACCTCTAAAATAAAGCAATAAATTGTAATATAAACAATACAATAATTATGCACTGTGAATTTAAGCCAACAAAGCTTATTCGCAAAAATCCGTAGTAAAAGACTCGAAAAAAAAAAGAAAAAGTTTTGCACGAAAGTAAATAAGAGGCCCCTGTCCCGCAGACGTTACTTAATAGTTTTGTCAAAATTAAACTAACATTTTCACCAGCTGCCTGGAGCATAAGTGGCCTCATATAATAATTGGCCGGCTGATTCAGGAATCCAAACTTGTAATAGTTAAATGCTGAAATTTTAGTTGCATCTTCGATGAAAGCTGTTGACATGACCTGGGTCAAATTATGCCAAATAAATGGGCAGCTGTCCATCGGCTTATTTCTTGCATAGCAAAATTCTGTAATTTGTTCTTCAGAAAATCCCGTGAGGAGGGGAATGTTATTTGGAAAAGTATTTAGTCCAACTAATAAATTAATTAAATTAGATGAAATATTAGTGGAAAATATTGAACCCATATTTACTTATTGACAAAAAGTAGATTTTACATTTTTACATTTGGTTAAATCCAAATTGTAATATTACACAGATAAGCATAACTCATGCACAAACCTTTAGCATATCCCGACATTTCGATAGCGCCCAATTCTTGTAAAGCGCGCCTGGTTTTTGGCATGAGACGCTCGAAGTGGTAGCGTGCCACCGAGTCCAAACCAATTATTAAAACGCTGGGAATTTCGCTGCTATCACTAAGTTTTGAATTTGAATTCGAATTCAAAATATTATGAGATTCAGAATTAAAATTCCCGCCTCTTTTATCACTAACGATGGCATGATAATCTGTGTAGGTGTGAAACCAATTTTTACAATTGACTAGAATGGCCTCTTCAGATTCTATGAGTAGTCCATTTTCAGTAGGAGGAATTTTAATACAATCTTCGCTTAATCTGAAACACGTAGCAAATATTTATTGTTTAATTAAACTCAGCTGCCAAATTCCCATATTTGACTATTCAATTGTTTTTCAATATAACTTATAGTAAAATGAAAGTAAAAATTACACTGTGGCATGGTCAGTTCCACGAGTACGCTGAATACCTTTGTAACAACAAGATACGTCTTTAAATTCGGAATTAAGTACCAAAATCTAAAGTTAAAAAAGTCGGGTTACAAGATTTAAAATATCGTCTGCAAAGAACCAAAATGACCCATATCAATTTTTAGTTTCTAACCAAATGCACTATCTAGAGACAAAATTAAAGTAATAATATATGTTCATCAAAGAATGTAGATAGCACCTTGTGCACTTTTCAAAAAACATGTAAATTGGACATTTAGCACTTTTCAAAAAACATGTAAATTGGACATTTAGCACTTTTCAAAAATGTGTGAATAGAACGTTTTACTTTTAAAAAACACTTAAATAGAACATTTTGACCTTTTCAAAAATATGTAAATAGAACATTTTGACCTTTTTAATAATACGTAAATAGAAAATTTTGACCTTTTCAAAAATATGTAAATAGAACATTTTGACCTTTTTAATAATACGTAAATCGAACATTTTGACCTTTTCAACAATATGTAAGTAGGGCATTGTTACCTTTTTAAAACAGGTAAATAGAACAATTTGCTTATTTGAAAAACTCGTGATTAGGATAATAAGCATGTGCCTTATTTACTACATTTTATGGACATAGCTCATTTTAATTCTAGCATAAATTGGAAATAGGTCATTTTGGTTCTTCATAGCCGATATGTTTCACCTTTTTAAAACAGTTCAAAAATGCACCATGTCTTAGCAACATAAAATGAGAGTTTGATTTACAATTTCTAAAGAAAACGCACCATTTTTTTAACACTAATTTCAAAATTAATGCATAGTAAAATAAAAAATATTACGTTTCCATTTTTAATACTAGTAAATTGGGGTTGATTAATGGAGCATTGATCCCGCTCGGATTTCCCTTGAATTTCAATTTTATTTTCAAAATCATCCACCTCACTTTCACTGTCACTTTCAGCGTCCACCTCGACTGGAATCTGACAATTTGGAAGGTCAATAACCATTTCTCGCTTTCCCTTTACTTCTAAATCTGTGAATGAAACAAAAAATATAATTAGATTTACACATAAAATATTGTACATACACTAATTTATATGCTATGAACTTACAAATATTATGAATTATATTATTTAATTAACTATATATGGGCGTTTTATACAACTCACAATTAATTGCGTCTACATTAAAACTGTAATTTAATTGTCTTGATTCAAGTTTTGATCGGTTAGGGGTTAGACGTCGGGAAAATTCATCAAAATAGTAAAAATAAATCAAGCAAACTACAGTACTTAATACCAACAGAATTTTTTTCTTTTTTCTTACTACCTTCAAAATTGACGTAGTCAATTTACAAGGAGCGTTGATGATTCCTTTATGCTTCATTGTGTGTAAGTTTAACAAGTGGTAATAATTATTGCAAACGCATAAGGATAATGTTGAAGCAGTACTGCTTTTTGTACTACTGATACTTATCTACATTATTATAAAGGAAGTTGATATAAAATTTATCGATTTTGCCATTAGAAAATACTTAGCATTTCAGGCTATGTACTTTGACTTTAAACGTATGACGCAGACTTAATTCCATGGATCAGATCGGTTTTTTTTTGTATGTATTATGTAATTTATTGATGGTTGTATTGAAAGTTTATCTCTAATGTTTCACCTCGTGCCAAATGTGATAAATAGGTGTGATTACACGTTAATATCGCTTAACAAGAAAAGAGGTGTATTGTGCGACTTGTGACTTGTGCTGTTTTAATGCAGGAAGTTCTATAACGAGTAGTTGACGTATATATAGCTGTCGCAGGAAGTAAATATAAATATAATTCTGAAAATATTGTATGAAGCACCTTTTCCATTTATTTCGATAAATATTATCTTATCCGAAAGCTGTAGCGCGGACACGAAAATGCTAATACCAGAATTTAATTTAAGGTAGGTACATATTTAATATTTGTTATAGCCTCCCTTTAAAGTCAATATTTGGCTTTAAAAAACTGTACCCGCTTCACGTAATAATTACAGTTTTAGGAATACAACTCGATTTTAAGTGTCACTTTATAAAGCATATCGTCTGTGAAGAACCAAAATGACACTGGGTCATCCAATTTGGGTTATAGAATCAAAATGAGCTGTGTTATAAAAAGCAAGAAGTGCGAAAGATGTTAATGTCAATTTATGAATTTTTTTAAGAGGCGTAAAATGTTTTATTTACTTGCATATTTTTGAAAACTGCAAAATGTTTTATTTTCAAGTTTTTGAAAAGTGCAAAATGTTTTATGTGCACCATTTGTATTCTTGTATACCTACTGATTAATAATTTTTAAACTCTAATTTATTTAATTACATTAACAACCATAAACTATGTATAACGAAATTGTGCAACGTATACTGAGTCCGTTGGGCTATCGTCGTTGGACGACAGTGTCAAGTTTATTTTAATAAAGTTGTCTTTCTCTCCTTGTTTTTGAAAGGTGGGAAATGTTTTATTTGCATGTTTTTGAAAAGTCCAAATGATTTTATTTGCATGTTTTAAAAAAATGCAAAATGTTTTATTTTTGCAAGTTTTGAAAATATATTTAATTATTTTCGTAGATAGTGAATATTGTTTTTAGCTAGAAATGAAAATGGGCCATTTTGATTCTTCACTGACGATATCATATATCAGTATCAGTCACAGGTTACTGGCATATTCATAATACAATTTAATTTTTAGCATTATTTTCATAATTTGACTTCTGTTTGAGATCTCTAACACAGTACCGCCTTTTTAAACCCACAATAAAAACATTCTACTTTATTAGGATGCATGTATATCTATAGGCCTAATGGTATATTTTACCTGAGAATATGTACCATAGCATAAGAAAACAAATTACAACATATGAAATAATGCATAACGAAATGTTTATTTATTTATAAATAAAATAATAAAAAGTTAATACAATCCGAAACTCCAGTGTATATAGTCTATAAAAGTAAATCAGGTAATTTACAAAGATAAAATTACGCCCATAATATGTATAGTAAATCAAAATCAAAATGACAACATCTCTTTAAGAAAGTTTCCCGTAATAGAAGCGTAGGCTGAAATCCTAGCAGTAAAAGTGCAATAGCAATACAATACTAGAAACGAGTCCTTCATACAAACTGCTTGGGGCCAGTAAATTTTGCTAATTCGCTCAATATGTCCCTGAAATGTCCCATTCTTATTGACCCCCGCCCTTTTTGGTGTAATTTGCCCATCTAGTAGACTCGCAACTGCTTCGAATTCAAATCCACCAGGCTTCGTGTTAAATCCAGTGATGAACTCTTCATCATTTAATTTTGCTCCAGCTGTGACCTTATCAACTTCTAAGCGTCTGCATTTCCCAGGTAGCCAGCTGTTAATTATGTCAAGAGCATTCTGAGCAGCACGTTGAACAAGGAAATGAGTCAGTTTGATTGTGTTTAAATTTGAGCAGGGACAAAATTTCTTTGCAATTCCTGCATCGGAACATGTCCGATTTGACGGTATGGGGGAGAAGAGAGATTGACCGTGAGTGCGGTTGTATTGCTTGCCGTTGAAGAGTATTTTGTAGCTGCTTTCTCTGGGTTTGAGGTTGTAGGTGTTGAGGATGTCAGTCAAAGTGTGATACGCGTCAAATGGGCTCGTCAATTTTCTGTTAAGTTATATAAAAAAGGGGAAGATATACCTTAATTTGAATGAAAGTGTATAGTAAGACAAATAAGAATTCAATTGGTATTGGCGACAGAATAATTTCCGCTGATGGCTGGATTTATGCCAGAATGGACCTTCACAGACAGATGAAGATTCATTAGTGAGCAAACGTTCGTTACAATTTGCAATGCAATGGTTCCGACAGACAGACGGGTGAGATTATCCCATTATGGGTCATTGGGTCATTCACGAATCTAATTTTAATAAATTACTTTTTTCGGGCACCTTGTATAAATATTAAACCTTAAAACTAAACTTACTTAGAATTTTCTTTCAATTGACGCATCTTGTCCGACCCTAAAACGCGTTTAGCCTTCTCAGGAAGCACGATAGTAAATAAAGGAAGCCTAGAACTAAACCATCCGTTGAACGATTTCTTGATGTCCCCGTACCGAAAGCCATGATCACTCATCAAAATCAAAATTGTGTTTTGTAAATTCAATTTTTGAAAGAAACTGGAAAAGAGGAGATCAGCTTGAGGTAGATTTGAAAATCCTTCATGAGCCAATGAGGTTAGCCATGTGAAGAGAAAGAGCGGGCGTTTTAACTCATGAAGTTGCTGAATGTAGTCGAGAATAAAAATTTCAGTCGGTCGACTCCCCACGCATGGAAATGTGTATCTCTAAAATCAAGCAATAATGCATTGAACTATAAATAATACAATTATACTGCGAATTTCAGCATAAAAAGATTATTCGCAAATCAGCAGTAAAATATTAAAGGTAAAAGACTCGAAAAAATGTAAAATATTGCACAAAAGTAAAGAGGCTCGTCCCGCGGACGTCACTTAAAAGTTTTGTCAAAATCAAACTTACATTTCCTGCGGCCGCCTGGAGCATTAGTGGTCTCATATAATAGTTGGTCGGCTGATTTAGAAATCCAAACTTATAATAGTTAAATATTGAAACGCCAGGGGCATCTTCGATGAAAGCTGTAGACATGACATGTGTCAAATTATGCCAAATAAATGGACAGCTGTCAATTGGCTTATTTCCAGCATAGCAAAATTCCGCCACTTGCTCTTCAGAAAATCCCGTGAGGAGGGGCATGATATTTGGAAAAGTATTCGATCCCACTATATTTAAGTTAATTAATTCAAAAGTAATGCATAAAATTATAGGGAGTTTATTTTTTTTTAAATTAAAAAAGAAACTTTAAGGTATTAATAGGCAGGGCCAGACGAAGGAAGTGCTTTTAGGCGGCAATTTTTGTTCCCATACAAAAACCCCCATTTTGATTTTATTGATGGTTTTCTTTGCTAAAGAAAATTTTTGTATTTACATGTTCTAGAAAAGTGCAAAATGTTCTATTTACATGTTTTGAGAATAGTGGAAAATGTTTTATTTCCATTCTGAAATGTACAAAAAAAATTAGTTTGCATGTTTTTGAAAACTCAAAATATTCTTTTTACATATTTTGAAAACTGCAAAATGTTCCATTTACATGTTTTTTGAAAAGTGTTAAATGTTCTATTTGCAACTTGCAAGGTTTTGAAATTTACAAAGAATTTTATTTGCCTATTTTTGAAAACTTATAATATTAATATTCTATTTACATGTTTTTTGAAAATTCAAGCAGCTGCCTGCGCTGGCCGCATTATTATCCGGCCCTGATAATAAGGCACTATATTCGCTATATTACCTTTAGTATATCCGGACATTTCAATAGCGCCCAATTCCGTCAAAACGCGTCTTGTTTTAGGCATGAGATGCTGAAAGTGATGGCGTGCCACAGAGTCCAAACCGATGATTAAAATACTCGGAATTTCATTCTCTTCTTGAATTTGTGACCCTGAATTTTTTATATTTAAATACGATTTGGAATTCATGGACACTCCAGGTTTTTTCTTGTCTCTCACGATAGCATGGTAATCTGTATAGGTGGGAAACAAATAATAGTTACAACTGACTTGAATGGCATCTTCGGATTCTACTAGTAGTCCATTTTCAGTAGCGGGGATTTTAATACAATCTTTGGTTAATCTGAAAAACACAAGGGAGTTTTTTAAATTTTTTTATAAGAAATAAACTGCAATAATATTAGTTAAAGAGTTAGAGCATTAATTTGCAACGCATATCGTCTGTGAAGAAGCAAAATGACCCATATCCAGTTGTAGCTAAAAACAATATCAACTACCGACAAAATATTAACACATGTTTTGAAAGCATTTCAATATAATTTTTGCACCTTTAAAAAATATGTAAATAGACCATTTAACACTTTTCAAAAACATGTAAATAGAACATATTACACTTTTCAAAAACATGTAAATAGAACATATTACACTTTTCAAAAATATGCAAATAAATCATTTTGCACTTTTCAAAAAACATGTACATAGAACAGTTTACACTTTTCAAAACTATGTAAATAGAATATACTACAATTTTAAAAACATGTAATTAGGACATTTTACACTTTTCAAAAACTCTTAACTAACATTATACTCATGTTTTTCATTCTGTTTTTATGGCATAGCACATTTTGATTCTAGCCTAAATTGAATAAGGGTCATTTTGGTTCTTCACAGACGATATTATAGTTAAGATTGATTAAAAAATTAATGATATTAATTATTACACTACTCTATTGTCAGTCCCATAAATACGCTGGATACCCTTGTAACAACAAGCCGCATTTTTAAATTCAGGATTAAGTACCAACATCTAAAAACAAAGGACAATTTTTTTAAACGTGTAATATTTTTAGTCTTCTTTTTATAACGTACATTTAAATAAAAATTACATTTCCATTCTTAACAGTAGTAAATTTGGGCTGATTAATAGAACATTGATCACGCTCTGATTTCACTGGCATTTCCATTTTACTCCCAAAAACCTTGACTTCTTTTTCCCTGTCAGTTTCAACCTCGACTGGAATCCGACAATTTGGAAGGTCAACGATCATTTCTCGTTTTCCTTTTATTTCTAGATCTGTAACAAAATTATGATTTAAATGTAGGATACTAAAATTTACTAAACACTACACACTATATTAACTAGACAGTATTTTGGTATTTTTGTAATATCTGCTGGAATTATTGACGTAGAATTTTAAAAACTTACAATTTATGGCGTCTGTATTAAAACTGTAATTTAATTTTCTTGAGTCAAGTTTCAATGGAGGGAGTAGTTGGGAGAATTCCCCATCCAAGTAAATATATATTAAACTACAAACTAAAGTACTTGACACAAATATAAGTTTCTTCCTTTTGCTTAATAATTTCAAAATTGCAGTCAAATTACATGCACTGTTGCTTCCTTTAAGTTTAAGGCATTTATTACTCTTCATTGTGATTTACTGCAATTTTCAAATGTGATAACGCTGAAGCAATACGTGGGTTTGTATTTGAGTGAATAATACTAAGTACATACCTACATATGTATGCAAATGTAAGCAGGTAGCCAAAAAATTTTAGTTTGTTTTGTTAATTTGCTACTCGCTTTCCTTTGACGGACTGATTGACATTCGGGAGCATTCTTAGAAGACCTACATTATTTTATTTTTTTAATTTTTCATTGAAATAATTAAAAAAAAATAACAAATTAATAATTTTTTTTTATATTACGGTTAAGACGAAAAATTAATAATGAAAATATTTTATAATGCAGTGTGCAAATGACGACATGTTGAAGGGTTCGCCCTATAGCAATTTACAGTGTCTGTTCGCCTAGAGCGTCCATTTGTACTCGTGTTTTGCCTGCGTGATTAGAATCCTGATTGCAACTAACGCAAGTAATTTATCTCCAAATCCAAATGATCTATTATGAATAATTGTGAGATTATATTAACTTTGGTTGACGCAAGCAAAGTTTATTAGAAATGGTAAATGGTAATATGGAATGTGACCGGTACCACATTTTAAAGAGGACCGCTCACTTCTCCCTCTCATTTCATTGCAGTTGCTGCTACTTTTTCAACCATCGTGATTTTTGGAAATTATACGGATTACGACTACGGAACGGATGGCAAAGAAACGTCGTGCGGATATTAATGAGTCAATAATGAGTGAATATTTTTAGTAGTGTAGTCAGTAGTCAGTGTAGTCGTGTAGTGTTTCTAAGGGAAGGGGGCATCAAAAGAATGAAAAATGGGGATTTATTTATTTTAATTAATTTTGGATGTCGAGACAATATATCTATTTGAGACAAAGCCACTAGGGGATATTATTTCCGCTTTTGGCGATTTCACGAATCCCGTGCACTTGGTCCGCCAGCTGGGATAATGTAGCCAGCGCAGGCAGCCCCCGCTGCTTGAATTTTTAAAAAACATGTAAAATGGAACGGTTTGCAGTTTTCAAAAAGTTGTAAAAAGAATATTTTGAATTTTAAAAAACATACAAATACAATTTTTTGTGCATTTCAAGAACATGTAAATAAAACATTTTCCACATTTCTCAAAACGTGTAAATAGAACAGTTTACAATTTTCTGAATCAAGTAAAAAAGAATATTTTTCACTTTTCTAAAACATGTAAATATAACTTTTTGCTTTACCAAGGAAAACTATCAATAAAATCAAAATGGTGATTTTTGTATGAAAACAAATTGCTTCCCTAAAAGCAATTCCGTCGTCCGGTCGTCCGGTCGTCCGGCCCTGGACGCAAGAAGCTATAATTAATAATAAAACTATGCAGTATACTGAACAGAATCGGTATAACATAGCCTATGAAATGCAAAAAAAATGTACGCAAAAGTATATAGGTAGTATGGTTTATGCTAAGTTAGGCAGATTTTGAGTTGTAGACATAAATACAAGACTTTATGACTTTATTTGCTATGTCAATATACTAGTTGTATTATACATATATATAAACTTTAATTCGTCACTGGTGTACCACAACAATAGCTAAACGACAGTACATGATATTTGTAACTTTAATTTTTAGGTTTCCAAACGTAACATAATTAACAAAATTTTAAATACTGTAAAACAGTGCTCTACTTGAATTGTAACTACAAAGTAAAATAGTTTAACTTAGTTACAGCAACGGATATTATTATATCGTGAGTGAAAATAGTATTAATAATCACGAGTGTAAAGTATAGATTTATTTAATCTACCAAAAAACCACGTACAATAACGTGTACATACCGAGTAACCGAGTGTCTGTACAATATATCACCCTTTACATCCTAGAACTTTAAATCTGTATTCCTTTGTACTATTTGTTTTTTGATTTCTTGAGAATGATATAGTTTATTGTCAGAAAAATGACAAGAGAAAACAAGAATGGAAAAAATGAAAATATACTAACGTAAGTATGTAGGAGTCATGTACATATTACGTCGACACAAAACACTCGATTTTCGACTCCCCTGGGGGATCTCCTCCGCCCCTAAGAGTAGACGTCAAAAATGTACATGGCCCTTTATGTCTACAAAAATTGTCAATATTAGTACTGAAAAGTGAAAAACATTCTTCCTTATTTCGCCCCACTCCCCACAGCGTAAGTACCAGTACCAATCTATTTCTTATAGGTACGTAATTATTATAAGTTTACATAATATTGTGTGTGAAGAACCAAAATCACCCATATCGAATTGTCGCTAAAAACAATATCCACTATCTACAAAAATATTGAAAAACAGAATATTTTGCACTTTTAAAAAATATGTAAATGAAACATTTTACAATTTTTAAAAACATGGTAATAGAAAATTTTACGCCTTTCTAAAACATGTAAATAGAATATTTTGTACTTTTAAAAAACATGTAAATAGAACATTTTACACTTTTTTTAAACTACGTAAATAGAACATTTTACACTTTTCAAAAACTCTTGATTAACATTTTACGCCTGTTTCTTATCTTGTTTTTATGACATAGCTCATTTTGGTTCTAATTTAAATTTGATATGGGTCATTTTGGTTGTTCACACACGATATTGGATACTAATTGCATCTTATGCACTTCTTATGCACCTATACATTTAGTTAAATACTTTAATTTGTACAAAAAGATTCTATGCATTCATTTTGGGCAGCTTTGATACTAATGATGTTTGTATAGTAAAAGCGTCTAAATATATTAAGCATATTCACTATCCAAATAAATAATCCATAATTGTGTAGAATAGGTCACACTCACAATACAGTTCAAGAAACCAGTCTTTGACACAACTTGAACGGTCAAAGTTCACTTTATTCAGTCGGGTAATTGTCTCACGAAGTGTCCCATTTTCAGAATCTGATGACACTTTTTGTCCATCAAATCTGGCAACAGCCTCAAAATGAGATCCACCAGGCGTCGTTCTGAAGCCGACAATGAATTCTTCTTGGTTCAGTCTTGCTCCACCTGTAATTAAGTCCACTTCTAAGCGTTTACATTTTCCGCTTTTTGGGAGCCAACCGTTGATGGTTTCGACTGCATCTAGTGCAGCAGTTTGAATCAGTCTCGACGATAGTTGCATTTCTTCTAAATTGGAGCATGGGCAGAATTGTTTTGGAATACCCGCTTCGGAACATGTTCTGTTGTCAGGGATGGAAGTGAAAAGGGATTGGCCATATTTTCGACTGTACTGCTTTCCATTTTTGAATACTGTAGTTGCTTCCTTTGGCTTCAAATGGTAGGTGTTGAGAATTTCGATCATTGTGTGATAAAAGTCATAGGGCGTTGTTAATTTTCTAGGCACAAATTAAGAATAAATGAGAAATACTTAAATAGCAAATATACATCTTTGGAACAAAACACATGAGTGATTCGAAGAGTACTAAAAACTTAAACTTACTAAGTTTTAATGCATACAAAAAATGAAACTTACTTAGAATTTTCCATCAAATTGCGAATCTTGTGTGAACCTAAACTGGTTTTCACCCTTTGCGGTAACGTTACTGTGAAAAAAGGGAGTTTAGAATTGAACCATCCGTTAAAAGTTCTACGCGAGTCCCCAAATCGAAGACCGTGGTCACTCATGAAAATCAAAATCGTATTTTGTAAATCCAATTTTTTGAAAAAACTGGAAAAGAGAAGATCCGCTGCGGGCAGGTCATCAAATCCCTCGTGAGCCAGTGAGGTTAGCCACGTGAAGAGAAAGAGTGGACTTTTTAACAAATGAAGTTGTTCAATGTAATTCAAGATAAACTCTTCAGTGGAGCGGCTACCAACGCAGGGAAATGTGAATCGCTGAAACCAATTAATACAGAAACTATATGTTAATTATTCGTACTTTATATAATAACAAAATATGGCCGTCTTATGCGTTATCTAAATCACGAGATCATAAATGGTTTATCGTCTGTAAAGAACCAAAATGACCTATATCCAATTCACGCTACTATCAAAACGAGCTATGTCATAAAAACAAAATGAGAAACATGCGTTAAATGTTAATTAGGAGTTTTTGAAAAGTGTCAAATATTCAATTTACATGTTTAAAAAAAATGTAAAATGTTCTATTTACATGTTTTTGAAAAGCGTAAAATGTTCGATTTATGTACATATGTTTCTGAAAAGTGCAAAATGTTCTATTTACATGTTTTTGAAACTTGCAAAATGTTCTATTTAAATGCTCTCAAGAAGACATATTTCAATATTTTTGTCGAGAGTGGACATTGTTTTTAGCTACAAATTAATGGATATGGGTAATTTTGGTAGTTCACAGGAGATATAATTCCACCACTGCACTAGTTGTGTAGTACCCCTTTTTTCTGGTGTTAATAAAAATAGACTAACATGTGTTTCAGCTGCCCGAAGCATTAGTGGTCTTAAGTAGTAGTCAGTTGGTTGATGCTCAAATCCAAACTTAAAATAGTTAAATATCGAAAGTCCAGGAGCGTCTTCAATGAAAGCGGTAGACATTGCTTTTGTAAGGTTATGCCAAATAAAAGGACAGTTGTCAATTGGCTCATTTCGCTTGTAACAAAACTGGGAAACATCATCTTCAGAATAGCCAGTGAAGAATGGAACTGCATTCGGAAAGGTATTTAGTCCTACTGTTTTAAAAAAATAATTAACTTTTAAATAAATAACTTACTAAATACGCAACTATGTTGCATGGTAAAGGTCAAAGTTCAACCAAACATTTTTTATACACATACCTAATAACATTCATTTTCCTGAAATTAATTACTATAAATTACCTTTAGCATATCCATCCATTTCAATGACACCCAATTCTTTCAAAACACTCCTTGTTTTAGGCATAAGTTGTTCAAAGTGATACCTTGACACGGAATCCAATCCAATAATTAGAATATTTGGAATTTCGTTAGATTTTTGAATTTCGGAATCAGAATTATTCGGCGGATCCAGCTGTGACCTTTTATTTTGAATAATGGCATGATAATCCAAGTACTCCTGGTACCCCTGCTTGCAACTGACTAGAATACCATCCACCGATTTAATGACTAGTCCCTGATGGCGGGCACTACTGGGTATAGAAATGCAGTCCTCTGATAGTCTGTGAAAAAGGCAATCAAAAATCAAACTTATAATTGGTGAATTTTGAAATCGCAATAATCGCATCCATGCCTTAGATTTCCAGTTCCAGTATTTTCCATTTTTTTAAAATCTAGACAAAAGCTAGATCAGGCTTTTGCTTCTCCGCTTTGGTGTAGTCGGTATCAGTAAAAGGAAGACACTGATATTAGTTAGTTAAATATTGCAATAAAAACTACGATAAATTTTAATTATTACTCCGTCTGATTATCAAATCCACGCACTCGGCGAATTCCTCTGAAGCAGCAAGAAACATCCATCAATTCCGATTTGGAAGTAAGCATCAAAATCTATAGGTAGATAATAAAGTAAAAAGTTCAATTAATTGTTATTATTGCGAAGATATTATATCGTCTGTGAAGAACAAAAATGGCCCATCTCTAATCTCTATGTTTAGCTAAAAACAATATCAACTACCTACACAAATACTGAAACATGTCTTGAAAGCATTTAAGTAGAATATTTTCTACTATTCAAAAACATGTAAATAGAACATTTTGCACTTTTCAAAAACGTTTAAATAGAATATTTTACACTTTTCAAAAACATGTACTAAATAGAACATTTTACACTTTTCAAAAACTCTTAATTAACATTTTAAGCATTGTGTCGCATTTTGTTTTTATGACATAGCTCGACTTGATTCTAGCTTAATTTGGATATGGGTCATTTTGGTTCTTCACATACGATATGATTAAGCAACCAAAAAACCTTTTATAGGTCCCGCAGATATTCCCATTTTGTGAATGATTTAAAGAAAAACCTATAATATTAAAATTACATTGCCACTCTTAACAAGCGTAAATTGTGGCCGGTTTTCCTTGCATTGGTCTCGTTCACTTTGCTTTGTATTTGTGACTTTCTTAAGTTTGGGCAGGAACTGGAACTGGAGTCCAGTCTGGACAGATATGGATTCTCTTATAACCTGATTATTCTCTTCTTCCCCAACAATTTCCACTTCTAATGGAATCTGGCACGTGGGAAGCTCAACCAACATTTTCCGTTTCCCCTTAACTTTTAAATCTACATATTTTACAACAAAAGTTCACTATCGATTAATTTGCTTTAGAATCTTCCGGCGTAATTATAGATCATTTAATTCAGCTGAAATTGGGTATACTTACTAAGTATACTATTATACTATAGTTAGTAATTACCTACACACACAGTTGAAAACCATTTGCTAGTTTTACATGTTTAATTTAGCATGTTGTATAGATAGTCAAATCTGATCAAAATCTGTTAATAATTGCAAAAATAAACTTACAGTTATTTGTGTCTACCGGTAAACTGAGCTCCAGCCGGTCTTTTTCACTTTGTAAGCTAGTCGTCAAAATACTTGCAGTCAGTATGTAAAAGAGAAGACAAGTACTGCTGAGGAGTAATGCGACTACCGTCAGTCTTTTTCTCTTTCGACGAAGCACATTATTAACCATTTTACAAGATATTTTTGGTGTTTCTGATCTTATTGGGCTCAATTTCAATGTTTCATGTTTCGCCATTATATTAGCATTTTTGATTTAAGACACATTTTCTTTTCTACTATTACTACTACTAATTATAATCTGCACCTACTTACATTCAATGTTCAACATTTCAACTTCAACCATGAGCTGATTTAACAATGTCACAGTCAACAGTTCGCAGTTGTTGTCGATTTGATTTTTATATGCACTGCACTAATTTAATTAAGTATATAGTATATCAAAATAAATATTCCTTTTCGATTCAACATTCAAGGTAGTGCATAGGTTGTAGGTTTAGGTTGATTGTTTCTTGTTGTTAATTAGTGGTTTGAGCAACTACTGACAACTTAACACACAATAACTTCGTGCTACACGTTAAATCTCTCGTTCCAAAAGTGATCATTGGAGCGAACAGCGAACTAGTAACTGAAGTGAGTTTGGTACCGGTATTTGACAAAAATTTGTAAAAATTACGATTTTGTGAGAAAGTTGAATTAAATAATTGTTAAATGTGGTGAAACAGCCAAACCGTGTGTGAGTAAGGGATTGACGACGATACGATTTATACGATGCAGCAGAGACCCGAAAATGCTGATTAACCAAATAGGTACTTTTGCTATATATTAACTATAGGCCCCACGTTGAACGTCAAAATATTGTAGAAAATAGCCATTTATACACTGCACGTGGGACGTGGGATATAATATGATGTCGATGTGCTATACGTATAGCATAATAAAAATGTTCCTTTCTTGTGTATTTTGTATATAATGTTGCACTGCACTGCGGTAAATTAAATCTTTTGTAACCAAAGCTCGGCGTTTGAATTGGCCTACCTATAGCCTATCCTATTTTTTAATAAATTGTGGTGCCTACCTATAGCCTATCCTATTTTTTAATAAATTGTGTTGCCTACCTATTGCCTATCCTGTTATCACAATATTTTTGCTGCCTGCCTACTGCCTATTTTTACTAATTTCCCTACCTATTGCCTATATTTTGCCTATTTCTATGAATATGCCTATTTAAGTGTTTTTAAATAACTTGTGCAAAATAAGCAATTTCATGACACAAATACCTTGAATTGGTTCCGCAATGTGACCACATCATTGTCAGCGTTGAATCACGAAATGCCTGTCTGCTGACGTTTCGTAACTACTTTGAAAGTCATATGCATGAAATAAACGTAAGGGTCGGACAGAACTTGCGCCACCCACTTTGAGGGTGGGTTACTTGGCAAAAGATGACACCGTTAAGTAAAGCCATTTACGCAATGCTTAAGAGGGTGCCAAGGTGGGTGAGTGTGTCCACAACTTTTGTAAATTCGGGTAACGCTATTTGTGCCTAGCCTCTAACTGATAGATACAGATACTTTTCACTTCAAAAATTCGCTGCCGCCATGGAATAGCTCAAGTCTATTTGGATTTTTTATTTTAATGAAAAAAATTTAAATTGACGAAATGTCTCACATATAAAATGCTAAGCAGAATGGTTCTGCCTACAAGGCAAAATTTTTACTATGCCTACCTAGCCTATCCTATATTTTGAACTTTTACATTAGCCTGCCTACCGCCTAGCCTACTTTTGCTTAATAAGGTCTGCCTGCCTACCGCCTAGCCTATTTTTGCTTTAAATTGTGTGCCTGCCTACCGCCTAGCCTATTTTTGCTGAAAATTGTCTGCCTGCCTGCCTATTGCCTTTATTTTTGCCTACATTATAGGATAGGCGCCGAGCTTTGTTTGTAACAACTATAGGAAAAACTACACGAAGCACTGAAGTTGAAGCAGTAGAGCAGGATAAGAAAAAAGAATATTATATGCAAAGTTACGATTACGATTTACGATTGACCATGCAGCAAAATCCTTCAAAGACATTACAATTACAAGTCACATATTACATTGCATGCCGCATGCAGATTAAACCTTTATTTTGTTTTTCCATTTTAGTCTACATGTGGGCTGTGCTGGGCTGTAGGTACCTATATGTCTAGTACCAGTATCAGTACCTGAAGAAAACTTTTAACGCTCAAGGTTTCCACTTAATACGATGCAAACCAAGAGAACGAGAGATGAGATAGTGTAGGTACATACTACAAATGTAAAGTCAATGCTTAATTATAATAATTCCAGCTCCTCCAGTTCGCCTTGAGACTTCTTGGGATTTGGGATTCTTGGAAGTGGAAGCACTCACTCACAATCACAATTTACCTTACCATTTTATTCCACTGTAATTATTGTAGGCAACGAAAACGAAAGATGTACGATTTTGAAATGTAACTATGTAACCAAAAATACAACTGCTATGTATTTATTAGTTTATAAAGTATGCAGGCCCAAGTTAGCCTAATAGACGTGAAGTAAACTTTTAAACCGTATCAGTATCTCGATTAAATGTATTTAAATACATACGTGTTCGTACATCTGTGTAGTTTCTGGTTTCCGTTCTACCGCATCTCACCTGTATAAGGGAACGTTTACAAATGATGTCATTGGTTGGGTAGGTAGGTGGGTCTGAAAAGTGACGACTTGCCCTATGCTTAACATGGGTGACGAGGGTAGGTAGGTCAGAAAATTGGCTAAATGCGATGACATCACTTGTGAACGCTCCCTAATTATATGTAAATATATATACATAGTCAGTAAAACTTCATCTCTGTATCAGTGTTGCACACGCAAGTGGCGTAGTTACGGTCACGTAGTGAGAGGCGAAAGGTGTTAATTTTGTAGTTGGTGGTATATTGGTTTTAGCATTTTAGCATATACAAAAATAGAATTTGGTGAGTATATGCTGTTTTAGGGGATAAACCAAGCGACAAGCATATTAAATTGTGGTGACTGAAGAATCGAAATGGCCTATATCAAATTTAAGCTGGAAATTGAAAAATGAGAGCTATGTCAAAAAAATAGGCTAAATGAGATGGTTGCGTAAAATGTTGATTGAGTATTTTTAAAAAATGTAAAATTGCTTCATTTATGTTTTTGAAAAGTGTAAAATGCTCTGTTTCCATGTTTTTGCATGTTTTTTGAAAGGTACAATATGTTTTATTTGATGTTTTTGAAAAGTACAAAATGTTTTATTTGCATGGTTTTTGAAAGGTACAAAATGTTCATTTGATGTTTTTAAAAAGCAATCCTCAAAGCTCAAATCCTTTAGGATTTTTCCCGGGAAACATTTATTATTATTATTATTATGTTTTATTTGCATATTTTTTGAAAGTACAAAATGTTTTATTTGCATGTTTTTGAAAGGTGCAAATTATTCTGCTTACTACATATTTTTGAAAATTGTAAAATATTCTATTTACATGCTTTCATATGATGACTTTATGTATTTTTATGTACTTGGTGAATTCTGTTTTTATCAAAAATGAGTATGTCATTGATTCTTCACATACGATATTATGCTCATACAGGATGTAACATAATATACCATATGAAATATAATGCTGATGAAGCAAAACGACAAAAATTCAATGTTAATTTGTTATTCAATAGCATATTGACCAATTTTCGTCTTCAGTCACGATATTAAATGCAATATCGAGGTCATTATCCGAATACTGCTCTAAAAAAATGAGAAGTTTCCAGTATTAGTTGCTTTGCTAAACATTCAACATTTACTTTATTTCTATACTTGTCCATATAGCTGACGAAAATGTGCTAACGTGTCAATCTGCTCATGCTGCTGGTTGATGGTTGTTTCAACACGTGTAAATAATACTCAATCTAAATATTTGGTTTCAATGAAAGTAGTAGCTAATTTATGTTACTCATTCTCGGGAAGCAAAATACATAAATATGGTATGTGTATATTATTATAAGTGTGTGTGTATAGGTACTGGTACTGTAAAGCTCCTAATAACTCCTCGAAGAGTTGCGTATGAGGCTTTAGCTAATAAACCTGAGAACTTTACGAGCTTTACGGTACACATTTTAGTAATAAGCAAATTTTATATGCAGTCAGACGATTTCTATTCGATCAAAAAGTTCATAGCAGTTCTTGGGAACTATGTACCTAGGTACCTACCTCATTCTACGTAATAACTGTTTGAACTATTTATGCAAGCAGATACGCGTACAAATTACAAATGTATTAATACTTTATTTGTATCCAGTTGCAGTGTTTATTATTTCCTAAAGTTTTAGTACATTGAAAACATTAAACAGTACTACATAGTGTGCTAAGTATAGCTTTGTTTTCTGCTATATGCTATTACTTAATCTAAATCATAAGGGGTGGTTACTTATAGTTTTAGTTTATGCATATAGTTAACTTTATCATACTCTTGATATTGGTAGCTATCACATTGATTCTCGTGAAAGCAGGTCACTGGCATTTTAATAAAATTCTGAATAATTTGAACGTTAATGGAACATGCATCATGGCATGAGTGAGTAAATAATATCATACTACCCCATTGTCAATAAATCTGTCATCTGTCCCTTGCATTGTGCATACATTATTATCAATTGTTGTACATTGGACATATCGTCTGTGAAGAACCAAAATGAACCATATCCATTTCACACTAAAAACAATGTCCTCCATCTACAAAAATATTGGAACATGTCTTGAAAGGATTTAAAAAGAACATTTTCCAATTTTCAAAAACATGCAAATAGCACAATTTGGACTTTCCAAAAACATTAAATTAGAACATTTTGCACCTTTTCAAAAACATGCAAATAGAACGATTTAGACTTTTATTCAGAAACATGGAATTAGAACATTTTTCACCTTTTCAAAAATATGCAATTTGAAATTTTTGCACCTTTTTAAAAACATGGAATTAGAACATTTTGCACTTTTTCACAAACATGTAAATAGAACATTTTACACTATTAAAATACTCTTGGTTAACATTTTACGAATGTTTATCACTTTGTTTTTATGACATAGCTCGTTTTGGTTATAGCTTAAATTGGATTTAGGTCATTTTGGTTCTTCGCAGACGATATGTAGCCGAATTAGGTATGTAGGTGTGCGTAGGTGGTTATACTTATATGGTACAATGCATAGAAAGCATTGCCACATCTTTAACAGTGAGCGTAACCTTGGCTCGTCTCATTAGTCGGTTACTAAAATGCACTAATTGTGGATATCTTATCTCCGTGCCATTATTTGAAAATTCAAAGTCAAAGTAATTATGAAATAGTTGCAATTTAAGAAGAAGAAGAAGATCAATACAATTATACAAAAAAGATACGCTTACAATTTAGAGTAACAATTAAACAACTAACATCGTGTCTAATGCCGATGCAGCCAATAATGCAATAAAAGATCGTCCATAAATGATGTCGCAAAAATTATATTAATTTTTTTTAATCATAGGCAGATGAAATGATACTTTACGCTAATTCAAAACCCCACAGCTGATCTTCGTTATCCTCTTCGCAACTTCTCATCTGAACTGCTTGCCTGTTCCTAGAAAATTATAAAAGTATGACACTGTAGTACTAGAAAAAATTGCATACCTATTCAGGTACCTAGGTAATAAACCATACCACAGCAGTTTAAATCTTTGGAAGTGCTTATCGTTAGTATTAGTCTATTTTTATATTGTGATAATTCTAATAATTACCGAAGCTGTACTATATAATCTATTGAAAACGATTATCATAGTTTTATCTTTTAGTTAATTTTTATTTGCTTAAACGGTCCTTAATGGTACTGCTTACCCCATATTTTGAAGGCAGTCATCACAATTACTACTATTGTAGTCGTCTTCGTGTTCGTTGGCTACTCTTTTTAACGTGTAGAACAAGTCCTGTTGTTCAGTAGCTTCAAATTTATTGAAAATCCTAGCGTGACCTTTTTGATGGTAGGAGGTCACGTTATTGTACCAGCTCGCCTCCGGTAGAAATACTGACACTATGTTAATATTATATGCAAAGGGTCAAATGACAACTCAAAAATTAAATAACATATGCGATCAATTTCAAATTGCATTTTATTTCGTAATTTTTAAAAGTATGAAAATTTGTTAAAACTTTATCATTTTTTGAAAAATCACGAATTGCACGCTATATTTTAAAATTTTGACGCAATAATATGGTTAGTGTATTAGTAGCACCTGTAAAAGTTGCCCCCACATTGCTCGCACCCAGGTATTAGTCACCCCCTCACAACTACCATCCGTGCATTACTCGCACCCGTAATATTCGCCCCTACAATCTTTATCTCACCGACGGTTGTAAATACACGACGCGTAATATGATACCTTACAACGTCTACGTACCATAAGTGGTAACGCGAGTCATGCGGGGGCGAGTAATGTGGGGGCCAATTTTACAGGTGCGACTAATGACGGTACCAATAATATGTGTACTTAATTTATGAAATTGTTTGTACGACAAATTTTAAACGAAGCCTTAATTTTAAATGTCACAAAATTTAAGTAGATAACAATACCTAATTAGCTAATTAAAGGTAATTAGATATACCTAGGTACTTACATGCTGATTCTGTGTCGTTCTTGTTACTGTCTTGCTCGTAAGGGGCGATACATCTATTACGTCTACAAAAAGGGGGGGGGAGGGGGGTCAGATGCATGCTAACTAAGTCTCACTTTAAATCAGGGGGGAGGGGAGGGGGTTAAAAAAACTTACATCTCCACATTTTTTAAATTTGTTTTACTTTTTTACTGAAATTTTTTCATTCCAAAAATTTACTTTCGTCAAATTAGTAGGAAACTGATATTATATTAATTTTTTTTAACCATAAATTAGGTACTTTCGCACACGTTTTTCAAAATTTTATTACATTTCCATTTAGATCTTGGAAAAGTATAAACAAGACCAATACTCTTGAAATCAAGACTATAAGGCTGATCATGAAATTGCAAGACTCTAGAACTCAATTTCTTTAACAGTCTTGAAATTTCAAGTTTTCAAATCGATGCTTTTAGAAGTCATAGTACGCCTTGTAGTCTCAAGAGTCCTAAAATCAAGTGTAACAAAAAATATCTTACATACCTTTGAAAGCACAAAATGTCAGTTTTAATTTAATTGAAATCGACTTTTGAAAATCTGAAAATTTCAAAGCTCTACAGCTTTCTAAAAGTATTGAAAATTTAAGACTCTTGAAATCAAGACTAGCAAAAGTCTTCATAGAATCAAGACTCTTGACTTTTGACAACAAAAAATTTGTCCCAGTTTTAAGAAGTCGAAATCATTCAATTTAAAACAGGTTTTAAAAATTCGAGACTTTTCGAGATTCTTGCATGGTCTTAAAAATTTCAAAAGTCTTGGTCTTGCTTTTGCAAGCCCTTATTTTCGGCAAAATTTTGAGTTTGAACAAATTATTTATTTTTAAAATTAGTTTTATGGTAGTCGTAATTATTTATCATAAATGTATGTAAAAACGAAATAATCGAATCCAGTTTTTAAAAAATTACTGTAGACGTCTTGGGGGAGGGGGGTGTTTCGGAAATCTAACTAATGGTGATAAGGGGGGGGAGGGGGTTCAAAAAATGGGATTTTTGTAGACGTAATAGATGTATCGCCCCTAAGTATGTTCCCATCGCTGCTGGGGAGCTTCACGAAATCCTTCCAGTGCCACAATTCCTAAGTATGAATTGTAGAGCCCTTCTTGTGCTGTTAAGTACTGTCACAATATTGAATAAAAGCTACTTAATAGTCAAAGGTATTATTTTATAACGAAATAATTTACAAGTAAATAAAGCTACCTAATAAGGCATTTAAATACATTTGCAAAATTTCATAATCGATGCTAATTAGAATTATTACATTGCACTATATAGTTTAAAAACAAATATAATAAAATAATATTATTACCAGATCAGGGAGAACAGATGAAATTTTGTACTTTATTCCATTTTCTAATTTAACTCTGGCTCCGCACTGACAACAATATGGTAAAATCAAAATGCTGAAAAATAAAACGAAAAATTCTCCTACATGGTTAACTGGTAATGGCACGACGGGTTTTGGTAGGAATTGCATTTCAAAAACTGTAAAAAAATGTTTTTAAACTTGTTATAACATTTTTTAATACTACTATACTTGGAACTTGAATTATTATAATACTGGAATCAATGCGAATATTGAGTCTTTTGTTCGAGGGAAAATTAAAAAAACTGTATATGTATATTGTAGGGCAAGTTAAGTTTATATGTAAAATAATTTTAATATTCATCTCTCAATAAAAAATATTTACAATATCGTACACAATTATTATATGCCTACATTAGGTATAGTTTATTTATACAAAATACGGTATGGTGTGCAATGAAACTGAAATGAATGTGGTGATAACCGCAGGAAATTGATTTATGGGGCATGTTTTTCTTTCGACGTTTACAAACAACACATTATTGTATTTAATTTAGCTGTTTAATTTCAGTGCTGGTTATTTTTACTAATTTACTTTAAAGGTGAAGATGATACTTATTTTACGTTTTATTTTTAGTGGTTACGGTTACGCCACTATACTACTGTGAGTAGGCTTTGTATTTTGTCAGTCAGTACTGCACGCTGTATTTAACAGTATGTTTACATTCGCATTATTACCACTTTTAGCTATTTTATTACCTACTTTTGAAAAGTGACAGTGAAAACAGCAGCGATAGGTTCGAAAAATTATAGTAAGGGATCGTCCATAAATGGCTTGTAATCGAGAAATGCCCATTTTTAGGACTATATAAGACTCCCACCGCTGTCATCAGCTTCATCATATTGCGTAAATCTCTATTTTTAGCATATGGGATATGTCATTAGTGACCTACCTGTATAACGATGACGTCATTAATGAAATGAACGATCCCAAATGCATTACACATGCATTTTTTTTGTGCTTATTAAAATTACTTACCGCACTATGTGGTCTAAATATAATATGCATTAGTCATTAGTTAATTATTGTAGGTAATTTTAAAGAAGCAAAATAATATTCATAGACTGAGGAAGAGTTAATGTATAATTTCAAAAATAAATGACAGAGATATACTACAGTTACATGTCTCCTGCACTTACTACTTATTAGCAATTAAGGACAACCATTAAAATATCATTAACTAATTAACTGCCAATTTAGGTTTTGAAAAAATAACAAAGTAATGTTTGGATTGATATAATATTCTTATCGTTTACTATATTTGTAGAAGGTTATAATATTATATTATTATATTGACAGGTGATTGATTACGATTTTTATGAAGTGCTTTTTGAGCTTTAAACGAAACTCTACTGCACTGGGTATACCTGTATTTAAGGCTCTATCTAATGGTATGTAGTTGAAAGTTTTACTTTACTTCAGTCTAAAAAGGATGATTATACTGATTCGGTAATAAAGTATTTGTAAATGAAAGTTCACAGTTTTCTTTTACACCCATATGTTTTTACAGTGATACGACATAGTGCTATTTATTATAATGCATAAGGCGTACTTACAATATAGAACAAGAATCAAAATCCTACCTGCAGCTGTAGCAACTGAGCAATATATGATAACTATAGAAATCAATTAATTCTCTACGTACCACATTAAAATTACGTTTTGTGAGTAGATTTTAAGCTTTGTGTTATTCCATAATTCCACGCCTAATAATTCAGTCTGCAAGCTTACGGTATATTATATGTATGTACATTACAAAAAGGTCTATAGTAAAATAAAATTTATATAACCAAAGAGTGTGAAATGATGGCAGTTTTTGAATATCAATTTCCACTGCTGATATTAATAGTTTCCTTTAGTGGCCAAATAAATTTTGGGCAAGGGTTTAAACTTAAACAAGAACTTCGGTTGTTTCAAAATATTAATAATACAGAGTTCTACTTTGATGCTCAGGTGGAGGATACATCAATTTATGGACAACTATTCCAGGAGGTCAGTAGTTACTGCGCTAGAGGGAAGTAAGTGAGACACATAATTTAATGAGTGAATAAAAATCAAAGCGACTTATATTCAATAATTCAATTTAAGCTAGAATTAAAATGAGCTATGCCGAAAACAAAATTAAAGGAGATAAATGCGTGGGTAAAAGGTAAAATGTTATTTATGATTTTTGAAAAGTGTGCAGTATATACTATTTACATGATTTTGAAAAGTGCAAATTATTCTGTTTACATGATTTTGAAAAGTGTTAAATGTTCGATTTACATGTTTTTGAAAAGTGCAAAATGTTCGATTTACATAATTTTTAAAAGTGCAAATTATTCTATTCACATGATTTTGTAAAATGCAAAATATTCTATTTATACATGATTTTGAACTGTGCAAATTTTTCATTTTACATGTCTTTAAAAAGTGCAAATTGTTCTATATACATGCATTCAAGATCATGCAATATTTTTTTTTTTTTAGTAAACAGAACATTTTTAAATTTCGGTTTTAGCTATTAAAACTGGAAATGTGTCATTTTGAATGGTTCTTCTCAGATGGAATACAACATCGCTTCGGTTACAAAATATGATTTAACGTACATTTATCCGCAAGTTTATAATGACAGCATATTTATATGACCTTTATACTTTTTTTAGATGGGTAACATACTTCGATGCCAATTTCACAGGTTTCAACGAAGGTCTCGGTGTTCTGACCGATTTGGATGAAGGAGAGTGGTTCTGTGACAGGATTTTAACTGGGACTATTGGAGGCTCCTTCCGTCATTTTGGAGGCGGTGAGACGAGTCTAAACAGTGTCAGCTTGTACACGGGCCCTGACTACGGGGGATACGAATACTTACTAGATGTGACTTCATACACGGGGATTAATAGGCAAATCTACAACATTGCTGCAACCGGGAATGTAACTTGGACTTTGTTTAAAGGACCAGTTTTCAGTGGAAAATCAGTTTGTTTTACAGTACCACTACCTGGTTCTAACTATATCTACCGTGTCGAATCAGTTCCTTCCTTAAATTTAACTCAAATTGGGTCTCTTTATCAAGGATGTAGTGAATCTAATTGAGCTCAAGAAATAATTCCTTAAAATATTCAATTTAAAATTTCATTAATTCAATGAATTATACATTTTATCAAGTTTTACAAACATCGACATCGGTGAATCATTACACCTAAACTTTGTATAACCAATAAATGCTCTGTTATTACCATAAACCTCGTCATAATTTGATAATTTTGCATATTTATTTTCGAATCTTTTATCTTGTACCTATTATTTTTGGATTTTTTTTTTAGATTTATCGTAAATTGTAACTCGGGATTAGTAATTAGGTACCATAGAGGTAATCATACCTTGGGGGCGTTTGGGGATCATATAAAAATAAAATGATGGGAGGGGGGAGCAGGGCTGAATATTGCGACCACCGCAGGCCGCCCCCGCTGCTAGAATTTTCAAAAAAACATGTAAATGGAACGTTTTGAAGCTTCCAAAAACATGAAAACAGAACATTTTGACTTTTCAAAAACATGCAAATAAAACTTTTTGTACATTTCAAAAACATGCAAATATAAATTTTCGTACATTTCAAAAATATGTAAAAAGATTATGACTTTAAAAAAAACATACAAATAAAATTATTTACACATTTCAAAAACATGGAAATAAAACATTTTGCAATTTTCTGAATAAAGTAAAAAAAAGAATATTCTAAACTCTTGTCAGACATGTAATAAAATACAACATTTTGCATTACCATAGAATACCATCAATAAAATCAAAATGATGGTTTTTGTATGGAAACTTATTTATTTATTTATTTATTGATCTTTTCGACAGACACATCAAGAGGTTCAGAGATTAACAGGGTATCGCTGCCTAAAAGCAAGTCCTTCGTCCGGCCCTGGGGGAGGGAGGGGGAGGGGGAGGGGGAGGGGGAGGGAGGGAGGGGGTAGCAAGGGGGTAGGAGTATCGCACTTAGCTGGTTTGGTTGCACTGGTTGCAGTTGCACTTGCACTTCCTATGGGAAGATTGTACAGATGACTGCCTGGAGCTAAATAGTAAGATGTAATACTCGAGTTAATAAAGGGTAGTAGGTAAATTACGTAATAAACCGATATTCAATATTCAATAGTACCACCTACACTTGCCTGTAATAAATTTGTAATACCTATTTTGTAATCAAATTTCCTGTAGGTAGGTAAACTATGTAGGTACAGGGTTTAAAGAGCAGCCCCCACCCCTTACATATATGCATAAAATTTCTTACGGGCCAACCTTTTATTATTTGAAGGGTAGTGACAGTGAGAGTGAGAGTGCATTCTGGGATACATTCTATAAAGTCAAAAGTAATTCATTCCATTTCGTTTTGGAATGGATATTTAAACTACTTAAATACTGACGACCGACGACTGACGATGAGTTTCGTGAGTTTTGACGACGAGAAGTAAAGTAGCATCTGATCTGACTGACAGTGAGAGTCGTCAGACGGTACTATTATTCAGGAAGAAGATGCGTGTGTTGTTGAACTGTGGGCTGATCAGATTATCAGCGGAAATGTGCCTACAATTTAAACGAGATTTTCAATTCTACTACATGGCTGACCCAGATTGCAGATTCAAGATAGAGATAGAAACATAGGATGTTAAATTAATTATATTATAGCCAGTGCTAATTTCTTTCTTCAAAGCTTAAGTACCTTCACCAAACACTGACGGACTGCTGACTGCGGTGTTATAAAACTTAATTGTATTATGTTATATAGAAGTGACTGAAACAAAAAAATGACGAACACGAATAATTGGAGAAGTGCAGAGGACATGGAGGAAGAACTTAAAGTTCTTACGAGTGTTGTCAACTCCATTGAATCTCAAGTCAACTCCTTTCATTTATTTAATGGAGACAATCCTCAATTAGATATGCTACTACAAAATGTAAGTGTAATGTTAAATATTTTGTCTTGACTTTTACAACTGACCACTAAAGTACATGTTAACACTAAAATGAGCAAAATCAGTCGATGATAACGTTACAAGTTAAATAATTATTGATGATTGATATAGTACATGTCACATGTAAATGTGAAATGGTAAAAATATAGAAGTATGGAATAATATTATTAACAACACTGTCAACTGTCACTGAAAGTTTTAAACTTGAAAATTCTAGATTATCAACCCTGCATTTTCGATTTTTGGTTGATAATTATGCTGCATACACTTTTGACTTGAATCTATATCATATCAGGTGTCAGTTCACAGGCCATGACATGTAACTTCAACCAATATTTTAATTTCAAGTTTAGATACGTGTGTTTGCAGATTCGCTAATCATAATATATAGTTGTACATACTTTTCTACTTTTTAGTCTTACATTTGGAGTTACTTGATAAATGGTTTGTATTGTCAATTGTTGTGATTGCTTTCGATCATTCTTCGCTGGACATACACGAATAACTTTAATATTAATCAAACAGTTGACAGTACACGATGTTATCATGTTTTAAAACTTACCCGTATATTTTTGATGTCTGTGAACTGACTTGTCTCTGATGTTATATTTCAGGTAAGCCTTATTTTCAAAAGGCGGAATTGCTCTAGCTCCGCTAGCAATTATTGTAATAGCAAAGCTGGTGCTGGTTACAGACGAAAACCAAAATGTGGGATTATTAATACAGAAGTTTTCAAAATTCAAGTGCCTGACCATGGCGACATTGTTAGTCCGAATCGGAAGATTGCTTCATCTCCTAATTCGGTTATTGGGAATTCAACTTCGACATCTTCTAGAACTGACACAACAATATCCACTTTGGATAATGCTTGCCCAAACTTAGATTTGGAGATTTTGGTAAACTTTCCTAAGCTTAACGAAGCATGTATCAATTTTATATGTATTGTAAAATTATTATTACTAACATAGGATGAAGGATGTTTACTAAAAGTTAACGTAAATAGCCGTTTTCTAGCTTCAACGCTGTCAAAGCTTTAACATGTAATAGCAGTGAGTTTGTTTAACTTTATAGTGATAGTAAAATTTGTTGCGTCTTGTACATTTTTGTAGCAGGATGATGATGGTGAACACATCAAGAAACTTGAATCCGATGTTAAAAAACTACGTGAAATTTTAAATCAGCTTAAACTTCATGTGTCCGGCTTTGCAATATTCGCCAAAGATTCTCCTAGTCTTCAGTTATTCATGCAAAATGTAAGTACCTCAACATAGAATTTAAATCAACGTTACTCATCATATTTTTATTATCGAGCGTATCTAAAATCTAAATGTAAATTCCATTTTTGTTAAACCAATACTAGCCACTTATTATCGAGCGTCAACAATCATCAACTAAATTATCTGCTACTATTTGTTTTTAATTTTAAAACTTCATCAAATTAATAATAATTCTAACCATACCCTACAGTTGGATTTTATAATCACAAGATACTCAGAACATCTTTTCGCTGCTCCTGGCCCATCACACTCTCAAGCTCCATCTACTACTTACACAAACACAACGTCCTGCAGTAACGCTGATAGTTTCTCCGCCGATGTGGATATGACCGAGATTACGGAAGCCCAGACTGATATAACTTTTAGTGACCTACAGCTTAGTAGCACCATACCTAGTTGTTCAAAAACGAAATCAAGTTCGAACTTGAATTCCAAAAGGAAATTAGAATCTTCACCAGCAAAGGCCATAGATGAAAATGCAAGATTATCGAAGAAACTGAAATCAACCACTATAACGACTGGTACTAAAGATGACATTACTGATATTACCACTATATCCACCTCCGCTGCAGCTGGCAGTAGTGGATTACTGGATATTAAAGAAGAGTCTGAAAAACCGTTGACACCACAGCAGAAAGTGTTTTCAACAGATTTGGTACGTTTAAAATTTTGAGATTACAAAACTAATTATTTATTTTAGATTCCTCACAATTTGCAGTTTTAAGTCATCAGTATCCGTGTTTAAATGTAATGTAAAATGCAAAATTATTAACTCACTATAGACGATGATTAAAATCTTAAGTCACCTCAGTATCGCTCAACTAAAGAATTTTCGCCGTCTCAACTGGCGCTTTAACATCTACGCAACTCAAGCCCTCCGTAATAACGACTCTTTTAGAGTCAACTTTAAATACGACTGGACAACTAAATCCTACTTAAACATAACTTCCCGCCCCCGTAATCACATAATCCCCCTCACTTTAAAATTGTTTACAAGATTCATCAAAACTTGCTCAGACTTTCCATGTGAATACTTTTCCTTCACAAATGGTTCACTGAATTCCGAAGACTTGCAAGAATTCCTCGATTCCTGCGGGAGTACAGTCAAACGTATCCACATAGATTTATTCTGCCATCCTTCCCCTGCTGCTGGAGAAAACAACAACAACAACAATCACCACGTTGGAGAAGCACAAGCCCCGGCCCAGGATGCTCATGAACAGAATCTTAACGAATACCCTCCAATCTTTTTACTAAAAAAATTGTTAGTTCACCAACTGCCCAACTTACAGTCGTTAGAACTGGAGCACTTCCCGAAAAGTTGGACCCCCTCCTTTGACCGTCTCTTCCCTGAGCCGAAGGGGAAGGAAATAATGTTAAGCAAAATGAAGTCTCTCAAACTACCCAGTAGCACTCCCATAAAAATCGTGGAAGATCTTCTCTCAGCCTGTCCCAATCTTACTGAAGTCCGATCATACTCAAATTTTCTACCGCTCTTCAATGCAAATAAATTCCATTTGATGAAGATACTCAGTTGGCAGCCGAATCCGGCACATGGCCCAGAGGATATAGTGAATATTAACATTGACGAGATACCCGCTTCGAAATTGGAACGGTTTGGCATTTGCTTAGACCAGATTAATTCGGACCCTGCATTTCTGGAGCGTGTCTCCAGGGTATTAATGAATCTACTGGAATCATCGAAAGACTCAATACATAGGATGTGTTTTGCAACCCCTATTGGCTTTCTACCAGGTTTGAAAATACCTCAGTTGGCGAAGGTGAAAACTATTAAAATTGGGGGTGTGGCGGATATTCCAAATCCAGTTCCAGTACCAGGAGGTCCTATTCAAGAAAATTATTTCAGTAAAAAATATTTTCCCCAAGGATTTCAGCTAGGCAGTACATTTCCCAATCTATGTCACATCGTCTTTGAATTTCGTCACGTCACCAAAACGGAGAGATGGGAAAGTTTATTTGAAAACTACAAATCCGTCCCGACTGTCAAGTCTCTTGATATTTGTGACAAGTGTAAATATCTGCCCGTGGAGTGGATGGTCAAGTTTGTTCATTTATTTCCAAATGTTGAGTCTCTTAATATCCAAGCCAAGTTCTTCCATTTCCCACATGATGCAAGAGGAATTTGGAGTTTTACAAAACTGAAAGCTTTGAGATTAAAAATCAATGTTACTGCTCCTCATAATCAATTCCCCGCACTCGACGGGGCTTTTACGGGATTTACAGAGCAAACCTGTTTGAATCTAAGGGATAATTCACACTCTGTAGATATCGCCAATGTGATGGAAATGAGAGAGAACCCTTCTATTGTTCTTCTTAAAGGTAAAATAAGTAAAATTTAAAGCTGAATTTTGATTTCCAAGTTCTTTATTTTTGATTCTGCTATGTAACTAAGTAATTTGCTATTATTAATAAATATTAATAGGTATGTGGAATTTTAGGCTTTAATTATTAGTTACAACGATACTATATCGTCTCTGTGAAGAACCAAAATGACCCATATCCATTTTTAGCTAAAAACAATATCCACTATCTAAAATGATATTGAAATATATCTCGAAAGCATGTAAATAGAACATTTTACACTTTTCAAAAACATGCAAATCGAACATTTTGCACTTTTCAAAAACGTGTACTTAAATAGAACATTTTAGACTTTTTAAAAAATTTATATAAATAGAACACTTTACAATTTTCAAAAACACGTTAATAGAACATTTTGCATAGTACAAAAACATGTAGGTATGTACAAAGAACATTTTACAATTTTCAAAAACATGTAAATAAAACATTTTACGCTTTTGAAAAATTCATAATTAACATTTTACGTATTTTTCTCATTTTGTTTTTATGACATAGCTCATTTTGGTTCCAGTTTAAATTGGGCATGGGTCATTTTCTCATTTTGGTTCTTCACAGACGATATAATTTAGGGTCTTCTTTCAATAACTCGTCAACTCCATGCCCTAATACCTATATGTACTATGCAAATTCCTTTATTGGTTTGCTTTGTTTTAATTTGATTTTAGGACTGAAAAGTCTACGTTTAACTTTTGTGGACCCATTATCTGCTCCCCGATTACGAGACCTGCCACCCGTCATTACCCACATTAGTGGTTTATTTGCATTTCAAATGTGCAAGCATCTACGTGTGTCAGTGGATGCTAAGGCGAGCAATAGGGAAAATTCTATACGTAAGCTTATAAATTCCTATTGAATATTAAACTGTATAAACAAAACAATATTGAGTGTATTTTCCGTATTCAATAATTTATTTTATTTTTGGTCTACACATTTTTGTATTTACAGGACTAATGAATGCCTTAAGCCCGATTTTCCCTTACGTACGTTCACATAAATTGGTCTAAGTAAACCTGTCAGCAGCGTGACAATGCAGTATTACTAATATTACATTACAGCTACATTAGTCTGCAACAGTGGTGTCAACGAATGAATTTCACAGTTTTTCCAATTTTTGTTTCAAGATTATACGCTGCGAAGCAAGTTGACGAAATATCTGATTGTATACAATCGGAAGCTCTATTTAAATACGCAGTGCCAGTAACATAAAAAAAACTAAAAGACACTATAAGTATATAAGAAATTAATTAATTATTAACTAAATTATATATATTTGATATTACTTTTAATTTCTGATTTGTTTTGTATTTTAGATCGTTTACTTAGCTGTTATAAGTAAGTAATTGTACTTCAACAGAAATAATGGCTTAAAGAATTAGTTTCTACTTTGTTATGTATAGGTTACACACACGTGGCTTACAATATTGCTACCTGCCTAATTTAGCACATTAATTTTTACGTATATGTGACCTTTCAGCTGTATCGAGTATGAATGATTGTAATTGATTGATTTCGACACACTGACATTGCTTAGTTTTACAGGTGCCTAAATTTCGACACAACTTTTTCCTTGCCTATGGTTGGCAATATAATAATAATAATAATAATGATAATTTATTAATTGAGGCGATTTGGCGTTAGCCCATACAACATTTGTTTGGCAATATGTAATTGTCAAACGCTTTTCTACGACAGTATAACGCTGGTGAAGAACCAAAATGACACATCCAATTTACTTAAGAATTAATATGAGCTACTTCATAGAAAACGCTAAATTAATTGGATGCGTAAAAGGTTATTATGAGTTTTTAAAATGTGCAATATGTTGGATTTGCACGTTTTTGAAAAGTCCAAAATTTTTTAATTGCACATTTTTGAAAAGTGTAAAATGTTCTAATTACACGTTTTTGAAAGTCCAAAATATTCTGTTTACATACCTTTAGGATTACACGATATTCATATTATATTATTTGTTGATACATAGTACATTTTGTATTAAGTTAAAAATGTATATGGGTTTATTTGATGCTTCACAGGAGATATGTATGATTGCCTTCGTACTGAAAACTAACACATACGACATCTGCAATTTTCCCCCTTAAATGTAAATATTTCTCTTGTATCATGCTAAAATATTTTTAAGGAATTCTGTAAAAATTGAAATTTTGGTAGACAATCCAAAATTTTATGATAACTTACGAACCACCCTGTAAACTAGTTAACTATTTACCAATTTACCAGTACCAGGCTAGTTTCAGGTCAGATTTTCCTATTTTTCTTTTATATGGAAACTAATAGATTTGTTTATACTTTTAGTATTTAAATAGTTATGTTTATTATATTTATATTTGCTGAAAAATACATTAGCCTGTAGGAGTATTGCAACATTTTGAGCTAAAACGATGCATACAGCGCTTTTAATTAAGTTATGCGCTTGTAATTATTAAAACTTAACTGAATATATATATTTATAGTACAATTGATCTTAGTAATAAAGAACATGCTGCATTCTTGATATATATTTATTTTTGTTTTTTTAGAAGCTAGGGATATGTAAGTAGAATTTGAGTGGTTGATTCGAAAATAATTCTTATCATATTTAATACCATAAACTTGTCAATGAAATAAAATCCACCCACATAAGCTCTTAATGGCCTCATAGATTCCAAATACTTTTTTAAATATAATCTGTCTATTTTGTGTTTATGGTTTTTATTCGTTGTCACTACTGTCATCCCATTTTGAGTCTTTTGAATGTTATTTTTATTGGCAATGGTTGTAGACGTAGACCACTGCTCAAGTATGTTACTCGAAATTTTATAAAATCCTGAAAATAAACTGAACCAGAGGATCAAAAATAGTGTGCCAGCTACTGCAAGGTAACCTAGTCCTAATCGAAGAACTATATTATGATTATTATTCTCATTAAACTTGATGGCCCCGTAAGAGCCAAATATCACGAATAACAGCACCTGCATTTTTCCACAAGCAACCAGGCCCTGAAAAGCGACGTTGAACTCCTTTAAAATGATTTCTATTTGATTGTACAAGAGGATGGACTCGTGGGAAATTCGGAGTGATTTAGATTTAAGCTCGTGAAGAACAATCATAGCTGTGCAGGGGAAGCCAAAGCATGTGATTCCTATAAGTATCGTGTTACTCATAAAGATGTACTGGATGTAGGACTGTATGAGGAAGGACAGGAGCATTACTAGGATATTAGTATTATGATCTTGGGTCCAAAACAGGGAGGAGATAAACTGCGGGGAGTCCGGGGTAAGGATGGTGAGTGGGAGAACCACCGTGGCATCTAGACTCATCATACAGAAGATAAACATTAGGATGTAGTAGCACTGTTTCACGGACTTTGGAGACCCTTCCATCTTTACACCATTTATGTTGGATTCTGCAAAAGTATAAGGCATATTTTTGATAATAATGAATTTTTTTTCCAACATTACAAAATTTTCTTACAAAAAGGGGAACTTGCACAGTATAGCCACACGCGGCCGATTTTAATAAACAAAAATGACCCATACCCATTTTTAGCGACAAGCAATATGTACTATCTACAAATATATTGAAATATGCCTTTAAATAGACCATTTTAAACATGTAAATTGAACATTTTGCACTTTTCAAAACCATGTAAATAGAATAGTTTGCACTTTTTAAAAACATGTAAATTGAACATTTTGCACTTTTCAAAAACATGTAAATTGAACATTTTGCACTTTTCAAAAACTAGTATTTAGCATTTTATGGATGTTTCTCCATTTGTTTTTATGACATAGCTCATTTTGATTCGAGCTTAGATTGGTTATGGGTCATTTTGGTTCTTCACAGGCGATATTGTACTTGAGCCCAAAAAGACTTACTATCAAATGCTTCATAGAAATCCAGCATATTCCCCACAAAAGTAGGTATTTCCTCCCTCCTGAAAATGACGGTAAGCTGTATAGAAGTGGCACAAGAATAGAATGCCAGGACAAAGAGAATATGAATTCTTTCAGAGATTGAGATCGAGGTTTTGCCCCCTTCATAACTGAAATTAATTTGAATGCATCTCCAAAATAAGTAGAGATAGTACAAAACAGAGATTAAAAGACTAAATAGCCACTGGAGAAATCCTCTGGACCTAGGATTGACAATTTCTGGACGACCAATACCTTCCCTTTTATTATTATTGCCATTCGTGCCGATGCTCCAGCTCCAGTTCCAGTTGTATGGTAAAGCATGGAAAAACTGTCCTATTGTAAAGCCTTTGGCGAAAAATGCTAAAATCCCTGATGTTAAAATCGCCATATTGCAAATACGATTTTCGAATTTTAAAACGAAATTTTAATTTTTGACAATATATTGCAGAGTTTGGAATTTAAACTTAAAGTTATGTGTGTTAGACCTATTTTTACACCTATGGTTAGTTATGCTTTTTTCGTGCTCGGGTAGCAAGTGACAAAAGACAGAAAGCGGCTACTACCCCGTTTACTGGCAAATTTGACAACTTGCCGCATGTGGAAAGGACAGTAATTTAAAATCATCTAGGAAATTAAAACTTAACTGTCTAGTATTACACTTAACAATATAGCAGATTCAAACTGGGCCATGGACATGGTGGCTACATATAGCTAAATTGACTGAGCCCATGGGAAGGAATTTTGAATTGACCGATTATAGTTGGATCCTTCTATATTCTACTATTACGACTAAGGAAATGAAATAATTAATTACTTCTGTTTGCTTGTTTGCGTTTCATAATTGTAATTTTCATAATGCTGCAACAATTAAATAACGTGTAGGTACTTCGAAAGCTGGATCAACGAAAATTCTATAATGAATGCAGTAATTTCAATAAATCACCATACAATTACCAAATATTACCAATGGCTTTTCATGACATGAACAAAATAAGTCGAAGAAAAACTTCGCTGCAAATTATTATAATAGGTTAAAGCGTTAGATTTATTTAGTTGCCTTTGTCTTCTAGATTTTCAACAGACTAATGCGCATATTGGGATTGAAGAGTCAAAACGGCCTATATCCAATTTATGCGAGAACTAAAATAAGATTCTATCAAATATTAGAACAAGGTGCGTAAATTGTTAATATTAAATTATTAATATGTTTTGAAAAGGTTCAAAATGTTTTATTTACTTGTTTTCGAAAAGCGCAAAATGTTCTATTTGCTTGTTTTTCGAAAAGTGTAGGGTGTTCTATCTACACGCGTCAAGATCATGCATGGACTTTTATACTGTTCACATATACATACCATACATATATGTACTTACATAGTAGTGCCTTTTCTTCGGATTTAAAAATATGGATATAGGTAATTTTGATTCTTCACATTCGATATAATTCCGTAACTACTTTTACGAATTTCGAAATTGTACAATTATTTATATATGGGCGTAAAGCTTCATAATGTGTCAATATGATTCCTTCCTTAACAATTATGTATTGCTATTAACTAATTATATACACTCTTGTCGCCCTTTCAGAGCGAAAACTGTAATATATATTGAGTATAGATAGAACACGACAATTAAATCGAACCTATTTATTTGCATACCTATACGAGATTTTGCTTCCTGCCTACTTCGTGTAGTAACGAAATACTTTATAACAATAACAATATCGGAAATATAAACAACTTATCGTAAGATAAATGTATAGCCTAAATTCTAAAATAATTGCATGTAAAGCACCGTTTAGAAAACAATTATTGCAACTAATTATAGTAAGGCACTTGTCGTTGGTTAAATGATTAGAGCAAGACAGTGTCGATTAATTTAAATTTTCTACAAGGATATAACTGTATAGTAGTGTATAGTCAGTGGATCCCTTCAAACGCTTTGGTAAACACACTGATAATTAAAATATAGACCTACATAACAGGTACTTAATTTAATTACAATTTACAACTGTGACAGCGATAGCAAATCGTAATTCGGGCTTCCGGCTTTGGAGCTGCTCGTATATGTGAAGTGCAACTGGGGATCCAGAAAAATCTTGGCCACAGCAGCATCCTTTTTCATGCTTTGCTCCCACTCGCTCTGGAATTACAATATTGAAAAGAAAAAAAATTTAAAGAATATTCCAATTTAAATGTAGCTCTTTCCGCTATCATTAGAGTTATTAATTTATTTTTAAATACTTTAATAATTTTTAAAACAAGGCCGGATAATGCAGCCAGCGCAGGCAGCCCCAGCTGCCAGAATTTTCAAAAACCATGTAAATGGAATATTTTCATTTTCAGATTTCAAAAACATGCAAATAAAACATTTAGCACTTTTCTCAAAACATATTAATAGAACATTTTGCACTTTTTAGAGTCAAGTAAAAATAACATTTTAAACTTTTCTAAAACATGTAAATACAACAACAATTTGGTTTACCAAAGAAAATCATCAATAAAATCAAAATGGTGGTTTTTGTATGGAAACAAATTGCTGCCTAAAAGCAATTCCTTCGTCCGGTCCTGATTTAAAAAACAAATCAGATCACGACACGGAAAGGAAAGCATAAAGGAAATTAAATCGATATTGTTTGGTTTAGCTGATTTGATTGTTAAAATTAGTTATAATACTTACAAGATGGGACAGATAATTGAGCACTTGATTGTAATCAAAGAGTTGTGGATGAAACAGCTCGAGAATAGGAAGTCTTTCCATCCATGGCCAAATCATATAGTCTAGCATACCCGGTAGCTCACCTAAAAAAATATTTTATCAATAAATCATTAGTAAATAGAGCTAAAAAGATATAAAACGACTAGACTAAAATTCGAATGAATACATTTGTCTCAAAGCTTTAACTAGTTATAATTTTGCCATTCTACAAGATTTTACTTTATATTATAATAGCTGTTGGATTCATTACCTCCAAAAAATCTTGTATCTCTCACTTTCAAGATACCTTCCCACCTCGAAATTTGACGTTTCAACTTGTCAAAATAAGATGCCAAAGCAGGGTCATCCTGCGCTGCATATGCGATTTTATAGTAAAGGCGAATAATACAGTTAAAAAACTCTATTGCAATTCTATCCTGTGCTTTTCTGAGAGGATCTGGTGAGTGAAGTTTTCGTGGATTTTGAATTCCTTGTTGAATAGCTTTAATTTCCCCATCAATTTCATCGAAATAGTCACAAATGATCAAACTCTCAGTTAGGATTCTCCCATCATTCCATTCAATTACGGGCACTTTCCCCTCCGTATTCTTTTCAAAGAGAAATTCCGGCTTCTGTTTGAGGTTACAATTCACAATTTCATGAGGGATCCCTTTTGCTTCTGCAACGAGGAGAACACGTTGAGCATACGGGCAAAATCTCATGCTGTAAATTCGGAGATTGACATTATTATTCCCCAGAAAGGGTGGACAGGGTGAACCTGTAAAACACAAACAAGGATAGGATGACCAAGATGTAAATTTTGATAATTCATATTTTCTACAAGCAGGATAAGGAACAAAACAAATCATTCACTTAATAGCGGATTATCACAGAAATTCTTCATGATTAAAACATGGAAAATACAATCTGAACTAATATAATACAAATAGGAACATGTCATTTATGGCAAGTAGCAATCCAAATCAAATAACACCATTTTAAGCAAACAACAGTACAGTCAACACTACTAGTTAAATAGTACCGCATGTCACCCACTATCTTTGAATAAATAGCCTTCAACTACAAATGAAATTACTATTTATTTGTGCTTGCTTTAAGTGTTTAATATTGAATATATTATACGAACGAGATATGTAAACGTTGTATAATATAAGTAACTAAATTAATGCAATGCTGAATGTGGTAGATTAAACAGTCCGCTGCTTTTTTACCTGAGCTCAGATGTTTTGAATTAATATTCATGACAGTTACGCTAATTAGCAATAATGCTTTTCTTGCTTTTCTAATTTCTAACACTTAGGTAACGAGAAGGATTACCTAAATAAATTAGGATTATAATATAAAGTAACACCTTTAGAGAAAATAATTGCAACTGAAAATAGATCTGACTATAAAATTGACAACCACTATTAAACCAGTTAACCAGTTATTTTTGTAATTGCAGTATTGCAGATTGCAATGAACTCCTGCTTCTGGTTTGGGTTTGGTGTGCCGTGCCGTGTGCCGCAACAAATTTTGTGTTTAATTTTCTTTCGTCTACTGAAATCAAGGCAAGGCACAGCAATATTATTATAATGGCAAGCTTTGGAGAAAGAATTGGAGGCAAATTTGAAAATCATAAAAAAAATTTTGTACATTAAGTAGTTATAGGCAGTACAGGCACTACTATTTTAGGCATCTGGTCACCGTAGAGGAGTTTGTACAGTGTACAACTGAGAGCACCGCAGATACTCATTTTTAGATGCTGAGCTTAAGCATCTATAGGAATGGCTATGTCCGTCCGTCTGTCTGTCTGTCTGTCCGTCTGTCTGTTCTTTATGCGCTACAGGTCACAGTTTTTAAGCGATATTCGTCAAATATTTTTTAAATGGCCACAAATGCGAATGAGAAGTGCCCTATTGTTTTTGAGAGCGATCGAACTAACCAGTTTTTCACAATTAACAGTTGACTGGACCAACTTTTTTAGCCATTTAAAAGCATTGGAGAAAAACGGGTGATTTGCCGCTTTGCATCAGCCAAATGCACCAGCTAAATGGTTTCCTTACAGGCGCCAGTCAATGCACCAGAAACATGCACAAGTCATCAGCACAAGCTACCTGCAGAAATTACCTGCACCCACAAAGTATCTCTAAGGGGGAAGTGTACTTGGGGTCACAAAAAAAGACGTCCCAACAATCTCAACTATTTTTTCTTAAACCATGAAAAAACTTTAAATACTTGCACCTCCCACCCACAAAGTATCCCCTAAGGGGAGGTGGTGTACCTAGGGTCACCCGCAGATGACGTCCCTAAAATCTAATTTGGTTTTGCTAAAACCATTAAAAAACTTCAAATACTTGCACCCCCACCCTCAAAGTATCCCCTATGGGAAGGGGGTGTACTTGGGGTCACTCACAAATGACGTCCCAAAAATCTTAATTTTCTTCCTAAAACCATTAAAAAACTTTAAATACTTGCATCCTCTACCCACAAAGTATCCCCTGAGGGGAGGGGGTGTACTTGAGGTCACCCACAAATGACGTCCAAAAAATCTTAATTTTCTTGGTATAACCATTGAAAAACTTTAAATACTTGCACCATCTACCCACTTAGTACCCCCTCAGGGGAGAGGTGTACTTCGGGTTACTCACAAATGACGTCCCAAAAATCTTAATTTTCTTGCTAAAACCATTAAAAAACTTTAAATACTTGCACCCCCACCCACAAAGTATTCCATTAGGAGAGGGCGGGGGGGGGGGAACTGGGGGTCACTTACAAATGACGTCCCAAAAATCTTAATTTTCTTGCTAAAACCATTAAAAAACTTTAAATACTTGCACCCTCCACCCACGTAGTATCACCTCAGGAAAGGAGGGTGTACTTGGGGTTACCCACAAATGACGTCCCAAAAAATCTTAACTGTTGTTGCTAAAACTAATAAAAAACTTTAAATACTTGCACCCCTGACCCACTAAGTATCCCCTTAAGAAGGAGGGGTGTACTTAGAGTCACCCACAAATGACGTCCCAGAAATTTTAACTTCTTTGCTAAAACTATTAAACAACTTTAAATACTTGCATCCCCAACCCCACGAATTATCTCTTAGAGGAGTAGGGGGGGTTTAAGAATTGAAACAAGTCACAATCTTAAAAATATAAATATTTCTTATACCTAATGCTTTACCAACCGCAAACTAATGCTCCCCTACTCAACAAATCATCCTTTTTAGGTTCAAAAGGGCGGGGGGGGGGGGGATTAAGGATCAATCGTTAAATACGTCTGAAAAATTTAAAGCCTCGAACCTAAGGTTGATATGGAGCAAGCGACACCTAGATTCCCGTCTACAGCAATGAATCAGTAATGGCCTGAGCTAAGAAATCTCTGATACGAATCTGTAAGCGTGTCAGATATGCAACACATAAGATACATAGAGTCCCGTCAGCAAGTTAGCTTTGTTTCCTGTCGTTCCAAGAGAAAGTCCTGCTACGTTTCGTGTCTTGCAAAAGAGCCGGCTGCTTTTTGTTTTGACGACGTTAAGGCTGGTAGGGGTCAGACACAAATCCCTCACAGAACTGTCCGATCGCATCCTATAGATTCACCGATCGGAGCAAGGTATCGGAATTGCGGACATTTCCGATCTCCTTTTCCGATAGGAAAATCCAATATATCCTATTCCTATATCCTATTGTATGCACGATGATAGAAAAAAATAGTTTGCCATGGCTGAGGATCGAACCCACGACCTCAATGGCTATAGTCTGCAACCTTCACCACCTCGCCACCATGTACTTGTTGAGAAGATAGGGAAGTAAATCAGACTTATAGGCATCTCGTGAAGTTTACATTCACACTAATTGCTTATTTTTCAAATATACTAATTAGGTAACCTTATTCATTTTATGATAATTCGAATATTTTTCAACTGTAAATTAAGAAAATAGCATTTGGTTGACGTAGATTCAAAATCTTCTTGTATATTTTTTCGAAAAACTGCCCGAAAAAAGTTAAATCAGACATTAATAATTAAATTATTAATTTTATAGTTATTTGGAATTTATTAAGGCTATTGACTGGGTAATTTGAGCCATATGCAATATTTTTGAAAAAACCAACAATAGCATCCTATAGTCTATCCTATCGGTGAAACTATGTATGTTTCCTATCGGCAGTATTTCTGTAGGATGCGATAGGATCCTAAGGGACCCCTTGTTTCCCATCCTGTGGAGCTTTTTCCGATCGGATCCTAAGCTATATTTTTGTGAGGGATGGAGTTGCTTACCTTAAGAGTGGGTCACTTAACATTCCACCGTAAGGGCATCCATTCAAGCAATGCTTAAAAAGGTGACAAGCAGCTGGGTAGGCTTATAATTTTGGTAAATTTATGTGTCGTCATTTGTGTCCGTTCCCAAAGCTGGTCAAGCATACGAACTTAATATTTTAGGTTTGCTATCTTGTATTTAAATTACACTCGGAAAAATCTATGCTTATCTGCATCGAGCACGGATTGTCGGCAAAAACCAATTGCAATATACCACGATATATTTAACGTGGAATGAAAAACGGGTGAAATTCACGACTTTTTAACTTTATGCTGTAAACATACGCACGTTGATCGTAAAAGGGAAGTTGTTGAAGGTCCTTGAGAGATTGGTGGATGGGCACATTAGGACACCTGAGCTAGAGAGTAGGCTCAAGGCTAATCATCAGTTTGCGTACTTAAGGGGACTTTCAACTGATGCGGCTATACACAGGATGGTTGCATATGTTGAGAGGGCCCTGGAGTCCGGACAGATGGTCCTTGGTGCCTTTGCTGACATCGAGGGGGCCTTCAACAATGTTTTGTTCAGTGCCATTGGGGCGGCGCTGGACAGGTTTGGTGTATGCTCTTTGCTTAGTAGATGGATTGACTTTGGTCTTAGACACAGGCGAGCCGTGTCTGAGGTCAATGGTATTTCAAGACATCGGGATGTTGAAAGAGGATGTCCGCAGGGTGGGGTTATTTCGCCCCTCTTGTGGAATCTTGTTATGGATGGTCTGTTGACTAGGTTACGGCAGAGTGCGTCGTCTACTCTGTCGCAAGGGTATGCTGATGATACCGGTTTGCTACAAGGCGGCAAAGTTCTAAGTACACTCACACATCGGATCACTGATGGTCTTGACATCATCAGTGACTGGTGTGTGGAAGTTGGACTTAGACTGAATGCCGAGAAAACCTGGCTGGTGTTGTTCACGAGGAACACCAGGCTCTGTCCCTCCTCCATTAGGTATAGGGGTATGTGCCTGGAAGTCCGGCGCAGTGTGACTTACCTAGGTGTTGTCTTGGACAAGCATCTGACGTGGATGCCTCAACTGAAATCAGTTCTGAGCAGAGCGCAGGTGACTTTGGCCAGGTGCAAGCGCATGGTAGGGAGAAAATGGGGGCTGGCTCCAAGTGTTGCTAAGTGGACCTACACATCGCTTGTTCGACCTGTGTTTGAATATGCGATTGTTGTCTGGTCCCCGGCTCTTGAAAAAAGTTCGTATGTGAGAATGTTGAACAGGGCGCAGCACCAGGCGTGTCTCATGATTACCGGGTGTCCTAGTTCAACGCCGAGAGCGGCCATGGAATGTCTAATTGGTCTCATTCCCCTGGACATTTGTCTCAAGGCGGTGGCCATTAGATCTATGCATAGGCTGAAAACAAGGGGGTTGTGGACGGTTAATCCGTTTTTTGGTGGTTCGGGTAGTCATTCGGCTATTTGTGAGAGATGGGGCATAGGTGTCCCAATGCTCAGGATGCCTGTCGACTGGGCTTATGAGAACCTGGAATGTCGAAGGTTTACTGTGGCAATTGGGTCACGTGCTGAATGGGTGAGGGACCTGTCCCTTGAGGGTGGTGGTGTGGTGTGCTACTCAGATGGCTCACGTGATGGTGAGAATGCTGGTTGTGGGGTGCTTGTTGAGGATAGAAGCCACGGGGTGATATCCACCCTTCTGGCTGAATCCGTGTATTTAGGTGCTGATGCCTCTGTCTTTCAGTGTGAGATCTTTGGAATTTCCCTGGCGGCTCATTGGTTGCTAGAGAATGAACTCTGGGATCTCCCTGTCAGAGTCTTCAGTGATAGTCAGAGTTCTCTGCGTGCGCTATCTAGGCCTTACACTGTATCAGGTGTTGTAGGGGACTGCCACTCGTACCTCAATCGACTTGCTGACAAGGGTTGCAAGGTTGAGTTGGTTTGGGTCCCTGCTCACTCTGGGTTCAGGGGTAATGAGGAGGCGGATAGGCTTGCAAAGGCTTCGCATGATGGTAGTAGTGCTATGCAGTTTGGTCCAAGACCAATACTTCCAGTACCTATCTCCGCAGTCCATTGCGCTATTGCGGGATGGGCTAGACGTGAGCACGATAGACAATGGACTGGCTTGCGTAGTTGTTGGATGGCCAAGCTCTGGATATCGTCGCCATTGTATGGTAATGCCTCCTTGGTGCGATATCCTAGGGATCAATTAAGGTGGTTGATTGGGCTTGTTACTGGGCATGGGGCGTGGGGAAGCCATGGATGGAGGATAGGTGTATTGGAATCCCCATTGTGCGTGCACTGTGGGGATGAGGATGATACTCCTATACACTTCCTGACTTCATGCCCAGCCTTTGTTTTAGTGAGAAACCTCTACCTCGGTGGTTGTGTTATCTCGATGGATTTGCTAGGTCAGGCATCAGTGGGTCAGCTCGTGGCGTTCTCGCGTGCCACGGGCAGGCTCGCTCAGTGACCTGGTGTAATTGTGTTTTTCTATCTCTCTCTGTCTCTTTGTCTTAAGGGGGTGTCTGCGATAGGCCATTATAAATAAGGCCTCGGCGGCGTCAGTCTTCAACTGAACCCCTTCTAAATAATAATAATAATAATCCTGTGGAGCTTTTTCCGATCGGATCCTAAGCTATATTTTTGTGAGGGATGGAGTTGCTTACCTTAAGAGTGGGTCACTTAACATTCCACCGTAAGGGCATCCATTCAAGCAATGCTTAAAAAGGTGACAAGCAGCTGGGTAGGCTTATAATTTTGGTAAATTTATGTGTCGTCATTTGTGTCCGTTCCCAAAGCTGGTCAAGCATACGAACTTAATATTTTAGGTTTGCTATCTTGTATTTAAATTACACTCGGAAAAATCTATGCTTATCTGCATCGAGCACGGATTGTCGGCAAAAACCAATTGCAATATACCACGATATATTTAACGTGGAATGAAAAACGGGTGAAATTCACGACTTTTTAACTTTATGCTGTAAACATACGCACGTTGATCGTAAAAGGGAAGTGACCGTTCATAAATAACTTCATTAGAAATTTCTATTTTAAAAAACCCACCCCAACTATTTTTACTTCATGCTGTGAACAAACGAACGAAGCCTATAGATAGTTGATGACGAACCAATAATGGCGTCATTCAAATTCTCAATTTTAAGGAACATAGTTTAACCGAGTGGCACGCAGTTCCTAATTTTTAGTGTCCAGTAAATCTTATACATAAGTTATTTATAAATTATATTTCAACTTCGAGGGTTACACAAGTTAGGAGCCATGCAAGGATCATCTAAAAATGACGTCATTTAATTATTTTAATTATAGGAATCTCTTCTGTCTTTAGTTGAAAAATCAAATTAAAGGATATCCCTAACACCGTCTTTTTCTAGCATACATACAGGGATCCTCCATAAATGACGTCATCACAAAATCACCATTTTAAGGATCCTTGTTAGTGCTGAATGCAATATTTGGTAGATTTATATCTTCAAAATCTACTTTTACTAGTATACACACAATAATTGTCCATAAATGAATTCGTCTAAATGTCATTATTTGAAAAAATACCTGTTATCTGTTCAAACATTATGTAATATAGTATTTTTAGCATGAAATATTATTATTGTACATATTAGGATCGTCCAACAATGTCGTCACTAAAATATTGCACTTTGGAGGGTATAGAGTGTATTGTATGTAAATAATGTGAGAAGATGCATCAATTGACTAAAGTCAATATTCGCTGTAAGCTCAGCATCTACTTCGGGCCCACGGTAGGCAAATCCGGCGCGAAGCGCCGGATTTTTTCAGTGCTGTTGAGTGCATTAAAAGTGCCTACCCTGCACATCGTTGAAGAATCATTTTCTCATAAGTCCAACGGACGCCTCACGTACTTTACCACAAAACGCTTCTTCACGGACGAATTTATTTATTTACTTAACCAAACTGATAAAAGTTTGTAGAGATGAAATAGTGTGGTAAATGTTAAGACATATCATATGATATGACCTACTATATTAATGCTTAATGTCTAGTTATACCTTAAGTGTAGCCTTTATTATATTAATACGCTTTAATTATCTATATTCTATAACTATGACCACCTATGCCTATTAACCTATTCTGTCTAAAAGCTGTAGAATTCAAAACAAAAATTTGAAAAATAAAACTCGGGATACAGATATAAGTGAAATGGCTTATTTACCTGTTCCCACTCCAGTGCTCCAACTACAATTTCTAAGCATCGGAAAAAGTACAAAGTACTAAAAGGCTAATTATACTATTAAAATTGTTTCTTAATTATTACCTGAAGGAAAACCTAACAATACGCTATGGAGTATGGAGTCCGGGACTTTTAGCATGTTCTGTTCACTTACTGAAATATGAGTATAGCGATAAAATTCGCCCCACTATAACTATACCTGTCCTGTCCCCGTCCCCACGACAATTGACTGTCAACAGTATTACAAATGATGTTGAACAAACGTGATATTTTAATAGCGGTTAGAATGTTTTGCATGTAATAGTAATATGCACTCGGAAAAACTGGAGAGGGCATTTTAACATACTGATACGTCAGGAATCAGCAGGTCCAGCAGACGACAGCTTTCGCGTCAAAGCATCTGTGAAGTGCACCTATTATGATTATGACGATGATAAAACTTCAACAAGTTCCTGTATCTTTACCCACAGCCGACCTACAGTGAGGGAGAAGCTATCATTATACTTCTCATGCATTATGCACACAAAAACACTCAGTGTCGAAAATTAAAAATTGCAAGAGATGCAGCCGATGCAGGTCATTGTCTGAAAACAAAATTAAAAGTCTTAATTCACCCCAAGTACTTTTAATGTGATCACTGTGATCAGTTATGAATACATTTTAAATTAATGGACAAGAAGGGTCTTAAATGTGGCTTGCACAAAAAAAACATTAAAAAAATGCTCAAAACTTTCATGATTTCACATAGCCTTTACTTTTTAATATGTTGACTCCAACACCATAAAAAGCTTCTATTTAATGTATCCAGGGGGGAAGCTACCTACATACTTTTAACTTTGTTTTAGACTTTAGACCCGGTAGTTACTTATTAGAAATAATAGTATACAAAATCCTCTCCATTTATGCAATGCTAAAGACCCTGGGAGTTATTTGAAACCCCGGGAGTAATTAGGGACCCGGAAGATGTTATAGCTTGTTAGTGTTAGTATCTTGTATCTTCATTTAAGTAAGGCTTGCGCAGTTATTAACGGAGTAATAGCCAGCTTGCCCCAGTACCAGTACCTATAAAGTGTTGTAAGACTTGTAAGTTTAGTAAAAGTGGTTGGTAGTGACGACTGACGACTTCTTTCCTTTCATAATCCAACTAAACTACCTTTTCACTTTTCTTTCACTATCATAGATCACAGACACAGCCATGACACAGCCCTTATTAGCTCAAGATCATCCATGTTCGGTTTGAAATATTTTACGCGCAAAATTAATTGTGGCGTAATAATGGCGCATAATACAGGCACAGCCGGCACAGGGTATACGTCAACCCGTTGCCAGTTAGTTTCCATTTTAAGGACTAACTTGAAAAAAGAAAGGTTAGCCTAGTACGAATCGTGAAACTGTCGTTGAAACACATTTAACTTTTTAATCTGGATTTACTTCTTAACATTGGTGAGTATCCTAATAACCTCTTGGATTGACATCTTACATCATCTTACTATTGTAAAGATTCAGAAGATTCTATTAAAAGGCCGGGTTTCTACTTATTTAAAATTCCAAGTTTCAGTTTGAAAAATAGCATTACCGCTGACTACTTATGAGACCCCGGCCTCTATCAGAGACCCGGCCTGTAATAGAAGATTTACGTTACTTACATACTATTTATCAAAAAATGTTGTATATCGTACTTTTAAGGTAGGTAGGTTGTAGGTATATTTCGTAATACGATGGCGATAGCTCATTGTGTACAATTAAACGAAAACAATATTAATAATAACAGGATAGTAGGATGGCTCATGCCGATGCCGAAGCCGAATATACCCCACCTGTATTTGAGAGAGTTGGCTGCTACTCGGTGAATGAGGAAAGACAGTTTATTGATGGCCCCGAGTGCATACAATTTTGTGAGAATTTTGAAGGTATAAAAGAAGTACATTTTGATTTGAATGTTGGATTTGATCTTGAGGCAATCAAGTATCATGACCGTGTGTTCATTCAAAACCGTAAACAAGTATCGTTCTCTCACCTTCTCAATTGGATTCGGTTGCACGAAACAGAATTTGAAGAAAGGTAATGTATACTTATTAGCATTAGCGTCCCTATTTATTGCCGTGTAAATATAGTTAATGCAATATTATTATGTAAAACTGGCAACTGGTTTAGTAGTAGTTATATATGTACAATAATGTACATACATGGGTACATGTGTACTTAAGTAGGTACTTACCTTTACCTATCTAATTATTTTCATCATTTAGACGGCCAGACTTTGTAATTCGCCGTAGTGTGCTGAAAAATATGTTGGCGACTCCGTATGTTGACCCAAAGAAAAGAGAGTGGGAAATCGGTGCAATCCAGAAAAATGGAACGATTTACATTCGTAATGTTCTGGATACTACGGACAAAGATTATGCAAATAAAGAAAGACCAATTAGCTCTTGGAGATCTAAAGCATGGGGTCACAGTTTTGAAAATGCATTACTCTCAGGTTAAATAATAAATTATTACAAAAATTTAAAGTGTAGTGATTAATAATATTATTTTTACTTTTTGATTAGCTGATGAGTTTATGTTTATTGAGTTTAGATTTAACGTTTAAAAATTTAATGATTTGGAGTGGTTTATTATATCAGCAGTATAGCTGATTATTAATTATGTTGCCGTTGCCCTCAATTGTGTGTTCAATTTATACAGACGAGCCCTTCAATCAACTTCAGAGGCAACATCTAACAACTCTGAAGACTAAAGAATTTTGTGGAATTTTTCGTGGTACAGTTGGAAAACATAGCATTTTGTTTGCAGCTTCACTCGATGGAGTGACTACGGAAGAAGGTTTTGGCAACCTCCGAGAAATTAATCCAAAAAAAAATCCTGACGATTTCTTCGACCCTACGTGCTTCATTATTGATGTGAAATGTACACAAGCATCTCTTCCTGGTGGTGGAATGAGGACAGATCAGTATTTTCGCCGGTTAGTTTGTTAATATTGTGATTTAAAGAAGGCACTTCCTTTTGGAAATTTTCATTGGTGCCGTAAAATTTTCGTTTGAACATGTAATTTCATATTATTAATGTGAACATTCTATTACACTGCTACTTTAGTATTTTGTCTATTTTGCTTTCAAGAATCCATACCCGTAAGTCTTGGTTCCATGGGGTCTTGAGTGGAGTTTCCAACCTATTTGTAGGCTATCGAAATGATCAAGGGATCGTACGGAAAGTCGAAAATATTCCGGTTAATGATTTAGCCACAATGTATGCCATGGTAGGTACTAACAAACTGCGTCGAGATCAAAATTCCGTAAAACGCATAATACTTGAATTGTTTTACCCTTCAATCTCTTGAAACTACACTGTTGTGATCGTTAAGCTAAATCATCACCATCACATAATTAATTTGCGTATTCATACTGCTCTTTTGTGCTTTTGATATTAAAACAGGACTGGTCACCTAGAACAGGATTTCTTTTTCTCGAGGAGTTCTTAACCATGGCGAAGGAGACTGTCGTTGACGAGAATATTGAATATTTATTTTCTTACAGCCCTAGACGACTCCCTATGACTCCTAACGACTCATCCATAGTTCCTGCAGACGCTGACTTAACTTATGAAATTGTGTTGCAGCGGATAGAAAGAAGTTGTAGTCTTCCATTAATATAGCGTGCTATAACCTTTCATTAATGTGCCTGGGTACTTTATAATACTTCATGGATGGACTGAATTAATATTGACTGGATAATGCAATGGTCTCCTGAACTTATGATTTATATTTTTACATAGCGTTGGCTGATTTTCCAATTTTGCTTTTTTTTTAAGTCAGGAATTTATATTTATTTTTCCACTAATAATTATATTTACTTATGTATCCTTATTTTTTTTCAAATTCATGTATTTCTAATAATCAGTGAATTCCTTGTACTCCCACGAGTTCGTGGTTCCAAGAAAATTTGATTAAATTGTACAATGTTTTTCTGGTTGTATTTTAACCTATAAAACCATCAATAAACATGCTTAATCCTGCGACACAAAATTATGAAACAGTGACAGTATTACGAATATTTGGATAACTTGTTTTTTATGACATTAATTAATACGAGATCAATGATTATCATTTACAAAAACGAATTTGTTCATGATCATGCTAATGTAGTAACAGGCATTGTAATAATTGCAAAACTCGCCGCCGGGACGCGACTATTTATTTTTCCCCTTTTTATTTCATATTTTAAATTGTTAAGTAGTGTAAGACAAGGAGACTGGTAGCGTACTAGTATTCTAAAGGCAACTTCTCCGTCCCCCCTCATTTCATTCTTTTTTTGTGCTGATATAGTATAATTAATGAATCATTGAAGAAATTTTGCCATTCAGAAACGAGGCTAAAATAATATTTTCTACAAAACAAATTCATTTATCTATATCGATTATATCGATTTTAATTCATTTGAATATCTAACGATACTTTTTTTTAGTAATCCTTAATTAGCTTACCAATCCTATTAATAGTTAATAGTATTTATATATTTCATACAATTTTTTATAAAGAAAGCTCTGCATCACGCTGCATCTTACATAATAAAGACCGCAGCCGTAACATTATAGTTAACTCAAAGTTAGAGTCCCAGAGTGGAGTGACTTTACAAAGCTAGACTTAATTACACATTATTTTATTTTATTATAATTATCATATTTATTAATTTCTGCTGCTAAAATACACGACGTTCTCAATTATTTAGTTTAAAATTATTTTCGATTGAAAAACAACAGAATACAGAATACAGCTACTGCATACTTATATATAATAAATACAAATTAACAATTGCGTTTTAAATACCAAAATCAAATTGCCTAACAATATAGAAACCAATCAGAATCAAGACCCAAGACACAATATAATAATCCGTAAAACAAAAGGCAAAAAATAGGCGTCAGGAAGAAACATCATTATTTTGCCCTGCGTTAGTCATTAAGCTTTAAATTGGAGTTTAACACATTAAACCTTTAATCGGAGATTGACAAAGTTACAACAAATTAACAACACAATTAAAACCCTCATTTTTTATTCATACAATACAACACAAACATCCAGCTCATAGAAAATACGATAAAGAATATAAGATCTGGGGATGCAAACTAAAGTAGACGTTTTAAGGTTCTGTCCAGCAATTATTTTATAGAACATAAAGAAATAATTTTTTATTTTTACTGAAACACAAAAATACAAACTATTGTGATACTAACTTTTTACTCAGCTTCTAAAAGCTGTAATTTTCTCAATAATTTCGACCCCTTTCTTAACCTTTAATACTCGAAGTTCGCAATTGCAACACAGATGCTGAAGATACCTACACAAAATATTTTCGAAAATTTGAACATCCTGATCTAATCGTAGCTGGAAGTTGATCTTTCGATTTTAGGAAGTAATTAGAAGGTAGACTATTAAACATACCTATAGATTTTATAATATAAGAATTATTACAATTATTAAAAATACTCTGAAACCTCGTAAATGACTTGGGGAAGTAAAATAATAAGCTGACTTAGTTCTCAACACGTCAGAAATTCGGCCCGATAAGAGTGACCGGAGGGAAAATTTAATGTTCAATGCTAAATATATTTATGCACGGGATCTGCGGATCTGCCTCTCTGCAGCTACGATCACATGGTTCTGGGGACTAACTGTACGTTAATTTAAAATATTTACCAGATAAAGGTACCTATTACAATAAGAGCTGTGCTTATCCTGTGAATTTTTATTCCGCTGGAACTGAAACTGGAGTAGAAACAATGGAAGCAGCAGCAGCTGCTGCTGCTGCAGCCGCCGTCACATCAGTACACGACAACTGGGCTTCAGTCTGATTAATATTATGATCCGGGCGGATGTTTCTCATGAATTCGATTTTGTCATTTATTAATTGAACCTTCTTCTTCAGATCCTCCAAGTCCTTCAGTTTATTCAAAAGGGCACGAGGGTCACCCAGTTTTGGTGTTTCAAGCTCTGGCAATAACACATAAATAACGACTATGAAAACTTGAATACAAGTAAGTACACAATGACAAATAATAAATAATGACAATGAAGTACTACATCGATGAATAAAAGTAACGTAAGGGTATGTATTGGGGATCCAAAAATGAAAAAATATGGAAGAATTTCAATCAACTAAGCACAGGTTTACTCTGGTAACAAAAATAGCAGTGTCATAAAGTGAAAAAAATCTGACACCTCGAAATAAGCTATTTGGCCGAAATTGATGTAAATTAGTTAGAGTCGATTTATGTAATCAGTAACAATTTTTTACACCAATTTTTGTCAGCTTAAGCCTTACTGATATGGCAAAAAATGGCTTCAACTGACATAGGTATATATAAACTGAAAATGGTGGCATAAACTATACACTAATTAAATCGAAAGTACATCTATGTGTCGCTTTTACGATTTATGTCAGTTTATGACAAAAATATTTGGTGACGACAATTTTCAAAAATGCTACCACTTTCCGAAACCCTGAAGCTTATGTTGTCACGTATTTCCAATTTACTGAATTCACACATTACGTGGCATACAATGAATACACGAGGGGCTACTATTTTTACAATTATTTTGAACACTAGTTAAGATGAAAAATTTGGTTATTTTTACACAGTTTAAAAGATGTATAGTAATTTCAACAATGGACTCAACTCACCCTTTAATTTATTCTCAATGGAATCCAAATGAAGATCTAACAATGCTTGCTCTCGTACAATGGCAGCATGCAAATTCAATCTACAACTTTTACCCGTAATTTTCTTTGGAATTGTGATTCCTATGTCCATCGACCTGCAAATTGAATATTTAAAAAAACATGGTTTAAATTATTATATACGAACACACTACGAAAAATTATTAGGGAACTCAAAACCTGGAAGTAATTTACAATTACCTAATCATTTTAAGTACGGAAAAAAATCCAACATACCTATTTCATCTTTATTAGTTTTCTTAAATTAATTTAGTTCAGAAATAAAAATGTATAAAAACTACCAACAAACTAAACCGAAATAAATTCATATCTTTATAAAATCGAGAAAGTTCATAGTTCCATTAAATTTGCAAACCTTTTTTACAAGTGCAAAACATAGTAATTTGGAAAGCTTTAAAATTAAACATATATATATATATATTTATTATTTACATGCATAACGCTAACTTACTTTTATGTTATTGACATCATTGACATTAAAATATGAAATACTACTTTCAATAAACTACTAAAAAATTATCAAGAACTCACCGTTTGCGTTTAGTAGGCTGTTCTACTATTTCAGGCTTTATATCAACACTGGTAGGCTGCATTTCACTCACTTTCGGCTCATCTAATGTATTCTTTGTCACTGACTCAAGGTTAGACTTAAGATCCGGTGCCCCACTCTCACTGACTGACGGCGCTGAAGCTGCTACATCACTTTTGTCGGTATTATTCTCTCCGTCCTTTACCCCCACAATAGTCTCACACAGATTTTTCAATGACCCAATTTCTCCCCCAGTCCCATTAATAAAACTAGTTGGAATGGTCATAGGCTCGGAAATATCACCTCCATTGCTACCACTCATCGTCCCAACATCACTTCCAGTCCCATCCATGTCAATATTATTGAGTCCATCTGCATATATATCATTAATCACATTGGCATGGTCCCGGTTAATAATGTGCATCATATTATCTGTCCCTAGCCCCATCCCCAGATCACTAATGTCAGCCTCAGTCCCACAAAAGTCATCTGTGAGACCTGCCAGGGAGAGGTCTAGTTCATCTGTTTCATTTTGAATTCGATTTGTGAAATTTGAAGTGTTCTCTATTTTTAAGGAGTCTTCCTCTGCCTTAATTTGTTCCTCCACTTTGTTGTTCTTGACATTCACTGTTTTAATTAAATGTATATTTTCTTGTTTTACAAATTCCTTAGTTTTCCAATCCATTTTCAAACTGTGCTTACAAGTTTTACACAAGCCTAATTTAGAGACACTGTCCACATTCACGAGTTTCTTATTCACACTTGGACTAGGCACAATATTATTATTACTATTACAACTACTGTTGTTCTGATCCTCAGCGACACAGCTCGTGGTGGTGACAGTTCCGGTCTCAGACACAACCCGTTTTCTCCGAATATATTCCCCAGTACCAGAACCAGTACCAGTACTCGTCTCTGGCTGGGAACTAAGAAGCTGCACAATTTTGACTCCATCCACACCCTCCACAATACGTCCAAAGCCGAGGATTTTCTTTGTAAAGGAGCCGTCAGGAAGTTGAACAGTTTGGGTGAGCCTCCGAAGTTTACCTTTTTCAGTTGTTGTTGTTGTTTTTGTCCCGGCCCCGAATACTGTTGCACTGGCTTCTCCTACAGTTTCAGTTGTTGTAGGTTTTTCTGGAGATGGGATTTCTTTGGCTTTTGTCAAAAGTAAAAAGTGTTTCTCTTCTGATTTAGTGTGCAGTACAGGGAACTTTGTAGCCTTGGACTTTAACTGCAGATTCGTTTTAATTTTTTGAATGTGGTCCTCAACTTGAACGTTGGCAGGAGTCCCTTCAACTTGTAGTAATTTATTTTCTACTGGAGCAGCAGAGTTTTCAGAAGTTGACATTTCTGGAATTGGAATTATTGTATTTAAAAATGAATTTAAATTCAGGAGGGGAGCTTCAGTACTTGTTGTTGCTGTTGCTTGTTGTGGTGGTCGAGGCTGAGGTCGGTGTCGGTGGTGGGACTGTGGCTGAGGCCGCTGTTGTGTTTTCCTTAATAATTTCCGGAATTTCTTCTCCCTCCTTAAAATCTGCCACGCCCGAGAGTTAAGCCGATTTTTGAGGCGATCTTGTATCTTACATTGCTCCTCATTCGGGACTCTCACTTTCATTTCAACTTTCCGCCTGAGACGGGAAATGTAGGCGTGATCCCGACAATGATACATGAGGAGTTGACGGAGGACGGAGCGGAAGTTGGACTTGAAATCATGAGTACGGGCTACGACGGCCGGAGCCCGCTGCTCCTGACTCCACAGAACTAGTTTAGGATGGTCCTTTCGGGAGTTCAGCATAGAGATTTTCATTTGAGTAGAGCGGAGAAGACTCTGAATATTTGAGATTGAGTTGAAGAGATCGTTACTCCCCCGCATCCGGTCTTCTTGCTCAGGGTCATTTACAGGGCCAAAGGAGAATCTGAAATGAATTTTTCACTTTATTAAAACTTTATAACTTTATAATAATAACTTTATGATGATAGGAAAAATAGTAGCCGATAATGATAAAAAGTTTGAGAAATAATCCGCTTCAAAAAGAATATTGTCTATGAAGCATCAAAATGACCCATATCCATTTTCAGGTAAAAGCAATATCAACTTTCTACAACAATATTGAAACATGTCTTGAAAACATTTAATTGAATATTTTGCACTTTTCAAAAATATATAGGAAAGTATAACATTTTACCTTTTCAAAAACATGGAATTAAAACATTTTGCATCTTTTCGAAAATATGGAATTAGAAATTTTTGTACCTTTTCAAAAACATGTAAATAGAACATTTTACAATTTCATTTTGAATCTAGCTTAAATTGGATATGGGTAATTTTGATTCTTCGCACACGATATGACAAAAAATACTAAGAAAAGTATGATTTCCGTATTAAAAGTTAGCAACACAGACATATCGAGCTTTAAAAGAAAAGGTTTTAAAATAAATAAAAATTCCAGGCTCACCTTGGAAGCCTGCCAGTAGTATTAACTTCTTGATACCACTCATTCTGGAGAGAGCTCCTCAACTTCTTCGGCTCCCGGCAGAAGGAACAGACATAGTACTGTGGGAGTTGAGCCACTTCAAATATTTCATAGCAATTCCCATGTTGCCAGGCTTGACAGAGTTCACACTGCATCATGAGTCCGAATTCTTCTTGAAGTCCACACTCGCAGTTGATTACATCCACGCGGACATCCTCAAATCGAGGTTTCGCCGTCAGTCTTTTCTTTGCGCCCAACCCCATCAGCTCCTGTGAGATCAAATTGAGTTTCTTGGCCGTTAAACCATTCATGAAATTCTTGTCCCGGGATCCTCTGGACAGCTTGAAATTTAATTTATTTCCCCCGCCGCCGCCGCGACGATTTTGGTGTCCTTGTTGACCTGTACTTTGGCCTGCTAATACTGAGGTTGATGAGCCAGGTTGGGGTTGAAGGGACGAGGAGGAGGACGGTAGTGCTGATGATGCTATTGTAGGACTACTAGTTGCAAGTCTAGACTGCCCTCTGGACTTTGTCGTTTTTGCTGGAGCTGGAGCTGGGACTAGACCCGGACTCGGTACTCGTCCTGGTAAATGTGTCACAATCATTTCCCCATCCTCAATTAACTTGTCATCTTCGTCCCCGTCGTCCGCTTCAATAACTATGTCCACCGGAGACTGCGGAGTCTCATTCTGAGCTTGACTCTGCAATGTTTGAAGTTTCTCCTGAACTTTTTTGATTTTCATCGCAAGTATTTTCTTCTCGCACTTTTCCTTTTCTTTTGACTTGAGTGACTTTCTTGTAGAATTAAGGTTTGACTTGCTGGAGGTAGTAGAGGTTGATGTGGATGGAGTTACCGCCACTAGTGGTGGTTCAACCTTCGTTTTCCCCTTCTGCGGCTTTGTTGTTGTTGTTGTTGTGTCCTCATCAGAAGAATCAGTCAAATCCAAAAGGTCATCGTCGTCATCACTGTCCGTGTCCGAGTAGATCCGGTTCCATTTTCTGGGTGCTAGGATTCGACCCCGTTGGGACACGCGGGTGGTAGTCCTTGAGGACGATCCGGTCCGTCTTGAGGCTGACCCCCCTAATTTAGTAACATTTATTTTTTCTAGGAGAACACACACTTTTTTTGTTGCATTAGCAGAAGTATTATTAGTAACAGATTTACTACTTTTTGTCTGTGGCTGGTCCAGTTCAGTTGCGCCATCGTGACCGGTAGCGGAGGAGTCGTCAATGGAAGGGACAAGCAGCACGTGGTCATCGACGAGACTCTCATCAGCGGGACCATGATCACCTTCTTCTTCGATAGAAACAGACTCAACTCCGAAATCTTTAGAGGCGGAGGAAGCCTCAACGGAGTCCACTGTGAGAACCATGTCTTCCAAATCCATAGGCTCCTGGGCTGTCAGTGGAACTTCTGGAGATCCAACTGCTGTGACAGCGGCAGCAACCACAGTCGCGGATAAATGTCCTGTCCCGGAAGTTCGTCTACGTCTCCTGGTCGGAACGGGGGCGTCTTCAGCAGAGGATGGTGTAGTAGTGAAACTACTGGGTTCAGCCCGTGCTCTAGACCCACGAGCCCGAGCAATAGTAATTTCAAATCGATTTAATTTTTGGGTTTGAAGATGGATTTTACTAGTAGGGTGATAGTGCTTGAGATGCATTTGTAACAAGGAGTCCTTTCGGAATTGCTTCCCACACTTGTCAATGGGACAGATCCAACCACCACCTTCCGTCTGCTCCACAGTAACTAGGTTCCCCTGGTCATCGACGAAACCAGTTGGCAGCTCGGGCTCTGGTTCTACAGGAGGTGTTTCTGTCACAGCTGGAATAACTTCACCCGGGTGTTTTTGGAGGAGGTCCTCTGTCAGCCCCTGACTGTCTAATGGAAGTAAAGACCCCCGACGACTGAGTCGCCTCTTTGGACTTCGCTCCCCGGGTGCAGGAGAAGCGGCTATGTTTTCAATAGCCTTCATAGAACTTTTACGGATTCTTTTAAGAGGCATTCCACTGACTGAGGAGGAGGGGGACAACAGTTCAGTTTCAGTTGGAGATTCATCATCGATATCATTGTCATTCAAATCCTCACCGTCCCCGTCTTCATATTCCTGGTCGTTGTCATCTGTCTCTAGCTGCTCTTGTTCAGCTGCAGCAGCGGCAGCTGCTGCTTCTTCATCGATAACCGCCCTCGATCTTCGCTGACGCCGTCGAGGCCCGCCTTGATTTTCATGAGCTTTAGGAGCTTGGGGTTTCTTGGGGATTTTTAAGAATAACGAGTAATCGTGCGAGGCACGTTTGCGTTTACCCAGGTCAGTCGAGACGACATCAAAGATTGAGTGGTGGGGGCCCAGTGCAGAACTAGGGGATGCTGTTGAAAATTCTGTGGATTGACCTGTCTGTTGTATAGTTTCAGTTTGAATGCTAGTGTCAGAGGCTGAGGTATCTAGATAAGATTCCTGAAGTTTGTCCGGAGTGGTTAATGAGAACTCTCGGCTACGCCGTTTTCTTGTCACAACGACACCGGTTCCGGTGCCGGTACCAACCGCTCCTACTGAGCCAGGAGCGAGATCAAATAATGCTGACTTTGCAGGATACAGAATTGTTTCTGGAGTTGGGGTACCTCTGCTCAATGACTTTACGGATTTGGAAGGTGAAGATTTCTCACTTTCTTTCGATCCACTTGCACTGGCTGCCGCTGCTTTGCCACGAGTTATTCGATGCAACTTGAAGATTTGGGAAACTTTTTTCTTGCATTTGATGCCATCATCGAATAAAACTTCATAGTAGTCTAGAATTTAAAAGATTAAATCATTTTTATTAACGAATGGAAATCAAGAATAGTGAATAGAAAATTATCTACAAAACATGCAGTTGACAGTTCAAAGCAGGACACAAATGTTGGCTTGGAATACTTACCATTTGGGAGAATTGCTTTAATAGTCCCAGGGTATTTCCTCCCGTCGGTGCTCCACAATGCTTCCACCCTCTCACCAATCTTGAACTGGATCCTGAAAATATACAAAGCAATTATGAATTATGTAATACGCAATATAATTCATCAAATAATTAAAATAACTTTTTTACAACTTAATTGTTAATACACCATTGATGAAAAGGACTTACTTGACAACATTCGTGTCGGAAGAAGGCCTGAGTCGGTTACTATCAGTTTTAATCCACTCATCAAACCTCGGTGACCATTTATCATAATGAATTAAAACTTCATTCTCATCATAGTCCACCTCGAGAACTTTGGCTGGATACCAATCCCCTTTGAAATCACTTACTTCTAATTTAATCCCTGGCTCATACGCTGTGATCTTCCCAGTCTTGACATCTACATATTCCTTGATGAGCCGATCATTCTTTTTAATTATTTTTACACCACTTCCAGTACTATTTCCACTTTCTTTATCTTTATTATTACTACTACTTGTGCTTGAACTTGGACCTGGAGAAGAATTTTCAGATTCACTCTCCTCAGGGTTAGAGTCTTCCTCTTCTGCTCCAGACATGGTTATAATTATTTTCTCTTACTTTTTACACTAAATGTCTCTTTACTCTTGCTTGGTTATTACCTACAACGTCACATTCCAAATCTTCACGTCTTCACATTTAAAAAAAAATTCATGATTGTTGTAAGTTTTTCATAACACTGTTGACTGTATAAAACTTCAACAGAATGCAGAAGTCGCTGAACACCGAAGAATTCGGAGTATTTCGGAGCCGCCAAACTAATAAACAAACTGTTCTTTTATTCTACGTGTGCTGTGTAATTAAAAGGAGACAATTATTTTACTGACTGTCACTGTTGACTGTTGTTGACTGCCTGCAATAAAATTGTAGCATTGTATTACCATTTGGCGATTAATTCGTAATAATATTATACTTACTTACTTACATGGGTTACTTACTATTATAGATAGGTTGTTAATACGCTATTTATGATTTAAATGATATTTCATCATTTCCCAATATAGTTCAACATTTTTATAGTTATAGCACAACACAGTACACAGTACAGTACACAGCCAACAGTCCAATACTTACAAAATCCAACCTGCCGCCCAAGATCCAGATGCAAATTAACCAGCACAGGGCACGGGAGATGTTAAATTATACGAGAGTAGGAATTTGTAATCAAAATCAGCAATAACGAAGCTGATCTGTACATTTGAATCTTCTGCCTTCGTCCGAACGTGCCTCATGAGAACCTTGACAGATGGCAGGCCCCTCAAAGATTTTAGTTATGAACCTACTAAATACCATGGAAAAGCATAAGAAATGGTCCGTAAATGATGTCACCCTTATTATCTATTTTTAGGACCCACCCTCCCCCATAACATTACTTTTAACACTACATAAAACGGTTATTTTTACCCCGGCACCGCCGGCACGTCATCAAAATCCGACTGCACCCACTAAAAAAACCCATAAAATTATTTGTGGACCATCCCTATGTACTGTATATATTTCTTATATAGATGTTTACAGGCTTGTATTTAAAGTAATTAAATAGTACTTTAGGCGACAACAATATTAAGTTATTACTAAAACCTAAAACATTAAATACCTGGCTCAAAAATACCTTAATATATATAGACAACTTTATTCAAAAATCCGGCTCTGTGGCCGAGGGGAGATTTTCTCTATCCTCGATAAACTCGGTGGTTTCTTTTTGATCCGCTGAGCGAATCCTTAGCCGGTAGCGTATTTGCGTCTCGTTGCACAGAAGTTAGTGTAGTGGAAATGCTTGGTGGGGGGAGGTGTGTGAGAACTGTTTGTGCGCAACTAAGGGGAAGTAGTGTACGTTTCCGTTCATTCGTGTGTAGAGACGAAGACGGCGTGCTAATTGTGCCTCGCAGGCTAACAGCTATTTCTTCGTGCAGTAGCATAGTTGCAATACCATTCAGCAGACCATACATTGCGCCCTTCATTCCATAGCATCTGCTATTACTCTCACGCTGCGTCGATATACGGAATGCAATACGTGGGGCACTCAGGGTTGGGTGTACTCGTCTGCACTTCGGCTTGGTCTCGAAGTACATTCAAGTGCAAATACCTAGCACTGTAGCCCTCCGAAAGGGAAAGTGTTCATTGCTCCTGAAGAGGAGGATAATCTACCGACTGCAACAGAGGTCGGCGGTAAGTAGCCACAATCCATTTATAATACATATTAGTTCTTAAGATACCAGCTGTGCATTGTGACTGACTTCCTTCGGGAACGCTCCATAGGTGGTGTTCAGACATTCGTGTCGTTCATACCGAGGGGAAATGTTTGTTTACATTCACATGCTGGTACAGTAACTGCACTGGGTTATAGGTATATACCTGGAGAATCCGATAAGTGCTACATACTACTACTACTAACTTTATTCAAAAATAAACTTGACACTGTCCTCCAATGAGGATAGCCAAAAGACTCAGTATACGGAACAAACTTTTGGTATACATAATAATGTGATTTATGGTTGTTTAAACTTTAAATATAAAAAATTAGGTAATGCTTGTAGAAAACAGAAATACTCATTCTTTATTGGAAGAAGTTAATGGCAATTTTGCAAAAATTTGTGACATGTAAGCAATAGGGAAATAGTAATATACTTAAGTAATACAATTTACTAATAACTCAAAATGTTAAGAATCTTCTGTTGTGGATTAAAGAATGTTATACGCAAAACGCAGCTACGCTCGTAATGTATCTATCGTCTGTGAAGAGCCAAAGTGACCCATATAAGTACATTTTTAGTTTCAAACAAAATCAACTATCTACAGAAAAAATTAAAATGACATGTTCATGAAAGCATATAAATAGAATCTTGTGCATGTTTCAAAAAACATGTAAATAGAATATTTTGGAATTTTCAAAAAGCATGTAAGTAAACAGAATATTTTGCACTTTTGAAAAATATGTAAATACGACATTTTACACTGCCTGCCTTAAAAGCTTAAATGGAACATTTTTACCTTTTCAAAAATATGTAAATAGAACAATTTGCTCATTTTAGAAACTCGTGATTAGCATTGTAAGCATGTATCGTTTATTTACTGTATTTGTTTAAGACATAGCTCGTTTTACATCTGGCATAATATGGAAATTGGGGCACTGTGGTTCTTCATGGAAGCTATGGCTATGTATCATGCGTAATTATATGAATGAGCTTTCAAAAAATAAAATTCCGGTTATGGAAAAAAAATAATTTTAACACTTTCAAAATTTTGATATAATTTTATTAGTATTATTTTCAAAAATAAATTCGTATTTTGTTGTTTTATAGTTTCTAATTTACGTTTTCATTGTTCGTGTAATTCTATTGTGGACTTGAAATTGTAGAACTACAATTTAACTTTCTTCGGCTCAGTGTAGTACCATGAAGTTGAGTATTGCTCTGCTGCATTCCATGAGATTACGAAACCCGTGCAATTCGATTTGGAGCCATCCGTAGTAAAGAATGCAAGAACAGGGTCCCCATTTGAAAACACATTATCAACAGGAGAATCTTGCTGACCACACCACCTAAGTATATGCAAGTTACAGAATATAGGTTTTTAAATATTCAAAAAAGAATTTAAATTATTAGAACGTATAAAAACAAATAATTGCATATTTAATATGTAGGGACTCACATTGACTCGCGACCGTGGAATCCATTGGGACCAATCGTGTAAATATCCAGGCGATCATTTGTACAATTCTGACCACCATCCTGAATGTCCACAAAGTCCACACTGAAATTAATTCTATCTCCCGGATTTGGTGGGTTGACTGCAACGGAGAGACGCTCAGAATTTCTGTATGTATCTGGATTCCCATAGGAATATTGTCCTACTAAACTTGAATATGAGACAGCGGTACGGAAATCAAGACTGAATTTGGTGTCTACTATGTCAATTTTAATAACAAACCCTCTTCGCGTCTCCGACGCATCACTTGAAAAGATCAAAAATACGCCCTCCGAGGAAGTTCGTTGAGGTACATTTCTTCTACACGGAATCAAAAATCATGTTAAAAATTTTAAGAATTTTGATTTGTGACTGTGACTATGTATTTCATTTATATAGCAGATGAAAAAACATTCGAAAAAATACCAACTTACTCAAGCTTCGCGGAAGTCATTGAAGTCCCTGCGGATCTCACATTTACATTCTTCACATAGACCTCGTCGTAATTTTGTTCTAAGTCGTCAGACACAAGTGAGATTTCAAAAGTTGCACTTTCACTACGATACAAAATCAGCGGACTGTACACTGTCCATAGGCAACGTTCGTTATTACTGTAGTAGCCATTTTGCTTGTAGCCGACCTGAATTGAAGTTAGGTCAACTGGGACCTCTATAATCCCGCCGCAATCTAGAAAAAGTTGAATTAATATTATCAACAGATACGTAACTAATAATTTAAAAAACTGAAATTTCCACGAAAATATAACTGCAATTTTAATGCCAATTAAGTACAGCAAAAATACTACACATATCGTATGACTACTATGTGAGCTACATATTCACAACTTACCTAATGAAATAATTTCAGAATAATCCGGTGTAGTGATGTCGATAGGGGGTTGTGTGGGTTTCTGGCTGGGCTCCCAAGGATCTTTCGTTGTTGTCGTTACTGACTGTTGTTGACCAGCCCAGGTGAGTTCCACGTGATCACTGCTAGCTACGGACGCGGTTGAATTAATGTAAACGAATGCAAGAAGTTTTGGGTAAAGTTGATCAGTTTCAAATGAGAACGACCTTCCACAAACTCTATTTTGGGGAAAAAAATATAATTCAAATTTTAAAATTCCCACCATAATGAATTCAAGCCAACTGTAGGTTGGAAAAATAGTTTCATCAATATATCTGACCTTGTGACCTCTCGGAGATATCCGGCGCCCGTCACTTCGTAGATTCCCAAGTAGGAGCACCAACAGGGGTTAGGAAGCTCACAGCGACTGAACTGGGTCTCTGCTTTCAAGGTGAGTGAATTCTGTGACGGCAAGTTAAGCGCCCAAGTGAGGCGCTCCCGTCGGTTGAATCGGTTCCAAAGAACTCTGCCTTCTGCACTGTCAACGTAGTTCACAGCTGTGAGGACGTCAGACGTGGCTGAGGAGACAGAGTCCCATGTGAAGGAAAGTCCGGAAGAATAATCCAAACGGGTTAAAACGACAACTAATGTAATGTTTGACCCGCCGTTTGGGTGGTTACGCCAACATCTAAATTGGTGAGTCTTTAAGTGACAAAAACCAGAAATTAGTAAATGTTACAATTTTCAATAAAGATATCTTGAATTTCAAAATTCATCGTTTGATTTACCTTATGGGATATAGAATAGTTTCTGAGGCTTCATGTTCTTGGTACAGATTTAATGTTGCAGAAGAGCTGTCCAATCGGTTCAAAGTGAAGTTGACGGTCCTTCTTGACAACAGTTGAATGACCCAAACACATTCAAGGTCCCCATCGTAATTAAATTGTTGCTTAGGGGAAGTTCAAACTCACCCGCGTCTGACTCTAGAAAACCTCCACAGGCGTCACCTGAAATAATACAAATATTTTAATAAATTTAAAAAAAATATTCTATTTTCATTGTCAACTTTTGTAGCTGGAATGTATTTGGCCACGAAGACTGCTTTACACTGACTGATACTCTAATTTCCAAATATTATTAAATTAAGTACTTTACCTTTTATACTACATATAAAAATTGCAAGTAGAAAAGCAACAATGCTCCTGCTTACTCCGGTAAATTTCATTTTAGGGTAAACAATTTTTTTATGTTCACCTGTTTAAAAGGAAGCGCTCGATTTAAATTTAGCAAGTTAATTACTTCGCGTCTATAGTTCTACGGGTATATAATTAATATAATATACTAAATCGATGAATGAATCTAGCCTATCCTTATTAGTAGTATTCTGTTTGGAGTGGGGCCACGTTAAATGGCATTGTGGAGAATCCCCGTTATCAGCTATCACCATGTTAATTGTAAGTATTTTTCCCGACAGTTAATTAATACAAGCTCCCTACTTGACATAATAAGATTGTGGTGACAGTTTAGCAGAATTAATTGCTGAATTATTGCACATATCGTCTGTGAAGAACAAAAATGACCAATATCCATTTGTAGCTGAAAACAATATCCACTGTCTACAAAAATATTGAAATATGTCTTGAAAGCATTTAAATTGAATATTTTCCACTTTTAAAAAATATGTAAATAGAACATTTTACAATTTTCGAAACTATGTAAATAGAACGTTTTCCACTTTTCAACACTATGCAAATAGAACATTTTACGCTTTTCAAAACCATGTAAATAGAACATTTTACACCTTTTTAGAAACTCCTAATTAACCTTTTTACGCAAGTTTATCATTTTGTTTTTATGACATAGCTCATTTTGATTCTAGCTTAAATTGGATATGGGTCATTTTAGTATTTAAGTTCTTCACACACGATGTACTTACATATATATGAGTCATGGAAAAGGTGGTCTCATATTAGTATTACCTAATGTATTAAATAGATTACAATAAATCATTAGAATTTTATCAATGGACCCGCGCCGGGTTTTTACCTCTGATTTATGTGTAGTAATTTGTTTCGAGTAGGTTGTTTATCGGTTCCACTGTGGTCAGTTTCAAGCTTAATGACTAATGGATGTGACACGTGACAAATTAATTGGGTTTTTTGCAATATTATACATATAACAGATTATCGTCCTTGTTTTTCGCATTAATCAATTTAATCATTAACTTTCACCAAACCAACGAAATCAACCGCTCATTAAATATTTTAAATATGTAGTATTAGCTACATCATGAGCTGACCGCACTGCAGTATCTCTGTACATACTATGCAAGCGATTATAAAATATTATAAGGTTGAAAACGACACCTTTCATTACAAAAACCAATAAAGGTTAAGCTAACTAAAAAAACAAAAATATTAATAGAATAATCAATAAAGAAACCTACTGTGTTCATGCTTTTTTTGGATTATAGAACAACTTATAAGCCTTCAAAAACGTGAATAAAAATATTTGTTCACCGTACAAGTATAAAAAAATCCAGCGCTTTTTTTCTATTTAATTTACGTGTTGTAAAGTTACATGTAAGATTTAACGACAATTCGAAAACTGTTATGTACTATTCTCCTAGTAAATCGTGGTTTTAGTTTTTTATAGTTTGCAGTTTACAATAGGTTTATATGTGAGTTTCTCCTCCGCATAAAATCGTAGAATAAAAATTTATGAACGGACGTGGACGGGGACGTGGTAAAGGGCAAAGGGTAATGAAATAATTTCAAAATTTGCATAATTTTGATGATATATTACCTAATTTTATTCAATTGCATTCTTTTATCAAAATTGTATGGTCCCTAGATAACTTAATTTACAATCCATTTAAAGTGCAATTCATTTACTTTGTAAAATCTCATGACTACACTTTAATTTTAACTTCCTTAGGCCACCATGTGGTATCATAATTTTCCGTTGAGGATCCCTCTGTTGCATTCCATGAGATTGTAAAGCCTTCGTATCCCGAATTGGTGTTATCCGATGAAAAGTAGGCAAGAACAGGCTCACTGGTTGAAAAGACAGCAGTCAGGGAATCAATCTGATCACACAACCTACACAAAAGTTAAAACATTTTATTAATTGTAGTGGATACTTTTACGAATTTACATTACTAAAATTAATAAAAATCAGCGAAGTCCATAAATCACTTTATGAGATACATCCATAAAATACTAAATACTAGGTTTTGAAAAGTGCAAAATGTTCTATTTACTTGTTTTTGAAAAGTACAAAAATATTAAATTTACTTGTTGGGAAAAGTGCAAAATGTTCTATGTACTTGTTTTTGAAAAGTGCAAAAATATTAAAACCTGTTGGGAAAAGTGCAAAATGTTCTATTTACTTGTTTTTGAAAAGTGCAAAAATATTACATTTACTTGTTTTTGAAAAGTGCAAAAATATTACATTTACTTGTTTTTGAAAAGCGCAAAAATATTAAAACTTCTATTCGAAAAGTGCAAAAATATTAAATTTAATTCTTTTTGAAAACTGCAAAAATGTTCTATTTACTTGTTTCGGAAACGTGCAAAATTTAAATAAATATACATTTTTTAAAAATGTCAACTAATAATTTACCTATAGTTATAATAAAATTTTAATGTGCATAGCATAAAAAACATGATTTCCTAGTAATGTGAATTATGATTAACTATCGTTACTTACTGGTGCGAGTGTACGAAATTTCCTCCGTAGCCAATTTTGTAAATATCAAGGCGATCATAATTACAATACGAACCCCACTCAACCCCGAGAGATTCCACACCGAAAATAATTCTATCGCCCGGATTTGGTGGGTTGACAACAACGGAGACACGATCATTATCTCTATATGGATTTCCATAGGAAACTCGGCCTTCCAAACTTGAGTATGACATGGCCTCGCGGAGGAAAACGTTGGACAAGGTGGCATCCACTTCTTGAATTTTAAGAACAAATCCTCTTCCAGTATTTGAGGAATCGCTTGTGAAACTCAGAAAAACACCATGTTTGTAAAATCGTTGAGGTTGCTGTCTCCTGCGGAGAGAAATCAATATAAAACATTATGGAATGCCAAATTTTATAGCGATGACCAATTGACACACAAACAACCGCCCCCCCCCTTCCAATGTGAACGTCAAATGCGCATGGCCCCTTATTACTTCGCTCACATAGCTGAGAAATTATTTTAAAAAAAAATAACTTACTCGAGTTTTGACGATGTTATTGCAGTCCCAACGTTGTCTGTTACATCTAAGGCCAATACATAGACTTGGTCGTAGTTGGATTCTAATTCGTCGGATATGAGTGTGACTTCAATTGTTACTGCGATACGAAGAAGGGTAGCTCTACTATACAGTGTCCAAAGGCAGTTTTCGTTGTTGCGGTAGGCTTCATTTTCATTATGTTTGTAGCCGACAATAACTGGACTTTTATCACCTAGCACTATGACCCCACCGCAATCTGGAAATTTTTTTGGAAAAACAGGTCATTTTGCGTAATGCCAAAATTAAATCTATAATATGAAGGGTAGTCTGCAATGGGCCTTTCAGTGGCCTGAGCGGCATTTCACACAGTAACATACTGCAGGAGATCCCTTCAAACACAATATCACTGTAATAATAATATTCAAAATTTACCTAACGAAGTAACATCAGCGTAACCTTCAGTCGTCGGGTCAATAGGGGGCTCTGTTGTCGCTGTCTCTTGAGAAGCCCAGGTGAGTTCCACGTGATCTGTCCCCGCCACTGACACGGTTGAATTAATGTAAACAAATGCAACAAGTTTTGGGTGAAGTTGCTCCGTTTCAAATGACGAAGACCGTCCACAAACTCTATTTTGGGGATCAATATTATTCAAATTTTAAAATTCCCACCATAACTGTAACCAATCACAGGAAGTAATAGTGTCATTAGCGATAATTCTAACCTTGTGACCTCTCGAAGATAGCCAGTGTTTGTAATTTCATAAACACCAAAGTAAGAACACCAACAGGGATTGATGAGCTCACAGCGACCGAACTGGGTCTCTGCATTCAACTTAAGTGAACTCCCTGACGGCAGGTTAAGTGCCCAGGTGAGGCGCTCTCGTCGGTTGAATCGGTTCCAAAGAACTCTGCCTTCTCCACTGTCAACGTAGTTCACAGCTGTGAGGACGTCAGACGTGGCTGAGGAGACGGAGTCCCATGTGAAGGAAAGTCCGGAGGTGTAATCCGAACGGGTGAAGACAACAACTAATGTTTGACCTGTCGTTTCGGTTGTTTCGCCAACATCTGATCTGGACAGTCTTTAAATTGGCACAAGTAGATATTAGTTAATGTCGAAACTTCTAGTTAAAATATTTAGAATATCTAAAAATGTATCGTATGAATTACCTTATGGGAGTTAGTACAGTTTCTGAGGCTTCGTGTTCCGGGTACAGACTCACAGTGGAATAATTGTTGTCCAATCGGTTCAAAGTAAAACTGACGGTCCTTCTTGACAAAAGTTGAATGACCCAAACACATTGAAGGTCTCCATCGTAATTGTTGCTTAGGGGAAGGTCAAACTCTCCTGCATCGGATTCCAAAAGACCTCCACAGGCGTCACCTAAAATCATATTTTAAATTGCAAAATTGTAATACTAAAATGTATGTGTAATGTCCAGTTCCATTGGTCTGCTTTATACAAGTTAAAATTTTCAAATTTTAAATATAGCGAATTAATTTACCGTTTATGCTGCATATAAAAATTGCAAATATAAATGCAACCATGCTGTTGCCTCCTCTGGTGTTCTTCATGTTAAAATAAAAACTTATCTAATTATGTGGATTCAATGAAAGGAGACGATTTAAATGCTAGCGAATTAATAAATTAATTTTTACTAGTTAAAAATTCACATTCTAATGTATTTAAGTATGCCGTGCAGTTTGCACGGGGGAAACAATGACATAATTTAGAGTTCTCGTTATCAGTTATCACCATATTAATTGTATTGATTCTGACAGGTAATTAAAAAAAGCTCTCTACTTGACATTGTGAGATTGTGGTGACAGTTCTGAGTTTTGACAAATTATGTAGATAATAACTGATTTACTTTATTGCCTTAGAAGGTATTAGCGTCATTGTGGGAGTAATCAGTTTAATAGGAAAATCCCACTTTATTGCCGTATATGAAGTGGTGCATTTACACACTCCCGGTGAATGCACTTCCAGGTGAATATTTTGCTAGTGAATACACTAAATACACACCCGGCAAATGCACTCCATGTAAATACACTGGACACCGAAATGAAACTATAAAATTTGCATTTTTGAGAATCAATTCATGAACCTTTTATAAACTTTTGAACTATTTGCTGGCGACATTATATACTTAATATTAAGATAAAATAATTAATAACCACCAGTTTCTAGTCAGGGCCGGACAAAGGAATTGGGTTAAGACAACAATTTGTTTTCATACAAAAGTCACTATTTCAATTTTATTGATAACTAGTAACCCGGCCCGTCCTGCGGACGGAACTTTTCCTTGCCTGACTAAGTAATCGCAGAAGCATAAACTATCCTTGAGTTATTATCTGTTATCCTTAAGCCAATAAAATAAAATAATGTGGTTAAATTAAATTGTAACCTTAAGCCATGCAAATTTTAAGGAATATTATTTTTTGTTAAGTAGTACAACTAATATGCACATGCAATTTACTTTCATCCTTTTCTACGTTCATATATACCTGCAAGGTTAAGGGTTAAAAATGAGTGGGGTAACCAAACACGATACCGGACACCAGACACCGGACACCGTACCCCGGACACCGGACACCGGACACCGGACACCGGAGACCGTGATTTGGATTTTATTATTATGTAGATTTTCTTTGGTAAAGCCAAATTTTGTATTTAAATGTTTTTAGAAAAGATTAAAATGTTTTTTTACTTGATTCCGAAAATTGCAAAGTGTTCTATTTACATGTTTTGAGGAAACTGGAAAATGGTTTATTTCTGTTTTTAAAATGTACAAAAAACATTTTGGCAACTTTTTGAAAATTCAAAATATTCTTTTTACATATTTTGTAAAACTTCAAAGTGTTCCATTTACATTTGTTTTTTTTTGAAAATTCAAGCAGCGGGGTCTGCCTGTGCTGGCCGCATTATCCCGCCCTGTTTCTAGCAATAAATTTATTGAAATTCCAATTAAAATGTAAATGACAAATTACTTTTTGCCTTCTTTAGCGACAGGAAAAAATCTAAAAATCAGTATCATAATATCTTACAACCAAATTACCAAACAAATTACATAAAAAATTAGCAAACAGTTGAAAGAAAACCGACTTTCTTCACTGACAAAATTCCGACTTTCAAAACTGTTTTCTATGTACAATTTACCTTTGTAAGCTCTTCACGTTGTAGATATACCTTTTTGGTGTACTACTTGCTACAAATAATTTTAAAAAAATTGCATCCTATTTTTGCCATGACGATTTACTATTTTAGTTATATATTTTTACACCTTTTGCCAGCCATTTACGAAAGCAAACTGACTGGAGCGAGTTTGCTTCTGTCTTGTGTAATATATAAACGGCTTTGAACTTAAAAATGTAAACTTGCACCATGCATCTCTAAACCTACATTTCAAACTGAAAATGTCTGCAATATGGAAATTTCTCATGAGCTCTGAAAGAACGTAAATACTGTTAATTTTGAATATTAGATTTTTAAGCGTCTTTTTGCAACCAAAATAACTAATTACATGCATTAAAATGTTTTTAACATGTACTATAAGATATTCTTTTTCCTTGATTTTCTAACTACTGAAATTCAGAATTTTTAATTTTTATCCATAATTCCCAGATTGGAAATCAAATACATGAAATGAGGAATGATGAATACATTAACCAACTAATTTAAAATTTTAAGAATTTTGCTACTCAATTGTTTTTTCTAAATTGTCAATAATACCATTACAGAAATTTGTTTAAACTAACAATTATGATTTGCATAGCGTGTGGCGTATAATCTACAAATTGTCTGTAATTAATTTCCATTTGTAAATCACAACAATTTGACTTCCTTAGGCCCCCAAATGGTATAATAATTTTCCGTTGAGTACTCTACTGTTGCATTCCAAGAGATTGTGAAACCCCTCATATCCCATACAGCGTCATCCGAAGAAAAGAAGGCAAGAACAGGCTCATTCGTTGAGAACACACCAGTCAGGAAATTATACTGACCACAGAATCTATTCAGAATTTACAACATGTTATTATAGATATACTTGCATAAAATGCAAATACAAAAATATAATGTGTATTATTTAGTTTCATAATATTGTAAATCATAATTTAAAGTATCCACAATGCTCACTGTGACGAGTGGTTGTAATTTCCACCGTAGCCAATCTTATAAATATCCAGGCGGTCATACGAACAGTACGGACCGTACTCAATATCAACTTGGTCCACGCCAAAAATAATTCTGTTAGCTCCAGGATTTGGTGGGTTGACAACAATGGAGACCCGGTCATTATTTCTGTAAGGGTCCCCATACGAAACCCGACCTTTTGAACTTGAGTATGACCATGCGATGCTGGAAGTGAAGTTGTCGCTGAGTACGTAGTCTACTATTTCAATTTTGAAAACAAATCCCTTGCTAATAATTGAAGCGTCGCTTGTGAAGCTAACATACACGCCATCTGATGAAAATTCTTGGGGTTCTTCTACCCTATACAGAATCATTGTCATGCACAGTATTTAAATTTTAATATTGATCTCTAATTGAAATTTTCCATAATAATTGAGGCAACATTTTTGTAAGAACCTACACGAGTTTTGACGATGACATGAAAGTCCCAACTCCGTCTGTTACATTATAAGTCAACACATAGACTTCGTCGCAGCAGGGTTCCAATTCGTTCGGTAGCAGAGTGATCTCAACAGTTGTCTCCTGGTAGGATAGATTAGGAGGACTGAACAAGGTCCAGAGGCAGCGCTCGTTATTGCGGTACATGTCATTATGTTGGTAGCCAACGAGAATGGGTATTCCACTGGGTTGAAGCTCAATAATCCCGCCGCAATCTGAAAGAGTTTATGCCAAAAAATTTGAATTATTTACAAATGCATAATGGGTGAAACCAATATTTTGTTTACAAACTAAATTGGGTCCAATTCATTACACGTTATATCGCTAAAATATTCACAATTTACCTAAGGAAATAATTTCAGAGTAACCCTCCGTCGTGGAGTTTCTTGGAGGTTCAGTTGTTGGCTGACTGGGCTGCCAAGGATCTTCCGTCGTCACTGACTGTTGAGAATCCCAGGTGAGTTCCACGTGATCTGTCCCCGCCACTGACGCAGTCGAATTAATGTAAACAAATGCAACAAGTTTGGGGTGGAGCTGCTCCGTTTCGAATGTTGACGAGCGTCCACAAACTCTAGTTTGGGGATAAATATTATTCAAATTTTAAAATTCCCACTATAATTGTAACCAATTACAAGAATTAATAGTGTCATTAGCGATAATGCTAACCTTGTGACCTCTCGGAGATAACCGTTGTTTGTAATTTCATAAATTCCAAAGTATGAACACCAACAGGGATTAACAAGTTCACAGCGACCGAACTGGGTGTCTGCATTCAACTTAAGTGAACTTCCTGACGGCAAGTTAAGCGCCCACGTGAGGCGCTCGCGTCGGTTGAATCGGTTCCAAAGAACTCTGCCTTCTGCACTGTCAACGTAGTTCACAGCTGTGAGGACGTCAGACGTGGCTGAGGAGGCGGAGTCCCATGTGAATGAAAGTCCGGAGGTGTAATCCGAACGGGTGAAGACAACAACTAATGTTTGACCCGTAGTTTCGGTTGTTTCTCCAACATCTGATCTGGACAGTCTTTAAATGGCCGGAGCCAGATATTAGTCAATATTGAAATTTCCAATTAAAATATCTTGAATGTCTAAAAATGTATCCTATGAATTACCTTATGGGAGTTAGTACAGTTTCTGAGGCTTCGTGTTCCGGGTACAAACTAACAGTGGAAGAGTTGTTGTCCAGACGGTTCAAAGTGAAACTGACTGTTCTTCTTGACAGCAGTTGAATGACCCAGACACATTGAAGGTCGCCATCGTAATTGTTGCTTAGGGGAAGGTCAAACTCTCCTGCATCGGACTCTAGAAGACCTCCACAGGCGTCGCCTAAAATCACATGATAATAGTATTTAATAAAATCTGCTTTATAAAGATATTAATTTTCAATTTTAAAATATAGCGAATTTTACCGTTTATGCTGCATATAAAAATTGCAAATATAAATGCAACAATGCTGTTGCATTCTCTGGTGTTCTTCATTTTAGAATAAATAATTATTTAATTATGTAGATCAAAAACTGCACACGATTTAAATGCTAACTAATTAATAACTTAATTTCTACTGTTAAAAAATCCACATTCTAATGTATTTAGGTATGCCATGCAGCTTGCACGGGGGATACAATGACATCATGCAAAGTTCTCGTTATCAGTTATCACCATGTTAATTGTATTAATTCTGACAGTTAATTAAAACAAGCTCTCTACTTGAAATTGCAAGATTGTGGTGACAGTTCTGAGTTCTGACAAAAATTATGTAGGTACCACCTAGATTCTAGATAATAAGGTTTACTCCATTTGGTTTGAAGGTATTGGGGGCATTGTGGGCGTAATTAATTTAATAGCAAAATCTCACCTTATTGCCATATGATGCAGTAGTAGAAATGAACCTATAAAATTTGCATTTTTGAGAATCCAATCCAATCCATAGCCATGCTCTCGCCAAAGTTAAAACGGAATTACTCCATGAACTTAAATAAATAGCGTATTATGCAAAAAACGTTATAATCGTTTAATACTTTAGTTGTGGTAGTCGCATTTGTCTTAAGTAATTATACAAACTAGAGCATGGGTTTACTAGAGCAGTAAAATTCAGCGTAACTTGCCTTGAAATATTTGCGACGTACTTATATAGTAAATATATATTATAGTTATAAATATATATAGTTATATATAAAAAAAAATAAAATTTAAATACGTATACACTACTGCCTCATACATGGCGAAACTTTAACTTAGGACATCGCAAACATATTGCAAAATATTAAAGTGGCTTTGAAGTACTCTACAAAAATGGGAAATGCTCCTGCAGCATGCAGATACCTTAAGCATAATCACAGGGAACAGGTTCATTTTACGTTATCAAAATATCTTCCTAAAACCAAAATACCAAATTGTACATATACAAAATTAGTTTGGTTTAAACGTGCTTAAAATAGTCGCTTTCTTGATTTTATAATGCATAATGAATTAACTTATTGAGACTTGAGATAGTTAATATGGAATTACTCCTTAGCGTTCCGAATTAAAATAAATTGTGACACATTTTTAAAATCTCCTGTAAACATAGATTTAGTAACAAGTAATATTTTAAATTGTCATAATATTGGCGAGTTATAATTTAATTTATTATGAGTTTGCAATGTTCATATTTTGAAATTCATATTTTATTCTTCCGCTTGGATATTTACATGAAGTACAAAGGGACAAATGTTATGCAATGCCAAGATAAGAAAAGAATAGGCTACAAAAGGGAGAGTTTACAGCTCCAAGTTCCAACATCCCAATTTTGCTTCAGCTGATTATTCAAAAACTCAATCTTGAAGCTCATCTCTGTCTATCTCTTTCAAGACAGTGCAGAGCAGTAATGAAATACAGTTGTTTATAAAATTCAGTAACATGAATGAGTTTAGCCTGAATAAACAATTTTCTGCCAGTGCATTGTAATAAATGAAGAGTGTTTTGGCAAAACAGGATAAGTCCATCAAAGCAAACTTTACACGAACAACGTATAACGAGTAAATGGTGGCACATTTAGTTTTCTTAACTCAATTTTTTTTACAGGTACTGTACATGATGTAGCGTTATTACAAGCAGTTTCATAATTCTAAGTGGACTTTTGAATGTCTTAGAAAATTTTCAACAATTATAATTTGTAGGCTTATCCCTTTTGTCCAAAAATAAAAAACTTTACATGAAGTCAAAAGTCTGTGACACGAAATTTTAATCGTATTGAGTCAAACCAAACTTTTTTGCCAAACATCTCTTCAAATATTGAAGGTAAGTACCACATTTAAATCCACACACCTTTCGGAAATCTTCTACAAGAAATAAAGACTAAATCTGCTGCTACAACCCTGTTTACTAAGATGAATTTTCTTGAATGGCGTCACACTATTATATTAACAAACGTGTGTTGAAATCATTCCTACCAGTGGAAATGATTTTATTCACTAAAAGCAAAATCGTTTACTTCCTTGGCAATATCGACGGAAGGACAAAGATTTGATTTTATAAAATAAATTGGGAATAAACGAATTTGCTTACAGTGAATAATGTAAGGAAACGGATTTGATCCTTCACTGACGAATTGCTGACTTTAAAAACTTTTTTCTATATAAAAGTTACGTAATTACCTTTTTAAGCTCTTAAAATTGTTGACATAACTTTTCAGTTCATTAAACTACAAATAATTTAAAAAAATGCTTTATATTTTTGCGATGATGATTTATTATCCAGCCACTCTTTATCATACTTTTACACATTATGTCAATCCAATTTAGTGTGGAGTTAATGTGGACTGAGCGTTGACTTCTGCGTTGTGTAGTACTTAAATGGCTTTGAACTCCTGTAAAAATGTGAGCATGTACCATGTACTTATACATACGTTCGAAACTACAAATGTCTGCAATATGCAAATTTCTCATGTGCTCTTCTAGAACGTAAATATCATGTTTTTGATTTTAAAGTGTCTGAAATGCAACGTTCAGAATTTTAATTTTTGTCAATTATTCACAGATTCGAAATGAAATTCATGAAATAACAAATAATGCATAACTTAACCAACTAATTTACAAATTATTAGATTTTCGCTACTAAAACTAAAACGATCAATAAATACTTTTATAGAAATTAGTTTAGACAATTAGGATTTGCAAGGCTTATAATCTACAAATTGTGTGTAATTTAGATGCATGCAGGACTACACTTTGACTCTTTGACTTCCTTATGCCACCGTGTGGTATCATAATTTTCCATTGAGGACTCCTCTGTTGCATTCCAAGAGATTGTAAAAGCCCTCATATCGCATACAGCTTCATTCGATAAAAAGAAGGCAAGAACAGGCTTATTCGTTGAAAACACACCAACAAGGGAATTATACTGACCACAGAACCTATACAATAGTTCCAACAGTATAATACTCAAATATATACCTTTAAGAATTTCAGTTAATTAAATGCAAATATAAATATCTTCTGTGAAGAACCAAAATGACCCATTTCCATTTTTAGTCAAAAACAAAATGCACTATCTACAGCAAAAGTTAAAATAACTCGTTCATGAAAGCATGTAACCAGAATCTTGTGTACTCTTTAAAAAACAAGTAAACATAATATTTTGCACTTTTCAAAAAACATGTTAATAGAATATTTTAAAATTTAAAAAAACACTTGAATAAAACATTTGACCTTTTAAGAAACACTTAAATATGACAATGTTGCCTTTTAAAAAACATGTAAATAGAACAATTTGCTAATTTAAGAAACTCGTGATTAGCATTGCATTGTAACCATTTATCTTATTTACTGTATTTTTTTTGACGTAGCTCATTTTAATTCTAGCATAAATTGGAAATGGGTCATTTTGCTTCTTCATAGACGATATAATGCATGTACAGCAAATCATTTAAATTCATAATATTGCAAAACATAGTTTTAATTAGTATCTACAATACTCACTGTGACGAGTGATTATAATTTCCACCGTATAGCCAATCTTGTAAACATCCAGGCGATCCTACTAGACTTTCGTTCGGTCCGGGTCGGGGCGGGAAATTGCATTTCCCGTCCCGACCCGAACATATTTCTTTCCCGCCCCGAGTTTCGGGGAACGGAAAAGGCTCTTCCCCGACCCGTTCCCGACCCGGACCGCCGGGAAATTTCCCGAAAATTTTCGCATTTAAAATTAGAAATAAAATTGTTTAAGCACATTAAAATTTTGAAAAATTAGGATGTCTACACTTTTGCTCTAAAAACTAAAAATCATATTTTAATTTTTTAGTTTTCAGACAACATTTAGATATTCGAATTTTGCTTGCTTAAATTACGTATCGTTAGTCTGGTAACACTTGTGAACTATGAGCACTTTATGTCCGTTTTCATTTGACAAAAATTAAAATCAAATTTTCCTAAATGGTATTTCAAATAGGTATTTGAATTTTAAAATATCAGAAAAAAACGCATCCTTAAGATACACGCGCAACAAAAAAAAGTAGACAACACGACGGAAAAATTAATTTTTTAGGCGCTTAAACTCAGCATCCAAACAAGAAAAATCCATACCCTAAATCTAGTAAGTATTTTGAATTTTGAATTTTGACAGTGTCAGTGTGGTATTTAAACGCCAATAAACGGGTTCCTAATATAATTTAACTTTTCAGAATGATGTAAATTTCCCTAAACCGGGCATCTCTAATTAGCTATATAGAAATTATACTACGATTAAATATATCCTGCATAATTCATATTATCTCGTTTGAAAACTGAAAAATCACACCACGGCAGTTGCTTGTAGGAAGCTACTAAACAATATGGTATGTAAAAGTGCAAACATTCTTTTAACATGAGGTCAACGGTCAACGGTCAACACATTACACATAACTCCTAATTGTATAACTTATTGACTTGATTATTGTGATCACTCATGAAGCTCATGCCGAGAGTTACGAAAAAAAACACTTGCTAAAATCGAAAATTTATTATAGATAGTATAGGGTTTCACCGCAATGTAAGATTCAACCTAAGCATAGTGCTCAGAAACAAGAGTACGATGCTTTTGATATTTTGTTATTTTACTGTAAAGCAATTGTAATAAAGTTTGAGCTCGTAACAATTTGAAAAAAAAGGAGAATCAACATTTCATATAATTTCAGTTAAATTGCAAGCAAGTTGAGAAGTAATACCAAACTAACTAATTAACTTATCGCCTTAATGCAAATTAAAATATACTAAATGAAAATACAACAACATATTGAACAAAGATAATAACAAATTGAAACACTGGATTCAAAAATGAAAACTTGGACTTTAAAATTAAGCGCTTAATCAACGAAAAAATTGTTTAAATAAAAGTTTCCTAAAGATCAATTGTTCAAGTTAAACGCCACTCAACTTAAAATGACCTAGGATCCAGACATTTGTAGTTTCGGGAAATTTCCCGCCGGTCCGGGTCGGGTCGGGAAACGGGAAAATCAATTTCCCGTTCCGTTCCTGGACCGCCCCGATCAGTTCGGGGAAAGAAAAAGCCTTTCCCGGACCGTTCCCGACCTGGACTGATCGGTCCGGGAACGGGAATTCCCGTTCCCGAACGACAGTCTAGATCCTACCAACAATACGGACCGTATTCAATATGAGCTTAGTCCACGCCAAAAATAATTCTGTTAGCACCAGATTTGGTGGGCTGACAACAATGAAGATCCGGTCATTATTTCTGTAAGGATCCCCATAGAAAACTCAGCCTTCTAAGCTTGAATATGACCAGACGATCCTGTGGGGGAAATTGTTGCTGAGTACGTACTTAGTCAACAATTTCAATTTTGAAAACAAATCCCTTGCTAATAATTGAAGCGTCGCTTGTGAAGCTCAGGTATACGCCATCTGATGAAACTTCTTGGGCTTCTTGCTCTCTGTACGGAATTTATTTAAAACAAAATATTTAAATTCTAATACTAATCTTTAATTAATTTTCTCATAATTAATGATGCAGCATATTTGTAAGATCCTACACGAGTTTTGACGATAACATGGAAGTCCCTACTCCGTCTGTCACATTATAAGCCAACACATAGACTTCGTCGTAGTCGGGTTCCAAGTTCCAATTTGTTCGGTAGCAGATCTCAACAGTTGTTTCCTGGTAGGATAGATTAGGTGGACTGCACAGGGTCCATAGGCATCGCTCGTTACTGCGCTGCATGCCATTATGTTGGTAGCCTACAAGAATTGGAATTCCACAGTATAACTGTGTTACGAAATGTTGCCGTCTGCTTCTGAACTGGGTGATTGGCTTCGACACTTTTTTTGTAATTTTTGTAATCCTCTTCAAATTCATTATGTATTTTACAGCTGAGATTTGCGTTGAAGTAATAAATATCATCTAAAATGTTTAAGCGGCGTTGAACTTCTGTACAGATGTGTTGATATAAGTTACATACGGCAAACTGCAGTAAGCAAATGTTTTCCTGTAATAGTGGACCCCGTCCACTATTAAAAATCCGCCCAATATTACAGGCCCGTTTACTGCCATATAATAGTGTGTTAAATAGGCCCGTCTTCTATTGAAACTACAATCTCCCAGGCCCGTTCATTATTATCAGCTCGTCTAATATTACAGGAAATTGATGAAATACGGTACGAAAAGTAATTTATACAACGGCAGAAAACTACGTTACAGAATACTATATAAAATGTTTAGCGCTTCTTGTTACAAATAATTATATTAATTAATATGGGAACTGAATTAAAGGTAGTACAAGCAAATTTAATTTGCAATTTAAAATGATATCCAAGAATTAATGTATTACATGTTGCTACAGTAACTACAACAGTAGTTTCTGTACATTAAATTATTCATGCAATCCCTCCGAATAAAATCTTTCTAGTATCTGTCTCCATTGTATAGTGACAGAAACAATTTGCCTATTCAAGCGACGTCGAACTATGATATCAATAGACTGTAAATTACCTAAACAAAAGTTCACTGGCTATATTTAAATAACGTTAAAATGGCCCTAAAGATTTAAATCATAATTATTCAGTGCCATAGCCACACATCCTTACATAGCAATTCATCGACTATAGAAGCGTCGACTTATAGTGTTAATTGTTCTTATTCTTGCCCGGTGTACACATAATAACAGCGCATCAAGTAAAATCATAAACACCTACCTTTCAGTGCTTAACACACTCACACATTCTATCTAACAGTTGAGGGTTCTTAGTAAGAACTTTTACGATAAAATATTTGGCGTCAAGCCCGGTTTTAAAATCTTGGCTGCATAAAAGATGAAAACACCATTGACACTTGCGTGCCTATGACGACACATTATTGACCACGGAATACTCAGGGCCGGATAAAGTGGCCAGCTCAGCTAGCCCCCTCTGCCTGAATTAAAAAAAAACGTGTAAATGAAACATTTAGCACTTTTCAAAAATATGTAAATGGAACATTTTGAGTTTTCAAAATCAAGCAAAATACATTTTTTTTGTATATTTAAAAAACATTGAAATAAAACATTTTCCAGTTTTCTTAAAACATGTAAATAGTACATTTTGCAATTTTCAGAATCGAATGAATAGAACATGTTTAAAAAAACTTTTCTAAAAAACGTAAGTACAACATTTTGCTTTATAGGTAAGATTTACTTATTTTCTTTAAATTTAAAAATACTAAATTATTCGCGACTAATTATATTTACTAGGTCAATAATTTTATTAATTATTTATTTACAAAATGATTTCGATAATAATACTTGTGTAAATTAACAAAAGTGTGTTTCATTTATTATTGCTTTATAATTCTGTAGGCTAGTTGACAACGATCTAATTATTTATAATGAATCCAGTTGTACATAAACACAACAGACGAAACTGTGAATTATTCTTATCAAATAATGTGAGAACTATTTAGCGGCGTTGATACTCTTCGGGGATTCTTTTTTCACTTTAATATGACGTCAATTTCTGTAGTATGCATATATGTCATATACATTCAACGACAGGAAACTAAGGCTAGGGGTAGTCCATAAATGACGTCATCCGTAAGGTCAATGAGTCAACTTTGATACTGATGACAAACCACGTTAAAGATTTTATTTGTAGTAGAGTAATATCAAGGTAGAGTCTATGATATTTACAGTGACTAATTTTCTTAGTGCAGTCCTACACGTAATAATAAGCTCTAACATTAAGACAAGAGACAGTTAGGATTTATTTTGAAGCTTTTCCTTCCAAAATTTGTTCAGAATTCTTAACGTTAATCAATTATTCTCTGATTCAAAATGTAATCATTTAAAAAGGTAATTCTAATTAGCAACTATAGTTTACTGGTTTTAACCCACACATTTTGTGTAATGCATCTCCATGATATTTGAACGTAAAGACGTAACAACGCTTTAACATCCACCATCATTTAGGCCACCATGTGGTATCGTAATTTTCCGTTGAGGATCCTTCTGTTGCATTTCATGAAATTGTAAAGCCTTTGTAATTGGAATTGGATCCATCCGAAGAAAAGAAGGCAAGAACAGGCTCATTGGTTGAAAACACACCAACAAGGGAATCATACTGACCACACCACCTACACACAATTTCCATCAGGTTATGTTAAATACTTTTACGATTCCAAGTTTTTACAATTTAGAACACTTATGTATACATATCACGTAAATTGTCATAACTACGTTCAAATTCAAAATATGTATGCGTTGTTTGTACTAACAGTGACAAGTGCACGTGACTTCCTTTGTAGCCAATATTGAAAATATCCAAGCGATCATATCCACAATTTGAAGTTTGCTCAATCTCAACAAAGTCCACACCAAAAATGATTTTATCTCCTGGATTTGGTGGGTTGACTACAATGGAAAAGCGATCATAATTTCTGTATGGATTCCCATAGAAAACTCGTCCTTCTAAACTTGAAAATGACTCTGCGGTTCAGAAAATGTTACTCATGGTGGAATTTATCCTTTGTATACTAACAACGAACCCTCTTCGTATTTCTGACGCATCGCTTGTAAAACTCAAAAAAACACCAACCGAGTCGATTTGTTGAGGTACTTGTCTCCTACGGAATTAGAAATCAACGAAATGATTTTAAACTGATGCTACAAAAATTACTGTATGACGCGTTTTATGAGAAGTAACATAATTTCAAAAAACTTACACGAGTTTCGACGATGTTAACGACGTTCCTACTCGGTCCACCACGTCTAACATCACAACATGGACTTCGTCATAGTTCTGCTCTAATTCGTCGGACACGAGTGTGACTTCAAGGGTTGTTTCCCGATAAGAAATGGTGGGTGGTGTGTACACTGTCCAGAGGCAGCGTTCGTTATTACTGTAGTAGCTATTCTGTTTGTAGGCGACTTGGATTGTATTGACTCTGTTTGGAAGCTCTATAATCCCGCCGCAATCTAAAAGAAGGCATACCACACAACAAAATGCATATCATCGACGTATAGAATATTCTAATAAACAATAGGGTATATCAGTCAGTCTGCACATGCGTAAAAAGTCATTAATATATTATTCTTACAATATTACAGTTTACCTAAGGAAATAATTTGGTCGTAATCCAATGTTGTTATTTCAATAGGGGGTTCTGTTATTGGCTGGCTGGGCTCCAAGGATCTTTCGTCGTTGCTGACTGTTGGGGAGTCCAGGTGAGTTCCCCGTCATCACTTCCAGCCACTGACTCAGTTGAACTAATGTAAACAAAAGCAACAAGTTTGGGGTAAAGTTGCTCGGTTTCAAATGAGGACAATCGTCCACAAACCCTATGTATTTAGAAAGTAAATATTAGTTTTCTTAATTTAAAATTCGTGCCAAGATTATACAAACTAACAATTAGTAGGTGCTTTATAAATAATAGCCTCATCAATAATAATTCTACCTTGTGACCTCAAGGAGATCGCCTGTATTCGTAACCTCGTACAGACCATAGTACGAGCACCAACATGGGTTAAGTAGTTCACAGCGACTGAACTGGGTCTCTGCTTTCAAGGTGAGTGAATTCCTTGACGGCAAGTTAAGGGCCCAGGGGAGGCGCTCGCGGCGGTTGAATCGGTTCCAGAGAACTCTGCCTTCTGCACTATCAACGTAGTTCACAGCTGTGGGGACGTCAGACGTGGCTGAGGAGGCGGAGTCCCATGTGAAGGAAAGTCCGGAGGTGTAATCCGAACGGGTGAAAACAACAACTAATGTTTGGCCCGTAGTTTGGGTTGTTTCGCCAACATCGGATCTGGAAAGTCTTTAAATAGGCACAACCAGATATTTTTTAATATGAAAACTTCCAATTAAAATATCTATAATATCTAAAAATGCATCGTATGACTTACCTGATGGGAGTTAGTACAGTTTCTGAGGCTTCGTGTTCCGGATACAGACTTACAGTAGCAGAAGAACTGTCCAATCGGTTCAAGGTGAAGTTGACGGTCCTTCTTGACAGCAGTTGGATGACCCAAACACATTCAAGGTCACCATCGTAATTGTTGTTAAAAGGAAGGTCAAACTCTCCTGCATCTGACTCTAAAAGACCCCCACAGGCGTCACCTAAAACTACATGATAATTTAAAAAATGCTGCTTAAAAAAATATAAGGCTCAAGTTAGCTTATTAACATTTAAAACGTATAAAATGTAATTACACTTTGCACTGCCTCACAGTCTACTTTATACAAGTAATAGTTTCCAAATATTACGAAATCTTGTACCTTTTGTGCTGCATATAAAAATTGCCAGCAGAAAAGCAACAGTAATGCTGCCTATTTTGGTGTATTTCATTTTAGAATAATTTGTATGTTGTTTATTGAATTAAATGCAAGTACTCGATTTGAAATTTAACTAAATAAATAAACTTTTAGAGTTACTCACTAAAATGTTTAATTAACTTACGATTCGACCATCATTTATACAATGCAGTTTGAAGCGTGGCTGCAATTACCTTCTGCAGCAGTGCAGCATCCTCCTTATCACTATTCTAATGTTAATTGTTTTGACAGTTAATTAAAACAATTTGACATTACAAGATTATAGAAACAGTTCTGATAGAGCCGGTAATTACTGCATTAAGTCAAAGGGCATTTTATAGGACTGCATGAGTTCGCTGGTTTCTGATTAAAAGTGCTCACGAATTTCAATATTTCATTTATAATGCATCAGATGATACAATTTGATTGATGAGCTAAGTCGGATTTTTACCGTAGTTTTAATGTGATAATTGATGAGTTTTGATTGAATTTGCAATTATTCGTTTGACGATTGTTATTTACTTAAAGTCCGGTAATTTTCTAATTTAACTTATCTTAAGTAGACCTGAACGAAGCTTTTATCAACTTATACCTTATAAAGTAAGCACAATAATATGCATTTCCTAATACAATTATGCTTGTAATTATTTATATGAGTTCGTTTTCCTTGTTATTACAGATGCACCATTCAAAGGTTTCTGGTGCAATGTGAGACTAGTGAAATGATGCTAAACAATTTAAGCGGCATTGGAATTCTCTACCATTTTTACAATTCAAGGTACACACCTTAAGTTTTAAATGTCTGTAATAAGAAAATTCAGAAAACTGAAATGATTAATTATAGTCACATTATTAATCAGTCGTATTGTTGAAAATTAAAATGAGTGCAATATTTAGAACAATTTATTACTAGTCTATAAGTTTACATCTATTTTTGATTCCTTATTTTAAAGTTTATGTTTACTTGTGCTAATCTCCATAGAGCTGGAATATGAAGAATAAAGATGTGTTGTGCAGCAGATCTTGTTTTGATCGGAATCCTATATTTTCAATTTTATATAAATAGAATTTAAAAACATCTATCAGTTATATTATCTCAAAAGTTAGCGCAATCTTATTTAGACATCTGCCTTATACCTTATTGTTACATATGTAAAATGTAATTAATTAAATACTTACTTTACAATTTTCCAAATTCTTTTGCGTTCATGCACTCCTTAGCGTTGCAGTAATGAACTCACAGAATTTAATTATTATGGTAGTGCGATTAATATGCAGATGTAAGAACTTGTTTAAATCGATTGCTATACAAATACAGTTAGTATTTCTGCTGAACGCAAAGGAACTAACGCATATAGTACCAGTTTTTCTCCATACAGTTTCCTATTGACGCTTGACTATAGAAGTTTTTTTATATATGATTTAGTGTTTCAAGACGCTTACTTGGTACAAAGTACAAAGTAGCTAAAGCTGCAAGGAAAGCATTATACAAATGCAATTTAATTAAATTCCATTTTATAAACTGTGAGCAAAAAATTAATGCCCGTGTGCGTATCCTTAGTTAACAAATAAAAAAGGAATTACTTAAGATCATATTGAAAATGGGCACTGTACATCGCTGAATGAATTTTGAAAACATGTTTTGAATCCCGACTTGAGATTCTGTTTTCTTGTTGTTAAGTCACAAAATATTCAAAAGGCGTTAAAACTCTATAGCACTCTGCGTTTCTTGCAAGAAGGAAATTGATGGCTTTCCAGTTTCCAGTATTATAAAAAGCAGGTTTCCGACCTTTTACTTCCTTATTAATATCTTTAAAAGAAGTTCGTTTGCTGTAAGACAAACGTAAGAGAACACCAACTTGCTTTCAGCAAAAACTGCAAGGGAACCGATCTGATTTTTTGCCGATGGTTTGCAGAATTGTGCAAAGCACGTTAAAAATATCATGCGATTATTATACAAGTAAATTGTCTGCCACTTACTTCTTATCAAAGCGAAAATTGATTGCTCAATTGTAATTGAAAGAATTTCAGTGATGCAACACGGGTAATTTTTTCAAGCAGCGTCGAAGTAAAATACCAAGTTATTTGGTGTTTCACGATCCACTCTAATCTACCTTCAAATTGCGATGAAAAATAATACATATTTTAATTTTTTCCTTATACTTCGTTAGATATACAAGTTTAATAGTAATTAGTGTAATTACTCATGTAGATAACTTGCAAGTTTCAGAGTGCCGTTTTATTCCCGTGTATTTTTATTTCGCTAACCAATACAGGTTAAAAAAATTTAAATAAAGTGATTTCTGCTATTCATGAATATTAAAGAAGTAAAAAATAAGCATGGTTTTTTCGACATTTAATCGAAATCAAATGGATTCTCAATTGTGTATTACAGCGATGCTAATTTCTATTAATTAGCGCATTTCAGCTGAGGAGTGACATACACATTAATTTTCCACCCGATCTGTACAAGTACAAATAAGTATGTAAAGCACCTAACTTATCGTTAGTAACTAATGTGATTTGAACTGATTTGTGATAACTACCTATCTACATCATTTACCGGAATTTTGAAAATTTTGAAATACTGAACCAATTTGATCGAGCTATATATCATTCGGAAGGTAGTAAAATTTAAATAAAAGAACGCGTCTAGCGTTATCCCAAATAGTTTTCAAGATATCGGTGTTTCAAATTTTCAATTTCGCCTAACATGTGTTATATGGGCCACGAACTTAAAACATACAAAGTAGTGTCTGCCTATGTAAGACCTTTTAAATGATATACCACTCGACAAATTCTATTCAATGTTTTACATTTTCAAAATGGTTTTTTCGAAACCATTCAAAAACTAAATATGATCATGCTAGTAACACCAAGTTATTAAGATTAGCCTAATCATTTCGATTTGAATGGTATACTCATAATGTTTAAGTTTATTAATATACCGGCCGAAATCTTGATTTCTCAATATTCAAAGTATTGGTGGGAAATTCAAAAATTTGAATACTGAATTTTTTGTTTTATTGAGAATAATTGAGAATATAAAAATGCCTGTACGTAAATCGTCACACCTTACCCTTTTGAAGAATCAAAATGACCCATATCCATGTTTAGCTTGAAACAATATCAACTATCTACAAAAATATTCAAAAATGTCTTGAGAGCATTTAAATAAAAAATTTTTCACTTGCCAAACACATTGAATTATAACATTATGCACCTTTTTAAAAAAATGGAATTAGAACATTTTGCACTTTTTCAAAAACATGTAAATAGGACATTTTACATTGTTAGAAAACATGGAAATAGAAGATTTTACATTTTTCAAAAACATGTACCTTAATAGAAAAATTTATAATGTTGGAAAACATGGAAATAGAACATTCTAAACTTTTTCAGCATCTACAAATCATGTTAATAGAACATTTAACTCTTTTCAAAAACATGTAAATAAAACATTTTAAACTTGTTAAAACCCCTTAATTAACATTTTATGCATGTTTCTCATTGTGTTTTTATGACATAGCTTACTTTCATTTTAGCTTAAATCTGATATAGGTCGTTTTGGTTCTTCTTAGAAGATATGTAGTTATGTGAGTGTTTAAGCTTAGCGCTTTTAGGGCTCCGAATTAAATATAAAAATGTTCCATTTAATTACCTTCAGATTTTTATTTCACTTAAGTGCATTACTCAAGCCGTAATGCAATTATCTATAGGTAATTAAAATAATAGCCAACTAATTAAATTATGATGAAATATTTGACTAAAGTATGAGCTGCCTTCCTCCTCCTCCAATGAAATGAGTCATCGCCTACATAATTATTACCATAGTCAAAACTTTCTCATACAGTTAGGTCTAATCCAGTGACTTGGAAAAACTGAGATCTAAAGCCCGGGAAGTTGCGCTCAACATGGCAGTGAAATCAATTGAAATGCAGTCGAGACGGTGGGATTCTAAAAAAATAAAGAGGCCCCGTCCCCAAATTGCATTTCCAAAAAAGTGTTTCAGGCAAAAAATGTGAGATTTTCTCTCGCACGGAACACTCCACGCAGCAGGTTTAGTTTTTAAATTTGCGAGCCTCATTAAGTGCATCCCTTTTGAACTGGACCCATCCGGAGAGGACGAAGATTCCTTCCAAGTGCGAATGTTCCCGCAGCTCTGGAAGAGAATCATGTAGAAGATTGTGAGCTGGTCCATTTTCTTCGTCTTTTCGTTTCAGTACATTACTTTTGGCCTTCTCTGGAGCCGTCAAGATTTCGATGAGGAGATGGCAATGCACACGCTGTACGTCACCATTGCCACCTGCGCATTTGTTTTCAGTGGTGCTCTCTACGGTCACCCAGACGAGTGCGTTTTCATGCTAAGGCAGCTCAATTTCATAGTCTCGCTGTAAGTTGAGTGGTTTGTAATACTAAAATCTCTACTAATAACTAAAATCATCTTTTTCCGTGTGTGGTGCGCCAGCGTTTTTACGATCAATGCTGCATCTAAGAAACTCATGTGAGCTTCTGTCGTTCACTTTTTCGGGGGTTTTGATCCTAAAATATTCATTTTATTTAAGTTTGAAGACGTTTAATTTTCAAAAACAACATTTGGTGCAATTCCAGGCGGCACGTAATGCTGCATCTCGATAGTTTTCATTTTCATTTCACTGACTTGTTTGGACAAACGGAATATTTTCGTGTACCTCTTCTTTCCCGGGGTGAGTCTCTTCAACGTCCTTCTAATCCTCATGTTCCTTCCCCAACATTCCAAAGTCCGGATTCTGTCAGAGCAGGTTGTGAGTCACCTGGGTAGAGTTCCCATTCAAATCTACTGTCTGAATCCGAATTTCGTCGTTAGAAGGCTGTGCGAGGCCTTTATGGAGAAAAAGAGGCAGGCCTTCAGACCTCTTGGATTCGAAATTTCTCTTTTTTGGAAATCTCACGCTGAATACTGCCATGTCCATGATGGAACAGCTCTTCAATAATATCTTGCTACTGCTTTCTTTGTAGTATGTAGTTGTACTAAATGCAGAATGAAGATGCCCGTTTTTTAGAAATTGTTTTGAAAGTTGGCTTTTAACATTACACATTTTTGTGCTTATACTTTTGACATGCAATGTAGAAAATCCAGAAAATGTGACACTGTGTGCTTTAGTAATTTGAAAGAAAATTCAATGTGTTTCGTGATAGCAATAATAATAAAGAATAATAAATTAAATTCTCCTAATTCTTTTACAGCACTCCAGAATAAATTTGTTTAGCATGAGTTTACATAGGGGCATTTAAATCAAGATGGTTGAATTTTTATTTGTGTGTACTTAAATAAATGAAATATTCTCGATTTAAATACATAATTGAAATTGATACGCAAGCACTAGAGAGAAGGTAAATATTTATTTACAACTGGCGCAACAATTACGCTTTCCACAAGGACACAGTAAGAACAACATACAATTTTAAACGAAAGTAAATGGTTTTAAAAGAATGCAAGAAAATGTTTTTTCATAGTACAATTTGTAAAAATTAGCTATTAGATAAATTCATATTATATAGATGATTATGAGCAATACGGCACGAGCCTCGAATTGTAGGAATCACTATTTCGTGTATTATTGTTACAGGAAGCCGCATATCTTTTCGAAATGACTCGAAAAAATCTGGAATTGTACCTCGAGCACTGATAAGCAAACCTTATGACTTCAAGTTTCTTAATTTACAATTAGTGCCGTGTTGTAAGTCGTAACAAATGGAATTATATTTTTCTTATATGTAATTGCTAGCGTGTAAATGAGTCAGACATTATTCATCTTACAAGGAAGGGTCAACACATGTGCGCCGACTTTTAACTTAAGTTTGTGCGCATTAGACGTGTATATGGCAACTAGTAAACGTGTGCTAAATCATTTTTTTCACAGGTCCAAAATTTGCCCACAGTAGCCCGCCAAAGTTTAAAAAAATTGAATTTTTGGTTTTTTGCAACTCAGTAGATCCTACAATTTCCATCCGATTTTCAAAACATTTGAAGTTTTGTGATCTCTGACACATTGCCTAGAAAGTAATTTCTCGGTTTTTGAAAATTCGAAAATTTAAATTTTTTTCAAAAAATGAGGCTGATATTGTAAACTGGATTTTCCCAATATCTCCCCTTTTCCCACGTACCACGACCGGGACAGGTGGTTTGAACAGGAACGCGACCGGGTCGGTTTCTGCTGTTGGAGTTCTTCCTCGTCCTCGACCGCGATTAGTGTACGACGCGGTCCTCGGTAGCCGGGATCGTCCTCGGCTCGCTCTAGTACTTACAGAGAGAGCGACCGGGGAGAGCCGACCGCGCTTACGAAGTTCCTGCTCACGAAGTCTTGCTACGTTGGACTGACTACGAAGAACCCGGTGACTTGGTAGGGGCTCCGTGGTTAAGAATGGGATGCACGATTATAATGACCCGGTGTGTAGGTGCCGGTATGACCGTCGACACTCACACCCGGAGTATGCAAAGGTGACCGTTATACTCCGGTACCCGGTGAACTGGGAGTATCACTATAATGCTGCTGTGCTGGCTCCAGTTGGCCAATGAATGCCTATGCAATGTTTAATGTTTTACAGCACAAGAATATAGTTTATGGGAGTGTTCTTTTATTGAACTCTGGAACTGTTCACGGTTTACCTCACACAATGTACATGATACTCACTCCACGAATATACAATAATGATCTCTAACTTAATCACACAATTATTCCCTTACGGGTAATTAATTAAGATCTCCGAAGGAGAAGAATAGGAAGGAGAATAAATAAATATAAATATATTAAATGCAAACAAGATGGCTGACGGGCTATCTATCTTTCCTCACTTACTAGCTTTTCCACCTAGTACCGTCTCCTCGAAGAGTAAAATAGGAAGTGCAGTGCTGGCTCTGTTCGCCTGCTGAGGAGCACGGCGATCGTACGATCGAGAGAGTGCCTACGTCATACCCCTCAACTCCAACCGTCTTTTCCGACTGCCCTACTTTACCTGCTATACTCCTAGCCCCGCTCCTCTCCTATATCTACATTCCTCTCCTGCTATACGCAGTGGAAAATTACTGCTTGTACTGACGACGTTGGTTGGTTTTCCATTCCAACCTTCCTTGTCCGTTTCCCGCTACTGCTATTAATACCCTGCAGTACCATTTTCCATATTTACCTTCACAATATAAAGGCCACTGAAAAATAGTTTTTACAATAATTTTTTGAAAAAAATTAAAATTTTTGAATTTTCAAAAACCGAGAAATTACTTTCTAGGCAATGTGTCAGAGATCACAAAACTTCAAATTTTTTGAAAATCGGATGGAAATTGTAGGAGCTACTGGGTTGCAAAAAACCAAAAATTCAATTTTTTTAAACTTTGGCGGGCTACTGTGGGCGAATTTTGGACCTGTGAAAAAAATGGTTTAACACACGTTTACTATTTGCCATAGACTAGACACGTAAAGCGCGCACAAACTTAAGTTAAAAGTCGGCGCACATGTGTTGGCCCTTCCTTGTCTGTCAATAATAATTTTAATTTTTAAAAATAATAATGGGAGTCGCCTAATCCTAGCAATATTCCATATGCATTGACACCAAAAAACTTCAAATAATAAATTATCAACCTACCTAAGTACTTGACCTAAATCTTATAGTCTACATGTACATGTAGGTAATTTAAACTGCATTACGCAAAATAAAATTGAGTACACTTGATATCTTAAGATTCAATATTAAAATCTGAATCTGTCTTCAATAAAATAAAATAAAAATAAAGTGTAAAATAAAAATATTATTCTTAGTAATTACATTACAAATCAGAAATTGCAAATGATAAATCACACAGAACAGAAAAAAATAAGGGTAAAGTTTATTTTGGATTAACTCAAGTCAATACTTAAGTAAGACCTTCAAATAGGCTGATTCCTTGACATTGCGTATTTTGAAACAATTATTTGGTGCTATTTATATGTTTTATTAGTAAGTAAGAGTGGAGGGAAATTGTAGAAATGTAGCTTAGCTATTGTTCGCCCAGATAGATTTGACTGTTTTGTACATGCGCAATGAGCTTCCTGCACCACCAACAAGTTCGACTTCATAGAATCCTTGTTTCCCTCGATGCACACACATTTTGAAAAGCAAGGATAGGGTCTTTGACCATAAGTCTTGGAGCAGCATAGTCAGTTTTGGCATTATTCACAGTCAAAGGCTTCTGGCTCAACAATAAGTTTTGTTTTGCAGCTTGAATTGTGCGAGGCTTTCTAATTGTACGAATGAGTCAGAAGCTGGGATTTGAATAGTACGCGGGGTGTACTATTACAAAACATACAGTACTCATACCTAATACACAAATACCGATGTTACTGTCGTGACGACTACCTGTCTAATGCTAGTTTCCCAATGACTTAGTTGCAGTTGAAAAGCTGACCAGTAAAGGACGACCTTCCTACTAAAAATATTCATGAGCGTCACTTAATTGCAACCATTATCTCCACATGTTTACACCTTAGGCCGTAGAAATTTAAAATCATGAACTATCAATCGACCTACTGGACTTTAATCTTATAGTCAATATCAATGATTATTGAATCAGTTTGCTTTTATACGATTGACAATTTGACGATAATTATAACGGTCAATAATGCTGTTAGTTAGTCATTTACATTTTTTTTTACAAAAAAAGTTGTTAGTCATTTACAAACGGATTTCAGTATTAATAATAATTGCCAAAAATGTGCTTCATTTGTTGTCTTATTTTAAAGGTTAACTGTCTTCAGCACGATTGTGATTTAATTTTTGTGTAGTACAAAGATTGTGAAAGACATAGCTGTCTTGTGAAGCACACCTACGACTGTAAAAAATATTTAAGCGGCCTTGAAATTCTGTATGAATTCTTTTTCCACTGTAAATTCCGTAGATTTCTGTAATATGCAAAGTCATACACATTCAACTACAGGAAGCTAAGGATAGGGTTCATCCACAAATGACGTCATCCGTAATGTCAACAAGTCAACTTGGATACTGATGGTAACCCACGTTGAAGATAAAATTTACGCAAAAGTTAAGATGATAACGATAACAGGAAGGGGTTAATATGTACACGGTCCTAAAACTGTGGGTGTTTTAATTTTTGATAAAGTAATATGCTTAAAATTGTATAGCCAGTAGCACACCAGTATGTGTGTTAGTGAATAAAATGGATCAGTCATAGGATTTTAATAACTTTGATAATTTTAATTTAGGTTATAAATCCAATTTGAAAGTGTGATTCTAATTAGCAACTATAGTTTCACACAGTTTACAACCCAAACATTTTGTGTAGTTTAACTGCATATCGCCTGTGAAAAATCAAAATGACCCATACCCAGTTTTAACTAAATACAAAATGTACTATCTTTAAACAATATATGAATACATATCGTGTAATACTTAAGACTTGTAAATAGAACATTTTACACTTTTCAAGAAGCATGTAAACAGGACATTTTGCTCTTTTCAAAAACATGTAAATAGAAAATTTTGCACTTTTGAAAAACATGTAAATTCAAAATTTGACACTTTTCTAAAACATGTAAATTCAAAATTTGACACTTTTCTAAAACATGTAAATTCAAAATTTGACACTTTTCTAAAACATGTAAATAGAACATTTTGCACTTTTCAAAATCATGTAAATAGAAAATTTTACACTTTTTAAAAACATGGAATTAGAACATTTTGCACTTTTCAAAAACTCACTCAGCATTTTACGCATGTTTCTCATTATTTTTTATGACATAGCTCATTTTAATTCTAGCCTAAATTGGATATGGGTAATTTTGGTTCCTCACAGACGATTACAGTTTACCTAAAGGCACAATACGGTCACAATCCAGTTTTCTGATCTGAAGAGGGGCTTCTGTTACGCCATCACCTAAAAAAATACATAATACTATTGCTTAGTGAAAGTAATATAATTTGTTTTGTATACTTTGTAAACTCCAATGTATTTTCCATTGCCTGCCTTTGCCTTGCAGTCTACGTTATACTACAGATTATAATTTTAAAATTTCTAAATAAAACAAATTGCTGTACATTGTATGATACTTGTGATGTACGTACTACTGTATGATTAAAATTGCTAGCAGAGAAGCAACAATACTGTTGCCTACTCTGGTGGTTTTCATTTTAGAATAAATATTATTTATTATGTTATTAATTGAATTGAATCCAACCGTACGATTTTAAATTTAATAATTTTAATAATAATTTATTCATTTAGTCGATTTGGCGTCAGCCCATACAACACTGACTTTTTACAAAATAGGTTATTTACAAATTGATCAAAAATTGATCAAAAAGATTTTAAATTTAATAAGTTAATAATTGAAATTCTACAGTTATACACACTAACATAATTACCGTTGCTTGACTCACCTCTTATATCATGCAGCTTGAAGCGTGGCTACGATTAACTTGCACAGCCCCGTCATGTTAATTGTTAGTGTTTTGATCTGACCGTTAATTAAAATAATTTGACATTATTAGATTATGGGATATGGCGACAGTTCTGATTTACAGAGGGTTCTGATATACCCTGTAATAAGTCAAATAGGATATCGGCGTTATGAGTTCTAGCTCTGGTTTCTGATAAACAAAGGTGCGCACGAATTTCTGTGGTACATAATAAATTAAATATTAATACAATTTGATTAATGGGCCTAGTCGGGTTTTTACAACAGATTTTAATGTAATAAATTGATGAGTTTGTTTGTATACAATTATTGTCGTTTACTTCAAGTCGGATACTTGTCTAATTTAATTAATCGTTAGTAGAGCTGAACGATGCTTTTATCAACTAATCAATTAGCAAACATGTACTATATCGCCTGTGATCTGGGAAGAACCAAAATGACCAATAATCAATTTAAGCTAGGATCAAAATGAACTATGTCATAAAAAAATTGAGAAACATGCGTAAAATGTTAATCAAGAGTTTGTGAAAAGTGGAAAATGTTCCACTTACAATTAGATGGTTTTAAAAACTACAAGATGTTTGATTTACATCTTTTTGAAAAATGCGAAATGTTGTGTTTACGAGTTTTTGAAAAACTTCAAAATGTTCTATTTATACGTTTTCGAAAAACTGCAAAATGTTTGAATTACACGTTTTTGAAAAGTGTCAAATGTTCTATTTACATGTTTTTAGGAAGTTCGAAATGTTCTATTAAAACACTTTCATGTTCAATAAAAAATTTTAAAATTTTGCAATTAGTATTTATATATTATTTTTAGCTAAAAATGGATATGTGTCATTTCGCTTCTTCACCGACGATATGTATTTCCTAGGTAAGTCACTAACTCTAATTTAATTAACCTTCAATAACCTGATTTTCTTATTATTAGTGGTACACGAATTCAAGCAACATTGATTTACATTGAGATATTTGCTAATACCATGCTAACTATTTAAGCGGCATTAAAATTCTGTACACATTCTACGATTCACGGCACACACCGCAGTTATCTGTAATACGAAAAAAATGCAGAAAACGAAATTAATTCTAGTCACATTAATAATCCAATGTATCGTTGAAAATCATTCATATCTATTCTGGGGTGCTTAAAATTTCATAGTTTATTTTTACTAATGCCATACTAATAATCTTAAAACGTCTACGTTTGGAAGCGTAAATTTCCCAGCGTCCTGACTTTTAAAAGAAATTTGGGTGCAACTTAAGAGTCAACTATGATTTTCAATGTCGATCAACCATCACAAATAATGCAAATGCAATACAGATTGTTTATCCAAGCGGCGTCAAAGTGTGATAACTTAGTAATTTGTAAAGTTTTTACGATCCATTTTAACGTTCCTCCGAAACGTGATATCTTTTTCCTTATAGGTTTTTTAGCTATACCTTCTTATAATTAATTACTTATGTGGATAACTTTCAAGTGTACTTGTTGCATTTTTCTGCTGAAATTTTAATAAACACAGTGAATTTTATAATTCCGAGGATTCTTATATTCCAATATAATACAATACCTAATGCAATAAACAAATAATACTTCTTCTAAAACCAGCACAGTTTAAAAGAATTCTAGAAAGTGATTTCTGTTATGGATGTTAGGAACATCAGGAAAAAGTCACGTTGTTGTGTCGATTTTTAACAAAAATCACCCAGTTTCTCAATTGAGTAATATACATATATATACACGTTAAGTTTCACTACACACATTCTTCTAATAATATTATTTCATTTGACTTTATTATAACGTTTTTGGAAATTTACTGGTTACAAATTTATGTCGCTTAAAAATTAAAACAAACAAAGTGTTATTTAATGAGAAACTCACAGTCCTCCAGGATAAAACTTTTTACATACTATCCAAATCTTAGTTTTCGTATACAAATTTTAATATATATAATACATTTGTAAGTATATTTAGTTTTGTGTAATTCGAAGCATATCTGGTAATTTTAATCCGTGGGGTGTGGGTGTTTTAGCGTTTGTCAGATAACCAGCTAATGAGGCTGATCCAAATGCCACAGGTTAATGGGTTAGGAAAACTACATAACGTTAGACTATGTTTTTATTTAAAGTACAATATGAGAAATTTTATTTTGCCGAACCTATGCTACATATGTATGTAATATGGTTAGACCGTAGGGGTACTTTTGAATTCAATTAGCCATATCCCTACATTATGTATGTAATTACTTGCATAAGAGTATTTTAAATTCAACTTCTAAAACATTTTTTTAACGATTCAAGTTTGTAATATTGCTAATTTATTAACCGACATCTTTTTGAATGGCATTGTAGTCACGCAAGTTATTTAACTACTAAATAAATTTGGTTGCGTCGAAACTAGGTAATTTACACTACGCTTTACATTTTTAAAATAATGATATTTTATAAAAATTATTATAAAACCTTTCAGTGGCACCTTTAATGTTTTAAAAACCTAAAATAAAAATCGAGAAACACGTATTTTAAAAAAATCAGCTAAACTTGTCATCTGCACCTAAGGGAATCAAATGTCTTTTAGATATCTACGTATAATAATTACGTATGGGGATTAGATTTTTGTTTGTATTTAAAGGTAACGTGAACACAATCGTTTGCGTTTATTTAGTCCCCTGTGCAGTACTGCACATACATAATTTAATTATTATGGAAATGGAAATAATTTATCTAGTGTAGTAATAACTTTAATAAATCGATTTTTATTAAGTTGGCTTTTCTGAAAAACGTAAAAAGGGCAAATGTGTGTAGCACCAGTTCTGCTGCATACTTGAGATTCCTATTGACACTCGGCTTCAGAAGTTTCATTATTTATTATGTATCAAGGCGCTTACTTGGTATTGGTATGAAGTGCAAAATACTGCAAGAAAAGCATGATACCGTTGCAAATTTGATGCTACCTTATGTATATATTAAACAAAAGGTTTAAAGTATAGTATTGGTTTTGTACACTGCCTTAAGAAAGCACATGTCAACGTTAAGTGTAATTTAAATGGAAAACGTTAAAATATTCTAGTGGCGTTAAAGTTATATACAACATACAACTGCGCAGGTTATTGTTACACGCCCCAAACCACAATACGTAAATTTATCATGTAAACCCAAAGACCAATGTGCATTACACCGTATTACCCACCCACTCCCTCCTGCAGAGATGATAAGGTGATAGAACCAGATTCGGATTTGGGTTTAGTATTCATTTTTCACTATAAATTAGAAAACAGATATTAGTAGCATGAAATAATAAGTTCGGATTTAGATTAAGCGAAGATGAAAACAATTAACATATTTAATAGTGATCACCCGTGATTACTTACTTATTCGGCAATTTGATAAATTTTCTGCAATACAATGGCAGTGATTCATTTTTTGGTGGTCCTCACTCACTTCAGGGATTTGACATGAAAAGTTTAGGTCCTAAATGTGGAAACGATGTTCTCGGGGACAAATCGTACTGGTCATTTGGAATACAACTTTATGGACCTTTACCCTTAGCTTTTGAAAAAGGTGCGTTCCGTTAGGTTTATCGAGTACATTAATTTTTGAATGCTGGAAATATAATGAATACATTAATTAGTTTTGAAAATGATAAAATAAGAAAAGATTTTACAAGCCTACTAAATAACTACAAAGCTGCCTATGGATTTGGCAGCGAGAATTTATATCATCTATATACACAGCATAATGTATTCTTCAGTTTAGACAAACTAGTAACATAAACGATGCAATAGGTATCTTCCCATGATGAGTTTACAAGCAATTACAAAATATTCAAGTGGCGTTGAACTATGCAACTGCAAAGGCTCTTTGTACTCGTCTCAAACTGCAACAAGTAAATTTCTCATGTAAATCCGAAGACCAGTGGGCATTACCTAATAACCCACCCGCTCCCTTCTGCTGGGATGCTTAGCTGAAAAAGACCACATTCGGATTTGGATTTAGCTTTCATTTTTTAGTTAAAATTTGAAAACAGATATCGGTAGCACGAAATTCAAAATTAGGATTTAGATTAAGCTAAAGCTAAAAGTAAGTTACAAAAAGCTGAAAAATTTCAAATTAGGATTTTGATTTAGATAAGCCACAAATGGCAGAAAACATTCAAATTTCAGTTTCACTAAGCTAAATAAAACTAAAATAATTTGGGTTTTGATTTAGCATTATAGAATATTTTAAATTTATTAGCTGCGAGAACTAACATTAAGTAGTGAAGAAAAAATAGTACTGCACATTTATTTTAATGCTGCACAAAATATGGACATATTCATTGTTAAGTCAGTGAAGGATTATATCAGTTTCCTTTCCTTCCATTTTTCGCTAGAAGCATGTTAGTGAAATTTCAGTTTTATCTAAAAGCAGGTTTCCTTACTCTTCCTATCGTTGTAAAGAAATCGTTTACATTTAGAAAAAAGTGAGAAAACAAAAATTTCATCATAGTGAAAAATATATAAAAATCAATTTGATCCTTCGCCGACAGTTTGCAGAATTGTGCGTTAAATATCATGGAAATGCTATTCAAGTGAATGTTTTGATAATTATTCACTGCCTATCGTGTTGCTTACCATTTTTAAGTTTAAATCAGCAATTCTTGATTTTGCGGAAGTCAGTTGATTTATCGAAGCGGCATCGAAGAGGAATAGCCAATTAATTGGTATAAGTTCACGATGTATTTTAACCTACCTTTAAATATCAAATATCTTGAAAATTTACTGTTTATGAATTCATTTCACACAGAATTTAAAACAAAGAAAGCGATTTTTAAATTAAAACTTCCTTAAATCTACCACATCATTTAATAATAATAGGTTTTATCACGCTAACATAAGGGTATATAAATCAATATATTTTACTTTTTTGTTTTTGTGTACTTCAATAAAAGAAATAATCTTAATTAAAACATAATTAATACGCACATACTAAGGTTTTAGTGTCGTTACGAATTGTTCGTTCCATGCTGAAATTCCCTTTCTGAAACAAATATTACCGAGCAGCACCAAATCTTAGCAATTTTTTAGACAGATTTACACCAGAAAATCTTCAAACAATGAATTATCAACCTACCCACTTGACTTAAATTTTAAAGCATATACACGTAATTTCAAATAACATTATAGAAAATTAAATTTTGCCCACTTAATTGTTGTTATTTAACTTTAAAGTGTGAATCGTTCTCCAATAAAAAAAACAACGAAATGCAAATTTAAAATTTAATTCTCAGTTCTCAGTACATTACAAACTATAATTTGCAGGTAATAAATTACATAAAAGAATACAAGTGTAAAGTTTATTATCTACATGTGGGCTGATTCCCAAACATTGCTTATTTTAAAACAATTATTTTGTTAAATTTCTACGACGTTTAATACTTTAGTCAAAGTAAAGCTACGCCTACAGTTCAAGATAGTAATCAATATATAGTCTTTAGATGTTCGTACGCTGCAAAATGCATTCTACTTTTTTGTTCGAAAGACTTAGGCAGAGACGTTTGTCACGAACTTGAATTTGTAAAATGTTTATGTCATTTATTCAATTGTCCTCAAAACATTACATATTTCTGGTCAGTTTTATACCAATGGCATGATATATTCATATTTTATGAAAAATGCAATTATTTTATATTTTAGGAAACGACAATAACATATTAAAAAATAACTACATAATTTTTGGCCGTTTCAATTATTTTTTAAAATTCAGCATTGCTAATATTATTCTATGCTCAAATATGTCGAAATTAAATTGGCTGGTTGGTTTGCATAAGACTGAAATTAATTAAATGTGGCATCAAAATATTTACCGTCAGTACAGAGTTTTATAAAAATTGTTACAGCTTTAACGCCAAATAAGTTCAATATTGAATTTAGAGGGAGCTTGCTAGGAATTCAAATTCCGAAGTGTGTATAATATTAAATTTAAAAAAAGGCAGATAAGGATAAGGAGGTGTTTGATTGGAATAATAAAGTTCAAACTATAAATGTCGCATACAAACTGTTCATTACAATAATTATAACATACGTAAAATAGTACACATTAACTTTTGATTCGTTTTTATATTTCCCTGTATCCTGAAAGGGTCGAGGAAAACATATTTAAAGGTCCGGGCAGGGAATGCAATTTTTCGAACTGAACGGAGCTCTAAAGGCACCCAATCATTACCTTGAGTGTCAGATTTATTGCCAAATTAAAACTATATTTATACAAATATATATTCTGTTATTGCAAAATTGCATGACTGTAATTCGCTACTTTCTTTGGATTTCTTATTTTAATAAAAGGCGATTGAAACTGTACTAGAAATAATGGATCCCACTAAACTTAGATCCACCTTGATTGGCCAAAACATAGATGGCCTTGACGTATTTAACATAATAGTAACAAAAGTTTGACTGGGAAATAGAATAAATAAATGTTTTAATTGGAGCACATGTTAGATAATATTAAATAAATTTAAAAGCCAATAAGCACTGTGCGGATTCATACAAAATATTGTATACATGTATTACACCTAGTTTCAATACCAAAGAATATAAACTTATCGTCAGACGAAGTTGTTTTGCTTCTGTATTAAAGTAATTTAAATCTACATTTATTTTGAATAACGTGAAACTTACAATTCGTTTTACTTAAAAGAAATACTGAGGATTCCAAATGCAATGTTGTCATTACGTTAAACAAATCTACCAGGCTTTTACCGGGACTCATGTTCATACATGAGTTAAAATTAACAATTTTTTGTGAATGTATTGTAAAATGGCTTTAAATAGAATTTTCAAAATTCTGACAGACAATGATCTCAGCGCCACTTTGCAGGAAATCAATCACCTTAAATCCATCTGACAGCCTATCAGCGGTAACTTTCCTAAATTGCGTCTAAATATAAAAACATTTACAGTCCACTCTCTACATAGTGTACCTCCTCATAGTAGATCTCTCCACATAGTGTACTTTATACGCATCCCTGGCAGAATCCCTATGCTTGTAATGCTATAATACCTCTATATAGTGTACCTCCACATAGTGGAAACCTCCTCATAGTGTACTAATTTTGCTGTCCCAAAACACTCATCATGTGTAAAAAGAGTCGTTTCATAGTGTACTCATATAATACCCATACAAAAATTTGAATTCAATAATTTTTTTAAACTTTGTGGTACACTATAATAAAATTATCACTTGTGCTGCATAACGCAATGATTTGTTCTTAACTAAAAACATTAAAATAGTTTATATTTCATTATTTCCTACCGGTAGTTCAAATACTAAGAGAAAATGTAAACTTTCTACATAGTAAACTCTCCTCATAGTGTACTTATTTTGCTGGTCCCCTGAAGTACACTATGTAGAGAGTGGACTGTATGCCTGTATGTACACATGCAATACTGACTGAGCCGCCGTGGTGACATAAATTCAAAACCCTTTACAGACGATGGGATGCGGATCAGTTACTGCTAAAATTTATAGTGTTATATGTTAGCAAGTAGGTAGTGTAGGACAAATTAGTAGGTAAATAGAAGCAGTTTCTATATTGCGTCAGTAATTATATTTGTATTATGTAATTCGGAGAATATTTGGTAATGTTAAGCCTTAGGGTATGGTTCTTTGACCGTTTGTCAGATAACCAGCTGATGAGGCTGATCTAAATGTCAAAGGTTGTATGATGTGTTATGAAACTAACATAACATTAGGGTCCCTTTTCATTTAAAGTACAATATTCTTAATGGATCAGGGCTTTTTGTAGGCTCCGTTTTGAATTGAATTCTTTTGTTTATATTCTTGCTAATAATACTAATATTACTCATTTATTCTTCTGTTTAGCTAATTTTGGACTGCATTTGGCGCTGTTTGCTTCTTAATGACGCGGCAAAGTTTAAAAAAATCGTTTGCTGTTCGGGCACAGAGCGGAAATTCGTTTAAATCAGTTCTCCGTAATATTGTTACCGCATAAAATATATAAAGATTAACCCATTTTGTCAACTCCCAAGAAATTCTTAAGGCAGTTATGTCTGAATGCTGGGAATATAACTGACGATGAGACAAAAATTAGTTTTGAAATGGATAAAATTCGGAAAGGTTTTAGAAGCCTCGTAAATGACTACAAAGCTGCCTATGGATTCGGTAAGACCATAAGTTTGGAACAAGCGGCTAGAAAAGAAATCACGTACTGAACAGTTTCACAAACATTTTCTACTGTATATCTCTAGTAGAAGAAGACAACCGCTTCTATTGTTGCTACTTAATGCTCCAATTTTCCTGTCATTTTATGTAAGGCCAGGGAATTGTGTTCCCTTGAAAGAACTAATTACATTTTAAAAATTTTTTCCAGAAAATCGGACGAAATTAGATGACGTGAGAATGGAAATCAAATCTTATGTCTTATATGTTAAACTCCACATTTAAAAATGTTGTATTGGTTTTCGTGCAATGAACTAACGAAAGAATCAAAATTGTGACCATAACAGTTTGATAAGAAAGTGCAAAATATTCAAGTGGCGTTGAACTCCTATACAACTGCGAAGGCTCTTTGTAAACGCTTCAAATGCAATAAGTAAATTTCTCATGTAAACCCAAAGACCAATGGGCATTACCCAATAGTCACCCGCTCACACCTGCAGGGATGATAAGGTGGAAAACAAGATTCAGATTTGGATTTAGATTTAGTTTTTATTTTGAACTACAAATTGGAAAACAGATATCGGTATCACGAAATAAAAATTTCAGATTTAGATTAAGCAAAGATGAAAAACGCAAAACCAATTCAAATTAAGATTTCGATCTAAATCAGCAATAAATAGTAGACATCATTCGGATTTCAGTTTTGCTAAGCTAAAAGAAACCAAAATTTTGATTTTGATTTTGCAATTTACAATATTTTAATTGTAATATATTATTTGGTATAGGTTCACGATCCATTTTAATCTACCTTCAAATCGCGATAAAATATAATGTATAATTATGTTCATTTGCTCCTAATAGTTTGCTATATATATATATATATATATATATATATATATATTTATATATGTATATTTTTTAATAATAACCACTCATATGAATTACTTGCAAGTTTCGGTCTCTCTTTTTTCATGATTTCCTTTTAACAAACAAATTTTATATTTCCAAACATTTTTGTATACATAGTTAACCAACACAGTTTCAAAAAAATCGTACCAAAAGGATTTTTCTATAAATTTAAAGAAAGTTACAAGTAAATAACTTTTTTTGTCGATTTCTTCGAAATCATCCGAATTCTTCATTGTGTAATACAGAGATACTAATTTCTGTTTACTAGCAAAATGCCTTATAAGTGAGCGACATAAATTAATATGCAACCTGATCTGTAAAATGAGTATATCAAGTAACTAAGCTGATGTCCCTAAAGTTTATTATTACTTTGTTTTGTTGTAAAATGCATCACAAATTTTAATTTACGGCTTAGGCCCACAGCTAATTTCCATCATTCAACTCAGGTTCTACTGATAACCAGTAAATATAACCCCTTGCCTTGCCAGCGTAAAAGCCTAACGTAAAAACGTAAAAACAACGCGTATGCAAATCCATTTAGCATGGAAATTAGTTACGTTAAGTTTCACTACATATTTTTCGAATGAAAATTATTGCATACATGTGCCTTCACCTAAAACTTTTTGCAAACTTATTGCCTATACATTCATGTCACGCAAAATTTAAAACAAAGAAAGCGCTGTTTAAAGCGAAACTCCCTTAATTCTACCACACAATTTCAAAATGAAAATTTTAGCATGGGCTAACATAGGGGAATTTAAATCAAGATGTTTGACTTCTTTATTTTTGTGTTCTTTAATAAAATAAATAATCTCAATTAAAACAAATAATTAATACGCAAATACTAAATACTAAGCTTACGATTAGTGTCGTTACAAGTTGCATTTTAGTTTTCTGTTTATTGCTAGTGTGTAAACGAAAATATTGAATCGCGTGTGACTGATCTTTCTTGCCAGACTCTATCTGTTTCATAAAAATATTACCAAGCGGCACCTAATCTTAGCAATATTCTAAACAGGTTTACATCAGAAAAACTTCAAACAATGATTTATCAACCTACCTACTTGACTTGACTCTTATAGCCTAAATGCAAATTAGACTTGCATAATGGAAAATTAAACTATGCCAATTCAATTTGATGTAATTTAATTTTAAAGTGTGTATCGTTTACCAACAAAATAAAATAACGACAAAATGAAAAAATCTCAGTACATTACAAACCATAAATTGCAAGTGATAAATTACATGGAAGCAAGTAAGTGTAAAGTTTACTTTGGATTGACCAGAGTTAGTAATTTTATAGGGTCTACAATTAGGCTGATTCCTGAATATTGATAATTTTGAAACAATTATGTTGTTTAATTTCTACGACTTTTAATACTCCAGATAGAATAAAGCTACATTAATAGTAGATCGTGGAAATCCAAAATATCGTTTATTCAAGTGTTAGTACGCTGCAAAATACATACTACTCTTAATTTGTGCGAAACGATTAGACGAGATTTTTGTTACAAACTTGAGTTTCCATGTATTCAACTTTTCTACAAAAATGACATATTTTTGGTGAGTATTATACTAATAGCTTGACAAACTTATATTTTTGGAAGAATGCAATTACTTTCTTTTATTTTTTTATGTTAAGAAACGACATTAACATATTAAAAATAACTATTAATGTTTTAGCTATTTCAATTATTTTTAAAAATTCAACACAAATACAATCGTTGTAGGCTTGAACATGTTGAGTGAAAAATCCCTGGTTTTCATAAAACTGAAATTGATTAAACGTGGCGTCACTATCACTATCTGGACCGTAAGTACAAAGTTTTAGAAAATTGTTACAGCTTCAACGCCATTTTAATATGTTGAATAATAGAAGACGCCTACAGCCGTTGAGGTTTGGTAAAATAGTCCGCATTAATAGTGAAAGCTTGCAAAAACATTCAGATAAAGAAAATGTGCTTTTGAAATTTAATAATAAATTTCAAACTACAATGGGATGTAGAAACTGTTCAACTACTACCTACATACTGTAATGCACATTACTTTTAATTCATTTTTATGTTTTTCTGTATCGCAGGGCGGATAATGCAATTTTTCGAAACCAACTATGACCAACGAGTTCTATAGGCATCCATTTACGCCCTGGATTGACAGATTTGATGCTAGACTAAAAAAATAAAATTTTAATAATATATATTCAGTAGTTTGAAACTTGCATTACAATACTTCGCTGTTGTGTTTGGCTTTTTTATTTAAATAAAAGGCTAAACTGTTCTGGCGTAATTGGTCTCGGTTAATCATGGATCATCAGTGTTCAGCCTAAAATAGAAATAGATTGGCCTGGATGTATGTATTTGGCGTTATAATAATTCGTGATCGTAATAAACAGTGCTAAAAAGTATTCGCAATTGCTAAGCAAGTAAAAATTTTTAAGTTGTCCTGAAGTTACAAGTAAGATTACAAAAAAAGTGTATAAGAAACTGAAAAATCGTGGAAAATTCTTGTTTTTCTGTAAGATGCGCTTACAAATTCAATGCAGTATTTTTTGTTGCTACGTTTCTATGATGAATATAAATATTGTGGCTATACTGTATAGCGTGAATATTTGTGCGTTTGTTGCGAGGTTCAAAGCCGCCTGAATGTTTTATGAGCTCACACAGAACCAAGAATATAAGGTAAAACGCGGGCTTGTTCGTGTAAGCGATAAATAAAATAAGTTAAAAAGCTTTGAAGGAAATTGGGAACCTCGACATATTCAGTTGCTTATTAGCAGTAATTTTGGATGGTTTTACAATTTGTCAGATAACAAGCTCATGGATCCGATTTTTTTTATTTAAAGATAACATAACCACAGTCGCTTGTGTTTATTTAGTCCCCTGCACTGCAGTACTGAACCAACATGAATTATTTATTATGGAAGTGCGAATACTTTGGCAGATGTAATAGCTCAATTAAGTGTATTACTCCCAAGCTCGTTTTTCTGCAAAACGTGAAGGAACTAACGTGTGTATCACCAGTTCTGCTGCAAACTTGAGTGTCATATCAATTGATTTTATGCCAGTTCTATTTGTGCAACAAATAGCATACGCCCACTTAATACTTTTGCGATGTCCCCTTGTATGTTAACCTCCAATTGTTTTGATATCATATTGGTTTTGTGCAATACCAGGATCGATGTGTATGACAGTGTTTACCTTGAACAGCTTCAGACACTACAAGATTTACCAGTGGCGTTGAAATTCTACACCACTGTGAAGGTCCCTGTTACACATCTCAAAATGCTAATAGCAAATTTCTCATTCAAACATTCAAACCTAAAGACCACAGTGCATTCCCCGTTTTTTTTTGCAGGGATGCGAAGCTAAAAAACCTCTCATTAAAATTTCGATTTCACTTTCAATTTGTACTAAAATTTCGAAACTGATATGTACCTATGACGAAGTATTGAAACTTTTGAGCCACGATATTCATCGTCTCACTTTTTCAATTTATTGTTTAATTTTCGAGAACAAATAGCAGTAGGACCAAATTAAAAATTTGGACTGGGATTAGGCATAGATGAAAAACGCGGAAAGAATTCCTAAATTAGTATTTCGATTTAAATGAGTTCAAAATAGCTGAAAACATTCGCATTTCAGTTTTGCTTGGATGAAAAAAGTAAAATAATTTGGATTTTCAGTGTCTCTAATAATGTCTGGTATTTTTTATAATTAATTTTGAGGCCTTTTTAACTCCTGGGTTCTTGAGCTTAGAATGAAATGTAAAGGGCATTATTTTATGCTCTGCATATAGGAATTGTAAACATTTGAACTGCGTGAGAAGTTTTGACAGAGTAATTATATTAATAATACCTTGTTCTTAAATGTTATATTAGGTATATGTTTAGTGCTTATTAAAATACATATTGAAAAATGCATTGTTTCTTTTAATCAAGGTTTAAATCGGATCTCTACTATTTTTTGCTATAAGCAAATTCGTGTCCTTCCAGTTTTATCTAAAAGCAGGTTTTCTTCATATTACCCACTTCGTTTTTAATATCGTTGGTGGAAAATCGTTTAGTTTTAGATCAGAGTGGAAGATTACCAATTACCTTCTAAGGAATAATGAAAGAAAACCGATTTGAATTTTCATGTACTGCTTGCATAATTGTGCATAACACGTAAAGTATTATGGGAAGGTTTTAAAAATAAATTATAAGGTACTCACTGCTTCTAATGTTGCCCAGAGAAAGACCCAATTTTAACTACTTTTATCAAGCTTGTAAAACACGGTTAAATTATCCAAGCGGCGTCGAAAAGGAATATCAAATTAATTAGTAAAAGTTCACGATTCATTTTAATCTGCCTTAAATCGCGAATTAGAATAATATTTATAGTCAATTGTTTCTAGTAGTCAATAGTTCGTTAGCTATACATATTCGTTAGCAATTACTCATGTGAACAAATTGCAGATTGTATTGCTCCTTTTTTCATTAAACTCTTTAAACACACTGAATTTTATTTTTCCGAATATTCTTAGATAGTTAACCAACGAAGTTTAAAAAAATCAAACAGAGTGATTTCTTCTATCAATGTTAACGAAGTAAGTTTTAAGCCACGCTTTCGTGTCGATATTCAATTAAAACCAGCTGGTTTCTCAACTGTGTAATACTCCTATACTAATTTCTGTTAACTAGCAATATACCTGATAAATGGAATGCATAAATAAATATGCAATAGGATTTGTAAAAATAAATACGTAAAGTAACTTAACTGATGTTATTTGGGGTTTATTGTCACTATGATTTGATTTAAGATGAATCATAAAGTTTTGGCTTCGTTCATCATCCAACTTCCAACTCTCAACTCAAGTTCTACTGGTAGCCAGTAAATATTGCCCCTTGCCTTGCTAGCGCAAAATCATTGCGTGTGCAAATCCGTTTAGCATAAAAGTTAGTTAATTACCTACATTATGTGTTACTACTATTCATTGAGCGTTTTAGTCTATTTTCCCTATAAAAATATTAATGAACGGCACCTAATCGTGGAAACTTTTTGAACAGGTTGACACTAGAAAAATGTATACCAATGAATTATCAATCTACCTACTTGACCTTCATCTTAAAGCCTACTTGTAAATTAAAATTGCACTAACGAAAATTAAACTCTGCTTACTTAATGTGTTGCGATTTAATTTTAAAGTGTTTATCGTACTCCAATAAAATTACCAAAACAGTAAACTGAAAAATTTAAATATGATTCACAGTACATAACAAACCATAAATTGCAAGTGATAAATTACATGGTTGCATGTATTAAGTATAAAGTTTATTTTGAATTTGCTTAAGTTAGTACTTAAACAGGATCTACAAGTAGGCTGATACCTGAACATTGCATATATCTAGTCAGTCTTAAACTACTAGCATGATATAATCATATTTTCTGAAGAATGCAATTGTTTTATTTTATATTTTAAAAAGAGAATAACATATTCAAAATTACTATCCAAGTTTTGGCCCCTTAGATTTTGTTTTAAATTCGGCATAGCTAAAATCACTCTATGCTTGGAAATGTCGAGTGCCAAGTGCCAATTGGCTGGTTGACACAAATTAGAAAGACTGAATAGGATGAAATGTGGCATCACTAGTTTTACTGTAAGAAGTAGTAAGTAGTAATGATTTATTGCGTTTTGGTTATTGCCCATACACAAATTGTATTTACAAAACGATTCATATTACATTTGGGTAACTTTTAAAATTATTTTTAAAATTTTTTTATTTTATTTTCACCGTAGGTACATGGTGTTATATAATTGTTGTAGCTTTAACGCCGATCAAATAAGTTGCATATTTAATTGATGACTCATGTGGAGGTTATCGGATCCTATTGAATGAGAAATTTCAAAGAATTTAAAATAGTCAGATTAAGAAAAACACTTTTTAAATTCAATAATAAAGTTCAAACTATAAATGTGGCATAAAAACTGTTCATTGTAGCTATTATAAACATGTTGTAGTACACAATACCTTTTAATTCGTTTTTATGTTTTCCTGTATCCTGAAAGGGTCGAGGAAAAAATATTTCAGGGTAGAGGCAGGAAACGCAATTTTTCGGACCAACCCGGATTGAACGGAGCTCAAAAGGCACTTAATCATTATGTACCTTGAGTGTCAGATTTATTGACAAGTTAAAACTATAATCATATAAATATAAGTAGTTATATACAATTTCTAGTAGCAGAAGACAACCGCTTCTACTGCTGCTACTTTGCTTCAATTTTCTTTTCAATTTATGTGAAGCCAGTGAATCGTGTTTCCTTAAAAGAAATAAGTACATTTCAAAATTATTTTCAATATTATTGGAGGAAAGAACTTATTTGATGACATGAGAATGGAAATCAAAATCAAACAAATCAGAATCAAAGCGGAGTGAGTATACACATGTTTTATTACCGTATTGGTTTTGTGCAATACCTAAAACAAGAAAAGAAAACGTCATCTGCCTGTATTGTTGCTGTGAATTACGACAAGATATTCTAGTAGCGTTGAAATTCTATGCAACTGCGCAGTTGCCCGTTACACATCTCGAAATGCTAATAGTTTTCTTATTAAAACCCAAAGACCAAAGTGCATTCCCCGTTTCTTCTGGCAGAGATGCTAAGCTGAAAAATAAAAAATTTGAATTTCGATTTCCCTTTCATTTTATTACTAAGATTTTGAATAACTGATATGTATGTATGAGTAAGTATAGATACTTTTAGACACCGATATTATATTCATCGTCTCACTCTTTTTAATTTATTTTTCAATTTTCAAAAACAAATATCGGTAGGGCCAATTTGAAAATTCAGATTAGGATTAAGCATACATAAAAAACGCGCAAAAAATTCAAATTATGATTATGATTTGGAGGAGTTCTAAATAGCTGGAATCATTTGCATTTCCGTTTTTCTCAGATGAAACAAGCTGAAATAATTTGTATTTTGAGGATCTCTAACAATGTCTAGCGGCCTTAACTACCTCTAGGGGCCCTTTAAACGAAATCATGCGTTCTTTAGCATAGAAATGTAGAGGGCATGTTTTTTATACCATGCATACCTATGTAGCCTAAAGCACCGCAACGATTACATTGTACAGCATTTTAGCAATTATTCTTATTACCATGTTAATTGTAAGTGTTCTGACAGTTAATTGAAACAATTGGGTGCTATAAGATTATGGTGACAGTTCTGATAGATGTGGTAATTACTGCAATAAGCCAAAGCATAGCATGAGTTCTGATTTCTGAAAAAATGTGCTCCCGTATTCCTGTTGTACATAATGAAATAGATAATACAATTTGATTGATGGGCCTAGTCAGGTTTTTACCTTATATTAAAATTTTGTTAAATTTATTATTTTAATTGAGTTTGTTTTTATACGATTGACGCTTATTATTTAATTCAAGTCGGGTAATTGCCTAATTTAACTAATCGTAACTAGAACTGAACGACGCTTTTATTAACAGATAATTCATAAGTTGTGTACTTTATATCGTCTGCGAAAAACCAAAATGACCCATATCCAATTTAAACTAGAATTAAAATGAGCTGTCTCAAAACAAATTGAGAAACATGCGTAAAATGTTAAATACGAGTTTTTAAAAGCTTACAATGTTCCACTTGGATGGTTTTAAAAACTGTAAAATGTTATATTCACTAGTTTTTGAAAAACTGCAAAATGTTCTATTTACATAAGTTTAAAAAATTACAAAATGTTTGAATTACACGTTTTTGAAAAGTGTAAAATATTTTACTTACAATTTTATAAAAAGTGTAAAATATTCTATTTACATATTTTTGAAAAGTGTAAACTGTTCTATTTAAATGGATTGAAGACATATTTGAATATTTTTTTAGATAGTGGATTTTGTGCAGCGTAAACTAAGTCCATTGGGCTGTCCTCAATGGTGGACAGTGACTAGTTTATTATATTAATGCTGTCTGTCTCTAATTGTGTTTTCGGACATTGGAACACTGACACTTAAGGAAAACGTTCTTTCAAGCAAATTGCTCAACGTCTTGATGCTGCTTCAAAGATCACGTCGTTTGCTGCTTGGGCACAGTGCAGACATTCGTTTAAATCAGTGCTCCGTAATACCGTTGCCATAGATCATATAGAGATCAGCTCATTTTGTCAACTCAGAGAATTTTCTTTAGGCCTACTCAAAATAATACGCTGGAGCAGAGGCGGTGATGCAGTCTACTTAAAGAATGAAACGGACATGCAAGCTAATGTACCACCACCGTTAAATGTTGTGAACCAAGGGACATTGCGGTTCTGCGTTTTTTGGGCATTGGATGAATTTCCTGTGTACAAAAGCTGTGATTTTTTTTCTGGGTGGTTGTCACTCACTTCAAGGATTTGAGATAAAAAGTTTACTAAATGTGGGAAGGATGTTTTCGGGGTGTACGCGTAAAAAGGCATGGATTTGGGTAATTTTGTTTTTATAATGTTTTGAATATAGCTCAGTTTGCTTTTAGTGAAAAATGGACATGGGTCATTTTGGTTCTTCACTGACGATTTTCAAACAGTGTAGTAGTATTGTGCACAAAGAAGCGGTCATTTGAACTCTTCATTGTTCAGTAATAAGAAACGTCAACATATTTAAGTGGTGTTAAAGTACTATTCACCTGCAAAGGCTCTTGTTACACGTTTTAGGCTGCGTTTTCATGTGAGCCCAAGGACCAATGGACATTACCCAATGCCCAGGCGCTCACTCCTGCAGGGATGCTAAGGTGAAAATACCAGATTAGGATTTGGTTCTAGCTTTCATATTTCTCTGCAAATTAGAAAACATATATTGGTAGCACGAAATAAAAATTTCGGATTTAAATTAAGCGAGGATAAAAAACGTGGAAAAAATTCAAATTAAGATTGCGATTTGAACAATCTGCGAAGCCCCAATAAATTCAGTTTCTGAAAAACAAAGTATTTTCCATGACTCTTCATCTCAAATTGGAGGATTAGCTATTGATTGGATTTATCATTATCTCTACTGACATGTGAGTGGATATAAAAAGAAGAGAAATTTGTGTCTAGCTTTAACGGAACAATGAAGAAAGTACTTTTCAACGACGGAATTGAGGGGCTAACATCGATTGCGATCAATCCACTGAATAGGTAATGTTCACTTTTATATTCATTTATCAGCACGTCGTTTTGTTTGCCATAGTAATTTCAAGAAAGAAACATAAAAAATTGATTATAAAGGCAAGATTAAATTAATTTTAGGAAGGACAGCATAACAATAAACTTATAGTTTACTAGAAGTTTAAATAGCTTTTTTATTTTTGTTAAACAACTTTAGATGGATGTACTGGACGGACAGTGCTAAAAGAAGTATTAAAAGAGCAGGAATGGACGGATCACAAAGAGAAGTTATTCTCCGCAGCACAAGTGTTCAACAGCCCCTCAGTATTGTTGTAGATTTTGTGTACAATCAACTGTATTGGTTACACTCAAGTTCCATTTGGTCTTCGGCTTTCGATGGTTCAGATCAAAAATTAATTGTCAGTATTCTCACGGAAAATTCATCGTCACACGTGTCTTTTTCAACTTTAATTTGGAAAATTGCCACGTTCGATAAATACGTCTACTTTATTGAATTTTATAGCAAGACAATCTACAGAGTCAACAAGTGCAATGGAAGTAGGTTGGCAATGATTTACAAGTCTGTAAGTTGTTTAAATTTATTTTAAGTTTAATTGTTTAATTTAAATACATTAATATAAACACTTTCCATGTTTTACTAATGCTAATACAAATAGGTTGATTGTAGTTTGTTTAATTTTCTAGAAATATTGGTTAGCAGACATTAATATCTACCATGCCACTCTGCAGCCTGAAGGGAAAAACGTTTGCTCAAAGCGGATAGGTCAATGCTTCCATTTTTGTTTGCCGGTGCCGTCATCTCATAGCAACGGCTCTGACTCCGTCTCCACCACTACAGGTGCATTTCCTGATGAACTTTTATGATCCGCTGACCAACGGAACTGCGTCTGACATTCACTCATACTACTCATACAGGCCCAAGTAGCAATTTGGGCGAATTTGAATATTATTATAATTTCATGTAAATTTTTTTAAAACCTTTCTGTGGCACATTCAGTGTTTAAAAAATTCAACAAAAAATTAAAAATCCAAAGAAACGTATTTAAAAAAAAATCAGCTAAATCAGGCATCTGCAGCTGTGACTAACATTCTTCTAGACATCTATAAATTTTACCTGTAATCATTAGAATGTTTTATTGAAGAGTAACGTGAAGAACACAATCGTTTGTGTTTATTTATTCCCCCGCAATGCAGTACTAAACGCACAAAAATTAATTATTATGGAAATGGTAATAATTTGGCAGATGTAATAACTTGATTAAGTCGAATGCTATCAAGTTGATTTTCCTTCAAAATGTAAAGAAGCTACTAACGTGTTCAGCAACAGTTCTGCTGCGTACTTGAGATTCCTATTGACATTCGGCTTCAGAAAATTTATTATTTGATGTATGACGACGCTTACACGGTAATAAGTGCATAATGCTGCAAGAAAAGCATAATACGATTGCGAATGTGATGCTATCCTATATGTTAAACTACACATTTCGTCAGTGAAGTGACAAAATGACCCATATCCATTTTCCACTAAAAGCAAACTAAGCCATATCCAAAACGTTCTAAAAACAAAATGACCCAAATCCATTTATTTCCACGCGTACGCCTAAAAAATCATGCAAGAGGTTCCTCCCCAGACCTGAACTTACTTTTAGAGCATTTTGTATTTGCATTGACTCAGGCGTACGCGTGGAAATGGATTCGGGTCATTTTGTTTTTAGAACGTTTTGGATAGGCTTAGTTTGCTTTTAGTGGAAAATGGATATAGGTATAATGGTATTTTGCACTAAGAAATCAATAAGAGATCACCTCATTACACACAAATGAGAAACAACATCATATTCAAGTGGCGTTAAAATTCTATACAACTGCCAAGGCTTTTGTTACACGTTTCAAACTGCAATAAGTAAATTTATCATGTGAACCCAAAGACCAATAGACATTACCCAATACCCACCCTCTCCATCCTGCAAAGATGCTAATGTGAAAAAAAAACAGATAAGGATTAGGGTTAAGCTTTCAATTTGTACTAAAAATTAAAATTAGGAAACAGATATCGGTAAAACGAAATACAAATTTCAGATTTAGAGTAATCGAAGATAAGAAAAACGCACATTAAAAATAAGAAGTAGCGAAAAAACCTTCTGATAGCAGTATTCCAAAGCTCAAAGAAATCAAAATAGTTTAGATTCTCATATTGCATTTTACCATATTTAAAATAATTAGCTGCAAGGATTAAAATTAAGTAATAAAGAACAAAAAAAGTACTGCTCATTTATTTTAATAATTCACTAAATATAAACAAATTTATTGTTTGGTCGGTAAAAGATTGAACCAGTTATCTTTCATTTTTCGTAAGAGCAAGTTGGCAACCCTACAGTTTTATCTAAACGCAGGTTTCCTTACTCTTCCTATCGTTGGAAAAAAATCGTTTACATTTATAGAAACGTGAAAGGACAAAAATTTGATCCTAGTAAAAAATCGAAAAATGAAAAGGACTGGATTTAATCCTTTGCCGACGAGTTGCAGAATTGTGCGTTAAATATCATGGAAAGGTTATTCAAGTAAATGTTATGACACTCACTGCCTATCGGGTTTCTCACTATTTTTGAGTCTACATGTTAAAAAATATCTATACATGTGAGTAAAATCCAGTTGATTTATCTAAGCGGCGTCAAAATAGAATAGCAAATTAATTGGTAAAAGTTCACGATCAATTTTAACCTACCTTCTCCAATCGCGATAAAGAATAATATACATTTTTGATTGTTCCTAATAGTTTGTTGGATATATGTATATACATATTTAATAGTAACTACTCATATGAATACCTTGCAAGTTTCGGTCTCACTTTTAATATTGATTTCTTTAAACACAGTGAATTTAATATTTCTGAATATTCTTATATAGTTATCAACAAAGTTTAAGAAACATGGTATAAAAAAGTTTATTCTGTCAATATTAAGAAAGTAACAATTACATACCATTCATTGGTCAACATTTCTTCGAAATCACCTGTATTCTTAATTGTGTAATACGGCGATACTAATTTCTGTTTACTAGCATTATACCTGATAATTGAAAATAAAAATTAATATGCAATCTGATCTGTAAAATGAGGATGCTAAGTAATATAACAAAATGTTACTTACGAGTTTATTATCGCTATGTTTTATTGTAAGATGTATCACAAATTTTGGGCTTCAGGCCACAGCCAATCTTCATCCTTCAACTCGGGTTATACTGTTAACGGATAAATATTACCCCTTGCCTTGCCAACGTAAAAGCCTAACGTAAAAGAATCGCGTGTGCAAATCCATTTAGCATAGAAATTAGTTACATTAAGTTTCACTACACATAATACGAATAACAATATTGCATACATGTGCCTTTATTTAAAACGTTTTGCAAACTTATTGCTTATAAACTCATGCAACGTAAAATTTAAAACAAAGAAAGCGCTGTTTAATGCGAAACTCCCTCAATTCTCCCACACCATTTCAGAATGAATATTTTAGCATGGGCTATCATAGGGGCATTCAAATCAAGATGTCTGGCTTCTTTATTTTTGTGTTCTTTAATAAAATAAAAAATCTCAATTGAAACAAATAAATAATACGCAAATACTAAATACAAAGCCTAGTGTCGTTACAAGTTGCATTCTAGTTTTCTGTTTATTGCTAGTGTGTAAAAACGAATATGTTGCATCGCATGATACTGATCTTTCGTAAAACGTTCAATCTTTTTCATAAAAATATTACCAACCGGCATCTAAACTTGGCAATATTCCAAGCAGGTTTACATCAGAAAAACTTCAAACAATGGATTATCAACCTACCTACTTGACTTGAATCTTGGACCTTGATTTCACTAGAAAAGTTAACAATTGTTAGCCTTAAGAAACACGCTTTCAGAGCTAACCACTGTTAAATCTGAAAGCGAGTTTCTTAAGGCTAACAATGGTTAAATTTTCTAGTGAAATCAAGGTCGTATAGCCTAAATGCAAATTAGACTTGCATAATGGAAAATTAAACTATGCCCATTCAATTTGATGTAATTTAATTTTTAAATGTGTATCGTTTACCAACAAAATAAAATAACAACAAAATTAAAAATTCAAATATGAATCTCAGTACATTACAAACCATAAATTGCAAGTGATAAATTACATGGAAGCAATTAAGTGTAAAGTTTACTTTGGATTGACTAGAGTTAGTAATTTAATAGGGTCTACAATTAGGTTGATTCCTGAACATTGCTAATTTTAAAACAATTATGTTGTTTAATTTCTACGACGTTTAATACTCTAATTAGAATAAAGCTACAACTATGGTGTATTTTGAAAATCCAAGGTATCGTTTCTTTAAGTGTTAGTACGCTGCAAAATACATACTACTCTAAATTTGTGCGAAATACTTAGACGAGATTTTTGTTACCAAGGCCAACTAAATATATATTTAGTTGGCCTTGTTGTTACAAACTCGAAATCATACAATTTTTATCATATATATTCAATTTTCCTAAACAAATTACATATTCCTGGTCGGTAATATACTAATAGCTTGACATACTCATATTTTTGGAAGAATTTAACTATTTTATGTTAGTAATTACTTTGTATCGTTCTTGAATAAAATAAAATAACAACAAAATGCAAAATTCAAATATGAGTCTCGGTACATTACAACCCATAAATGAGAAGTGAAAAATTACATGAAAGGGTGTAAATGTACAGTTTATTTTGAATTTACTTAAGTTGGTACTTAAATTGGATCTACATATAGGCTGATTACGGAACATTGCTTACTTAAAAAAAATATATTGTTTCATTTCTACATTCTACGACTTTTAATACTTTAGTTACAATTAAGCTACTGTGATGGAAACTCATGTAAATCCAAGGCATGGTTTCTTGAAGTGTTAGTACGCTGCAAAATTCATCCTACTCTAAATTCGTTCGAATTACTTAGACGAGAGATTTCTGTTACAAAGTTGAATTTCAAAAATGTTTATCGTATGTATTCGATTTTTCCAAAACAATTACATATTTCTGGTCACTATTATACTAATAGCTTGATATAGTCATATTTATTGAAAAATGCAAATACTTTATTTTATTTTTTATTTTAAGAAACGGCAATAACATATTAAAAATAACTATTTATGTTTAAGCCATTTCAATTATTTTTAAAAATTCAAAACAAATACAATCGTTGTATGCTCTAATATGTTGAAGGAAAATTGGCTGAATGTCATAAAACTGAAATCGATTAAATGTGGCGTCACTATCACTATGTTCACCGTAGGTACAAAGTTTTAGAAAATTGTTACAGCTTCAACGCTATTTAAATAAGTTGACTGTTAGTATTATACGAACTTGTGCAAACTTTATGAGTAAGCCCCCAATTATAGGAAAAGTATGCAAAAACATTTAGATAAAGAAAATGTGGTTTTGAAATTTAATAATAAATTTCAAACTACAATGTGATGCAGAAACTGTTCAACTTCTACCTACATACTGTAGTGCACATTACTTTTAATTCACTTTTTGTTATCCGTGTATTCCACGGCAGAGAATGCAATTTTTCAAAGCCAACAAAGACCAAACAGTTCTAAAGCATCCTTTTATTTCCTGGATTGACAGATTTTGTGCTAAATTAAAAAAGAATTTTAATAATTTATTACGTAATTCCAAAGTTGCATTACAATACTTCGCTGTTGTGCTTGACTTTTTTTATTTTAATAAAGAGCTAAACTGATCTGGCGTAATTGGTCCCGGTTAATCATGAATTATCGGTGTTCAGCCTAAAATAGGCTGGCCTGGATGTATGTGGCGTTATAATAATTCGTGATCGTAATAAGCAGTGCTAAAAAGTATTCAAAATTGCTAAGCAAGTAAAAATATTTAATTTATCTTAAAATTACAAGTAAGATTACAAAAAAGGTGTGTAAGAAAGTCTGAAAAATTGTGGAATTTTTTTTGGATATTTCTTGTCTTTCTGTAAGATGCGCTTACAAATTCAATGTAGTATTTTTTGTTGCTACGTTTCTATGATGCATATAAATATTGTGGCTATACTGTATAGCGTTAATATTTGCGCGTTTGTGTCGAGGTTGAAAGCCGCCCTAATGTTTTATATGCTCACACACAACCACGTAGCGAAGATTGAATTTGGTAATGTTCGTGTAAGCGATAAATATAAATAAGGTACAAACAACGCTGTTTAAAGCAAGGGGAAATCGTAAAAGTTCTGACTGGTAAGTTAAAATGGCAATATATGACGTTCAATAAAAATGCAACAGGCCGGTAAAAAATACTTTCTTATGCTTAGGGCGACAATTACTAATTATTTAACTGTATGTTTTATATTGGTATAAATTCTGGCGTTTTTTATAAGCTTTCGTAAATTTAGATGTGCTACAGTTTGAACAGTGCGCCGGTCTCTATTAGTGCGCGGGTCTCTTCTGCTTTGAATGAAATTAGGAACCTTGACACATTCAGTTGCCTATTAGCAGTAATTTTGGATGTTTTTACAATTTGTCCGATAACCAGCTGATGGATCCGATTTTTAGATGCTAAGCATCTATTGAAATGGTTTTGTCTGTCTGTCTGTCCGTCCGTCCGTTCGTTGGCCGTACTCCACAGGTCGCAGTTTTTAAGGGATTTCGTTTGAACTTTTTTTAAACTCTCACAAATGCGCGCGAGAGGAGCCCTATTGTTTTTGAGGGTGATCGAACCAACCAGTTAGCCACAGTAAATAGTTAAATGGACCCATGTCAAAATTTTGTGAAGTAATTTCCTTAAAAACCAAGAGGGCGTGTAAATATTGCTGAATGTTCATGTACATACGTAATTTTAAAGTTCTGCGCGGCGAGTACAAGTTTATCTTATAGTAAAGGCCCAATCAATCTCAGCTACAGTTTTCAATGGTCTGTAGTCTGATGCTCCGCTACGTCAGATATGCAGAATGTCGTTGTGTGTGTGGGGAGGGGGAAGTTAAGGGTGGGTGAGGAGCTTCTAAATATAGTGCAAATTGGCAATTTCTGAATCCACTTACAGGGTACAGTTTTTAGCTGATTTTCTTAAGACAAACGTACCTAAATATTTAGGGATCGTCCATAATGACGTCCTTCAAATATCATAGTTTTATAAACCCCCATTATCAAATTTAAAATGTTTAGCTAACTGTTCGACCTATGTGTCACAGACGTACCTATACAGGTTTAAGATATTCAGGGACCGTCCATGATAACGTGCAAATGAAGTCACGTGAAAATGTCTTTTAGACACCCCCACTCAGCTGCTATCGCATTTACATTAGGTAAGCAGGTAAGGGGTGACGCGCAAATGACGTCACAAGAAAATTTCTTTTAGACACCCCCACCCAGCTGCTATCGCATTCACATTAGGTAAGCAGGTTAGGGGTGACGCACGAATGACGTCACCTGAAAATTTCTTTTAGAAACCCCCACCCAGCTGCTATCGCATTCACATTAGGTAAGCAAGTTAGGGGTGACGCGCAAATGACGTCACATGAAAATGTCTTTTAGACACCCCCACCCAGCTGCAATCGCATTCACATTAGGTAAGCAGGTTAGGGGTGACGCACAAATGACGCCACCTGAAAATTTCTTTTAGAAACCCCCACCCAGCTGCTATCGAATTCACATTAGGTAAGCAGGTTAGGGGTGACGTGACGTGACGTGAAAATTTCTTCTACATGTCACAGTCCATAATAACGTCCTTCAAATACCATAGTTTCTAGAATCCCCTGTCCCAACTTTGAATTTGTTTTCATCCTATTTTAACTACATTTCACGTACTTACTTATATGCGTTATAGATATTCAGGGATTGTCTATAATGACGTCATTCAAATATCATAGTTTTTTGGACCCCTATTTTTAACTTTAAAATTTTTCCTAACCTTTTTTTAACTTCTTGCCACGAACACTCGTATATGGGTTATTGATAGTAAGGGAGGCTCTATGAATGGCGTCATTTGTAAATCCTGCAATTCTCAAAAATATTTCAGAGTTTTTAAACTACATGCTACGTGCTTCCATACATGGATTAATGATGGTAGGGAAGCCTCCATGAATGACGTCATTTGTGAATGGTGCAATTTATGAAAAATTTTCAGCTATATTTAACTACATGCTACGCACATTGGTATATGTCTTATTGATTGTAGGGGAGCTTCCATAAATCTTATATCATCTTTTAGCGGAACATACATTGTCTTGCGCCATTGTTAAAGCTCAGCATCTACTTCGGGCCAGCTCACGGTCGACAAATCCGGCGCGAAGCGCCGGATTTTTTAATTTAAGGATAACATAACCACAGCCGCATGCGTTTATTTAGTCCGCTGCACGGCAGTACTGAACCCACATGAATTATTTATTATAGAAGTGCGAATAATTTGGCAGATGTAATAGCTCAATTAAGTATATGACTCCCAAGCTCGTTGTTCTGCAAAACGTAAAGGAACTAATGTGTGTATCACCTGTTCTGCTGCAAACTTGAGTGTTCTACTGGAACTCGCCTATAGAACTTTAAATATTTATTATTTAATGTATAAAGACGTTTACTGGGTGAGGAGTACATAATGCTCCAAGAAAAACATGATACTAATTCAGTTTATTTAAATTCCATCTATAAATTGTAAGAAAAACGTTAGTGCCCTTATGTGTTTCTTTATTTAAACGAAAAATAGGAATTAATTAGGAACATGTTGGAAATAGGCATTTTGTACATCGTCATATCTATTGTATTATGCCAGTTCTATTTGCGCAACAAATAGCATACGCCCCCTTAATACTTTTGCGATGTAACTTGCCAATACATTACCTAGCGCCTGTAGTCTCTCTTTCTCATCCAAATATTAACGAGCGGCACCTAATCTTAAATTTTCCAAACAGATTCTCATCAGGAAATCTTTAAACAATGAATTATCAACCTACCTACATGACTTAAATCTTAAAGCCAACTTGTAAATTAAACTTTCCTTATGGAAAATTAAATTTTGTCCACTAAATGTGTTGTGATTTAATTTTATAGTTTGCATCGTTCTTCAATAAAATAAAATAACAACAAAATGGAAAATTAAAATATGATTCTCAGTACACTACAAACGATAAATTGCAAGTGATAAATTACAAAGAAGCATGTAAATACAAAGCTTATTTTAGATTTTTTTGAATTAGTACTTAAATAGGATGTGTTACCTGTAGGCTGATTCCTGAACATTGCCTATTTTAAAACAATTATTTTGATTAATTTCCACGAAGCTTTATACTTTAGTTCGAGTAAAACTGATTCAATTTGGGTACATGTGTGAGTACGCTGAAAAATGCCTACTACTCGAAATTCCTTTTCGTTACAAACAAGTTTTTTAAAAAGTTTATATCATTTATGTTTCCCAAAATGATTACATATTCGTAGTCATTCGTGTTCTAATACAATAATATACTCATATTTTATGAAAAATGCAATTATTATTGTTTGTTTTATACTTTTAGAAACAATAATAACATTTTCAAAAGAACCATAAAAATGCAAACGAAAATATCATGGCTTCATTGTCAACAATTGTCTTCAGCGTAGTCGCTGATTTCCAGGAGCAGTCAGGTGTGGCTAGCTTACCTTACCCCGTACTAACACAGAGCCAAGTACGCTTTAAAGGCAGTGGCCACTACATACGAGGAGAGGCAGGAGTTTAAGGATAATTTACCTTACGATAGACCCCCGAGTAGGAATCGAACTTACTACCACCAGAGATAAGAGCGTCTGCCCTTAAACCTCTGAACTACCTCGCCTTTTTTTGAAGTCTTCATCATCGTATTGGCCATTTCAATTATTTCTTAAAATTTTGGATAGCTAAAATAACTCTATGCTCGGACATGTCGTGTGCTAATTGGCTAGTTGACATAAATTGGAAGGACTAAAATAGAATTAATGTGGCATCACTATCTTCACCATAAATTAAAGCAGTGTGAACAAGCATTCACGGATGCTGAACAAGTCTGAAACAACGAATAAAGTTACTTCAAGATTGTGTAAAAAACTCGTACTCGGTATTTTTTGTTTTCATGTAAAAAACACATACATATGTGGTATTTCTTACAGGTGAGTTAGCATGAAGAATTTGCATATTGTTGGTAGACTAAAACACTTACATGAGCACATTGGTAACGGAATTCTACGCAGCTTAAATGTTTTATGACCGTCTTGAACTACCCGCCTTGGCGAAAATTTAGCATAAAAACAAAAGCTTTGACTTAGTTAGCTAAGCAATAATGAAATATATTTGCATCAGACTACAATATTGTACAACTTCTGGCTGAGAAATAAATCGTAAATTTAGAAAGGCTCAACCTTTTACAGTTTGAGCAGCACGCGAGTCTCTAATAATGCACGGGTCTTGAGCTGTAAGCGGGAGTCAGAAGCACGAGTTTGAATAGTACGCGGGGTGAACTATCACAGGAAATACGGTACTCATAAATAATGCGCAAATACTTATTCAACTGTCGTAACTAATAAAATTAGTTGCAACATTAATGGTAAAGTCAATAATCACCTAATATACGCCGATGATATTTGTATTCTCACTACATCATCTATTGCAGCCCTAACTGAGCTATTAAGAATATGCACTGAATATGCTGAAGGTCATGAGCTCCAATTCAACCCATCGAAAACAGTATTACAAGCTACAAGCCTTTTTACCCAAGTGGTTGAAGGTTTCGAAGGTAAAAATTAACGTTTCTTTGGATAATCAAAATATATCTGCCTGCCAATCAGTTAAATATCTGGGATATACTGTTGCTCACGCTAAGAAGCAGGGCGCCGATGTACTCTGTGATAGGTGATAGTGAAGAAATCAGGAAATGGATCCAAGAAACATACACTCGGGCTAACATGATCAGGGCCAAGTTCAAAAATTGCAGCTTGTCGGTGAGGCGATATCTCCACATAACATATCTTTCGTCCATATACTGTGCTAGCCTTTGGCTTCTTAAGAAATCGGAACTGTCTCAAATTCGAGTTGCATACAATGATTCTTGCAGGATAGTCTGTAACTATTCTAGGAGGAACAGTGCAAGTGAAATGTTTGTGTCCAACTGTATAAATGACTTTACTGCTGTACGTCGAAAATCTGCATACTTATTGATGAATGACAGTGTATCTACAAATGAAATAATCCAGCACATTGTTAATACAGGATGCCACAGTAAATCTAAACTTGCGGAAACTTGGGAAGAACTCCTCCATTCTCCTAAGAGCTCACCTGAACAACAACAAACAATTATCTAATCTAAATGAACCTATTGCAGGATTACTGCCCCTTACGGATCAACCGTCTACTTGCTCTGATTATACACATAACTAATTGGCTCACTGACCACCATTGACTGTCTGTATAAGTACAAATGTTACAAATCTCTTTGTTTTTTCATTTATTAATATATTCTTTATACCCTAGATGTAAGAGTAGATTACATATTCTGTAACTATGTGGACCCTGAGTCTTTGAGATCAATAAAATAATAATAATACTATCATCCGACTAGTTTCCTTTTAAAGCTAATATTTTAGAAGAAATAAACACACAGATATACCTATGTGTATTAGGACTAACTTTCTACTAAAAATATTCCCGAGCGTCACTTAACTGTAGAAGTATTTTTCACAAGGCTACACGTGAAAACCATAAAATCATGAATTATAACCCTACCTACCTACCTACCTACATTCAGTATAAAAATCCCTTACTTTAAGTTTCACTACACATTTTTCGAATTAAATTATTGTATGTGACTTTAATAAACTTTTTTTCTTGCTTTAGTGCTTATACGTTTATGTCACGCAAAAAATAAAACAAAGAAAGCATTTTTAAAAGTAAAACTGTGGTAATTCTTTCACAGCACTTCCGAATAAAAGTTTTCAGCATGACTTATTAAATAGAAATTAAAATTAAAATGTGTCACGTTTTATTTTTTCAGCCAGTACAATTTAAAATGTATTAAAACGCTATCGTTAACCACAATAAAATTAAACTTTTGAAATTCTGAAATAAAAAGTAACTGAAAACAGACTACGCAAACTGTTGTCAAAAAGTTCTTTTTTAAAGAACATAATATACTGACGAGGGAAGGGTCAGAGGTGGTCCCTCCGAATTGGCCCCATATATTTTTTTTCTGAAAAAAGCATGTGAAAAACTTTTAACTTTTTCAGAAAACATGATATTTTTCTTGGTCCTGTGTAATACAAATTTACAATTATTACCAATAAAAGTACCTCATTTTCTTAAAAAATTAAAAATTTTGACATTTCAAAAACCAAGAAATTACATTTTAGAAAATGTTTTGCGAATCACAAAACTACACTTTCTTTAAAAATCGGGCGAAAATTGTAGGAGCTACATGGTTCCAAAGAAGTATAAATTCATTTCATGGTCAATTAAATATTGCGCCCGTTTAGTTACAATTACAAAATTTATACTTTCACAAATCTGACTTACCGAGCTGAAAATCCCATTCGCATCATGTTCACACAGTGATGCATGGCAGCATGACGCATGGGCTGCTGCTGCATTGAATAAAATTGCACAACATATTATCATTATCATCCCATTATTCTTCTTGCGATTTGTTTTTTTTGTCCCTGATATATTTGAAAAAAACAATTTTCGAAGTTTTCAAAATTAAAACTTGCCTTTTTTCCCTAAAAACACAGTTAAGCACTTTTTTTTATGCCATCATGCACAGTACACCACACATTTTTATGTATACATTTTAAAACATGATAGATAGATGTGTTTTTGGAAAGCTGTCAACAAAATGCATTTTCTCTACCGTAAGTAACTATAGTTTTAATATCTGTATTTGTTGAAATAATTAGGTTGAAGCTAAATAGTGGAATAATCGTTACTACAGTAGAATTTTAATACTTGCAAAGACTAAAATGGATTAAATGTGCCATTAACATCTTCACTGTAAGTACAAATTGTTTGAAAACTGCTACATCTTCCACCTTCAACGCCATTCTAATAGGTTTTGTACTGAATTGGGTTCCAACGGCTGTGGTTGAGAGCAGCTCAATCAATGAAAAACGTACAAGGTGTGAAAAATAAGATGAAAAAATGAGCTTTTTAAATTGAATAATACATTTCAATTTAAAAATTTGATTTAAAAGCTATTCATTATAACTATTACATACACACATGATGTGGTGCAAGTTAACTTGTAATTCATTTTTATGTTTTCCTGTATCGCCAAAGGGTCAGAGAATACATAAATTTAGGATCATGGAGGGCAGGGGCAAGCAATTTTACGGACTGAATCGGACAGAACGGAGCTCTAAATGAACTAATGCTTTCCCAGGAGTGACAAATTTATTGCTAAATTAATAAATAAAATTGTATAACAAAAATAAGGGCGAACGCTCTTGTTTAATGGCAGCCTTAACAGTAACGTTAAGCTGTTTCAATTTACCGGCAAATCTGAACAGTCCATTTACAGCTTCTAAATTAAGCAAAAGTAGCCGTGAAAGAATTAGTTGTGGCAATTTTAGTGCAGACTTGTAAATCCAAATACCAAATGCTTTAGGCGAAAATTCCCTTTCCTGGGGAACTTTGAACCAGGAAGGAATGAAACGCAGGGAATTTTGAATAAACCTGTCAGTAACTATTTACTTAACAGTTTCAGTACTACTGAACGTAGAAGTATGTGAGTAAAGAGTACTGAACTTATACATTTTAATTATTATGGAAGTGCGATTAGTTTGGCAGATAGACTAACTCGATTAAGTAAATTACTATCAAGTTATTATTATTATTATTATTATTGATTTATTTACGGCAGGCCGAGGCCCAAAAGACAAAAGTACAGACACACATATTCATAATTATAGTACTGCCTAGTCATTAAATACATAGGCAGTACCTTCAGAGCATAAAACAGATTCATCAGGTCGTATAACAATTATAAACTTTAAATATTAATTAAGTAACAAAAATAAGTGTTGAGTTATTAACCAAGCAACAAATATAAATATATATATTATTTAATATGAGACAAGTAACAGGTTCAGTACTACTACTTCTAGGCTACAATCTGTAAGTTCTTCCATTCTAGCTGCATTGTTGAAGCAGCATGACAATTTGAGTTGAAAATGTTTATCACTATTTCATTATCCGAATTGGTTAGCCTATTCTGAAGTGAAAAAGCAGAAAATCTTCGGACAGCAGGAAAGCTATTCACCCTGTTATTAACAAACATCTCTGTGGCACTGCTGAGCCTTGGTAGCCCCATAACAATACGAAAGGCATTATTATAAGCAACTCTCAGCTGCTGATGAGCAGATCTTGACAGTATTAGGAGACTACAGCAGTAAATTGTGGAAAGATAAGTATTAAATAAGTATCTTTTGACGCTCAGGTTGCACTTACTGAAATAGCACTTAATCATGTTTGCCCTTTTAAAAAGTTCCCTGCCTCTGTTATAGCTTTCGACCGTGTCACTTAAGAGATCAGCACCATACCTGCTTGAGCAGGAGATGGTGACTCCGAGATATTTTACACTCACACTCGGTGCAATTGCATTCCCCTGAAAGGTTATGTTGATTTCACTGACGTGTTGCTTTATCCATTTGGGCATGAAAATCTGAATTTGAGTTTTAGAAGAGTTAAATTCCAAATCATGAGTTTCAGCATATTCTTGACACAGGTTTAGGAGCAAATTAAGGGCTGTTTTTGTGGTAGTCAGAATGCATATATCATCTGCATATACGAGGTTGTTAAAAGTAGCATTTCCTACTTTGCATCCAACTCCTGTATTGTTAAGTGAGATAATTAATTGATCCATGTAAATTGCAAATAGGTACGGAGATAGAATGCCACCTTGGCGGACCCCTTTTTTCACAGCGAACAGATCACTAATGTAATCACTCCATTGGACATAAAAGTTCTGGTTGTGGAACCAGTAAGCTAAGAAACCCACAATAATTTTAGAAAAGCCTTTTTCGCACAGCTTATCAATAAGCAGCTGATGGTTAACCTTATCGAAGGCGTTGCTTGCGTCCAAATAACATGCATAGACTGGGATTTTCATTTTACTGTATTGGTTGATGATCTGCTTCAGTGAGTAGACACACATCTCACACCCCAGCTTTTGTTTGTAGCCAAACTGGTTGTGAGATGTGCTGAAGAATTTAATGTGTTTCACAAGAATTAATTTTTCTATGATTTTAGAGATAAGCGTGGCCAAAGCGATCGGACGGTAGTTATTTTTCAGCTTCGGATTGAGACATTTTTTTTTCAAAATGGGGACAAGTTTCACAGTCATGAGATTTTTAGGAATGTGAGAGTGTGCCACCATACAATTAATTAGGTCACACAGCACATTAAGTATATCCAGATGACTGTAGCACAGGTGTTCAAGTTTCAAAAGATCGTGACCCACTGCCTTCCCCAGCTTCATATTTTTTATAATATCCAGAAGCTCTGTACTGGAGAATTTTTGAGTTTCCTCAAAGGTCTTTTGAGTAGCATTTTGATTAGCATTTTGATTGGTCAAGTATGAGCAGTTAGTATTACTGTAAAAGAGATCCTGAAAATTTAATTTCCATAGCTCACATATGTTTGCGCCACCAGTAGCATCTTCAACTACATTGCTGACATCATCCGGGAGCTTACCATTAATTTCTGTTTTAGCTTTGTTCCAGAATTTACGAAAATCATTTTCTTGGTAGCAAGTAGCAAATTGCTCAGCCTTAGCAATCTTCTCATTTTCCTTACACCTTTTTAGGGATTCTTTGAAGACCCTCTTATGTTGTTCCATAAGTTGCCGTAGGGTGTCTGAGCGGTTGCTAAGTAGCCAATCCAGATAAGCTCTCCTGTAGTTATCATAATCATTTTTGACTCTTGCATTCCAGCCAGGCAAGCTGTTGACTCGTTGTATTTTATCCACAGATGATAATTGTTGTTTGAATTTGACCAGACCTTCTACAAGTTGATTATATACAGAATCAATAATGCATTTATGATTATTGTTTCTGCAAAACATAAAGGAACTTACGTAAGTAGCACCAGTACCAGTTCTGCTTGAAAAATTGAGTTTTATACTAAAAGACTAAAACTGGGGAAAACTAAGAACTAAAAAACTAAGAATTTTTATTTTTATTACTTAATGTAAGAAAACGCCTATTTCGTAGCGAGTGCATAATGCTGCAAAACAAACATGCTGCCAATGCAATCTATTGAAATACGATTCATAAATTCTATGAAAACATTAAATGCATTTTGCATTGTTGAATAAATTTTGAAACGCTAATCTTTTTTATGATAATTATGCGAAAAATGACTTTAAATAAATTCTATGGGCTTCAGTTGTGACTGTAATTGCATCTAAATTTTGTAACTGAGTTTGTGAAAGGTACCGTATATCCTATAATAGTACGCCCCGCGTACTATCCAAATTTGGACCTCTTAGACCTGTGACTATTACAGACCCGCGTACTGCCATTTATTAGCGTGTTAAATATACCCGCGTACTATCCAAACTGATGCCTTTCAGACCCGTGTACTATTACCAACCCGCGTGTTATTACAGACCCGTGCACTCTTATAGGATATACGGTATACATGTCAATATCTAAACAGTGGTGCGTGGCGCATGGGGTAGCATGCAGCAGCCTGCAGCTCAATCAGTTAAAAATGCACAAATTATTATTATCCTATTTTTCTTCTTACTGACAGTACGTTTTTGTTTTTATAAAAAAATTTTTATAAAGCAATTTCGGTGGTTTTGAAAATTAAAGCTTCTTTTCCTATTGTACATAGTTTAATACTTTTGTGATGTCATCTTGTATCTTATGATGTAGACGTTTTTAATACTTTCCTGTGTTTGTGAACTTCCACATTGAAAGTTTTAGGCACCGCGTACATCACCGGAAAAACAACTGCAAAATATTAAAGTGGCGTTGAAGCTCTATACAACTGTGTAAGTGCTTTTTACAATTCTCAAACCGCAATTAATAATAAGTCAATTTAACATGTAAACCCAAAGACCAAAATGCATTGCTCACGCGCTGTCTATTGCAGAAATGCTTTATTTAAGTAAAAAATCAATATAAAAAGCAGAATAAAGCCAAAACAGTATAATTAAAAATTTTGTTTGTGAATAGCTACAAGTAGTCACAAGCAAAACATTCGTATTTAAATTCGCGCTCAGCTGAAAAAGGTAAAACATTTTAGATTTCGATTTCGTTCATTTATCTGTAAAAAAATAAAATAATTTGAGTTTCGATTTTGCGTTTGTGAAAATTAAGTAAGTTATAGTGTACCAGAAATTCGAAATTTAAATAATAAAAATAATAATTTAGCTTACGGATTCAGTTTTATTTATTATAAGAGTTAGGATTTAGGTTAAACTAGTTGAAATTCTTACATTTAGATTTTGATTCAGATTCAGCTTATAAATAGCATCTCTGCCCCTGCAATGTTGTAAAACAAACACTTTTAAATTTCAAATTTCAATCTGTGACGTAAATTTTCTATTCTTCAATTACAATACTATTTCAAATATGTGCAATATTTAAAATTAATAAGCTGCGAGAACTAAAATTAATTATTTAAATGTAAGATTTAAACTTTTTACTTTCTCCTCAATTTTGTTGGAAGGCAATCATTTGCTTTTAGCGAAAAATTTCAGGAAACAGGTTTAGTCATTCACTGACGGTTTGCAAAATTGTACGTAGTACGTTAAATAGCATGACATGGTTATAAATGTAAATTATTATTATATTAAACACAACATGATTTAGGATTCATCAACTTGTATCATAAGGCTTAATGCAACCTAGTTAATTTATCATAGCGGCGTCTAAGTAGAAAGACTAATTAAATGGTACAAGTTCTAACTTTAAAACAAGTGCAATGGGAATAAGTTAGCAATGATTTTTGAGTCTGTAAGTCATTATAACTTATTTTACATTAATAATATTTTAATTAAGATACGATGATGGTTTATATAATTCCTCTCAATGTTTTAATAATGATAATGGCTATGCAATTTGATTGTAGTGTGTTTAGTTTTCTAGACATATTGGTTAGTAGACATTAATATTCATCATGCCACTCTGCAGCCTGATAAGGAAAACGTTTTCTCGAAGCGGATAGGTCAATGTTCCTATTTGTGTTTCCCGGTGCAGGTGCCGTCATCTCATAGCGAAGGCTCTGACTCCGTCTCCACGACTACATGTGCTTGTCCCGATGAACTTTCACTCTCGGCTGACCAACAAAACTGCGTCTGACATTCAAACATTCAGGCCTAAGTAAAAATTTGGGGCAAATGTATTTCACATACTTAACACAATCTAAAAAACATAAAACTCTCTTGATTTAATATTGTTTGTCGTGTACTGTTGAAAAATGGGCAATTTTGTTAATTTTATGATTAAATCAAATATCAACAAGGAAAAAAATTGCATGGAATTTTTTAACGTTACACTACACTTCTTTTTGAAATAATAATTTAATGCTATGCAACTTTATTTGACACCAGTCTGTGGCGTCTTGTGTGTTTCGAAAATTCAACCAAAAATTAAAATCGAAAATTATTCATCATACAAAATCTGTTTTCGGCAGCTGTGACTAAATTTCCTTCTTATTTATTGTATGATGACGCTTACGCGGTAAAATTCTGCAAGAAAAACATGATACGATTGCAAATGTGATGCTGTCCTATATGTTAGACTACACATTTTAAAACATTGTAATGGTAATGTGCACTGGCATATGACACCCTTAACATTCCTACGCCAAAAGCTTGAACAAGACACTAAAGAATATTTAAGTGGCGTTGAAGTTCTACAACTGCGTAGGTTGTTTTTACACGTCCTAAACTGCATTAAGTTTTCCAATGCAAATCCAAAGACCAATGTGAATTTCTCAGTATTACCCATCCACTCCTTCCTGCAGGGATACTAAGCTTAAAAGACTAGAGTTTTATTTGGGTTTAGTTTTAATTTTTTACTAAGAGTTGAAATTGGAAAACATAACGGTAGAACGAAAAAACAATTCCGGATTTAGGGTAGGCAACGATAAGAAAATCGCGAAAAAAAAAATCAAATTAAGACTAAGATTAGAATATACTGTGAGTAGCGAAAAAAATCAGATTTCAGACTTGCTAAGCTGAAAGGAAGCAAAATAATTTAAATTTTTATTTTGTATTCTTCAATGTGTGAAACTAATTAGATGCGAGACCTAAAATTAAGTAGTACAGCAAAAAAACAGTGCTGCTCATATATTTTAATACTTTACAAAATATTGACAAATTCATTGTTTGTTCGTTAAAGGATTAAATCAGTTTCCTTCCATTTTTCACAAGAAGCATATTCAGGACAATTCAGCTTCATCTAAAAGCAGGTTTCTTTTTTCTTCGTATCGTTGAAAAAAAATCGTTGGCATTCAAAGAAACGTGAAAGAAAACAAATTTGGTCCTAGGAAAAAGTGAAAGGAAATCAATTTGATCCTTTGCCGACGGTTTTTTAGAATTGTTTGTTGAATATCATAGATAGGTTATTCAGGTAAATGTTTTGATATTCACTGCATATCGTGTTGCTTACTAATTTTGAGTCTAGGAGATAAGTAATACCTAGCGTAATACAAGCAAGTTGATGGAATTTCTGTTTACTTGCATTATAGCTGATAAGTGACACACATTAATTTGAAATCCGATTTGTAAAAAATAGTATGTAAAGTAACTTAACTAATTCTGTATGGGGTTTATTATCTACATGTTTTGTTGTCAAATGAATCATACATTTTTGGCTTCAGCTATTGGCAGACCTCCGTCCCTTAATTGCAGTTCCACTGATAGCCGGTAAATATTGCCATTTGCCTTGATAACGTAAAATAATAGCGTATGTAAATTGAAGTAAATCTTAAAAATGTTTATGTTTGGGGGCTTATTTTTTTAACACCGTTTTTTCGAAAAAATGAAAATTTTCGAATTTTTCAAAATCCTAAAATTGCTTTCTAGTAAACACCCTAAGGATCATAAAAAACAAAATTTCATCAAAATCGAGCAATAACTGTAAAACTACTAGGATGGCAAATTATTAAAATTTGAATTTATTGAAACTTTAGCGGGCCACTGTGACCAAACAACGCAAAATGCAGTCGAATTACTTTAGGTCTGTGCTTTTGAAAAGTAGCCTGATGTTTTAGCATTGATGGTTTCAAAATCTGGGTGTACCACTTGGCGTGGTTCGCGGGTTAGAAGCATGTAAGTGTACACTTTTTTTTTGGATTGACTTGAGTTAGTACTTAAATAGGATTCACAAGTAGGCTGATTTCTGAATATTGCTAATTTTGAAATAGTTATACTGTTTAATTTCTACGCCGTTTTATACATTATTTTAAAGCTCTACCTTTAGTGCCTGTAGTCGAGGTGTCCAATGTATGCTTTGTACATGTGTTCCTACGCTGTAAAATGCATACTACTATAAATTCGTTTGAAATACTTTGACGAGAGATTTTGGTTAAAAACTTGAGTTTGCAAAATTTTTATCATAATTTTTGAATTTTTTCCAAAAAAAAAAATTTCGTGTCAATTTTATACTAATAGCATGATTTACTCATATTTAATGAAGAATGCAATTATTTTATTTTATTTTGTTTTATATTTTAAGAAACTTCAATAACATAATAAAATAACTATTGAAGTTTTGCCAATTTGAATTATTTGTTTTTCCATTTGGGATAGCTAAAATCACTCTATGCTTGAACATGTCGAGTAAAAATTGACTGGATGGCATAAGACTGAAATCGATTACAAGTGGCATCACTATCTTCATCGTAAGTACATAGTGTTTGAAAATAGTCATAGTTACATGTTCAACGCCAGTCGAATAAGTTATAGTTTAGAGTTAAACCAGTGACCTATAGGGTTAATGAAAACTCTTCGTGAAAATTAAAAGCTATCAGAAATATTTAAATGAAGATAAAGAGCTTTTTGAAATAAATAATAAGTTGTAAACTACAAATGTAATAAAAACTATTCGTTACTGGTGTTACATACATATTGTAGTACACAATACATTTATTCAATTTTAATGTTTACCTGTATCCCGGGGCGGAGAATGCAATTTTTTAAAACCGACAAAGACCAGAGAGTTCTATAGGCATCCATTTATTCCCTAAATTGACACATTTGTTGTTAAATTAAAAAATAAACTTATATAATAAAATTTTAATAATATATTCCGTAGTTCCAAAGTTGTACTACAATACTTCGCTGTTGCGTTTGACTGTTTTATTTTAATAAAAGGCTAAACAGTACTAGTGTTAATGGTTCCGGTTATTCTTGGATCATCGGCGTTTGGCGTAGAATCGGTAGGCCTCGATGCATTTGGCGTAATAATAATTCGTGATCGTGATAAACAGTGCTAAAAAGCATTCATATTTGCTAGGTTAGTAAATACTTCAAAGTTATCTTGAAATTTCAAGTAACATTACAAAAAGAGTGTGTTCAACATTCTGAAAAATCGTGGAAAATTCATTTCGATATGTTTTGTTTTCTTGTAAGATGCGTTTACGTGAAAATTTTTGCATTTGTTTGCAAGATTCAAAGTCGTCTTAATATTTATGGCCTTACAATAGCATATTCGACGGAAGTTTTCCGTGTTGCTTGAAAGGGTTAAATAGGAATAAGCTAGAAAATAAACTTTTCAAAGCAGACGAAAAAAAACAGTATTACCTTCAAAGTTTTGAAATTTTGTATGTTTTTCGAAAAAAAGTAACAATCAATAACAAATTAAAAAATCCGGCGCTTCGCGCCGGATTTGTCGACCGGGGGGGCCCGAAGTAGATGCTGAGCTTTAACAAAGGCTCAAGATAATTCATGTAGCGCTAAAAGACGATATAAGATTTATGGAAGCTCCCCTAGCATGAATAAGCCATACACAAATGTAAATTGTTAATTGGATTGTGCATGAAGAAGTGACTGATGATGCTTCAAAAAGGGTTGACATCATCTACTGGCGAAAAGATCTATTGTCAGGGTATATTCTGGATCCCACAATACGTATGGAGTAGTCATGTCGTCAAGCGGAAGAAGTTAATATAGAAAAGCAGGCGCATTATAACCCTTGCATTCCTTACTGCTTACTATAGAATGGTACTTTAAACTATAAAATGTAAAAGGCGTCACTATGGACGAGCCGTCACTATCTGTAGCCCATTTATTAACGCATGTCCGCCATCTGCAGTAATTAATAAGAATTCAAAAAATGGTGAGGAAGATGAATTCCGAATGCTTGAGCTAGTTTTCGAAGTGTCGACTCCAGTCATGAGAACGCATATTTTTAGGTGCCTTAAACTATGATATTTGTGGGATGTCATGATGGACGATCCCTGAATACCTTTAAACTATATAGATGTATTTGTGACATATGGTTACAATAGTTTGGAACAAAATTTAAAGTTGGCATTGGGGGTACCTAAAACTATATTTGTGGTACGTCATTAAAGGCGATCCCTCAATACCTATAAACTATATAGATATATTTGTGACATGTAGTTACAATAGTTTGGAAAAAATTTAAAAGTTGGCAAAAAACTATGATATTTGTGGGACGTCATTATGGGCGATTCCTCAACACCTATAAATCATATTGATATATTTGTGACATGTAGTTACAATAGGCTAGAAAAAATGTAAAAGTTGGCAAAAAACTATGATATTTGTGGGACGTCATTATGGACGATCCCTGAATACCTACTGACTATATAGATATAATGGCGACATGCAATTAAAATTGGTGTGAAATAATTTTAAAGTTGGCAATGGGAGTTCCTAAAACTATGATGTTTGTGGAACGTCATTACAGACGACCCCTGAATACCTACTATATAGATTTAATGGCGACATGCAGTTAAAATTGGTGTGAAATAATTTTAAAGTTGGCAATGGGAGTACCTAAAACTGTAAACTGTGAAGGTTGTCATTTATGGACGATCCGTCACTATCTATAGCCCATTTACTTAAGCATATCCTTGATCTGTAGTAATGAATAGGAATCCGTAGAATGGTGAGGAAGGAGAATTTCGAATGCCTGAGCTGGTATTCGAAGAATGGACCCTCGTCATGAGAACGCATATTTTCCAATTTTACATTGCAGTGTCAAACCAACGACCACTATACCAGTCTGCCCTGTGAACGTACATATGTCAGCAGTACATTTACTTGTAATGGATATTGGTGAAAATTTTCCATGTGTATTTCTAACGGCGAAACTTGACAAGCTCTCAGCTCCATATGTACCTTCCATGTATTATCAGCCCTTTTTTTATCTTGAAACATTGATTTAATTCTTGGTCGGTTTAACTGCTAATTGCGAAGAAACTATAGCGGTAATAATAACCAAAAACTATACAGCACTTCTCCCTCGCTTTTCTTGGCGATTTATAAAGGTTTCAATATAAAATCTTCAAAAATGCGACCTGTAGCGTGCGACTAACCGACATTGTGACAGACAGACAGACAGACAGCAAACACCAGACCAATAGATGCTTGCTCAGCATCTAAAAAGTAACAATAACGACAAATTATTGGCAAATCAAAAGCATTTGTTTCAATTTGTATGTTTACACTAACATGCATAATTTACGCATAACATAATTGAAACGTAAACTGAGTCCTTCAGGTTGTTTTTAGATGCTAAGCAAGCATCTATTGGTCTGGTGTCTGGTGTCTGTCTGTCCGCATGTCGGTTGGTCCCACGCTACAGGTCGCATTTTTGAAGATTTTAAATTAAAACCTTTTGTAATCGCCCAGAAAAGCGAGGGAGAAGTGCTGTATAGTTTTTGGTTATTATTCAATTTATAGTTTGTTCGCAATTGTTCGTTAAACCGACCAAGAATAAACTCCATTTTTCAAGATAAAAAAAAGGGCAAAAAATACATGGAAGGTACATACGGAGCTGACAGCTTTTCAAGTTTCGCCATTGAAAATACACATGGAACATTTTCACGAGTTTCCAATGCGAGTAAAGGTACTGCTCACAATATGTACGTTCACATGCCACTCTAGTGTAGTGGTCGTGGTTCGTGGTACTGGGACTGCGACATGGAGGAGAAAAATATCCACGCTGAATACTGGAGTCCACACATCGAGCACCAGTTTAGCTATTCTCCTTCCTCGACATACCTAGATATATCGGTGTTCAGGGGTCGTCCACAATGACGTTCTTGGACAAAATAAACATACATAGGTGTATAGGTTATTAATGTTCGGGGGTCGTCCACAATGACGTCCTTGGACAAGATAAACATACAATGGTATATAGGTTATTAATGTCCACAAAGACGTCCTTGGACAAAATAAACATACATAGGTATATTGGTTATTAATGTTCGGTGGTCGTCCACAATGACGTCCTTAGACAAAATAAACATACATAGGTATTTAGGTTATTAATGTTCGGGGGTCGTCCGCAATGACGTACATTCGTATATGGCTTATTGATGGTAGGGGAGCTTCCACAAATCTTATATCATCTTTTAGCGTAACAGAAATTGTCTTGCGCCTTTGTGAAAGCTCAGCATCTACGTCGGGCCCGCCCCCGGTTGACAAATCCGGCGCGAAGCGCCGGATTTTTAATGGAGGACTAGTTCATTTTAATAAAGTTTCCGGTGTCTAAAAATGTTTTTTGGCATTTGAACACAAACAAATTTAAAAAACGTCACCAGGAGTGAGCGTAATGTTTAGTAAATTACGATGAAGTTCGTTTTTCTGCACAATGTAAAGGAACTTACGTGTGTAGCACCAGTTTTTCTGCAAACTTCAGTTTTCTACTATACATCGTCATTAGATTTTTTATTATTTGTTATTTAATGAATAAAGACGTTTACTTGGTGGTCAGTACATAATGCTCTATGAAAAACATGAATACTAATCAAGTTTATTTAAATTCGATTCATAAATTGTAAGAAAAATGTGTTTCTTTATTGAAAAGGAAAATAGGAATGAATTAAGAACATGTTGGAAATGGGCATTTGATACATGGTCATACGTATTGTTTTATGCTAGCTCTATTTGCGAAAAAAACAGCATACGCCCCCTTAATACTTTTGCGATGTCATCTTGTATGTTAACCTACTCATGTTTTATTATCATATTGGTTTTGTGCGATACCACGAAAAACGGAAAACGTGCAGTTGACCTCAAATATCTTAGTGAGACACTACAAGATAGTCAAGTGGCGTTAAAGTTAAATACAACTGCGCAGGTGCTGGTTGCACATCTCAAAATGCTAATAGTTTTCTTATTAAAACCCAAAGATCAAAGTGCATTCCCCGTTTCTTCTTGCAGGGATGCTAAGCTGAAAAATAAAAAATTTGAATTTCGATTTCCCTTTCATTTTATTACTAAGATTTAGAATAACTGATATGTATGTATAAGTAAAGCGACTCTTAAACCTAGATATTCATCGTCTTACTCTTTTCAATTTATGTTTTGACTAAAATAATTTGAATTTTCATTGTAATGTCTAGTGGACTTTAATACCTCTTAGGACTCTTAAAACTCTCCGAGCTCTTCAGCATAGGATCAAATGTAGAGGGCGTTTTTGTATACTCTGTATGCAACTTCAAAACATTTGAACTGCGTAAGAGTTTTTGACAGTGTAAATAAATTAATGAAGCCTTGTTCTTGAAAATGTTATATTATGTATATGTTTAATGATTATCAGAATACTGACAAATTTATTGTTTCTCTAATCGTAAGTCAAGGATTAAATCAGATCTTTTCCATTTTCCGCTAGACGCAAATTCATGTCCTTCTAGTTTTATCTAAAAGCAGGTTTTCTTTCTATTTACTTCGTTATAAATATCTTTGGTAGGAAATCCTTTGCTTTTAGATAAAAGTAGAAGATTACCAATTTTATTTTAAGAAAGTATCAAAAGAAACAGATTTAATCCTTCCTGCCTGTTCTTGTGGGATGCATTACAACTGTTCAGCTTCGGCCCACAGCCAACGTCCATCCTTCTTCAACTAAGGCACTACTAATAACCTGTAAATATTACTAATTGCCTTGCTAACATAAAAGCATGGCGTGTGTGAATCCATTTAGCATATAAATAAATTACTTTAGGCTACACGATGCATTTTTCGAATATTATTATTGCATGTGTGACTTCATTTGTAACTTTTTGCAAATTTATTACTATTAAATTTATTTCATGCAAAAATTAATCCAAAGAAAGCGTTGAATAAAGTGAAACTCGCTTTACTGTTCCACTGCACTCCATAAAACAAATGTGCCTTAGCATGGGCTAGGATATGGGCATTAAACTCACGTTGTTGACTTTTGTTTTGTGTACTGTAATAAAAGAAATAATCTTAATTACATTATTTAATTAAATAATCCACAATTACTAAGCTTTTAGTGTCGTATAGATTGGCATTATTGTTTTCTGTCCATTGCTAGTGTGTACTCTTTAATGCCGACGCGTCCGTACCATGTGCTTAGCTTTCTCACAAAAATATTAACGAGCGGCACATAATCTTAACATTAGTCTTAACAGGTTTACACCAGAAGAACTTTAAATAATAAATTACCAACCTATCTGCTTCATTTAAATCTTTTAGCCAATCTCTAAATTAAAATGGCATTATGAGAAATTAAATTGTGCCAAACTTAATGTGTTTTAATTTAGTTACAAAGTTTATATCGTTCCCCCAAAAAAAATAACAACAAAATGCAAAATTAAAATATGATTCTTACATTACAACTCATAAAATGCATGTGATAAATTCCATAGATGCATGTAGGTGTGAAGTTTACTTTAGATTTACATAAGTTAGTACTCAAATAGAATCTATTACGTGTAGGCTGATTCCTGAACAGTGTTAGATTTAAAACAACTATTTTGTTTCATTTCTACGACGTTTTATACATTTCTAAAATGCTACAAACTTAAATTTATAAAATGTTTATGTTTTAAATTTAATTTTTCAAAAACATTACATATTTCTAGTTTGTTTTTCATCTTATACTGATAGCATGATATACTCATATTTTATGAAGAATGGATTTTTTTTTAAAAATTTTATATTTTAAGAAACGACAATAACATATTAAAAATAACTATCGAAGTTTTGGTCATTTTAATTAGGTATTTAAAAACAAATTACTATAGCTAAAGCCATTCTATGCTTGAAAATGTCTAGTTCAAATTGGCTGGTTGACATAAATTAGAAAGACTGAAATCGATTAAATCAATTAAATGTGGTATCACCATCTTGACTGAAAGTGGAAAGTGTTATAATTAGAATTGTTACAGCTTCAACGCCATTCAAATAACTTGCGTAATAAATTCTTTTCAGGAATGAGTAGGTCTACAATATCCAATTTACGAGAATTGTAAATGCTTTGAAGAATAGTCAGATGTGAAAAAGGAGTCTTATGAATTCAATAATAAAGTTCAAACTATAAATGTGGCAAACAAAATATTCATTATAGCTATTACATACATGTTGTAGTACACAATACCTTTTAATTCGTTTGTTTGTTTTCCTGTATTCTGAAAGGGTCGAGGAAAAACTATTTCAGGGCGGAAACAGGAAATGCAATTTTTCGGACTAACCTGGAGCTTTTTACGGAACTGTAAATCATGTAATCATCACCAAATTTAAAATAATTAGCATGAAAACAAAAGCTGTGACTTAGCTTGCTAAAAAACAGTGACAAATATTTACAGCAGAGAAAAAATGTACAATTTCTGCCTGAGAAATAAATCGTAAGTTTGGAAAGGCCCAACGTGTTGCAGTTTGAGCAGTACATGAGTCTCTAACAACGCACGGGTCTTGAGCTGTAAGCGGGAGTCAGAAGCTTCAGGCTTGAGTTGAAATAGTACGCCGAGTGTACAATAACAGGACATACGGTACTCATAGTTAATTCGGTAACCCATATTTAACTGTCATTGCGAATACTATGCTCACATTAGTTCTCTTTTTAACAAAAATCTCCCAGCAGCGTTGGCAAACATTAAAATAGGAGTATATGGTAACTAGTAAGTGATATTTCTCTATTAAAAATATTCCAGAGCGTCGCTTAACTGTAGCAGCATTTTTCAAAAGTTTACACGTTAAAACCATAAAATTATGAATTATCAACCTTTCTACTCGACTCAAATTTTAGTCTAGACGCAGTTAGAATTGTATAATCAAAAATAAAATTGTGTAAAAAGTTCAGTTTGTATTTAGTTAAATTAACTAAATTATTTTAAATAAATTAAACACGGTTTTTACACTAGCATGAGTATGCTTTTCTAGCTGTTTTTAAATTTAAAAATTTATTGAACTATATAATAAAGGTATTTCATCAGACAATATTGCTTGTCATTTGTTGTAGAGAAACCCATTTCCTTTTTATTTGGGATGCACTAAACACAGAATCATTTACCTGTCACCACGTTAGTAGTAAATAGCAGGCTAACTATATAGGCGGAATTTAATTTTGCACACATTCTATATTTTACAGTACACACTTAAATGTGAAAAACAAGAAAAATAAGAAAATAGAATTATCTATAGTCACATTTATCAAGAGATTTATATTTTAAAATTAAAACGGGTGAAATACTCACAACAATGTAGAAGTCTATAGGTTAATGCAAATTTTTGGGTGGGTTTTACTAATTCTAATCTCAAACAATAATACGTAGGTAAATAATAACTATTATATACTTGCTGCAAGAAAAGCATGATGCCAATGAAATTTATTTAAATGTCATTCATAAATTGTAAGGAAAAATTAAATATCTTTCGTGTTTCACTATTATGAAGAAAAATAGCAATTATTTAAGAAAATGTTGCAAATTGGTATTTTGCATCACTAAATGAAATTTTAATTGTATTTTTCAAAATTTAAAATTTATAATGTTAATAAATTAAACGACGACGACTTTAAATAAATTCTGAGACGTTTAGTGGTGACGTCACTGCAATTAAATTTTTCAACTGATTTGTGAATAATAGTTGTAATTAATCTCCTAGTAGTGGTGCATGGTGCATCGCTGTGGCTTAATTTTTTGTAAATGCACAAATTTCTATTATTTTAATTCTATTTTTTCTGATTTTTCAGTAGTTTTGTTGTCCCTATATTATTTTTAAAATCTAATTTTTAGGGTTTTGAAAACTAGAACTTGTTTGTTTTCCTTTTAAACACATTTCATTACTTTTAAGAGGTCAACTTGCAGGTGACACTACACATTTTTAAACATTGTAATTATTAGTTTTGTACACTTTAAAATTCACGAAAACAAACCTGGTTGAAGTGGTTCGGATGAAAAACTAGAAAATATGGAAGTAGCGTTGAAGTTCCATACAACTGCGCAAGTTCTTGCTACACGTCTCAAACTGCAATACGTAAATTTTTCTTGTAAACCTAAAGACCAAAATTCACTAACCCCCTGCTTTCTATTTCTACTGCAGGGCTGCTAAGCTGAATAAAAGATTCCGATGTAGATTTAGCTATGTGGATTCTGTTACTAAAACTTAAAAATGGACAAAATTCAGATTTAGATTAAGCTAAGACGAAAAACGCGAAGATAATTCAAATAAAGATTTCGATTTACATAGGCAATAAATAGCAGAAAACAATCAGCTTTTAGCTTCGCTAAGCTAACCAAAGGAAAAATATTTAGTTAAAGGTGTTCCCCATCTTAATTTAAGTATATTTTTAATGCTTCTAAAAATATTCACAATTTCATTGTTTAAAAAGAAAGCTGATTTAATCCTTCGCCGACAGTTTGCAGATTTCTGCATAACATGTTAAATATCATGTGAAGGCTCTAAAAGTAATAAGTAAATCATGAACCACTCATTGCTTATCATATTTGCTCTGGATTTCAACCAACCTTAGAATCCCTAGCGTAACGCACCGCATTTATTTTGTTCAAACGGCGTCAATCAGGAATAACAAATTATTGGTAAAAGTTTACGCTCCATTTTAACCTACCTTTAAATCGCGATACAGAAAATATATATTTTCATTTGTTCATAATAATTCCTTAGCTATACATATTTATTTTTAATTACTCATGTTAATAACTTGCAAAATTTGGTCTTGCCGTTTTTATTAGCTTTTTTAAACATACTGAATTTTATAATTGTGAATATTCTTATTTAGTTAACTAGCACACGTTCAAAAATCGTACAAAGCGATTTATGTTATAAATGTTAAAGAAGTTAGATTTAACCTACGTTTTGTTTTCGATATTTCATTAAAATCACGTGGTATCTTAATTGTGTAATACGGCGATACTAATTTCGATTAACAAGTAGTATAGCTGATAGGTAAACATGAGTGCATATGTAAAGTAAGTTAACTAATGCTATTTAGGGCTTAGTTAGTATCACTATATTTTGTTGTAAGATGGATCATAATTATTTGGCTTTGGACGACAGTTAACCTCCATACCTTGAGTCTAGCTTTACTGATAGCTGCTAAATATTACACGTTGCCTTAATAACGTAAAAGCATGACGTGTGTAAATCCATGTATCAAATAAAGTAGTTACGATAAGCTAAGTTTTACTACACATTTCTGAAATAATATTATTGCATGCGACTTTATTTACAACTTTTTGCAAACCTATTGCTTACAAATTCATGTTATGCAAAAATTAAAACAAGGAAAACGTTGTTTAAAATGAAACTACGTTATTTCTTTCACTGCAATCCACAGAAAAATTTTTAGCATGAGGTAATATAAATGAATTTAAGTCAAGATATTTGACTTTTTACTTTTGTGTAAGTACTTAACAAATAAAAAATAATGTATATTGAAATACCTAAGTAATACGCAACTACTAAACTTAGTGATGTTACAAATGGCATTCTAATTTTCTAAATATTTATTTAGTGTGTGCAAACATTATGTAACTTAGGAGACATTTGCGAATTTACAGTACAATGTTTTTCGTAAAAATAGTAATAAGCGTCATTAACATGATAACCCTAGCAGTATACTTAGTTGATTTATACAAATAAAACTTCAAATAATTAATTATTAATGTACGTACTTGGCTTGACTCCTACAGCCTACATGCAATTTAAAATTGCATTATGGAAAAAAGGGTGGCTTCAATTCTTTGTTGTGTGATTTAATTTTAACATGTAAATTGTTTCCTATAAAGCAAATTGAAAATTAGAAAAAGATTCCTTGTACGTTACAAACCAAAAATTTAAAATAATAAATAAAAACAACTAGATGTGAAGTTTAGTATGGATTTACTTGAATCAGTAATTACTTTAATATGATTTACAAATATTCTGGTTTCTTAACATCGCCTATTTATAACAAATATTCTGTTTAACTTCTACGACGTTTTATATTTTATGTAAAAGTTGAATAGGATGAAGGTACCTGGTGCCTATGTTCTTTAAATGCATTTTGTAGCTAGGATTAGCCGTAATTTTTTACCATAACTATTACCTACGTACTGTAAGTATAGTGCCTGAGTTTGATATGTGACCACCTACACCATGTAAGCAAAGCACGTGTGGTACTATACCGATGGGTCGGCGGTTAATAAAAGAGACGTGAGTAAGAAAATATCGTAAACAATTTAGATTTTATTAAAGATCGAATGGTGAGTGTTACTGTTAATACAGATGTAAACGGTGATACGAGAAGCCTAGGCCTAAGTGGCCGGCTGGGTTCCGATCAGTGACAAGTGATGATACAATCCATTGTCTCGGAATACACTGGAGAATCAGCAGGAGGAAAGCAGGTTTATATAGCACTGGGAGAAAGGAGGATGAGGAGTGAGAGAGCGTGAGCGACGTGTGCGCCGACTGACGAAACATGTAATATAATAGATTAACATATTGTTCATTAGAGATGTGTTTAAACAGATTTGTCATTACAAGAGAGTAAACAGGTGTGTGGGTCTCATACGGAGAAAGTGGTTTAATGACTCAATGCGGGAGAAGTTTAAAGTCTAAAGCGGGAATTGGAAAGGCAATATTTATATTAGAAATAATTGTGCAAATATTGAGAATGCAAATATTAAAAAGGTCAACTGGGCTAAGATAATATTTGCATGGATTGAGTTTGCACTAGAAATTCAATCAATTCAATTCAATTCTTTATTACGTGTTCCACGGGCAGTTCCCATAACACAAGAAGTATATAATTTATATACTTAAAGAAGTGTAAGATATTCTTACATACTAATTCATGATTTTACATAGTTAAACAGATTGTGAATAATATTATTTCTTGATAACTTAAACAACATGTGTAATTCATACTCACTTAAATTTTTAATATTGTAACCTAATAGATACTTATTTCTAATATGATTATACTTGTTACATTTTGTAAAGAAGTGATTTATAGTATTTACGGAGTCGGCACCACATGTGGTGCAAATTTCTCTGTCTTCAAACTTTATGGAATGGTTTAGGTACGACACATAGTTTCTAGTGCACTAGAAATGTACACATAAGAAATCGCGGAAAGTATTACCGTGATTGGTAATATTTGAATAGACTAGGCATATATAGGAATCTGTGTGAGCAACACAGTGATTTGTATAGAAGCGGGATGAGCGATGCTCAGCAGGACGAGGAAAGGAAAAGTGTATGGATCGATATACGGATGTACCTGTATATACTGATAGTACTGAAGAACGCATTAGCTTCTAATTCATTTTACGTTTCCCTGTATTTAAAATTAAAACTATAACTATACATTGATAAAAATGTAACCTGCAGTTGCGAAATCGCATGGCAGTACTTTCCTGTTATTCTTCGCAGACGATTACTGTTTACCTAATTGAATAATTTGGTCTCAGTTCAGTGTTGTGATCTGAATAGGGGCTTCTGTGACGCCGTCGCCTAAAATCACATGAAAATATTGATTAGTGAAAGTGATATAATTTTCTGTTCTGTAAACCTGAAAAAATCGAATGTATTTTCCACTGCCTCCCTTTGCCTTGCAGTCTACATACTTTATAATACAGATTATAATTTTCAAATTTCTGAATAAAAAAAATTCTTTTATTAACTTTTATGATTTATATTAAAATTGCTAGCAGAAAAGATACACTACAGTTGCCTACTTTGATGTTTTTTATTTTACAATAGATAGTTATTGTTGTGTTATTAATTGAATTAAATGCAACCGCTCGATTTAAAAAATAAAAAAATAACTTAAATTTTAGAGTTATACTTACTTGCATATTTAATGTTGCTTGACTTATCTTTTATACCATGAAGCTTGAAGCGTAGCTACGATTACATTGTACAGCACCCTGTTTATCACCTTGTTAATTGCAAGTGTTCTGAAATTTAATTAAAACAACTTCGTATGTTATAGGACTATAGTGACAGTTCTGATAGATGGGGTAATACCTGCAATAATTTAAAGGGTATATTGGCGTCAAAAGTTCTGGTTTCTGAACAAAGATGCTCACAAATTTCCTATTGGCCAAAATGGTAAAAGATCCATTTGTAAAAAATACATAAAGTTTCAACCTAAAAAACATTTACAAATTTTTCTCTTCGTCAGTCGATAGCAACAATAGGCATATAAGATACTGTAAAAAAATTAATCTGATACTTATATGTTCAAGTAAAGCTTGGGAATATACCGCTAGAAGTCTAGTCGCCCTCTTTAATTCATCTGTTATAGCACGAATACCATATAGTGGTTATTATTGTTTTTAATTTTTGATAGTGTCTTGCATAGTGTTAATTTTTATCAGCTACTTTGCTTCTTGACATAAATGATTTATATTGCTAATGTAGATGGATGGTAATTAAAGCATTGTGTTGACTATCTCCTACCTAAACAAATTAGGGCGATCAAATGGTCGTAGAAGAATTAATGCAAGGCAGTTTGTTTATTCAAGCGGAGTCAAAGTGTAATAACTTAATAATGTGTAAAATTTAACGATTCATTTTCATCTTCCTCCATTACGCGATCATATTTTTCTAATAGTTTGTAGGATATACCTTCTTACAATTATTTACCCATATATGAATACCTTGAAAGTGTACGTTTTGCTTTTTTTTATTAATTTTGTTAAGCGCAGTGAATTTTACATTTCTGAAGATTCTTATATTCCAATGTGACACAATAAATAATATAATAAACAAATAATACTTCTTCTATAACCAGCACAGTCTAAGACCTTGATTTCACTAGAAAAGTTAACAATTGTTAGCCTTAAGAAACTCGCTTTCAGATTTAACCATTGTTAAAGTTGAAAGCGAGAATCTTAGGACTAACAATTGTTAACTTTTCTAGTGAAATCAAGGTCCAAAAGAAGTTAGGTTTTACTACACAAATTGTTTAAATAATATTATCGCATTTGACTTTATTACACGTTTTTGGAAATTTACGGGTTATAAATTCATGTCACGCATAAATTAAGACAAAGAAAGGGATGTTTAAAGTAAAATTCGCTTAGTTCTTCCACAGTCCTCCAGAATAACACTTTTTAATATAGATGCATTTGCGTCAAGATGCTTTACTTTATATTTTGGCAAACTTTAATAAAAAGGAATGGTCTCAATTCAAAATGCACAATTAATACGTAAATACTAGCGATAAGCTTAGTGTCGTAGCGAGCGGGATTATAATAATTCTCTAACTGTTTTTTGATTGTGTGTAAACAACACCTAAGGCAATGAACGATGTCTGTTTTGTGTACAAAAATTAAAATGAGCGTCACTTAACTGTAGAATATTTTGCACAGGTTTACGCCCCAAAAGTTCTTAAAATCCTGAATTTTGAGCTTTCGGGTATTTTTTCATAAGCTTTATTTGAATTGCAATTAAAAAAAAACAAATACAGTAAGAATCCTATAGGATTAAACGACAAGTTGTTGATAAATCAAAAGCATTTGTTTCAATTCGAATGTTTGCACTAACAATGCTAATTAAAGTAAAAAATTGTGTAACTTAAGCTGACAAGGAAAGGTCGCGACATGGACGCCGATTTTCAATTTAAGATTATGTGCGTTAGGTAGACCTATGACTATGACAGTAAGCAAACGCACCACTAATCATTTTTGTCGCAAGTCACGTGTATCGAGGTCATAGGTCATTTGCCAAAAAACTACCATAGGGGGGACCACGTGTTTATTTTTAATTGTAAATGTTAAATGTTAAATGTTAAATCCCGTTAGAAAATTTCAATTTTTTATTTCGCGAAGAAATTCAAAAATATTCATTAACGCTATAAAGAACGAGAAAACAACTCCGTAGAGACTTGTGTCACTAAAATAGTTTGGGATCATCCATCAATGACGTCATCAAACTATAAATATTTTTCGACTCCATAACCCCCATTTCATTGTGATCGTATATCGTCGGTGAAGAGCCATTCGGTCTTAAGTCCAGTGCACCGCTAAAATCATTCTGTCCCAAGTCCATTCAATTGGTAGATGCTCTCGAGGTCACATCCGCGATGTCCTTTGCATAAGGTGGGGGCGAAAATGAAAAAATTAACATATTTAATAGTAATTACTCATACAAATCACTTGCATGTTTTGGTCTCGCTTTTTGTATTAATTTTTTTAAATGCCGTGACTTTTATATTTCCAAATATTCTTATATATCTTCAACACAGTTTAAAAAACATTGTTTAAAAAGATTTCTGCTACAAATTTTAAGGAAGTAACAAATACCTAGCGTTTTTCGCCGAAATTTCTCCGAAATCACCTGGATTCCTAATTGTGTAAGATGGCAATCTAATTTCTGTTTACTAGCATTATACCTTCCTATAAGTAACACACACACACACACACACACACACACATAAATGCCACTAGGTCTGTAAAAATAAGTATTTAAAGTAATGTAACTAATGTTACTTAAGGTTTATAATTACTATGTTTTATTTTAAAATGCATAATAAAGTGCCATCGGTCCCAGAGCCAATCTCCAAGCTTCAACTCAGATTCTGCTGATAGCCGGAAAGTATTACCCCTGCCTTTCTAACGTAAAATAATGTACAATAAAAATAAGATTCTCAGTACATTACAAATCATAAATTGCAAGTGCTAATTTACATAAAAGCATGTTTGTGTAAAATATATTTTAGATTTACTTAAATTAGTACTTCAATATAATATATTACGTGTATACTGATTCTGAAACATTGCTTATTTTAAAAAAAATTATTTCGTTTGATTTTTACGTTTTGTATTTTCGTTAGAGTACAGCCATACACATGAAGTTCTGTATAAAATCAAGTTATGATTTGTATGTACATGTGTTAGTACGCTGCAAAATGCATACTACTTTAAATTTGTTCGAATTACTTTGACAAAAGATGTTGGCTGCAAAACTTGAATTTCTAAAATGTTTATCTTATTTATCTAATTTTGCTAAAGACATTTCATGTTCATAGTCATTAGTCAATAATATTAATAACAGTTTGACTGAGAATTAGAAAATCGATTATTTAATTGGACTACATATTGCATATTATTACATTTCACAGCCACGCAAGCTAGAGTATCACATAATATTTTGATGTATGTGCTAAACTTACTTTCAATATCTAAGAAAAAAACATCAAACGAATTTGTTTTGCAAATGAGCCAAATTAAACTTAATTTAAACTTATTTTGTGTGGAAGTAAAACTAACAATTCGTTTTTCCCTAAAAAATTACTGAGGATTCCAAATGCTAAGGATTCCCAATGCATTGTTGTAATTACGTTAAACAAATTGGCAAGGCTTTCACCATGACTTATGTTTATCCATGAGTGAAAATTAACTGTTTTCTGCAAATGCATTGTTATATGGCTTTAAATAGATTTTAAACATATCTGACAGGTTGTGATCTCAACGAATACGATGCTGGAAATGAAAAAACTTAATTAATAGAGAGTAGTTATTGGCGAAAACTTTATTAAATGGCGTCTAAGTCCTAAGTGGAGACAGTATGTACACATATGTACAATGCTTACTGAGTCGCCGTGGAGTCATAAATGCGAAACCCATGACAGACGACGAGATACGAATGAGTTACTGCTGAAATGTACAAACTCGACTGCATTTTGAGCTCATAATGACGCGCCAAAGTTTAAAAAATCGTTTGCTGTCCGGGCACAGAGTGGAAATTCGTTTAAATCAGCGCTCCGTAACCGCTCGTTGCCATAGATCATATAGAGCTCCGCTTATTTTTTCAACTCACGAGATTTTCTTAAGGTTCACTCAAAAATATGTCGGAGCAGGCGGTGATGCGGCCTATACGTAAAGAATAAAACGGACCTCCTTGTCAATGTACCATTATTGTAAAATAAGGTACTGCAAGGGACATTACGTTTCGGCGTGTTTTGCTATTGGATTAATTTCCTGTGTACAGTACCAGTGATTTATACTTTCTGGGTGATCCTTACTCACTCCGAGGATTTAAAATGAAAAATTTAGGTCCTAAATGTGGAAACAATGTTCTTGGGCGCAAATCGTACTGGTAATCTGGAGTACATCTTTATGAGCCTTTGCCATTTGCATTTGGAAAAGGTTTGTTTAGTGATTATTGCCGAACATATTTATTTTTGAATGCTGGAAATATAACAGATACATTATTGATTAGTTTTGAAAGAGATAAAATGCAGGAAAGTCTTAAAAGCCTCATACATTACTACATAGCCGCCTATGGATTCGGCATTTGGCATAGCTTTTCAATTAGGCCTAGCAGAACAGTTGAATAGAAATCAACTACTGTTAGCCCCGAATAGGTTCTCCAGTTTAGAAAAAATAGTAAGAGGAATTCATTTTTTATTACTTAACTAAACGTTTTTCGATTCAAAATTTTGCTTCATTTGCCCTTAATTTATAGTCTTACATTTGAATTCATTGTCTTATGATCTCATTGTTTTGCCATGACATCCTTACTTCAAACGTTTTCAGAGTTAAATTGAAATGATCCCATCTGCATACCCTCATACTTGTCGCATCGTCAAATTCTTTATGATGCTTTAGTGCTCACATTATTACTAATTTGCCTAGTAAAACCAGGGAGTCCATTGCATAATGTAGCATACATATCGTCAGCGAAGAACCAAAATGACCCATATCCATTTATAGCTAAAAACAATATCCACTATCTACAAAAATATTGGAATTTGTCTTGAAAACATTTAAATAGAATATTTTGCACTTTTCAAAAATATGTAAATACAACATTTTACACTTTTGAAACACATTATAGAATTAAAACATTTTACACCTGTTAAAAATATGTAAATACAACATTTTACACTTTTGAAACACATTATAGAATTAAAACATTGTACACCTGTTAAAAATATGTAAATACAACATTTTAAACTTTTTAAAAACATGAATATAGAACATTTTACACTTTTTTAAAACGTGTAATTCAAACATTTTAGAGTTTTCAAAAACATGGAATTAGAACATTTTGCACCTTTTTCAAAACATGTAAATAGAACATTTCACACCTTTTCAAGACATATGTAAATAGAATATTTTACGTTTTTCAAAAATTCCTAATTTTAATTTTACTCATGTTTATCATTTTATTTTTATGATATAGCTCATTTTGATTTTAACTTAAATTCGAAATCGGTCATTTTGGTTCTTGACAGACGATATGCGTTTTGTATGTATGTACATTACTTAGGAAATTGTAACTATTCTGAAAGGCTCGTCAATGTGTAGATATCCTGTTTCACACCGCTCTCACTTTCGTAGGATAATATTTTTGCCTTGGTTTGCATTATTGTAATAACTTTAGTAGTATAATTATTTATATGCAACTGATGACATTTGCACATTCTTATATTAATTTGCATAACCGTTTAGTCTCTGCTGCAGTTTCACGTCTTGTCATTCAATTGAATTGTCATGGCCCATATATCTCATTGAAGCTTATACTGTGGAAGACTCACATTTTGTCGATTTTGTTGTTCATATTTATTTTCAACAGTATTTTTCATTTTATGATTATTACAAATTACATAGCTAAATTTTAATTTAACTCGCTTGTGTTAATATTTGAAATTTGTAAAAACTAGTAGTTTATTTTTGACTCTTTTTTTATTTATTAATCTGCGTATATATGTGGTTAGATCAAGCAAAGTATTACAAAAATGTTTTTAAAAAATGGCAGTCAACAGTTTTGTTTGTAATCAGACTGTGTTGTGGAAAGTATTGTTTAAGATCAACACACAGAATAAAGCGTCCTTTTACAGGATATTGAGTACATTCAAATATTTCGTTTGTACTTTTCATACATAGATATTACAATTATAATTCAAGTAAATCCTGTAATATTTTTGTCTTGTTTCAGAGTTTAAATACACAGCCACTGCACCATTACAAAAGAATCTGAAATTGCAATCATGAAAAATACTTGGAAACCATTTCTAGTGCGCATCTCTTGTAGAAAAAAACAACCACTTGTACTGTTGCTAATTATTGCTTTAATTTTCTTGTCAAATAATGTGAGGCAAGTGAATTGTGTTCCCTTGCAAGAAATACCTTCTAAAAACGCTCTCCAGAAAATCGGACAAGAGAAATCAATAAATGACGTGAACATGGAAATCAAAATCAAAGAAATCAAAAACAAAACGGAGATAGTAGTAGTAGTAGTAGTGTGACACTATTGCGTTTCGGGTATATACCCATACACAGTGTATTTGTTCTATGATTCGACAGGCAAGTGAGAGAGGCCAGTTACTCAGATTCGGTCTTACTATACTCAAGGTTTCACAAAAATAAAATTATTGGATTTCATTACGTATAGACATCTCAAAGGATACAAAATGGAAGCACTGTTTTGGGAACTGATTTTAATTTTCAAACCAGCACATTATTTTGGTTCAGTAATACAAATAAAACAATCTACCAAGCCCCAATAAATTCAGAATCTGAAAAACAAAGCATTGTCCATGACCCTTCATCTCAAATTGGTGGATTAGCTGTCGATTGGATTTATGATCATCTCTACTGGGTAGATTTAAAAAGAAGAGAAATTTGTGTGGCTAATTTTAACGGAACAATGAAGAAAGTAATTTTTAACGACGGAATTGAGGGGCTAACATCAATTGCTGTCAATCCACTGAACGGGTAATGTTCTTTTTTATATTCATTTTTTAGCACGTTTCGTTTTGTTTACTATAATCGTATTAAGAAAGAAACATAAATAATTAATTGGAGAGGCAAAAATTAAAAGTAATTTTAATTTAGGCAGTATAACAATAAACTTATGTATGTAAATATATGTTACTAGAAGTTAAGAATGTAATTTCAAAATTTTTGTAGATGGATGTACTGGACGGACAGTGCTAAAAATAGTATCGAAAGAGCAGGAATGGACGGATCACAAAGAGGAGTTATGTTCATCGGCACAAGTGTTCAAAAGCCTCTAAGTATTGTTGTAGATTTTGTAGAAAATCGATTGTATTGGTCATATTCAAGTTCCATTGGGTCATCGGCTTTCGATGGTTCAGACCAAAAATTAATTCTCACGACAAGTTCCCCGCCACACGTGCCTTCTTCCACATTAATTTAGAAAATTGCCACTTACGATTAATGCGTCTACTTTACTGAATTGTATAGCAAGGCAATCTACAGAGTCAACAAGTGTAATGGAAATAAGTTGGCAATGATTTATCAGTCTGTAAGTTTTTAAAATGTATTCAACTTTGATAATATTTTAATTTAGATACGATGATATCATGATATGCCGTGTGTAAAAAATCATTTAATGACCCATCTCCATTTTTAGTTTCAAACAAAATACACTATCTACAGGAAAAAATAGAATAACATCTCCATGGATGCATGTAAATAGAACCTTGTACATTTTTCAAAAGACAAGTTAAATATAATATTTTGCATTTTTCGAAGATGTATAAATAGAATAGTTTGCAGCTTTCAAAAATACTTAAATAGAACATTTTGACCTTTTCAAAAACATGTAAATAGAATATTTTACACTTTTCAAAAACATGGAAATAGAACATTTTTACATTTTCAAAAAGATGTAAATAGAACATTTCACACTTTTACAAAACACTTAAATCATTTTGCATTTTTAAAAACATGTAAATAGAAGAATTTGACATTTTAAAAAACATATAAATACAACAATTTTCTCATTATATTAACTCGAGTTTAGCATTGTAAGCATGTATCTTATTTAAAATATTTGTTTTGACATAGCTTATTTTAATGATTAAAATGTATTATTTTGGTTCTTCATTGATGATTGGGTTGATTTATGTAAGTATTTTGACGTTTTATTACTTTTATTGATGCTAATACATAATTTTATTCTATTTTTTTTAATTTTCTAGAAATATTGATTGGCAGACATTAATATCTACCATGAAAAATCTGCAGCCTGAAGGGAAACACGTTTGCTCAAAGCGAATAGGTCAATGTGTTCATCTCCCGCGCGCCGTTCAAAAAGACAGACGTGGATAAAATAGTGCCTAAAAAGCAATTCTGAAAATTCTAATTTTCTACTCAAAAACCGAAAAGAAAAATAACAACCTCACCGGTAGAAGATGGCGAACCTACCAGGAAGCACCGAAACCGGTAAAGGTAAGTGATATTTTTCATATTTTCGTAAATACTTTCCAATTTGTTAAAGTTGGAAATTCCGAATGTACAGAAACTTGGGTGCCAGCACTCCTTCGTGCTATTAGCGATGGCTGGCGGTCGCACAGAGGCAACAGGAGTGTCGCACAAACAGTTTCTGTACAGATGGAAATTAAACCAGCAACTCTGCTAACGGCGTATTCATGCGAGGAACTGGCTGACAGCCAAATATTCACTGAATGGCACCGACAGAGTTTGCTGCACATACGAAACATTATTTTTCCACAACATCAACACACTACAACTTTAATTTTAAGTTGTAAGTTCGGTAGTTTTGCCAAAATTGATGTATTTTACACACTGCACACATATATTAGGAAAAGTACTTTTCACATAGTATGTGTACAGTGTGTATTACCTATTTATGAAAACATTACTGAAATAAAAATAAAACTATGGCACAACCACGTACAGCTAACACTGTCTTCTGTTGCAGACTTTGACAGTGCAGATGTACTTAGTCCTCTTACTAAAGAGGACATGGAGGTTGACGTGCCTGCAACCGTAGTTGCTCAACTTCTCCAGGAAGACGATTTACACCCTGTTAATAACAGAAGCACACCCAACACCGAAGGTAAGGGGGAAACCTCAACCACCGGTGATGATGGTAAGGCTGCTGGAAAAAATGAGGGGAAAAACACCCAGCCCAAAAAGAAAAGGGACTGGAAAGCCGTTCGACTCCGAAGTAAGCAATTGAAAGCTGAAAGAGCCGAACAAGTCAAACAAGCAATCGAGTCTGGAACTCCACTCCCGGAGTCAAAACCATCCGGTGGACAAAAGAGGTCTCTTGCTACTCCGTCACCAGGATCGAGCACAGGCACCACAGGGAGGGAGAGAAAGAAGAGCAGAGGAGATCCTTCTACCTCTGACACACCCTCAAACTTGAAATCAGGGGGGGAGGGGAGACCCGACCTACCGGGAAAAGCAGGGCAAAAGCCACCTTTGACTAAACCTGAAACCAAGGGAGAGAGAAAACCACCAATAAAGTATGTGTCAGCTGAAACGCCATGCACGGACTTCACGGTCATTGTCACCTTTGCGGGGGATAATAAAACCGACAAAGTCCCAGGACTGGCACTGGCGCACTACATAATTGCATTGTCAGCCCGAGAAGCAGAAAGGATTGCAGGACCAGAAGACATACTTCAGATCACCACTCCTTTTCTGTCTTCTAAAGGACAAATTAGAGTAGATTACAACAATGCCTACTCAATGGACTGGGTCATCACCAACACGTATGACATAAAGTGGGAGGGGCCTAATGAAACGGACCTCACCTTTATTGGATGGAAGCATACGATGGCCCCAACACCCGTAGTGGTTAAAAGCAAAAGATTCAGAGTTTGGGTGGGAGGAGCTAAGGTTACATTTCCCAACTTTTGTAAAAAATTGAGAAGTCAGAACCCAATGCTCAACACCACACAATGGATCAACTATGCAGATATACCGAGCGAGATAGGTGGTGTCATTAAAGGGCACACAAAGATCATAGCTGTTGATCCTTTTACTGTCTCTTGCCTCGCGAACTGCAAACATCTACTTTACTATGGTATTGGACAAATCCGATTCATAGAGGTAGTTTCAGCATCTAAAGGTAGTGGGGGGAAGTAGGGGGAGAGCTCCAATGAGAGGGCTTAGAATCTAAGCGTGCCACGAACACCCGGGTTGGGTCACGTGGGAGGAGCCAAAGACATGACTCCGCCCCATGTTGACATAACCCAAATTAACATGCACCATGCGCGTGCAGCGGCTTCCTCACTCATAGGTTGTCGCGACGCCATGTTAGTGCGACAAGCACGTCTAACGCACCCCACTGGTGCTCACACCCCACCCCACTCCCACTCCTTTATATTTCTAATCCAAGAGCCTTACCACATTCATGGTGTGATACGAGGGCTCGGGAACAAAGACCAGCCATTTGTGGCTGACACAAATGACATACCGCGGTCATGTTTATTAGCATCCAGAAATGTCAAAGCAACGGTATTGCTGCAATTCTGTGATAAAGATACAGTAGCAATACTAACTCATTGGGGGAAGCGAACTATAGTGTTTGCATCGGTCTATATGCCTGGTGACACACTGGATGTTCCGTCTGAACATATGAGAAAACTAGTATCCTACTGTGACACGCATAAGCTACCACTGGTGATTGGTGCTGATGCAAACGCACATCATTCAGTGTGGGGCAGCACGAACATAAATGAGAGGGGTGATAAACTGCTTGAGTTTCTACTAGCCAGTAACCTGGATGTGGAAAATCAGGGCATCAAACCTACATTTATAGTAAAAAATCGGGAAGAAGTTCTTGATATAACTATAACAAACAGCTATGCACAAAATCTTATTCGGCTATGGCATGTTTCTGACGAAGATTCAAATTCAGACCACCGGTACATAAGATTTAAAGTCACAAGCGCTAAACCACCGCCAATTAAAGTGCGAAATGTAAGGAAAACAAACTGGGCAATCTTTCAAAACACACTGAGGGGCAAGTTAAAGGATGTAGATAGCAGCTGTGACCTCACACCTTTTCGTCTGGAGGATCAAGCTAACTGCATTACCTTGTTTTTACAGGAGAGTTTTCAGAAAGCCTGTCCAGAAACATATGTCACTTGGAGAAGCAAAGCAGCTCCGTGGTGGTCACCTGAACTAACAATTCTTCGCAAGAGAACTAGGGATCTCTTTCGGCAGGCCGGCTCTAAATCAGAAAGAGACCCTGCCAAATGGAAGGAATACTTAATATCAAGAAACAACTACAAAAATGTTTTGCGAAAAGCCCAGCGTATAGCATGGAGCAACTACTGTTCAGAGATTGAGAGTCTACCAGTAGCTGCACGGGTTAGCAAAGCACTTGGAAATGAAAAACGCAAGGTTCCTACTAGCCTTAAGATACCTGGTACGGATAATCTCACCCAGGACAAGGCTGAAATTCTAGATATTCTTCTAGCTCACCACTTTCCTAGTGATCCACAGCTGGTTATTCCAGCTATGGATTTTACTCCTATGAACGTGCCGGAGCTGGATATTATTATAACTCCAGAAAAGCTGAAATGGGCAGTAAACAGCTTTATGCCGTATAAGGCACCAGGCCCAGACGGTATAGCTCCGGCTGTACTACAGCACAGCTTACCTGTACTCACTGAACATCTGCAATTTCTATTTAAAGGATGCCTAACATTGGGCTACACACCGACAATTTGGCGTAATGCAAAGGTCGTATTCTTACCTAAACCAGGAAAGAAAGATTATAGCGAACCCACATCGTGGCGTCCGATCTCACTATCTAACTTTCTGTTAAAAACACTTGAGAGGTTAACAGATAGGCACATAAGGACTCCTAAATTAGAAGCCTTGTTGCGCTCCAATAACCAATTTGCTTACCTAAAAGGAGTATCTACCGAAGCTGCTCTACATAGGCTAGTCACACATGTAGAAAAAGCTTTGCAAAGGAAAGAGCTAGTCCTTGCTGTCTTTGCCGACATTGAAGGAGCATTTAGCAATCTATTATTCAGTGCTGTACAGCGAGCAATGGAGCGTCTGGAAATATCTCCCTTCCTCAGAAGGTGGATATTTCGCATGCTCTGCAATCGCCAAGTACACTCTAAACTGCAACAAGAAACTAGGACAAGGAGTGTAGAGAGAGGATGCCCACAGGGGGGTGTTCTTTCACCACTTCTTTGGAACCTAGTAATGGATGAGTTACTTGCCACTCTGAAGGCCAAAGTACCATCAATGCTATCCCAAGGTTTCGCAGACGATGCAGCCATGGTACAAAGCGGTCGAGACTTCAACGCCATTGTGAGCAGGATCCAAGCGGGTTTACGCCTGACGGATGCCTGGTGCTCTAATAATGGACTTAGGTTGAAGCCTGACAAGACCTATATAATGGATTTTACTAGAAACCCCCGTTTTGAAGGGAGACCTGTATACTATCAGGGTATCCTCTTACCCAAATCAGACACGGTTAAATACCTTGGTGTGATCCTGGATAAGAGGCTCACATGGATTCCACATTGTGAATCTATTGGGAAAAAAGCATCGACCACCCTTGCAAGATGCAAGCGGATGGTTGGGAAATCATGGGGACTTCAGCCTAGAGTCGTAAGTTGGATGTACACAGCAATGGTTCGTCCAGTCCTAGACTACGCAGTTGCTGTTTGGCATCCCGCTATTCGTACTCAAAAAGCTGTTAAAGTTCTCACAAAAGTTCAAAGACACGCTTGTCTTTTGATAACAGGGGCAATGCAGACCACACCCACGTCCGCAATCGAATGCTTGGTCGGACTGACTCCTTTGGATATACATCTAACTGGAATAGCAGTTCGTACAATGCATAGATTGAGAGCTAGGGGTCAGTGGCATGGCAACCCACAAGTACTTGACCATCGCAGTCACACACGCCTTTGGGATGAATGGGTTAACAATGAACCCATCCTCCAAATGGGCACTGACTGTAGCATCCTTACTCCAAAGGATAGTATCTACTACTTAGTAGAAAATCAACTTAGAAATGCCTGGGACAGTGATCTATCGGAGCTAGCACATGGGTATGTTTGCTTCACAGACGGATCCAGAAATGGGCCTCTCTCAGGAAGCGGTGTCCTCATTGAGCTGTGTCAATCCAACACCCGAGAAACACTGCATTCAGAATCCATCTACCTAGGCAAGTATGCTACTGTATTTCAGTGTGAGATCTTTGCAATCCTACACACGGCAAATTGGCTGTTGGGGATGGGCTGTGAAGGTCAAACAATACACATCCTTAGCGACAGTCTAAGTTCACTAAATGCGCTGGTAAAAGATACCACCGTGTCTACGCTAGTGCTTGCGTGTCACGAAAGTTTGAACCGTCTGGCCACATGCAACGTAGTTAGACTTTCATGGATTCCAAGTCACACTGGCTACCGAGGCAATGAAGAGGCAGATCGCCTTGCCAAAGCATCGTATGAGAACATTGCTCCCGCACAGGAGGCAATGCATTCTATTCCTATTGCAACATCTGTGGTTAACATGGCTATCCGCTCTAGAGGAAGGAAAGCACACACAGAGAGGTGGACTAAAACATCTACCTGCGCGCAGTCAAAGCGATGGATTGACAAACCTTGGTATGGAAATCACTCGCTCACAAGATTCTCGCGCACGCACTTAAAATGGCTGGTGGAAATACTCACTGGTCATGGAAGATTCCAGGCACACATGCACAGGATGAGACTAGCCAATTCACCTCTGTGTTCACATTGTGGACTAGAGCAGGAAACAGCACGTCACTTTCTAGCTGAGTGTCCGAGATATATCATGGTCAGGAATATTTATCTAGGTGCATGCATCTTAACAACTGATCAACTACTACTGGCTACACCAAGAGACTTGTTGTCCTATTCTATGGCAACAAGTCGTTTTGCGTAATGCCTAAATTAAAGCTATAGTATAAGGGTAGTCTGCAATGGGCCTATTAGTGGCCTGAGCGGCATTTTGCATAGTATTATACTATGCAAGATCCCTTCAAATACAATACAATAGGTCAATGTTCCCAATTTTGTTTCCCGGTCCGGTGCCGTCATCTCATATCAACGGCTCTGACTCCGTCTCCACAACTACATGTGCTTGTCCTGATGAACTTTCACTCTCGGCTGACAAACAAAACTGCGTCTGACATTGAAACATTCAGGCCTAAGTAAAAATTTGGTGCGAGTGTATTTGACAATACAATCCAAAAACTAAAAACTCTCTTCATATAATATTTTTTGCTGTGTTATGGTAAAAAAATGTGCAATTTTGTTTTATTATATAATTATAGCAAATATAAAAGTGAAAAAAAAATAAAACGCGCTAGGTCTTTAATAAACACCAGGCTTTAGTACTTTAGGTCTAAATAATTTAATGAGCACCGGGGTAAAACAGTCTCCTGGTTAAAATTAACCCTGCACATATTACAAGTATTAAAGAACGTATTTAAAATATTTAAATGACAGCAGTAACATATTTTTGATAAAAATAATCTCCATTGTACATTACAGTTTATAGTGTCGATTTTAATACAAAATAAATTAACAAAATTTTCAATAAAGTCATGAGTTATTTTTGACGTACCTATGTAATATTGGTAGGCCAATTCAAAATTCCCTTGGATGCTATCTTTTATTAGGTTAAACTACACATTTTAAATTATTGTATGCGTTGGTTTTGTGCGCTGGCATAAAGAAAATCCTTTGCAACTAATTCTGATAGATTTAATAAGAAACTACAAAATATTCAAGTGACGTTGAAGTTCCATATAACTGCGCAGATTATTCTTTCACGTTTCAAACTGCATTAAGTAATTTCTCATGTAAAGCCGAAGACTAATGTACACTACCCAGTATTTGGTTTTTGGTTTACCCGCTCCCTCTTGCAGGGATGCTGAGGTGTAAAAACCAGATCAGGATTTGGTTTTAGCTTTCATATTTCTCTAAAAATTAGAAAACAGATATTGGTAGCACGAAATAAAAATTTCATATTTAAATTAGGTGAAGAACGTTTGAAACCTAAAAACAAGATGCTTTATCTAAGCAGCGTCGAACAGGAATAGCTAATTAATTGGTAAAAGTTCACGATCCGTTTCATCCTATTTTCAAATCGCGATAAAGAATAGTGTAACTATATGTTCATTTGTTCCTAATAGTCTGTTAGATATATGTACATATTTAATAGTAATTAGTCACAAGAATAACTTGCAAGTTTCGGTCTCGCTTTTTATCTTAATTTCTTTAAAAAACATGAATTTCATAATTCCAAATATTCTTATATAGTTTTGGCCATTTCAAAAATTTTTTGATAATTTGGAAAAGCTAAAATCACTCTATGCTCGAACATGTCGATTGATACTTGGCTAGTTGACATAAAATTAAAATCGATATAATGTGGCATCACTATTTTCACCGTAAGTTCAAAGTGTTAGAAAATTGTTACAGCCATTCAAATAAGTTCCACAGTTAAATCACACCAACGACAACTACATGAAATTTGCATATCCTCTGAAAAAAGTAAAAGCATTTAACAACAATCAGATGAAAAAAAGAGCAATTAAATAAAATAATAAATTTCAAACTACAAATGTGATAAAAACTGTCCATTATAAGCATTACACATATTATTAAATTGTGGTGCACATTATTTAATTCATTTTTATTTTATGATTTTCTGTATCGCCTGTATCCAAGTAGGTAGATAATGCAATTTTCAAAACCGATAAACACCAAACAGTTCTAAATGCATCTATATATTTATTTCCTGGATTGACAGATTTGGTGCTAAATTAAAAAATAAAATTTTATAATAAAATTATAATAATATATTCCGTAGTTCCAAAGTTGCATTTTAATACTTCGCTGTTGTGTTTGACTTTTGTATTTTAATAAAAGGCTAAACTGTACTGGCGTCAATGGTTCCTGTTTATCTTGGATCATCGGCGTCCGGCCTAGAATCAGTTGGCCACGATGTGGCGTAATAATAATTTTAGCAATAGAAATCATGATAATAAGTATAGCTAGGAAATTGCAAACTGAGATTTTATTAGTAGTGTGTACACATACGGTATTATTGAATTTCAAAGTCAAGCAAGGTAGAGTCATACATAATATTGGTATACATGTACAAAACCTAGTTCCAATTTTCTAAGAATAAAACTCAGACGAACTTGTTTTGCGTACTAACCAAATTAATCTTATTCTAAACTTATTTTGCACAGGCGTGAACGGAGTAATTCGTTGTTTCTTAAAACAAATACTGGCGATTCCAAATGCTTCACCTAATGCAATGTTATAATTAAGTTAAACAAAGTTTCGAAGTTTGGCAATAATAGATTCTGAATGGGAATGGGATACATTCCTACAATTATAATAATATGTGGAGCTTGATATTGCTATAATAATGCTACAACCATTATTAATGTCCGTTACGCCAAACATTTCTCTAATGAATTCGTGATCATGATAATAAGCATTCACGATTGCTAAGCTAGTATAATTTTGGAATATCAATTTGAAAATTTTTTGTTTTCCTGTAAGATGCGCTTAAAAATTCGATGTAGTATTTCCAGTAGCTGAGTTTCCATAAAGGAATTTGTATAGTGTGGCTAAACTATCCAACGCGTATAATTATATAATTATTAGTGATTTCGTTACGAAGTTCAACGCCGCCTAAATGTTTTATTGGTTCATGCTAACGTAAGTGAGATATTGTTATTTTTAACTAAGCGGAATTTGCAAATGATAAATTACACAATTTTTTATAATTGTAATGTTTATTCTGGGTTTACTTTAGTCAGTATTTAATTACGATGTACAATGTACAAGTAGGTTTATTCATCAACAAAGCTTATTTTAAAACAACAATTATTTTGTTTAATTTCTACGATGTTTTATACTTTAGTGAGTGTAGAGCCGAATACATTACACAAAGATGCATGACTGAAGTAAACTACAATAAAATAAAATCCTGTACATCTTTTCAAAATCCTGAAATAATTGGCAGGTAACTAGAGAATTATGCTGTACTTATTACTTAGAAAGACTGGATTTTTTTTTGTTTCCACTCAACCGTCAATTGATAAATCGTAAATCGTCAATCAATACACACTCAATCAAAATGGTGTGTACAACACTCTGGAAAATCGTGCATTCATTACGAGACTCAACGCCGCCTAATTGTCTTATGAGCGAATACAAGTCCCATCATAATCAGGTAAGAAACTTTGTTAGAGCAATGACAAATTGGAAGCTTCAAAAAAGTGCAATGCATTTAAATCAGACGAGAGTTGTGGAAGTCGTGAGTGGGAATTTTAATGTTGAACATTTGACATTCAATAAACATGCGACAGACCAGTAAAAAATTTTTAATATTGCAGTTTTGTGCGGTAGCACATCAAAGTTTTCTCTTCACTTTAAACACAGTGAATTTTAAATTTCCGAATATTCTTATATAGTAAACCAACACAGTTTAATAAAAACCGTACAAAGTGATTGCTGTGAATGATTTTATAAAAGTAAGAAACAAACCATGTTTTTTTTGTAAAAAATTCAATCGAAATCACACAGTTTCAAACAAAAAAAATGTAAAGTTTATTTTAGATTTAATTTAGTCAGTTGGTCAATAAGACCGTATTTAATTACGATTTACAAAAATATAGGCCTTTGCATCATCTACATTTAAAAAAAGAATCCAAAAGAATAATTTCAAAATAATCATTGCATCTAATTGCTTTAAATACCTGATTGTTTTGCAATTTTGCTGCAGTGTTGGCCTTGCTTAAAATCTTGCCTTTTATACTACTTATTCATTTACTAGGTATGAGCTGTTAAATTATATAATTCTAAGTAATAATTACATCAAAATCTTCATACGAGGACGGGGGTTAGCATAGGGACCAAGTACAATGGAAGTAGTATGTGGGGCTACATGAGTCACCATACCAATTTACAAATAATTTGCCAGTTGCCCCCTTTACTCAAGATACCTCAATAGGAAGTAGTTAATTTTTTGAACAGCGCAGATAGCTAAATACCAGTCTACCTTATTGCTACAAAGTTGATGAATCGTTCAATTCAAAATACATTCCGAAATTTTAAGCACCCGATGCCGCTTGATACTATACTGGTCTTGACGGTGTTAAACATTTCTGTAGGTCCATTCGTCCATATCTATTCGAAAGGTCATTCATTTTAAATTATCTTCAGAAGAGATTTTAGCTGGATTAAAATATGGTATTAATGGCACATATGTACGCACAGTTGGGCCTTGTCTAGTGATTCATTTAATAATTACTTTGGCTATTATGATATTTTTTTATAAACAATGTTTTATAATTGCACGAATGGAAATAGGCACACCTCATTAAATTTTTTTTTTACAAAAAATTATACATTTAAAAATATTTACCTGATTCTATTCTAGGAGCTCAAAGTTTGCTTTTTACATATCTTACTGTTAGTATACTAAAACTGCATACTACTCTCTAAAGCCCTCCAAAATGTGTTATTGTTCGACAAGGAAAGCTTGTTACTAAACCTAATTTCTAAAATGTTTAATTTATTTAATTTACACAAAAACTTACAAATTCCTAGCCAATATTACCTTAACTATGGTGCAAATCATATATAGATAAATAAAATTCGTTGTTTGTATTAAAACGGCGTCGGATGGAAGTGTAACAGTGTATTTATCAATTAAAACAGACATGTTACACATTTTTTAAAATAATTATAGCAAGTTCCAAGTGTCCTATAGATTGAAATTAAAAGTAATAATTATTACCAACTAAAGTTATGTATAATATTTGAAATGCTACAGTAAAATATGTTAGCGTCGCATTTAAAAATTTTTGTTCAGATTACTTGCATGCTTATATTTATGTATGTTCTAAAAAATGTATTTTCTCAAAGTTTGTGTTTTAACGCTAAGAATACTTGGTTTAATTTAATCTTATCCTAATGCAAAAACAAATTTTCAATTAATAAAAGCTGAAACCATATAAGACGTTAATTAAGTGTAGCTAGTTTTAATCCGCAAATATTTGTTATCCTAGAATTGATGTTGCACATATAGAATCGAGTGTCTCTTCATTCGGCTTCCAAATTATATCCACTAAAAGTTGCCTTCTTTCATTAGAAGGCTGGGCAGCTGAGTAGGGCTTAAGGCCCGGCGTTAACAGGCCACTGGGTTCAACTCCCAGCTCCAACCTTTAATTTTTAGTGGATTTTTAAAAATATTTCTTCTCAATACGAGACATGGCGTGAATTAAAAGGGTCATACGACCGCGCCAAAAATTCATTTGTATTCAATTTGGCCAATCTAAATTAGTGGGTTTGTCCTCCCACCAAACTTTACAATGTATTATTATACTCACTTACTCTCACTCATTAAGTCTCATACCCAAACATTTAAATTCGCTTGCCATGGGAACTTTAAATTGGGAGGGAACAAAACGCAGCTTTAGACTAGCAATTTCTACATGAAAATACTTGCTTACTTTACAATTTTCCAAATTCAGCTTCTAAGACACAGGCAACATCTAACCTATCATATATACAACTGCGCAATATACGGCATCTATTTGAGCGGCGTTGTAGTCTTGCAAGTTTTTTAACTACTGAATAAGCTTAGGTGCATAGAAATTAGTTTCTTTACATTATATTTTTATACAATACATTTTATTTCAAACATGTGAAGCGTATTATTTATAAAATTTCAGTGGCATGTTCAGTTGGTTCAAATTTCCCGTGTGTCTAAAATTTTTTCTATGTATCTATGTATAATCTTTATCTTCAATTAAACTTTAAATTGTCTTAAGAGTAACATGGACACAATATTGTCTGCGTTTGTTTAGTCCCTTGCACTGCAGTACTAAACGCACATGATTTAATGATTATGGTAGGGCAAATAATTTGGCAGATGCAATAAAATTGCTCAATTAGGTCAATTACAGCTGTCAAGATGGTTTTTCTTCAACGGCAAAGCGTAGCGTATGTGTGTAGCACCAGTTCTGTCACACTTGAGTTTTCTATTGACACTTGGTCTTAGAAGTTTTATGATTTATTAGTTAGTGAATAAAGACGTTTATTGGGTAATAAGTACGTGCAAGAAAAACAGGATACTAATGCAATCTATTAAACGTCCATTTAGAAATAAAAAAAAACATTAACGTTTTTAGGTGTTTCTTGATGGAAAATGAAAATAGGAATTAATTAAAGACATGTCAGTAAAGAGAATTTTGCATTCCTAAATCATTTTAGAAAATAAGATTTGAAAATCTAAACTTTGTATTGATATTTAAGTGAACTAGTTTGAATGCATTTTTATTATTATTGTTATTGTATTATTATTAAGACTTGCTAAACGAAAACAGAAGACAGCTTTCACGATCGTATTAAACAAAACTACAAAATATTATAGTGACGTTAAAGTTCAATAATTAATTACAATTGTGCAGTTCCTTGTTGACACGTCTCAAACTGCAATAATAAAATTTCTTATTCCCACCGCAAGGCCAAAGCGTCTTATCCACCTGCTTCCCCTTGCAGGATACTAAAAGTTGACAAACAAAAAATTCGAGTTTGGATTTAGCGTTTGTTTTTTACTGAAATTTTGAAAACGGATAAAGGTTCGACGACATCAAACAGATTGGGATCTGGCTGTGCAAATGTAAACTGAAAATTAGGATTTCGTTGAGTTATGTAATTTTTGTTGGGAGTTATAAATAGCCAAACACATTCGGATTTCAGTTTTGCAAAGTTTAAAAAATAAAAAAATGGTTTCGATTTCCAGCCACTCTAATAACTTCAAGGAGTCTGTGGTATCTCTTGGGGTCCGTATGGACTCCCGGGGTCTTAAGCATATAATCAAATAAAGAAGAAATTTTTGAATACTCTGGTTGAACAAATGTGCACCGTCTAATATAAGGTTTGAAAGTGTCATTATTCATAATATTTATTATGCCTTGTTCTAGAAAATCTTATATTGGGTTTATTTTTAATGTTTGACAGAGTATTGAAAAATTCATTGTTTTGTCGGGGAAGGGTGAGATCAATTTTCTTCCACTTTTCGCTAGAAGCAAATACGTGTCCTTCCAGTTTTATTAAACAGCAGATTTCCTTCCTTTTACTTCCTTATCAATATCGTTGCAAGAAAAACATTTGCTTGTAGAAAAAAGTAGGAAAATACCCATTTTTTTTAGTAAAAAATAAAAGGAAACCGATCTGATCCTTTGCAGACTGTTTGCTGAAATGTTCATAACACGTTAATTATCATACGAATGTTGTAAAAGTTAATAGTATGCCTTTTAATCCTTTTATTGCACACCTACCTAACAGTTATATGACCTGCCAAGTTAAATATATGCAGGACGGTAGATTTTTTCAAGCGGCGTCTAATAAAAATAGTTATTTAATTGATACAAGTTCACGATTAATTTTAACCTGTCTTCAAATTGCGATTAGGAATAATATAAATTTTCAGTTTTTACTAATATTTCGTTATCTATTTATATTTATGAGTAATAAGTCATGTGAATAACTTCCAAGTGTATGCTCTTCTTTTTTTTAATTTCTTTGAACACATTGAATTCTATATTTTCGAATATTTTTATATAGTTTTCCGTCACGGTTTTAAAAAAAATCGTGTAAAGTTGTTTCTGTTATGAATATTAAAGATGTAAGAAAAATGTCACATTTTTGGCTCGATACTAATTCAAAATCACTCGGATTCTCAATTGTGTAATACAGCGGTAGGTTAAGTTTGAGTACACATTTTTTGAATATTATTTTTGCATACGACCTTTTTTAAAACTTTTTGTAACTTTATTGCTTGTAGATTTACGTCACGCAAAAATTAGGAAACACACAATAAGAGCGTGGTTTCAAGTGTTACTCCCGCAATTCTTCCGCGGCACTCCAGGATAAAAATTATTAGCATAGGCTAACAGAGGGGCATTTAAATAAAAAGGTTTTTCTTATTTCTGTGTACTGACATAAAAACATATTTACAATTAAACAGCATAATTTAAACACAAGAACAGAGGTTAGTGTTATAGCGAGTGGCATTCTAATGATCTTGCTGTTATTATTGTTTTTGTGTAAAATACCGGATGATTGCTTCCTATTAACCTTCGCTCTCTGTAGTGACCTTTCTTATACAAATACTAATGATCGGCACCTAACCCTAGCAATATTCTAAACAGGTTTACAAAAGAATACATTCAAATAATACAATAGGAAGAACCCACAAAATGAATTTTAAAAAAATCATTGCATCTAATATTTTTCAATAATTACCTGATTGTTTTGCAATTTTGCTGCAGCATGGGCGCTGTTTAAAATTATTATTTTTAAACTAATGTACAGTACTGTAGAAGTTCTTAAATTAGCTAATTCAAAACAATGGAAAATATTCATTAGCAATTTAGCCTAAAGACCTATACAATAGAAATAGCATGTTGTGTTACACCAGATCAATTTACAAATATCCAACGAGTTGTTGATAGGAACGGGAAAATGGGCAAATGTTGCCTTAATTGTACTTAACAGTTCGTGAATGTTCAAATCAAAAAGTCCATATTCTCTCAAATGTATGATAATTCCTTACAAATTAACTACAGCTTTAGTAAACCAGAGTTTTGATTTGAGCTAGATAAAAATTTAACATTGGTATGTTAGTAGAGTTGGCCTAGTCTAGTGATTTATGAAAGATTATCTTTGGCTGTTATGCTCGATTTTTAAAAACGAAAATACGCAAAGCTCATTTCATTCATTTTACATCATCCACAAAAAAGAATACCCTAATTCTTGCGGCGAATTCCCTGTCCCACATTTATTCATCGACTTCAATTTGAAATTTGTTATAATGGAAGTGCGAATTATTTAACAGTTGTAATAACTCAATTAAGTCGATTGCTATTAAGTTGGTTTTTCTGCAAAATGTGAAGAAGCTTATGTGTGTAGCATCAGTTTTGCTGCATACTTGAGATTCCTATTGACGCACATTTTCAGAAGTTTCACTATTTAATGTACGAAGACGCTTATATTTTATCCTATGTCTTATATGTTAAACTACACATTTTAAACATTGTAATGGTTTTGTGCCTTGCCTAAGAGATTTATTTTACCTATGTATAATACAACAGCAAGAATTCACATAATATTCAAGTGGTGTTGAAGTTCGCTACAACTGCGCAGGTAATTGTTATTATTATTACATATCTCAAACTGCAATAAGACCCATGTAAACCCAATGACCAATGTGCATTACCAAGTATTACCCACCCGCTTCCTCCTGCAGAGATTTTAAACTAAAAAAAACAGATTTGGATTTGGGTTAAGCTTTAATTTTTTTACTACAAATTACGAAACATTTATCGGTAGCACGAAATAAAGCATTCGGATTTACAAAGATTCGGCAAAGATAAGAAAAACACAGAAAAAAACTCAAATTAGGATTTGCATAATTAAGATAAGCTATAAATAGCAGAAAACATTTGAGTTTAAGTTTCTACAAGCTCAATTAAGCCAAAATAATTTGGATTTTGATTTTTCATTTAACAATAATTAAAATTAATTAGCTGCGGGGACTAAAATTAAGTATTAAAGCAGAAAAACAGTACTGCTCATTTATTTTAATACTTCACTACATATTGGCAAATTCATTGTTTGGTCGGTGAAGGATTGACTTTTTTATTTTTGTGTACTTTAATAAAAGAAATAATCCCAATTAAACTAACTAGTTAATACGCACATGCTAAAGTTAGTGTCGTAACTAGTTGTATTCTTGTTTTCTGTTATTATTGCTAGTGTGTACAAGACAATTCTAATACTAATTAACACGCCGTACAAATATAATCGAGCGTCATCTAATTTTGTCAATATTCTAAACAGATTTACAGCAGAAAAACTTCAAATAATAAATTATCAACCTACCTACTTGACTTAAACCTTAAAACGTACATGTTAATTTAAATTTCATTATGAACAAATAAATTTTTCCCACTCAATGCGTTGTGATTTAATTTTAAATTGTGTATCGTTCTCCAATAAAATAAAATAACAACAAATAAAAACTTCAAACATAATTCTTAGTATATTGCAGCCCTAAATTGCAGCCCTAAATTGCAAGTAATAAACAACATGCAATCACACCATTGTAAAGTATATTATCTAAAAGTAGGCTGATTTCTGAACATTGCCTATTTTAAAACAATTACTATGCTTGATTTCTACGAGGTTTTATACATTAGTCACAGTAAAGCCCCAACATGGGATCAGTGGGAACCCATAAATGCTTTCTACATGTGCTAGTACGCTGCTAAACGTAAATTATTTCGAAATACTTACAATTAGACGAGAGATGTGTGCTAAAAACTTGAATTAATAAAATGTGTATGTAACCTATTCAATTTAAAACATTACATATTTAAAGTCACTTTTATACTATTACCATAATATTATACTCATATTTTATGATAAATGAAATTATTTTATTTTATTTTAAATTTTAAGAAACGACAACATAATTTTGAAAATAACTATGGAAGTATTTGCCATTTTAATTATTTTTTCAAATTCAGCATGGCTAAAACTAAATTATGCTCGAACATGCCAAGTGCAAATTGGCTGGTTGGCATAAGACTGAATGGCATGGCTATCCTCACTTTAAGTACATGGTGTTAGAAAATTGTTACAGCTTCAACGCCATTCAAATAAGTTCCACAGGTAACGCTGTTAAACTTTACGAAGGGTGAAGTTTGTCTGACGTGTTCGAATATCAAACCATTAATGTGGCGTAAAAACTGATCTGCAGAACCATAACATACGTAATGTAGCACACATTAACTTTTAATTCGTTTTTACATAATGTGTTTCTCTGTATCCTGAAAATGTCGAGGAAAAAAAATATCCCGGGGTCCGGGCAGGGAATGCAATTTTTCGGTCTGAACGGAGCTCTAAAGGCACCCAATCATTACCATGAGTGTTAGATTCATTGCCAAATTAAAACTATGATAATATAAATATAAGTATATATTCCGTAGTTTGCAAAATTGCATAACTGTAATTCGCTGCTTTCTTTGGCTTTCTTATTTAAATAAAAAGTGATTGAAACGTTACCAAAATTATAGTGTCCCGCTAAACTTGGATCCACCTCGTTTGGTCTAAACTCAGTTGGCCCCGACGTTTTTACGAAATAGTAATAAAAGTTTGACTGGAAAATATAAAATCGTTGATTTTTTCAGTTCAAGCCAAAGTAATACATATTATTTTAATCTATGTGCTATACCTACTTGTTATATCCAAGAATAAAAAATCATACGAACTTGTTTTGCATATGAACCAAATTAATATTAATTTAAACATATTTTGCAGAGACGTAAAACTAACCATTCGTTTTTCCTTTAAATAAATACTAAGGATTCCAAATGCTTCGCCCAATGCAATGTTGCAATTACGTTAAAACAATTTGCGACACTTTCATTGGGATTTACGTTTATAAATGAGTCCAAAATAACTATTTTCTGCAAATGCGTTGTAAAATGGCTTTAAATAGAATTTAAAAATTTGTGACAGATAACGATGTCATTACATAGTTGGACTGAATTTGAATACCTTGACATAATGGATTAGCTTATTGGCGGAAACGTTTATAAGCGGCGTCTTAATGAAGACAGTTTATGCCTCTACAAATGTGCACATATAATACTGACTGAGCCGCCGTGGAGACCTAAATTCGAAACCTTTGACAAACGACGGGATACGGATGAGTTACTGCTGAAATTTACAATGGTATATGTGAGTAAGTAAGTAGTGTCGTACAAATTAGTAGGTATAGCCTACAAAGTAGGATTTATATTGTGTAATTCATAGCATGCTTTTGGTAATGTTATGCAGTTGGGTATGTGTGTTTGACCTTTTGTCAGATTAGCTGATAGGGCTGAACTAATAGTGATAGGTTGATTTTTGGGTTAGGAAACCTACGTGACGTTAAGGTTTCTTTTCATTTGAAGTACAATATTCTTTATGGATCAGGGCTTTTTGTAGGCTCTGTTTTGAATTAGATTCTTTTGTTTATATTCTTGCTAATAATACTAATATTAATTTATTAAAAATTTAATAATCTGAATTATGGTTAGCTAATTCACAACCATCCACAAGCTAAGTGCTTCCTCAGTTGCATTATTACTGCCGTCGTGCCTGACGACTTTACAAATTCAACATTTATTAATTTAGACGTACTTACAAGTAGGTGATGATTGGCAAATTGCCCACCCCTAAAACATTTTCTGCATCCGGACTTGAAAATACTGTTTTGTCATATAAAAGCATACTATAAAAATAAAAACAGTGGAATAGCTCTCAGTACACTATAACAATCTAAATAAAAAAATATAATAATGCACCCTTCAAACTATGACCATACTCCAGTTCGAGCAGACTTAATCGTAATCATAATTGACGGATTTTGGGTCGGACGACAGATGATTGTGTGCGTCGCTCTTAGTGAAACCTGTTCACCGCGGACCGCCACAAACTTCAGCCACTTAGCATTCTAAGCTACTGAAATCGGTAAAAAATTGGCTGCTTTAACAAAGTAAATATTGTAATCGATAAAAATAAATCAGAAGATGCTTTTCCTTGAGGATACGATATCACGGACGTTGCTCACGAATTGAATAGATTGGAATAGATTTATCATTGGATCAAACGAAGGCTCAATAATTCTCTCAAGCAAATTGATCAACGTCTTGATGTTGCTACAATGCAATAGTAATTAATGTGCACGAACAAACTTTTCTCGCAATTCTTCTCTATACTAATAATAATAATAATTTTATTCAAAGTCGATATGACCATAGGTCTACACAACTTTTAGATTTTACAAGTGAGATAAGTATAAGCATCAAATTTGATTAATAATGAGTATTTACGGAATGATTTGATATGGCCTATTGGCCTACTGTTACAAGTTTACATAAAGATAGAGTAATAATTATAATAAAAGTAGTATTATTATTCAAGCCATTAATTCTGGGAGTTAGAGCGGGACAGGTGGAAGTTTTGATAAATGTTTTGTTTATAGACAAAAATTAGACATCAATTCATTCTATAATACGGATTGTACATTTCATTATTATTGTCTTATAGTAGAGACTAGGTAAGTGCAATAATTTAATAACTGAAACGTCACAGCAGCAGAATAATTTTTGAGGAACCTCACATTAAAATATATATTACTTGTTTTTGGATATCTGTGACGAGGTTGCTGTTGTACTACTGTGCTTCGTATTAGATTTTTGAATTTTCTTGGAGTTTAAGTTTCCTGGAGGCTGCGGTGGTGGCAATTTATCCTTGGCCCTGTTGATTCGTTCTAAGAGTTTGATTTTGAATATCCTTGGAGGGAGATCGGCATTGATGTACACATCTTTATGGGTTTTGTTCGTTGTTTTTCTCATTTCTTTTCTTCGCATGTACACCTCTTGCCTTTCACGCTGCAAAGCAAATCTAATGACTAGTGGACGTGGCTTGGTTCCATCCCTTTTATGACCGATTCTTCGAGCTGTGTCTATCTCGGCTTCCGTTTTTATATCTTGTCGGATGATGGATTGCACTTTTTCGATTAACATCTGTTCAGATTCTAGCTTTTCTTCGGGGATCCCCGTAAATATTAGGTTGCATCTTTTGATTTCCAGGTACAATCGATCATTCTCTTCCTCGAGCTTTCCTATTCTGAGTCGTAGGTCTTCGTTGTCTTTTGCAAGTAGTTCTAGTTGTCCTTCTATTGTTGACATGACCCTCTTGATTGTAATACTATGGATCTGTTGTTGTCGGATTTCGGCTGATGTGAGTATTAGGACTTCCCCATCTTCAGTCTCTATTTCCATTCTAGTCTTCTTTTCTTCTGGACTATTGTTCTGTCTTCCTCTTTTATTTCCCTTTGACATTTATTCTGCTTGTGGAACAGAGATGATGAGTTTACATGGATCATTTAATGGGTACCCGTAGTCGACTTGTCTTGATGTTTGAAGTTTGTAACAAAAAGAAAAGCAGGTTTTACTCGTGATTCCACTGATAAGTTAGGTTACGTTGAGTTCAGTTGTAAGTTGTTTGTGTTCTGTCTCTTATTAGTGGAAGTTAAACTTCGTACTTCAGGTTTTGGTTGGGTAGAGCACAAATTATTACCAGAACTGAGTACTTTGGTATTGTCACTCCTTGATTATTAGATTTTATTTGTCACTCAGAATTTCGATTCGATTGTTGTAGTGGGTGAAATTTGGGTTTAGTTACTTTTTATTTTATTATTGCCACTTTTTACTTTTTAGCAGAATCTTAATTTCTAAGTTTGAACTTTCCAGAGAACTATAATGTACGTCCTGCTAGTTCAAACGCTCCCGCTCCCCTGATATGAGTATATACGTTGTAATGACCCCACCATGTAGTGCATGTTATGATACTTGGGAAATGTCCCTTGTTAGAATGTTGTCTTTGGCGGACAGAAGAAAACGCGGTGGTGACCTCTTAAGAGGCTTTCAAGATAATTATAGGAAAATAGGATGTCGACCACTCTGACTTTTTTATATTGATCTTACAAGTTAACATGTGTACCTTTCCTGAAGAAGAAAAGGGCAGTTATAAATGCACGACATAACTTCTTTACTCAAGGAATTGTGACAGAATGTAATAAACTCCCTATTATATTGACTTGAAAACTGACAAATCAGTATTGCATGGTTGTGGTTAGTTTTAAAAACCAGATAGGGAAACACATGGGATGGAATTTTGGTAAAGTTTTGCCTCTTTAGAACTCTTTAATGTGAGCAATGAATTTTTACTTTAGTGACAACCGGGATACCTTCTTCTCTATACTATAATAACAAAGTACAACAAATTTGAGTGGCGTTTAAGTTCTATAGAACTAAAAAGGCTCTTGTTACACGTTTCAAACTGCAATAAGTAAATTTATCATGTGAACCCAACCAAAGACCAATGGACACTATCCAATACCCACCCGCTCCCTTCTGCAAGGATGCTAGGGTGAAACAAACCAGATCAGGATTTGGCCGATTTGGTTTTAGCATTCATATTTCTCTACAAATTACAACCGGTATTGGTAGCACGAAATAAAAATGTCGGATTTAGATTAAGCAAAGATGAAAAACGCGGAAAAAATACAAAACAAGATTTTGACTTAGAGAAACTATTAATAGTAGGAACCATTCAAAATTTAGTCTCACTAAGCTAGAAGAAAGCAAATTAATTTGGAATTTGCGTTTTACAATATTGAAAATTAATTAGCTGCGAGAGTTAAAATTAAGTGGTTAAGCAAAATTACAGTACTGCTCATTTATTTGAATGCTTCATAAAATATGGACAAATTCATTGCTTGGTAAGTGAAGGGTTAAATCGGTTTCTTTTCATTTTTTGCTAAAAGCAAATTGGCGACACTCCAGTTTTTCCTATCTTGTTATCTTTAATAAAAAGAAATAATCTCCATTCAAATACTTAATTATTACGCAAATATTAAGCTTACTATCTTAACTAGTTGCATTCTAGTTTTCTGTGTATTGCTAGTGTATACAAGACAATACTGGTGCTATTATTTCACCATCTTAACCATTCTCGATTACCTATACAAAGTATAAATTAGCGGCGCCTAATCCTCGCAATTTTCTCAACAGATTTACACCACAAAAACTTCAAACAATCAACTATCAACGTACCTGCTTGACTTAACTCTTATAGCCTACAAGTATATTAGACTGGCCTTATAGCAAATTTAATTTTGCCCACAGAATGTGTTGTGATTTAATTTTAAAGTGTGTATCGTTCTCCAATAAAATAAAATAACAACAAAATGAAAAATTAAAATATGATTCTTAGTAAATTTCAAACCATAAATTGCAAGTGATAAATTAAATGAAAGCATGTTAGTGCAAAGTTTAATTTGAATTTGCTTGATTTAGTGCCTAAATATGGTCCATTAGGTAATTAGGTGTAGATTGATTCCAGAACATTGCTTATTTTAAAGCAAATATTTTGTTTAATTTCTACGACATTTTGTACTTTAGTTAAAGTAAAGTATTCACGCAAGAGTAATTACACAATCTATAATAATTTAAATTCGTTTGAATTACTTACGAACAACAAGCACCAACGTATCCGCACGGATTTTCCCGCCATATTTGTTTTTGAAAAGAGCATCCAAAATAACTTAGATTTGCTTAACAACATGGTGTGCTTCATGAGTTTTTTTGATAAAATTATTTTTCGTAAAAACGAAAAAGGCCTTAAATTGCATATGTAATGGTTTTTTTATCCAAATTATTAAATTTTATTTAAAATGTTGAAACTTTGTTTTTGAAATTTTTGAAAAAAAGTCATTTTAAAGTGTAATAAATACAAAAAACTACAATTTTTAAAATTTCTTTTTTTTCAAATTTTTTGTGATACCACAGTCGTGGTCCAAAATTTATGAACAAACGAAATTTTTGAAATTTTTAAAATTTTAGTTTTTTTGGTATTTCTTACACTTTGAAATGACTTTTTGTACACAAATTTCAAAAACAAAGTTTCAGCATTTTAAATGAAATTTAATAATGTGGATGAAAAAACCATTACATATACAATGTAAGGCCCTTCTCGTTTTTAAAAAAAAATATTTTATTGAAAAAAAAACTCATGAAGCGCACCATGTTGTTAAGCAAATCTAAGTTATTTTGGATGCTCTTTTCAAAAAAAATATATAGCGGGAAAATCAGTGAGGATACGTTGGTGCGTGTTGCCCGGTTAGACAAGAGATGTAAGCTAATAAACTTAAATTTCTAAATTATTCAATTTCCACAAAAACATTAAATATTCCTTATCAGTCCTATGCTCATATTTTTTGACGAATGCAATTATGTTATTTTGTTTTATATTTAAAGAAACAATTTATCAGGGACATTTTAAAAATAACTATCAAAGTTTTTGTCATTTAATTCTTTTTTTAAATTTTGCATATCTAAAATCACTCTATGCTCGAACACGTTGCGTGCAAATTGGCTGGTTTACCTAAATTAGAAAGAATGAAATCGATTAAATGCGACATCACCATCTTTAACGTAAGTATGTACATATGTAGTGTTAGAGAATTGTTAGAGCTTTCACGCCTTTCAAATAAGTTCAGCATTGAAATCTGAACAGCAGCCGAGTTTCTCTATGATAGACTCGGAAAAAAGTAAAAGCATTCAAAAACATACGGATGAAGAAAATGTGCTTTTGAAATTTAATAATAATGCAAAACTACAAATGTAATAAAAACTGTTCATTATAAGTATTACATACATATGTAGTGTAGAACATATTACTTTTAATTCATTTTTGATGTTTCCCTGTATCCCGGGGCGGGGAATGAAATTTGTCGAAATCGACCAAGACCAAGACCAATTAGTTCTAAAGGTATCCATTCATTCCCTGGATTTACCTATTTGTTGCTAAATTAATAAAATACAATTATATAGGAAAATTATAATAATATATTCCGTAGTTCCAAAGTTGCAATAAAATACTTTGCTGCTGTGTTAGACGTTTTTATTTGAATCAAATGCTAAATTGTACTGGCGTTAATGGTCCCTGTTTATCTTGGATAATCGGCGTTCGACCTAAAATCGGTTGGCGGTTGGCTCCGGTGTATTTAGCGTAATAATAATTCGTGATCATGATAAACAATGCTAAAAAGCATTCACAATTGTTAAGCTAGTGAAAATGTTTAAGTTATCCTGAAATTACAAGTAATAATACTAATTATACAAAAAAAGTGTGTACAACGCTCTGGAAAATCGTGGGAAATTTATTTGATATTTTTGTTTTCTGTATTTTGTCTCAATGTTTTACCTAAGGCAAAGTACCTATTACGTATTTCGACTATATTTAGGATACAGCTTAAGCTATTCGTACGTAATTATTTTACTACTCCATTCAAACTGTATACATTCGGTTTTAGAAACTACGCTAGCGTTAGCACATGCAAATATTTACAAAAAAACAACCTATGTATTATGCATTTAGTAAATAGAATTACCTAATTTCTGGAGGTAGGTAATTCAATGAGTTGTTTGAAAGCTTTTAATACAATTTTTGAAAGTGCAGTTTGTATTTAAATAAATAAATAGAAGGTGGTTTTGTTTTACACTAGTATTTATAAGTAAGAGATCCTTATTACCTTAAAATTTAAAGAAATACTGAAATGTGTACAACTATATTTACTTACAAGAGAATGACTCCGCATGTACTCTCTCGATTTTAAAAACAATACCCACACTGTATTTGGCCACACTTGATTACTACAGATTCAAAGTAACTCGACTGCATTTTGCTCCGTTCGCAAAGTTCAAAAGAATCGACTTTATGCAAATTTGCAACCCCGTAGATTTTACACTTTTCGTCCGATTTAAAAAAAAATGAAGTTTGAAAAATTGTAAAAGCTATGGGGTTGGGTTGCAACGTTGCAAAAAATCTATTTATTGAACTTTGGCGCGCAATTGTGAGCGAACGGCACAAAATGCAGTCAAGTTACTGTCAGTAACCAAGTACTGTCAAATTCAATGTGGGTGTTGTTTTTAAAATCGAGAGAGTACACGCGGTAGCATGCCTTTGTTAGTTAATTAATGCTGTTAGTTTACATTTACAAACGGATTTAATTATTATAATTATTTAATTACAAACTGTGTGTTTCATTTAATGTTGTTTTCTTATTCTAAAGGTAAACGGACTTCAACGCGTTGTTCACGACCATCTGAAAACGATCTAGACATCTTATACAAAAGAAACTATTTAAGCGACCTTAAAATTCTGTACAAAGTCTATTTTCCACTGTAGATTTCTGTAATATTTAAAGTCATGCACAAACAACGACAGGAAGCTAAGGTTAGGGGTCGTCCACAAATGACGTCATGGATAATTTCAACGAGTCAACTTGAATACTGATGGCAACCAACGTTAAAGATAACCATTTACGCAATAGTTAAGCTGACAACGACAACAGGCAGGAGGTAATATGTACACGGGTCTTAAAACTGTAGTTGTTTTGATTTTTGATAAAGTCATATGCTTAAAAATTTAGCAAGGTATGTTAATAAATAAAATGGATCAGCTATGTACTACTATTATTTTTATATGTATTTCCTAATACAATAATGCTAATAATTAATTATTTAAACCATTAACTTTCTTTATTATTTCTTATGTAATCAAAACACCTAAATTTAATTTCCATTATGTATGTGTCTCATGACCATTTAAGCGGTAATAAAATTCTGTAAACATTGTATTATTCGGTGCTTTATTAAAAATTTACGGTATGATAAATATTTTATAATACGTATGTTTAAATATTGTATTGGTTTCTGCACTTACCCAAAAAATGTCATCACGATCTATGAATTCAATTATTGAAAAGCAACTGCAGAATATTCAAACAATGACAAATTCCGTCTGCAGGACGGAATTTTGTAATTTCAATACATCTGACCGATAACGTTTCTCAAACACTACCGCAAAAATGAAGTTGCCGTGAGTAGCCACGGTATACAAACCTGTTACTGATAACTTTTTTAAATGGCTTCAAGGTAGAGACAGTTTAGGCAGATATACAGTTTTAGGAATAAGATTTTATTCGCTCAGGATGTCGTTTGCAATATTGAAGTCGACATTTTCTGATTTTCTAATTTTCCAACCATTTTCGGAGTTGTATTTTTTTATGACAATATATGACCTCAAAGTACTGATGACAAAATATTTTTGAAATATCGTTACAGGTTTCGCGCCAAAAACGTTTTGAATTTAAACTTTTAACATAACGTAAACGAGAAAACGCCTTAACTTCATTTCGAAAGTAGGAAGCCATTTTTTGTCTGAATTTTGAAATTTATGTTTTAATACGTTGCTTAAAGTGTGCAATTTACTAGAAACTCTCTACAATTTGTGTGCGTTAAAAAATGTGCAAGGTACAAATTTTAAAGCATGAGGTAAAACTCAATAACATTCAAATCTTGAGTTGCCACTTTGCCAGCTTTGCCACTTTACCGAATAAATACTCAAGAGTGAGCAAGCGAATAAATAGTATAGAAACGTGCATTTATGACATTTGCACATTAACGTTGACGTTAAAAGAGAGGCTACACCCTCCCACCTAAGTTCAAATGTAATAAATGCACGTTTCTTTACTATTTATTTGCTGGCTCACTCTTGAGTATTTAATTTAAGTGGCAACTCAAGATTTGAATGTTATTGAGTCTTACCACATGCTTTAAAATGTGTACCTTGCACATTTTCCAACGTACAAAAATTGTGGAGAGTGTCTAGTGAATTGCACACTTTAAGCAACGTATTAAAACAAATTTTAAAATTCAGACAAAAAATGACTTCCTACTTTTGAAATGAAGTTAAGACGTTTTTTCGTTTCGGTAATGCTAAAAGTTTAAATTCAAAACGTTTTTGGCGTAAAACCTGTAATTAAACGATATTTCAAAAATATTTCGTCATCAGTACTTTGAGTTCGTACATTGTCATAAAAAAAATACAACCCTAAATTTAGAAAATGTCGACTTCAATATTGCAAACGACATTCTGAGCGAATAAAATCTTATTCCACTTGGTGTTCAATGTAATTATGGCTGGTCCGTTCGAAATTCATTGGAAATTAAGGAACCTTTAAGATAATTCCCGGTGAAAAAAGTAGTGGGAATCCTGGTAAATTATATAAAGGGAAATTTTAAGAATGTTTACATCTAAATTTTAATAAAAATCAAATGTTTTGACATTTATTTCACCTAATGGTATTTTGTGAAAGTAAAAAAAACAATAGGAAGGTCATACGCATCTAACAGGCAAATTATAACTTAAGAAAATGGTTTTGATTGATTTTGATCTAAACCACGTCTATTAAAATATCGTAGATAAATTTTCAATCTCAAAACTCCAAACCATTCCCCAAAATTTTCAAATTTCTCAACAAATTCTAGGAATTATAAGGGGAATTTAAATTCGCCTCCTATGGAAACTTTAATTCGGGAGGGAATACAACGCAGAAAATTTTATACAAGCAATTTCTACATGTAATTATTTGCTTATTTTCCAGTTAAATCCTCATTTAGATTTGAAGTTGCCACTACCAGACACCTCCATTAGAAGCGGAGGCCAAAATTAGCAGCATTGTTTTGAGCGGCGTTGTAGTCATGCAAGTTTTTTAACTACTGAATAAACTTGGGTGCAAAGAAATTAGTTTCTTTACAATATATTTGTATACAATAAATTTTATTTCAAAAATAGGAGGTGTAATATTTCTGTGGCTTGTTGAGTTCGTTAAAATTTCCTGTGTGTCTAAAACATTTTCCATGTGTTAACGACTATAAATTACAAGTGTCGCCACAGACGATAAGTTGACCAATAAATATCACAACGTAGCGTAGTAATATTTGAATAAATATACATACTAGCGTTTTATTCAACATTTTGACTTTCCATTATAACTTGACTGAGAATTACAATCCGAGGGAAAATTTCAAATTCCAAATTTCATTGAATTCTAGTTTTCACAATATCATGATAATCTCAGGTCTGAGGAAAACCAATGACGTCTGTAATTTTCCAAGCCTCAATCAGATCTGTCCATATTTTCTGTCGTTCAGTCAATCGTTCATTGCTATTTCCTCCTTTTCTATGCTTTATCATTATAGTTTATTAAATTGTACGTTAAATTTACTACTTATCAACAAATTTATCAATAACTTGTTGATTTTAAATTATTCAAATTAAACAATAAATTTTGAATAATTCTTTCCTTGTTTCTCTTGTAACGCCATATATCTATAATCTTTATCTTTACTTAGTCTTTAATTTGTTTTACGAGTAACATGGACACAATATATATTGTGCAAACTACATATGTAGTTTGCATTTGTTGAGTCCCTTGCACTGCAGCACTAAACTCACATAATTCAATAATTAAAGTAGCGCAAATAATTTGGCAGATGTAATAGAATTGCTCAATTAAGTCAATTACAGCTGTCAAGTTGGGCTTTCTTCAACGTCAAAGCGTAGCGTAAAGAACTTGTGTGATGCACCAGTTCTACCACACTTGAGTTTTCTATTGACACTTGGTTTTAGAAGTGTCATAATTTTTTAGCAAGTGTATGAAGACGTTTACTTGGTAATAAGTACATGCAAGAAAAGCAGGATATCAATGCAATTTATTGTGATCCATTCATAATGTTAAAAACAATAATGACTTTATGTGTGTCTTGCTTGATAATAAAAATAAGAATTAATTACAGACATATTAGAAAAGAGCTTTTTGCACTTTTGAATCAATAATTATTAAAAACAATTTTTGAAAACCCAAACTGTGATTGATATTAAAGTGAACGACTAGTTTGAGTTAATTATTATTATTATTGTATACTTGCTTGTAGAGACAAGAATCCATACATTACAATCTTTAAAACAGAAATGACAAAATATTAAAGTGCTGTTAAAGTTCAATAATTAATTTCAATTATGCAGTTGCTTGTTTACACGTCTAACACTGCAATAAGTAAATTTCTCATTCCAACCGAAAGGAAAAAGCGCCTTACCCACCTGCTTTCTCTTGCAAGGATACTAACAATAAGTTAAAAACCAAACATTCGAGTTTGGATTTAGCGTTCATTTCTTACTAAAATTTTGAAAACAGATTTCGGTACGATAAAATTAAAAATTGAGATTGGAATTAGGCTAACATGTAAGCTGAAAAGACCAAAAAAATTTAAATTAGGATTTTGATTTGGATTAGTTATAAAATATTCATTTGGAGTTATAAATAGCCAAAACAGATTCGGATTTTAGGTTTGCTAAGTTTAAAAAGCAGAAATAGTTTGGATTTTCAGCATTTCTAATAATTCCTAGGAGTCTGTAATATCTCTTGGGGTCCCTATTAACTCCTGAGGTCCTTAGCATAGATATATACATAATTATTAGTAATTACTCATGTGACTAACTTGCTAGTGTATGATTTAATTTTTTTTTTAAGAATTTCTGTGAACACAGTGAACATAATATTTTAGAATATTCTTTCATAATTATCCGTGAAAGTTTAAAAAAATCGTATAATTAAAGTTGTTTCTGTTATAAATAATAAAAATGTAAAAAAACAAGTCACGTTATTTGTCTCGATATTTATTTGAAATTACTCGGATTCTCAATTGTGTAATACGGCGATACGTTAAGTTTCAGTAAACATTTTTTATATATTAGTACTGCATGCTAAATTATTTAAAACGTTTTGCAAATTTACTGCTTGTAGATTCATGTCATGCAAAAATTAAAACAAAGCAAGCGTTGTTTACAATTTTACTCCAGTATTTATCCCCTGTCACTTCAAAAACAAATTTTTAGCATGATCTTATATAGGGTCAGTTAAATCAAAATTTTTAGCTTTTTATATTTGTGTACTTTAATAAAAAAATACTCACAATTAAACAACATAATTATTACGCAACACCTGAGCTTAGCGTCGTAGCGAGTGGCATTTTAATGATCTTACGGTTTATCGTTATTGTGTAAATGACACTATGGTGCAATGTAGCAGTAATAATTACCTATTGCACGTTGATTACCCTTTCTTTTACAAAACCTAATGAGCGGCACCTAATCCTAGATATTTTCCAAACATATTTGCGATATAATAACTTTAAATAATACATTAAGAAGAATCCAAAGAAATAATTTTAAAATAATCATTGTATCTAATATTTTTGAATAACTACCTACATGTTTTGCAATTTTGCTGCAGCATAATCTACGGTACGGTTGGCAGTCGTCCCCTACGATTACGTACCCTCTTCATTCGTCCCCATTCGGTCGTACCCTATGTATTCGTACCCTGGTTACATTCGTCCCCTAACAATTCGTACCCTAATGAAGAATCTAAGTGAATATATAGATATAGATATAAGATATAATAGATGTGATGTTCATAAGGTGGACGGTGGTTTGGAATGGATTGAGAAGCACAATTTCCGTAGACTTGATATTTAAAAATATTGTCATATATGTACCTGTTTGCTTTAATTTAAGACCAAATTTAAAGTCATCCTGGCTATCCTTTAGTAAGACAACTCACGAAAGTAAAGAGATAAGATAATAAGATAAGGTATGTACGAATGTAGATAACAAGGATGGTTTTTGAGTATCTTGCCAAAACGTATATTGGCAACGATTTCACAAGCCCAGTTTCCTTACAAGTTCTGGAATGTTCATGACCGTGTACTCCAAGGACAACCAAGATCAAATAACATTGTAGAAGGCTTTAACAATGGATTGGGTACTCAAGTTCCCTGTGATCATCCAGATATACACAAACGTGTCCCTGTATTCCAAGCAGAGCAGGCCCGAAATGATCGCAATTTAGTAAGGAGATTCAAGGGTGAAGTGCCCACAGCCCGAGAGAAGCGATATATTTTTTTGGATCAAAGGCTGCTTACTGCAGTTCAAACAAAAACCACCTTGACTAAGATAATGTACTTGCGCCGCATAGCCTATAACTTAAGTGCCGTAAAATCCAAAGCCCGTCCGAAACCTCAAGCTGAACAGCCACCACATCCCATCAACCAGCCAATACAACCAATACATGCTGTTGAAGTTCCGTTTGTAGCACCGCAACCGGCAATACAAACAGCATCTAAACGTGCAAGAACGCCTGCAAAACCAGCAGCTAAACGCGGACCCGGTCGACCTAGAAAAAGCCAACAGTCCGGCACAACTAAACCGGCAGCAGCATCTGGTGTGCGTAAATGCACCAGAAATTGCAACAAGAAGCAAAAACTCACTTCAGCAGACGATGTTCATGATGTCCTTACCCAGAATTCCTAATTTAATCAGAATTTTTTATTCATAATGTCTCTAATATTTTTTCCAATTTCAGTGTTAATAAAATTTATATGTGCATTTAATTCAGACTACACTTATTTTGTATTGAACTAATTTACGGAAACATAAACATTCATTAGGGTACGAATTGTTAGGGGACGAATGTAACCAGGGTACGAATACATAGGGTACGACCGAATGGGGACGAATGAAGAGGGTACGTAATCGTAGGGGACGACTGCCAACCGAACCATAATCTACAGGTACAGTACTGTTGAAGTTCAAATTATCTTATTCCAAACAACAAATCAAAATATTCATCTAAGGTTTAGCGTGAGGACCGTTTACAATGAAAGTAGGATGTGGTAGTATTCAAAAACTTGTTGATAGGAACAGGCAAATGGGCAAATGTTGCCTTTAATATAGCTAACAGTTCGTCAATCTTCAAATCAAAATTAAAGTTTATACATTTTCTTAAAGGACATTGAAGTCTGCCCTAATCGTTTATTGGATTGCATTTAAATAAGGTGGCAACTACAAGGCCTTAGTTTATAATATTAACAATTTCATAGTGGCCACTGCATGACTGCAACTGCTTGGTGGAAACTGAATAGTGGCATCTCGCTGTTTGCGCTATGTTTGTTTTTTCTGCTACTCCGTACTCCGTATCCACATTACTCTGGTTTTCCCTGCGGTAGTAACATTAATATATATCATGCGACACTGCAGTTTGAACAGGAAAACGTTTGCTTGAAGCGAAATAAATCAATTTTTCAATTTTTGTTTCCCGGTGCCTGTGCCGTCATCTCATTGCAACGTCTCTAACTCCGTCTCCATGACTACATGTGGTTGTCCAAATGAACTTTTGCTGTCGGCTGACCAACGGAACTGCGTCTGACATTCAAAAATTTAAATTTAAGTAAAACATTGGGGCAAATGTATTTTTCATATACGCAACACAATGTGAAAAACTGAAAACTCTCTTGATTCAATATTGCTTGCCGTGTTCTGTTGAAAAACTTGGCAATTTTGTTAATTTTATAAGTATAGCAAATATGAACATGGACAAAAAGTGCATGGAAATTAGTACCTTTACACTGCACTTCACATTTTTGAAACAATAATTTAATGCTATGCAACTTCATTTTACACATTTCTATGGCACGTTTTGTGTTTTGAAAATTCAGCCAAAAATTAAAATCAAAAAATACTCAACATAAAAATTCTGTCATCTGCAGCTATGACAAAAATGTATTCTTATTTATTGTATGATGACGCTTACGCGGTAAAAAGTGCATAATGCTGCAAGAAAAGCATGATTCAATTGCAAATGTGATGCTATATTTAATTATATGTAGTAGACTATATTTTAGAGTACACATTTTAAAACATTGTAATGCTACTGTGCACTAGCATCTAACACCCAATTCGTACCTGCTACGAATACACCGACAAGACACTGCAAAATATTCAAGTGGCGTTGAAGTTCTATACAACTACGCAGGTTATTTTTACACGTTTCAAACTGCAATAAATAAACGCAAAATCTCATGCAAATCCAAAGACCGATGTGCATTTTCTAGTATTACCCACTGACTCCCTTATGCAGGGATACTAAGCTGAAACAACTAGATTTGGATTTAGAATTAGCTTTCATTTTATACTAAAAATTAAAATCAAAAAACAGACATCAGTAGAACGAAATAAAAATTTTGGATTTAGAGTATAAGCGAAGAACAGAAAAACGCAAAAACAAATCAAAATATTTCGATTAGAATAAGCTATAAGTAGCGAAAAAACATTCAGATTTCAGTCTTCAGAAGCTAAAACAAAGCAAAATAATTCGGATTTTGATTGCGCATTTTTCATTATTCAACACTAATTAGCTGCAATTGCGAATATTAAGTAGTAAAGAAGCAAAAAGTACTGCCTATTTATTTTAATGCTTTACACAATATGAAAAAATTCATTGCTTGGTTGGTGAAGAATTAAATCAGTATCCTTTCCTGTTTTTCTATAAGTAATTGGGCGTCCTTCCAGATGTATCTAAAAGCAGGTTTACTAACTTTTCTTATTGTTGGAAAGCAATCGTTTACATTTAGAGAAAAGTGAGACAACACAAATTTGTTTCTAATGAAAAATGAAAAAGAATCGATTTGATCCTTTGCCGATGGGTTGCAGAATTTTTCGTTAAATATCATGGATACATATTCAAGTAATTGTTATGACACTCACCGCCTATCGTGTCACTCACTATTTTTTAGTCTAAATGTTAGGAAAGAGGTTATCCTACTGTGTGGAATCCAGTTGCTTTATCTAACCGGCGTCGAAGAAGAATAGCAAATTAATTGGTATAAGTTCACGATCAATTTTAACCTTAATAGTAATTACTCATATAAATAACTTTTAAGTTTCGGTCTCACTTTTTACATTGATTTCTTCAAAAGTTCAAACACAGTGAATTTAATATTTCCGAATATTCTTATATAGTTAACCAACGCAGTTCAAAAAACATTTTATAAAAAGGTTTATCCTATTAATATTAAAAAATACATATAATAATAATATAATTTAATACATACCATTGATTTGTCAATATTTCTTCGAAATCACCCGTATTCTTAATTGTGTATTACGGCGATACTAATTTCTGTTTGCTAGCATTAAAGCTGATAAGTGATAAATACATACAAATTTAAATACAACCTGATCTGTAAAATGAGGACGTTAAGTAACGTAGCTAATGTAACTTATGGTATATATATTATTATGTTGGGACCGACCGGGACCAGTCTGAGCTCTAAGGCCACCCAATTATTACCTTGAAAGTCAGATCGATTGCCATGGTAGAATTATACTCACGTAAGTATACAGTTATGATTTCGGTAGTTGCAAACTTGCATGACAGTACTACGCTGCTGTCTTTGGCTCTCTTATTTTAAATAAATGCGATTAAAACTGTACCACAAGGAATGGGTCCCGCTAAACTTGGATCCACCTCGTTTAGACTAAACTCATTTGGCCCGACGTATTTGACGGAATAGTAAAAAAAGTTTGACTGGAAAATAGAAAATCGGTGATTTAACTGAATAACATATTTATTATATAGTACTACATTTCAAAGCCAAGCAAGTTAAAGTAATGCATAATATTTTGTAATATAATATCATGTGCTAAATCTACTTTCACTATCTGAGAATAAAAAATCACACGAACTCGTTTTGCGATTAACCAAATTAATCTTAATTTAAATTAATTTTGCATAGACGTGAAACTAACAATTCTTTTTCCCTTAAAAAGAAATACTGTGTATTCGACATGCTTCACCCAATGCAATGTTGTAAGTACGTTAAACAAATTTGCGAGGTGGTCACTGGGATTTATGTTTACCAATGAGTCAATATTATCTATTTTCTGCAAATGCGTTGTAATATGGCTTTAGATAGAGTATAAAATTTTTGAGAGATACTGTTCTCATCAAATACATACATCCAAATTTTAATCATATTGTTACTCTAACTTAAGTCAACGAATTGTCACAACGTATCAGGCAGACTCCCCAGTAATGTAAACTAACTATAATTTTGAACAATAAAACCAATTATCCAGTCCCATGGGCGCCAGCTCAAATGGGACTTATTGTATAATAAGAAAATATTATCAGAGAACATCCTAGCCAATGCAATTTGAATGCCTATTGGTAAAAACTTACTTAAACGGCGCCTAAGTAGAGACAGTTTATGCCTCTAAATATGCACACATACAATACTGACTGAGCCGCTGTGAAAAGATAAATTCGAAACTCCTGACAGACCACGGGATACGGATGAGTTACTGTTGAAGCTGAAATCTACAATGTTATATGTTAGTAGATAAGTTGTTTAGGATAAATTAGTAGGTATAGCCTACAAAGTAGGATTTGTTTTGTGTAATTCGAAGCATGTTTGGTAATTTTAAGTCACAGGTGTGTGTTTTTGATTTTTTGCCAGACAACTAGCTGATGAGGCTGATCTAAAAGTCTAAAAGTCATAGGTTGATTGATAAGTGAGGAAATCTACATAATATTAGAGAAGCAGGCTTGCTTGGGTGAGCGGTTAGCACTGCGGACTGTAACGAAATTTACAGCCTCAGACCCGGCTTCGATTCTCGGCCACTGCTAGTCGTCTACGGCTCGGTGTTGTACGGTAAACGTCACTGGATTGTTGATTGAAATCCAATTTCCTTCGGTGCTGCTTAGTGACCACTACTTACTGTAGGGGCCTAGGGAATGGGACTCCTTTACTGTGGAGGAGTGGAAGGGTATAGGTGAAGGGGTAAAAAGACCGATATGATCTAACGTCGTAGCCTCCTATTTCCTCACCTACAGTTACTGGTTGAGTCTGGTTGTATGAACTTCGGTTATATCGACCCAATGAATAAATTATTATATTATTACATAATACTAGAGTCTTTTTTTATTTAAAGCACAATGTGCATGTACACGATGCATAGTGTGATTGTCTAGTTATAGCCATTCATTTGAGTCTTGAGTTTAGCAGTAAGAATATAAATAACCGACTGAACAATTCCAAAAGCATGTTCCATTGTGCATCTGGAGTGGAAAAAGACAACCGCTTCTGCTGTTGCTAATTAATGCTTTTGTTTTCTTGTAAATTTATGTAAGGCCAGTGAATTGTGTTTCCTCGAAAAAAATACATTTCAATAATGTTTTTTCAGCAAATTAGACAACCAAACTCGTAGGATGACTTGAGAATGGAAATAGAAATCAAAAAAGTCAAAAACAAAACGACGATACTAATAGTGCGATGCAAACAAAAATCAGGAATCACTGAGCTTTGTGGTGAGGCTTTTTAAGAAAATTCTTGCCTTAATTAAAATGCTTACAAAGCTTTTTACTTTTCTTAAGCATGTGAACGCGACATTAGTTCGATTTTAGCATTATATACCTTATAGGTGGATGTATTGGACGGACAGCGGTAAAAATCGTATTAAAAGAGTACGAATGGACGGATCAGGAAGATAAGTTATTTTCTTTAGCACAAGTGTTCAAAAGCCTCTAACAATAAGTATTATTGGATATTTTGTAAACATTCGATTGTATTAGTTACATTCAAATTCAATTTTGTCTTCGGCTTTCGATAGTTTAGACCAAAAATTAATTCTCACTGCTAATTCCCCGTCACACTTGCCTTCTTCCACTTTAATTTAGAGAATTTCGACGTTCGATAAATACGTCTACTTCATTAAATTTTATAGCAAAACAATCTACAGAGTCAACAAGTGCAATGGGCATAAGTTGGCAATGATTTTTGAGTCTGTGAATTGTTGAAATGTATTTTACCTTTGATTTTTAATTTAGGCAAGATGATAAGTCCTTTCAACGTTTTATTCATGCTAATACACATACTTTGATTTTAGTTTATTTGATTTTCTAGGAATATTGGTTTGCATGGATTTGTGCCACTTTGTTTTTAAAACGTTTTGGATATGGCTCAGTTTGCTTTTAGTGAAAAATGGATATGGGTCATTTTGGTTGTTTACTGACGATTTTATAACAATTTAATTGTATTGTACATAACAAAACGCTGAGCTAACTTCGTAATGATGAACTAGCTAGAATGTACAACATATTCAAGTGGCGTTACAGTTCCATACAACTGCGAAGGCTCTTGTTACACGTTTCGAACTGCAATAAATAAATAATTTATCATGTGAACACAAAGACCAATGGAAATTACCCAATACCCACCCGTTCCCTCCTGCAGGAATGCTAAGGTGGAAAAACCAGATTAGGATTCAGTTTTAGTTTTCATATTTCTCTACAAATTAGAAAACAGATATTGGTAGGACGAAATACTAAAAATCAGATTTAGATTAAGCAAAAATATTCAAAACGTGGAAAACATTCAAATTAGGATTTTGAATCAGATAAGCTATAAATAGCAGAAAACACTCGAAAATCAGTTTCGCTAAGCTAAACGAAACCAAACTAATTTGGATTTTGATTTTGCATTTTACAATATTAAATATTAATTAGCTGCGAGAACTAAAATTAAGTATTAAAGCAGAAAAAAAGTATTGCTCTTTTATTTAATGCTTTACAACATATTGACAAATTTATTGTTTGGTCTGTGAAGGAACGAAATAAATTTTCTCCATTTTTGTATGTTTTAATGTAAGATTTGTCACAAAGTTTTGGCTTAGGTCCACAGGCGATTTCCATCCTTCAACTCAGGTTCTACTGATTACCCTTAAATGATACCTCTTTCCTTGCTAACGCAAAAGCATGGCGTGTGCAAATCCATTTAGCCTTGAAATAGCTTACGTTAAATTTCACTACACATTTTTCGAATAATATTATTGCATGCAATTTTATTTAAAATTTTTTGCAAACTTATTGCTTATACATTCATGTCACTCAAAAACTAAAACAAAGTAAAAGCTTTTTAACTTGATAATTCCTTAATTGTTCCACTGCACTCTATTTAAAAAATTTTAAGCATGGGCTAAAATAGGGGAATTTAAATCAAGATGTTTAACTTTTTTTTCTTCGTGTTATTTAATAATAGAAATAATCTCATTCAAAACACATAGCCAATACGTGAATACTCAGGTAACATTCAGTGTCATTACTAGAGGCGTTCTAGTTTTCAATTTGTTGCTAGTGTGTAAACCACAGTTCTGAGAAGACTTATACAACATAGTTAACCACTACATCTACTTAATCATAAAAAAATTAACGACCGGCTCTTAATCTTAAATTTTCTAAATAAGTTTAAAAACTACAAACAATGAATTAGTATCATCTACTTCACTTAATACTTTAAGCCTACATGCACATTAAAATTGTATTATGCAAAATTAGGTTTTACCTACTCAATGCTTTGTGATTTAATTTTAAATTGTGTATCGTTCTCCAATAAAATAAAATGACAACAAAATAAATAATATGAATATGAATCTCACAATCAGTACATTGGAAACAATAAATTGCAAGTAATTAATTACAGGGAAACAAAAAGCGTAAAGTTTATTTTGGATTTACTTGAGTTAGTACTTAAATAGAATGTATGAGTGACTGATTAGTGAACATTGCATATTTTAAAATAAGTAATTAGTCTAGTTTCTACGACGTTTTACATTTTAGTTGGAGTAAAGCAGTAGCTGAGGTCACAGCTGCATGGGAATCAACAAATGCTGTACGTGTTCGTTCGCTGCAAAAAATATACTAATATACATTCGTTCGAAATACTTAGACGAGAGATTTTTGTTACAAACTTGAATTTCTAAAATGTTTATCCTATTTACTCAATACCCCTAAAACATAATCCGAGTCGGTATGATAGCATGATATACTCATATTTTACAAAGAATGCAATTATTTTATTTTATTTTATTTTATTTTATATTTTAAGAAACGACGTTAACACATTATACATAACTATCAAAGTTTTGGCAATTTCAGTTATGATTTCAAATTCAGCATAGCTTAAATCACCCTATGCTGGAACATGTCGAATGAAAATTGGCTGGTTGACATAAAACTGAAATCGTTCAAATGTGGCATCACTATTACTGTCTTCACCGTAAATACCAAGAGGTAGAAAATTGTTAAGGTTTCAACGCCATTCAAATAAGTTCTACATTTAAATTACACCAGCATTTGCAAGAGAAGCTTTCATCACCTCTAAAAAAAGTACAAGCTTTCAAAAGCAATCAGATCAAGAAGAGCCTTTTGAAATTGCATGATCAAGTTCAAACTACAAATTTAATAAAACCTGTTCATTATAAGCATTACACTTATTATTATATTGTGGTGCACATTACTTTTAATTCATTTTTATGTTTCCCCGTATCCCAGTGGGCGGGGAGTGAAATTTGTCGAAACCAACAAAGACCACAGTTCTAAATGCATCATTTTATTTCCTGGATTGACAGATATGTTGCTAAATTAAACAATATAATTATATAATAAAATTAAACTAATATATACTGTAGTTCTAAAGTTGTATTACAATACTTCGCTGTTGTATTTGACTTTTTTATTTGAAAAAAAGGCTTAACTGTACTGGCGTTATTGGTCCCTGTTAATCTTGAATCATCAACCGATTCTAGCCCGAAAACCAATGATTAAATATGAAATTACGCATTTAGTGTAATGATAATTTGTGATCGTGATAAACAGTGCTAAAAGCATTCAAGATTGCTAAGCTAGTATACTTTTATATTTATCCTGACATTACAAGTAACATTACAAAAAGAGTGTGTACAACACTCTGAAAAGTCGTTCAAAATTCATTTTTGTTTGGTTTCCTGTAAGATGGGTTTACAAATTCAATGTAGTAATACCTGTAGCTGAGTTTTCATGAAGGCATTTGCATTTTGTGGCTACACTATGTTACGCGTATATTTGTGAATTTGTTACGCAGCTTAACGCCGCCTACATTATTTAGTGGTTTATACAAAGCGTCGAAGTGCCAACGTAGGGTATTGTAAGTGAGTAGTGACTAATTAAGCGAGAAAATAATGCAGTCTTTGTAAAGGGGCCATGTACAAATTACGTCAACACTTAGGGGGGGGGGGGGGGGTCAGGCGATTTTAGTAAAAATGTTGACCAAATTGTTGACCAAGGAGCCTAGGGGGGGGGGGGAGGGTTCGTAGCTAGTTTGACGTCAACATTTGTGAACAGCTTTTTTTCTTCATATGCTTTTAGAATAATTACGCGAATTTAAAACAAAACGACCAAATTCAGTTTGTTTAAAAATACTTCAACTATGTATTCATAGATGGCGCAACGCCATTATGTTAAGTCAACAATTGGGGGGAGGGGGGGTGTATCCAAGAAATGTTGACTAAATGTTGACCAGCAAGCCTAGGAGGGGGGGGGAGTCGGAAATCTGGATTTTTGTGTTGACGTAATTTGTACATGGCCTCAAAGCAGACGAAAATAGCAAAAGTTCTAGGTTTGCTGGGATAGCTTCAACCTCATTCAAATAAGTTCTATATTTAATTTGTGCGATTCATGCTCACACGATTGATTTTTAAATGTTGAGAAATATCAAAACTTTAAAAAAAAAGTCAGGTAAAGAAAAGAAATAAGTGTTTGAATTCAATAATAAATTTTAAAATATAAATTAGGCATAAAAACTGTTCATTACAACTATAGACATATAGGGATGTCAGCACCCAAAACCCAAAACCCAAGAATTTCTGCCATCTTACCCAAGACCAACCCAAGAGTCTTGGGTGTCAAAATTTTTTATAGTATTCTTTTTTGGCTTTTTTGTTACGTTTTTGGGTGAGTTATAATATAAAATGACTTTTTTTGGGCAAGAGTCTTGGGGTACCCAAAGAATTTGAGTATTTGGGTACCCAAGACTATTTGGGTACCCAAGAGTCTTGGTCTTGTACAAGTAATTTTTTACCCCAAATATTTGACATCCCTATAGACATACATACATAATGTAGTACACATTAACTTTTAATTTGTTTTTATAATTACCTTTATCCTGAATGGGTCAAATTATTTCACGGTCGGGCGGGGAATGCAATTCCTTGGACCAACCCGGACCGATCGGAGCTTTAAAGGCACCAAATCATTGCATAGAGTGTCAGATTTATTACCAAATTAAAACTCTATTAACAAAAATACAAATATAATATATTCCATAGTAGTAACATTGTATGACAGTACTTCGCTGCTTTCTGTGGCTTCCTTACTTTAATAATTAAAAGGCCATTAAAACTTTACTAACATTATTTGCCAAGCTATTCTTGGATCCACTTTGTTTGGGCTACAATCGGCTGGCCCTGACGTATTTGGCGTAATAGTAATAAAAGTTTGGCTAGGAAATAGAAAACTGATTTTTTAATTGAAGTACATATTTTTCGTTTCCCTGTTTGAAACACATACAGATTTAATGTAATATTTCTTGTAGGAGAGTTTGCATGATGAATTTGCATACTGTTGGTAGACGAAAACGCGTACATGCACGAATTTGTAACGAAATTCAACGCCGCTCAAGTATTTTATCGCCGTTTTGTATTACCCATTTAAGGGAAAATTTAGCATCAAAACGAAAGCTACGACTTACCTAAAAAATAATTAAATATAATTATATTCAGCAGACAAAAAATGTACAATTTCTGCCTAATAAATAAATCGTAGAAGAAAGGCCCAACGTTTTACAGTTTGAGCAGTGCGTGAGTCTCTAGTAATGCTGTAAGCATGAGTCATAAGCTTGAGTTTCAATAGTACGAGTGGTGTAATATAACAAGCCATACGGTACTCATAATTAATACGTCAACCCATATTTTGCTTTCGTAAAGAATACGCTCCTGAGACTAATGAACCCTTTGCAAAAGTACACGCTATGGCGGAGCAAAAGCGAAACAGGCAATAGAAAATCATACGTATTCTTAAATGGCTTTATTTCCAATATGAGGTTTATAGGCGCAAATTAAAGATAATTGCACAATTAACACTTTAGGATCATTAAATTGGCAGTGCCGTGCCTGTGGTGACCGTAAAATTGATTCTCAGGTCGACGTATGTATTTCAACGAAAACCCCGTACCATTTTTATCTATGTCTTTTTCGACATTTCCACGTATTTTTGTCGATATTTAGTTAAAATCACTCGGTTTCTCAATTGTGTAATACAGCAATACTAATTTTAGTTTACTAGTGGTAAAGTTAATAAGTTTCATTTTCAAACCAATTGCAAACCAAAATAACAAATACATTCACACTACAAATAGTGATTCTACGAGTGCTTCGATTCATTTATCATATCTTGTCAACATAAAACGGTCCTATGTGAGTAGTCCGAAAGCACTTTGTCCGAAGTCTTTAGTCCGAAACGCGTAGTCCGAAAGTCTTTTGTCCGAACGTCTTTTGTCCGATAGTCTTTTGTCCGATAGTCTTTTGACCGAACGTCTTTTGTCCGGCAGTCTTTAGTCCGAACGTCTTTAGTCCAACACCTGTTGTCCGAAATAAAATTTACTAAAGCGAGAGCGTAGTTACCCTTTATAAAATTTATTACTGAAATAATTAACGTTAAATAATAGTAATGACAAAATTAATAAGTGAACATGTTTAAAAATAATTAACATGGAGATTACATTGCAATTAAAAACAATATTATAACATAAAATAGGGTCTGAAAATATATCAACTATATACATTCATGTTTATTGATATTCACTTGCTACGAGTTCTTCCTGAGATAGGTGAATTTACAACTTGCTGTGGAGGCTTACATCGTGAAACCTTTAAAGGCTTAGCTTGTTTTGCGGTCTTGCGGGGAGGAGGAGGAGCGGCAGTATGGGGAGCAATACGGGGAGGCTGAGCATTTTTTGCTACTCCTGTTGCTGTTGCGGGTGGAGTAAAACCTTCAGCGACTGTGATTATTGGAGCTGGAGGCACATCTAACAAGGAAAGCACACCGTATGGTACACCCAGATTTTAAAACCACATAGTGTAATTGATTTACCCACCTTAGTGTACTACAACGCTAAGACAACTCACTCGCATTTTGCGCCGTTCGCTCACAGTTGCCCGAAAAGTTTAAAAAAGTCGATTTTTCGATTTTTTGCCGCCTCATAGATCCTACAATTTTCATCCGATTTTCGAAAAAATTGAATTTTTGGGATCTCCAGAACATTATCCTAAAAGTCATTTCTGGGTTTTCAAAAATTCGAAAATTTTCATTTTTTCCAAAAAATAATTAAAATAACCGTCTTTTTGAGGCCCTAAAAAATACCTACTTTTTTGAAAAAATTGAAAATTTTCGAATTTTTGAAAACCCAGAAATTACTTTCAAGATAATGTTCTGGAGATCCCAAAAATTCAATTTTTTCGAAAATCGGATGAAAATTGTAGGATCTATGAGGCGGCAAAAAATCGAAAAATCGACTTTTGTAAACTTTGGCGGGCAACTGTGAGCGAACGGCGCAAAATGCGAGTGAGTTGTTTTAGCGTTGTAGTACACTAAGGTGGGTAAATCGATTACACTATGTGGTTTTGAAATCTGGGTGTACCATACGGTGTGATTTCCTTGTAAGACATCTTCCAGCATAGTAAGACAGTCGGTCACTTTTGCTTGTGAAAATACTTGTGAACGGTAGTCACTTATTTTTAAAAAAACTAAAAATTTTGAGCCTTGAGTGAGCCCGATGAAAAAAGTGCCGTTCGAGTTCGCTCGTTTTTTAAGTCCATAAGGAGCCCATGGGCCTCACAGTGAGTCCGACGAAAAATTTCCACCTTTTTCCCTCAGAAATGAGCCGACCCCTCAGATACTAAAAGTAATTTGTACCTACTACTACCTACCTATAAAAAATGTATAATAAAATAAAATAGTATTAATATTCCATTGTGTAAACGGAATCAAAACCAAAACTGAATGATAAATTACAAATTGAACATTTTGATTTATTTTATTTTTTTATTTAGTACAATTAATTAAATTATATTAGATAATATGAATAACAAAAAACATTAAAATGTAATAAAATGTCAAGCAAATAAGTAAAATCTTGACTTTTAATGAAATACAATTAATTGTAAAATGTAAATATAAATAATTATATTATAAAATATATTACACAAAATACATAACTCGAAAATATTTACAAGTAGTGCAGATACATTTATTAATTGTAAATATAAATAATTATAGTATAAAATATATTACACAAAATACATAACTCGAAAATATTTACAAGTAGTGCAGATACATTTATTAATTGTAAATATAAATAATTATAGTATAAAATATATTACACAAAATACATAACTCGAAAATATTTACAAGTAGTGCAGATACATTTATAACTATATACAGTACTAAATCAGTCCAGAATTAATTTTTTCTGTGACAAATGCTTTTTCAAGCCTTCCTGTGCCCGTCTTCGTTTTAACCTCTCATTACTTTCAGTTTCAGCTCTGAACTGTCTAAAGTATTGTTAAAAATGTAATTCAGATCAGACATTTAATTAGTAGTTAAAATTTACCTAAAATAACACAATTATTTTTATTTTAAAATAGTTTAGTGTCACGGTCTCACGGTTCACAATAGTTCACATCAGCTCAAGTTTCAACACCATTTGCCATTTACGCTGCTTACACACCACAATCACAAGCCACTGCTTCAATTTAAATATTACTAGCAGTACAGTAACCGTCACCAGTGCCAGTGCCAGTGCCAGGTGCCAGTGCCAGTACCAATTGCAGTTTTCAGTTTGCAGTACTCGATATTTTTTTGGAAGACAGTACTGAGTCCAAAATGAGCCAGACGGTCACTTTTGAATGAGTCGGACTCAATACCTCATTACGGAAACGAAAAACCCATGAGCCCTCAATATGGGCTCATGGCATGAGTCCAAATGAGTCTAGGGGAAAATTGAGTGAGCCTGGGTAGAGCCCAACATTTTTTGGTTTTGTCGACCGGAAGGCCGGTCGTGAACGAAAACAGCCAGGTCACTTGTGTTTTGTCTTACTATGTCTTCGAGCAAAATCTTTTCTGTGGGTAAAGGTGGAGTGGCATCATAATAACTATAATTATTTGAGTTGGAGGCAATGCAGTCTCATTTTCGAGGGTTATTTCCTCATCCTCTGATTCTGTTCTTCCTACAGTTGGTTTCGGATCGTGTTATGCATACGAAATTGCTGACAAAAACTTTAAAATGTTCTCGTAGTGTTGGTCTATATACTTTTGAACTACACGCTAAGAATATAAATTATACTGTAACCTCTCATTTACTCTCACTTCCACTCACACCTTTAATTTGAACCCTTCGCGGTTGATTTTTAAAGTTGTCGCATACTTTAGTTTTTACGTAAAGCAATCATTGAAACACTGTCATGGATGGAAAAAAATAATTTTGTACAAATTAGCTGAACTCTTGGACACAAATTCGGAGAAACAACTTCGGACAAAAGACGTTCGGTCAAAAGACTATCGGACAAAAGACTTTCGGACAAAAGACTTTCGGACAAAAGACCTCAATTTCGGACAAAAAAATTCGGACTAAAGACTTCGGACAAAAGACTTTCGGACTACACACGTGAGACCCATAAAACGCCTGAAGAAGGAATAATCCGAAACGTTGCGTTATTGTAATTTTTAAAAAAGTTTAAAACAAGTCAATTATACCTCAAATTGGTGAGTACAATCCTCCTTACTCAATTACCATTTATTATAACTCACCTTGCGCTTACTTACACTCAACACATACGTACCGTATAGCCTATAATAATGCAAAGGTATGTACAAGTACGCGGGTTTCTAATAGTACGCCTTTAAGTCAAATTGTAAGTGCCGGGCTGGTCTAAGTGGCCTCAGTTTGAATGATACGCAGGTCTGCAATATTACGCGGGTCCGTTTTAAAGTATTAATAAATTTTAAATATAAACAATAAAAATATAATAATTAGGCAAATGTGAAATTTTAACGTGATTACGTAACTATTTTTACAGAGTCAACAAGTGCAATTGAAATAAAATGACAATGAATTTCGAGTCTGTGAGTTGTTAGAATTTATTTTACGTTAATGATATTTTAATTTAGATACGATGATGGTTGATATAAGTCCTTTAAATGTTTTATTAATGATAATTACTACTATATAATTTGATTGTAGTTTGTTTAATTTTCTAGAAATATTGGTAAGCAGACATTTATATCTACCATGCGACTCTGCAGCTAGGGATGTCAAATATTTGGGGTAAAAAATTACTTGTACAAGACCAAGACTCTTGGGTACCCAAGACTTGCATTCTTTGGGTACCCAAATAGTCTTGGGTACCCAAATACTCAAAATCTTTGGGTACCCCAAAAGTCTTGGGTACCCAAATACTCAAAATCTTTGGGTACCCCAAAAGTCTTGGGTACCCAAATACTTAAAATCTTTGGGTACCCCAAAAGTCTTGGGTACCCAAATACTCAAAATCTTTGGGTACCCCAAAAGTCTTGGGTACCCAAATACTTAAAATCTTTGGGTACCCCAAAAGTCTTGGGTACCCAAATAATCAAAATCCTTGGGTACCCAAATACTCAAAATCTTTGGGTGCCTCAAAAGTCTTGGGTTCTCAAAATACCAAAATGACTTACAATTAGACTCTAAAGAATCGTACTAGATTTAATCGTATTTAAATTTTTCACTATTAAAGATTAAAATATAATTGGACTCATGTTACTTTTATGTATTGTTTTATATAGATTTCTTTTTCGAAAAAAAAATTCTTTTTGAGAGTCAAGCGTCACAATTTCAGCGACATAAAATAATATAAAAATTAATTTTATGGTAAAACACATTCATATCGAGAATAAATAGTCATTTTGGCGTGAATTTAGTTAATATGTAAAATCATTCTGTTGTAAGTTAATTTGTTTCGTTGTCGTAAATAAAATTAATTGACAGCGCCAGTAGCTTACCATTAAGTGTACATATGGCATATTTATTATAAGAATTAAATGGAATAACGAAAGAATAAGTTTAACTGCAGAATTAATTTACGCCGGTATGAATATTCCCCTATGATATTTTTTGACCTTATAGAATAGTTCTATGCTTTGTACTTGTACAGACCCGGTCAGAACAAGAATTCTTCGAAAACATTCCATAAACAATTAACGCATCTTGTGGGCTACGTTAATACAAACTTTCCTGAGGTAAAACTAATTTATTTTTTGTGATAACTAAAACTAGAACCTAATAATTTTTTGGTAATGCTTAGCTTAAAAGTACATATTAAATTTTTTACATATTTAAAACATTAATAATAGTTTAATTTGGTGAAATAATAAGTAAAAAAATAATTTAAATATATGGTACCACAAACTTTACATTTGCCTAAATTATTACGCACTGCAGCAACTAATAACAAAATTTTGATTTATGAAGTGAACAGTTCCTACATAAAATAAATCTTGAGAATAGGTACTTTTGTATTATTCACTTTTTATTGGTGAAAAAACAGTAATTCAAACTTAATTTTACATGTTCGTCAAAACGTCTAAAACTTGTGAACTGTGAACTAGTATCAAGTGGTCGAAGTGGTCGTGGTCACTAGTTCCTAATGACTAGATACTAGTGCACTGAAATTGTGAATTATTATTGTTATTGTGAAATTTTGAGAATCACAATAACAATTTGATATTGTTATTGTAATCACAATTACAATATCAAATTGTTATTGTATTTTTTTGTATTACAATAACAATACAATTACAATTTGTTTTTTTAGAAGGTAATGGATAGCAGACTGTAGAAAAAAACCGATTCTAAAAACTATAAAGTAGGCTTTTTGCTTAGTATATTTGAATTATTATACTATTTTGCCAAATTTTATTTTTCTAACTGATACAAACTCACGATAAGATTCGCATATTAGTTAATGTTTCTGTCGGTCTTATTTTTAACAGTAAATAAGTTCTATAGTTTCAATCAATTCCAAATTGTCCAGAATGCATTACAAATTGATGATGCTAGTATTAGGAAAATTGGACTGGACTAATAAAATCACAGAAAGAAATAAACCTAATAAAGATAGCAAATAATTGTAAGGCGATTGATGATATGATAACAATTTGTCACCAATACAAGTAATAAGTATAATGATTGGCAAACTGAAAACGACTAAATATTTTGCAGTTTGCTTATAAAGTAATAACGACGATCCGTTTTCCACTTTGAAAAGTAGTTTTAAAAGTTATTAAAGTCCATTCGAGTAGTGTTTTATGCACCACGGGTCATGACTATATGACGTTATAACATAAATTCAAAACCCCTCCCCCATGGCTCGTTATTCGCCATTTGGTTAACATTGCCGTTACCCCGCCTAAGTCATGACGGAATATGCAAATGCACCCTGACGCAGGCGCAATCTTGTGTTTTACAGTGATAAGTTGAGCCGGCATCAGGGAGCTTTCAACTATAACGTTATGTAAAATTTGGTACTTTAACCCCCACCCAATTTTTCTGGAATGTAATTACGAATATGTTATAAGAAAGGGCAGCTAGACCCCCTCCCATAACATTTATAACGCTATTATTTGAAGCGCCTTACCTTAACTCATCGTCAGTATTGAAACATGAAACCAAATTGTGAATTGTTTTTGTTATTGTTAATGTGAATGGTTCTGAAATTGTGATTGTTATTGTGAAGTCCAAGCGTATAGTATTGTGATTGTAATTGTAAATACAATAATTTACAATAATTTACAATACAATACTCTCACAATTTATGTGCACTACTAGATACATAAGAGATCGTGAAGCACAACACATCTGAATTAAAACAAGAACACGCGGAAATTATTTGAAAACGTATTATGCTTAGATGTTAAAATTGGAGCCACAAACTATTTCGCCTTCACACTCACAAAGCTTCACACAAGCATTATCCTATTGATCAGTCATGCAATTTCTATGCTAAACATATCAAACTAAGCATTCCTTGGGTACCCCAATACTCTTGGGTACCCAAATATTCAAATTCTTTGGGTACCCGAAAAGTCTTGGGTACCCCAATACTCAAATTCTTTGGGTACCCTAAAAGTCTTGGGTACCCAAATACTTGAATTCTTTGGGTACCCCAAAAGTCTTGGGTACCCAAATACTGAAATTCTTTGGGTACCCCACAAGTCTTGGGTACCCAAATACTCAAATTCTTTGGGTACCCCAAGACTCTTGCCCAAGAAAAGTCATTTTATATTATAACTCACCCAAAAACGTAACAAAAAAGCCGAAAAAGACTACTATAAAAAATTTTGACACCCAAGACTCTTGGGTTGGTCTTGGGTAAGATGGCGGAAATTCTTGGGTTTTGGGTTTTGGGTGCTGACATCCCTATCTGCAGCCTAAAGGGGAAAACGTTTGCTCGAAGCGGATAGGTCAATGTTTCCATTTGTGTTTCCCGGTGCCGGTGCCGTCATCTCATAGCAAAGGTTCTGACTCCGTCTTCACGACTACATGCGCTTGTCCAGATGAACTTTCACTGTTGGCTGACCAACGGAACTGCGTTTGACACTCAAACATTTATTCCTAAGTAAAAATTTGGGGCAAATGTATTTCACAAACGTAACACAATGTAAAAAACTAAAAACTCTCTTGATTTAATATTGTTTGTCGTGTTCTGTTAAAAAAAGGGGCAATTTTTTTTACTTTATAATTACATCAAATATCATCGTGGACAAAATGTGCATGAAATTTAGATACTTTACACTACACTTCACATTTTTTAAATATTAATTTAATGCTCAGCAACTTTATTTGACACCATTCTGTGGTACCTTATGTGTTTTGAAAATTCAATCAAAAATAAAAATCGAAAAATATTTATTATAAACAAAATCCGTCATCTGCAACTGTGACTAAAATGTATTCTAGACATGTATAAATTTTACATTTAGTCATTAGAATTTTTTATTTAACAGTAACGTGAACACAATAGTTTGAGTTTATTTAGTCCCCTGCAATGCAGTACTAAACGCACAGAAATTAATTATTATGGAAATGGGAGTAATTTGGCAGATGTAATAACTTGATGAAGTCAAATGATATCAAGTTGATTTTTCTGCAAAATGTAAAGAAGCTAATAACGTCTTCAGCAACAGTTTTGCTGCCTACTTGAGATTCCTATTGACATTTGGCTTCACAAGTTTCATTATTTAAGGTATGACGACGCTTACGCCGTAATAAGTGCATAATGCTGCAAGAAAAGCATGATACGATTGCAAATGCGATGCTATCTTTTAATATGTTAAACTACCTACTTATTTTATAACTATGTACTGGTATTGTGCACTGGCTAATTGTACCTTGGTTCAATAATTTAAGTAAGACACTAAAAAATATTCAAATGGCGTTGAAGTTCTATTGTTCTACAAAACTGCGCAGGTTATTGTTACTCGTCACAAAATGCTTTATGTATATTTCTCATGCAAACCCAAAAACCAATGTGCATTTCTCAGTATTACCTACCCACCCCCTTATGCAGGGATTCTTAGCTGAAAAAAAACTAGATTTTTAGTTGGATTATATTTTTATTTTTTACTACAAATTGAAATTAGAAAACATATAGGTAGAACGAAAAAAAAATTAAAATTGGCGACGATAAGAAAAACGCGAGATTTTCTTATAGATTTAATAAAATCTTAAGCAATAACATCATTCTATATTAAAGATATTGTAACAAAAGTTCTAAAGAAATCCGTGCAGATTGGCCAACACCATTTATATTGGACTGTTCCGAATACTTAATTCGTTAAATGAATTATCTATTTAATGTTGTATTTACAAAATTAATTTTACTAGTTAACCTATTTTTGTATCGTATACTGAGTCTTGTAGGCTACCCTCGGTGAAAGTCCGTATTATGTGGGTTCCTCGTAATAAAGTTATCAATATATTTAAGCGGCGTCAAAAAAAATAGCTAATTAGTTAGTAAAAGTTCACTATCTATTAACCTACTTTCAAATCACGATAAAGAATAATGTAGGTATATGTTCATTTGTCTCTAATAGTTTGTTAGATATATTTACATATTTAACAGTAATTACTTTTAATATGAATAACTTGCAAGTTTAAGTCTTACTTTTAATTATGATTTCTTTAAACACAGTAAGTTTTATACTTTCGAATATTCTTATATAGTTAACGAGCACAGTTTAAATACAAGCGTTCTTTTTTGTCGATATTTCTTCAAAATTACTAGGACTATTATTTGTTTAATACAGCGATTTAATTTCTGTTTACTGTTTACTTGCATTATAGCTGATAAGTGATACACAATAGTTTGAAATCGGATTTGTAAGAAGCATAACAAGTAACTTAACTAATTTTATTAGGGTTTTATTATCAACATGTTTTGTTGTGAAATGAATCATAAATTTTTGGCTTCAGCTCTCGGCAGACCTCTGTCCATTAACTTCAGTTCCACTGATAGCCGGTGAATATTGCCCCTTGCCTTGATAACGTAAAATCATAGCTTGTGGAAAGCTTATTATCATATAATTTAGTTACTCTAATCGTAAGTTTTCTTACATATTTTTTGATTAATATTATTAAGACTTGTCATGCAACAATTAAAACCATAAAAGGGTTGTACCAAGTGAAACTCCAATAATTGTTCCACAATACTCCAAAATAAAAATGTTTAGCTTGAGCTAATATACGGGCATTTAAATCAAGATGGTTGACTCTTGTATTTTTTTCTTCTTTAATAAAATAAATAATCTCAAATAAAATACTCAAATAACTACGGAAAAACTAATGGTAATCGTAAGCTTAGTCTCGTAACTAGTTGCTCTCTCCATTTATGTTTACTGCTATTGTTAACAAGACAATATTGATGCCGTTTTATTTCGTTCACAACAGCCTAGCTTTTTCGCAAACAATGTTAATGACCGTCATCAAATCCGGACAATATTCTAAGCTAGTTTTTATCAAAAAAGCTTTAAAAAATGAATTATCAACCTTCCCACTTTACCTAAATCTTATTGTCTGCGTGTAAATTAAAACTGCATTATGGATCTACAAGTAGGCTGATTCCTGAACATTGCTAATTTTGAAATAATTATTTTGTTGAACTTCTACGCCGTTTTATACATTACTTAAAGTAAAGCTACAGAAATGCGACTTAAAAGAAAGGTGTGCAGTTCATGCTTTGTACATACATGGGATGTGTTCGTACGCTGCAAAATGCATGCTTCTATAAATTCGTTCGAAATACTTCGACGAGAGATTTTTGTTACAAACTAAAATTTCCAAAATGTTTATCATACTTGTCCAATTTTTCCAAAAACACATCACATATTCCTTGTCAGTTTTATACTAATAACATGATATACAGTCAAATCCGGTTAAAAGGGATCCGAATGTAAGGGAAATCCGGTTTTAAGGGACAGTTATAACATATTTGGGTGGCCAGCCTATGTTTCAATGTTAAAAATATCCGGACATGAGGAAAACGGTATAAGCGGAACTCCGGGTATAAGGGACAAATTTAGATCATGTTTTGGTATTTAGGTTCACTTATAAGGGAATATTCAAGAAAACGATTAAAATAATATTAGGACCGAACCGAGCCAAACAGGTGGAGCACTACTATACTTTAGAACTGCACTGCACTTATTATATGAAAATTTGAATTATCTTTAAGTAGATAATCGTATTTAAAGGTTGCGCGGCTTAAAGGTGTTTTTCGTGACTCTACATTCAACCTAAAAGTTACTGCTTCATTCAGTTTTAAATGTATGCAAAGAGGAAAAGGAACTCATTGATCACAGAACAAAAAGTATGAAATTTCACAAGAGTTAAAGACCCATAAGCAGGCAGACGTAATTAAATACACTGGAATTAGTTCAAGTGTAATAAGCCGAATTAAGTTTAAAGTGAAAACATCACGCACATATGGCTCAAAGGAAATAGTGTGAAGAAGCAAAAAGTGTGCTCTCGGTCAGATATAGATAAAGCATTATTGGAATGGTTTGAATAGTTTCAAATAATCTAAATAATTTGTATCCATTGAACACAGTTGTATTCCTTGACCATGTTTAGACTAAAAATAAAAATTTCAATTTAAAATTGTGTTGTTTCCACTTGTTAGAGAAATGCTTAAACGGTTAAAAGGGAATCCAGCTATAGGGGCCGATTTCGCCGGTCCGGCGGCGTCCCTTATAAACGAATTTGGCTATATTTTAATTATCGTTTCCTAAAATTAAAATTAAATCAAATACTTTTTTTCATAAAATATAAGTATATATTATTATACTATTAGAGTGAAACTGACTCGGAATATGTAATGTGTTTTTGGAAATTAAATAGTTAAGATAAAAATTTTATATATTCAAGTTTGTATAAAACATCTCTCGGCTAATTGTAAGTATTTCGAACGCAGTTAGAGTTAAATGCACTTTGCAGCGTACTCACACATGTATGTAGAAAATATACCTTGTGCATTGGATAGGAACACCGCAGTGGAACCTCCACTCTAACTAAGGTATAAAACGCCGTATTAAATAAACAAAACAATTGTTTTAAAATAGGCAATGTTCAGGATTCAGCCTACACGTAATATATCATATTTAGGTACTTACTATTTTAAATTGAAAATAAAGTGTACACTCACATGCTTTCATTTAATTTATCACTTGCAATTTATGATTTATAATGTACTAAAAAACATATTTTAATTTTTCATTTTGTTGTTATCTTACTTTATTAGACTACAATACACACTTTAAAACTAAATAAACTTATTGAGTGCGATACATTTAACTATTCATAATGCAATTTTAATTTACTTGTAGGCTTTTGGGTTTAAATCAAGTAGATTTGTTGATAATTCATTGTTAGAAGTTATACTGTTGTAAACGTGTTTAGAATATTGTTAAAATTTGGTGCCGCTCGCTAAAAGTGTTATGAGAAAGCTAAGTTCTGTGTCGAGATGCTTTGGTATCCGCACTGTATGTTGTACAATTCAGAGTAGCAATGGACATAAAACTAGAATGCAATTCGATAGGGCACAAAGCTTAGTATTTGCGTACTAATTACGTATTTTAATTGAGATTATTTCTTTTATTAAAGTACACAAAACAAAAGTCAAACATCGTGATTTAAATAGCCTTATCCTAGCCTATGCTAAGACAAATTTGAGTTATAGAGTGCAGTGGAGCAGTAATGTGAGTTTCACTTCAGACAGGAGTTCGGTTTTGGTGAGCGATCGAGAAGGACGTGGGCTTCTTTTGCACTCGTCCTTCTCTGTTTCTAACATATAACCAATATGTTATTCAATAATTATTGCAGACTATTATTATTTATTTTTATTACACAATTAATCGGACTAAATCGATGCTTTTGGCAAAATTTTTACTTATATTTTATGAAAAATTCAATTATTTAATTTAATTTTATATTTTAAAAAACGGAATAAAATTTTCAAAGTACTTATTGAAGTATTGGCCATTTAAATTAGTTTTTTAAAATTCAGGATGGATAAAATCTTTATGCTCGAACATGTCGAGGGTAAATTGGCTGGTTGACATGAGACTAAAATCGATTAAATGTAGCATCACTATGTTCATCGTAAGTACACAGATTTTGAGAATAGTTACATCTTCAACGCCAGTCGAATAAGTTATAGTTTAAAGTTGCACTAGTGTGCGTTGGAAGCAAATATTTACTCTCCATAAAAATTAAAAGCTATCAGAAACATTCAGATGAAGAAAAGGAGCTTTTCAAATTGAACAATAAGTTTCAAACTACAAATGTGATAAAAACTGTTCATTACAAGTGTTACGTACATACTGTAGGGCACATTACTTTTAATTCATTTTTATGTTTCCCTGTATCCCGGGCGTAGAGTGCAATTTTTTAAAACCGACAAAGACCAACAGTTCTAAAGGCATCCATTTATTCCCTGGATTAACAGATTTGTTACTAAATTAAAAAATAAAATAATAAAATTATAGTAAATTATTAAACTAACAATATATTACAAAAACAAAGCAGTTGCAAAGATTAAACTTTCCTTAATAATTATATGGTAAGTCTAATCAGCTGTGCTTACCAACAGTTGACAAATTTAAATACTTTAATCTGTACAACGTTGACAATAAGGTCAACAGAACGGGACACCACAATTCAAAAATTCATATAAAATAATTGATTTTAATTGCTATGACTTTTTTTATTTTTTCACAAGCTTTTCTTTAAATGCGATTTAAGAAAATAAATACAGTAACAATCCTACGGGATTAAACGATGGGTAGATTTTTTATTTAAGGATAACATAAAAACAGTCGTTTGCGCTTATTAAGTCCTCTGCACTGCAGTACTGAACTCACAGGAATTAAATAATATGAAAGTGCGAATAATTTGACAGATGTAATAGTTCGATTAAGTATATTACTTTCAAGTTTGTTTTTTCGCAAAACATAAAAGGGCTAATATGTGAAGCACCATGCTTCAGAACATTTATTATTTATTAATTAATGTATGAAGACGTTAACTTGGTGTTAAGCACAGAATGCTCTAAGAAAAACATGATACCAATCCAATTTATTTTTATTACATTCATAAATTGTAAGAAAAACGTTAATGGCCTTACGTGTTTCTTTATTTAAAAGATACATAGGAAATAATTAAGAACATGTTGGACATGGGAATTTTAACCATCGTCATACCTACTGTTTTTATGTTAGTTTTATTTGCGCAAAAAACTGCATACGCCTCCTTAATACGTTTGAGATGTCATTTTGTGTGTTACCTACACAAATTCTAATATCATATTGGTTTTATGCATTACCAAACACAACGCTACTTACCCTTTTAATAATTATATTAATGAGACACTGTAAGATATTCGAGTGGCGTTGAAATTCTATACAACTGCGCAGGTGCCTGTTGCACATCTGAAAGTGCCCCTGTTTCCTCTTGCAGTGATCCTAATCTAAAAAACAAATAATCCTAATTTTGATTTTGCTTTCATTTTTTTACTAGCATTTTTCAAAACTGATATGTATGTATGAGGGAGTTTCAAATACAGATATTCGTCTCCTCACTTTTTAATTTATTGTTCGATTTTCGAAAACAAATATAGGTGGGACCAAATCCAAAATTTGGATTGGGCTTAAGCTAACCTGAAAATCTTGGTAAAAAATCAAATTAAGATTTTGATTAGGATGATTTAGAAATAGCTGAAAACATTTAGATTTGAGTGTGGCTTAGATGAAATGAATTAAAATAATTTGGATTTCTAGGGTCTCTAATAATGTCTCGGGGTCTTAAATACCTCTTGGAGCCCTTTAAAATCCCAGGATCTTTAGCTTAGAATCAAATGTAGACGGTTCTTTTGTATACTTAGATAATTTGCTCTTGGAAATGTTGTATTCAGTATAAAATGCTTATTACCTATCAGGCTATTGACAATTTCTTTGTTTCTTACAGTCAAGGATTACATCATATCTTTTCCATTTTGCGCTTGAAGCAAACTCATGTCCTTCCAGTTTAATCTAAAGCAGGTTTTGTTCCCATTTCTTTGTTATCAATACCGTTGGTGTAAAATCGTTTGCATTTAAATGAAAGTTGAAGATTATCAATTTTTATGTAGAAAAGGAATCAGAAGAAACCGATTTAATCATTCCGCAACTGCTTGCATAATTGTGCAGAACAAGTAAAATATCATGAAAAGGTTTTAAAAATGAAGTGTAAGCCAGTCACTGCTTCTCTTATTGCCCACTAAAATACCACTAAAAACTAATAATGCGCGCCATATTTTGTCTATAAGCAAGATGTTAAATTATCCAAGCGGCGTCGAAGAGGAATAACAAATTAATTGATAAAAGTTGACGATCCATTTTAAGCTGCCTTCAAATCGCGATTAGGAATGAAATATATTTTAATTTGTTCCTAATAGTCAATAGTTCGTCAGCTGTGCCTATTTATTAGTAGTTGCTCATTTGGATAACTTGTAGGTTTTATTATTGCTTTTGTTTAGTTATTTCGTTACACACAGTGAATTTTATTTTTCCGAATATTCTTATATAGTTGAACAGCACAGTTTAAAAACAAATTGTACAAAGTGATTTCCCCTATTAGTCTTAAAGAAGCAAGATTTAAGCCACGTTTTGTTGTTGATATTCCATTAAAATCAGCTGGTTTTATAATTGTGTAATACCGCGATACTGTTTTCTATTTACTAGCAATATACCTGATAAAAGACATGTATAAATTATTATGCAATCTGATTGGTAAAAATGAATATGTAAAGTAACTTAACTAATGTTACTTAGGGTATTTTATTGCTATGTTTTGTTGTAAGGTGTATCACAAAGTTTCAAAGTTTTGGCTTCGGCCCACATCCAATTTCCATCATTTAACTTAGGTTGTACTGACTACTGATATTACCGGTAAATATTACCTTTTGCCTTGCTAACGCAAAATCATGGAATGTGCGAATCCATTTAGCATAGAAATTAGTAAAGTTAAGTTTTACTAAACATTTTTCGAATAATATTATTGCATGTGACTTTATATAAAAGTTTTTGCAAATTTACTGCTTTTAAATCTTATTCACGCAAAAATTATTGCAAAGAAAGTGTTGCTTGAAATGAAATTCCCTTATATCTTCCACAGCATTCCAGAATAAAAAGTTTCATAACGTTCTAACATAGGGGAATTTGAATCAAGATGTTTGAATTTTTTATTACTGTGTATACTTAAATAAAAGTAATAGTTTTAATTAAAACAAATAAGTAATACGCAAATACTAAGCTTAGTGTCGTAACAAGTGGCATTCTAGCTTTCTGTTTATTGCTAGTGTGTAAACCACAATTATGTGTCACCTATTTCAAATTTTCCATGGAGCTACTAGCTTCATCAAAAAGTTAACGAGCGGCTTCTAAGCTTAAAAATATTCTAAACAGGATTACACCAGAAAAACTTTAAACAATGAATTATTAACCTACCTACTTGACTAAACTCTTATAGCCTACATGTGAATTAAAATTGCATTATAGAAAATTAAATAGTGTCCCCTCAAGGCTTAATGTGTTGTGATTTATTTTTAAAATGTGTATCGTTCTTCGATAAAATAAAATAGCAACAAAATGCAAAATCATAATATGACTCTTACGATCAGTACATCACAAATCATAAACTGAAAGTGATAAATGACGTGGAAACATGTGAGTATAAAGTTTGTTTTAGATTTACTTAAACAAGTACTTGAATAAGATCTACAAGTAGTAGGCCTCCTAAAAATGCATTCTACTCTAAATTCGTTGGAAATACTTAGACGAGAGATTTTTGTTACACACTTGAATTTCTAAATGTTTATGTAGTTTATTCAACTTACCCAAAACATTACATAATAATAGTTAGTTTTTCACTAATAACATGATAATATATTCATATTTTATGATAAATGGTATTATTTTATTTTATTTTATATTTTAAGAAACGACATTAAAATTTTGAAATTACGTATTGAAGTATCAGCCATTTTAATTATTTTTTAAAGTTAAGCATAGCTAAATTACTCTATGCTCAAACATGTCGAGGGCAAATTGGCCTGTTGAAATTGATTAAATGTGGCATCACTATCTTAATACCGTAATTTCAAAATGTTAGAAATTTGTTTCAGCTTCAACGCCATTTAAATAGGTTCTGTATAGAAATCATGACTGTTAACTGCTTTTGTAATTTCCAGAACATCTGAGAAAAGTAAACGTTTTCGAAAAGCATGCACATGAAGAAAATGAACGTTTTAAATTAAATAATAAATTTCAAACTACAAATGTGATAAAAACTGTTCATTATAACTATTACATACATATTGTAATGCACAGTTTTTTAAATCCATATTTATGTATCCCTGTATCCTAGTTGACGAAGAATGCAATTTTAAAAAACCAACAATTTAAAAAAAAATTCTATATTTAATGTCAATGAATTGCAAAGAGATAATAAAAACTATACACATCAATACTGACAAAAAAAAGTAAGAATAATTTTAAGTCTTCATTATCCAAAATATCACATTTTGAATTGTTTAGCTGAAGTTACAATAATACAGTAGGATTTTAAAATATGCAAATTATCAAATGTTTATATAAATGAAATAATTCTTGTAAAACCAGCAGAATGACGTGAATATTTTAATAGAGGTGAGAGATAAGAAGATATAAGAACAGTGAATGTTCTACTTACGTTTTTGAGAAGTAAAATTTTTTATAATTACAATTCATTTTCGTGTAGCAATTCTGTATTTATTTCCAATTAACTCAAACGTAAAAAAAGAACGCACCAAATCAAGAAACAAAAAAATAAAAATACAGTACTGAAGATTTTTTTTCAAATTTTATATTTGTGCACTGTGACAATAAAATTGATAAATTGAGAAGATTATAGTGTGATTGTTTTTTAAATATTCAAATAAGCTCCTTTTTCTATTAAAGTCATATTTCTTGAAGAGTCGGAAAGACACTGTCACTATTGTTGTGCGAAATGTTTTACAATCTAAACCAAGGAGTGAACTAAGTTATTACAGCATCAATCGTCACTATCAACTAGAGAGTCCTCATCGTCATCTTCGCTGCATATTGCTGCTGTCGTTCCTGTTATCCCGTATTATTTTTCAAGTTTTGCCTGTATACAAAAAATGTAAAAGCAATTGTAAAAATAGAATGTACTGAGTACAGTTTAAAACATAGTGCATGCGGTTAGAGTTAGGGCACAAAATTAACCTGCGAATCTATTGACTTTGTATTCCCAGCAGATAGGCCCGAAGCTCTCTTGAAGCTGAATAACTGCCTGATACGCCGGCCAAGTGCGGTGTTCTGTTAATCATAATTATTTTTCTTAATAATGTAAAATGTTACATGCTACAGAGCCTAATTAAATCCTAAATAATAATTCTAAAAACCGGTTGCTGTCATATTTTAGCTGCAAAAGGGGCGCATTACCTCGTTGGCAATTTGGCAAATGAATCACTGAATGAGAGGCATCTCAGCAATAGTGTAATCAAATTTGGGCGATACGTCCACCTGCTCACTTCTAGTACTAAAAATGTCGCATGCAATTATTTTAGCATTTTCAGTGAGTCAAATTGTGCTTGCTTAAACAATATCATCTGTAACTTGTGGAGCGTGCGAAGTATGAGTTGATGACTAGATTCAAATTTTGTCAAATGGAAATCCAAAAGGCTCACAAGAACTACAACTGCCTTGTTATATTCTTTCAAATCAGTGAGCACATCTGCAATACTTTATAAATTTTAGGAAATTAAATGGTTTTTAAGTTGAACGGTAAAAAAAATGTGTAGAATTTGTTACTTGGAAGTTTGATATCCTACATTCTTAATGAGAATGAAAAAATGTCGTTATCATATCCCATGAGGTTAAGCTACGTAGCGCTAATAAACTAAACGGCGCGCAACTTACTTTCTGACCAGAGCTACCTTCCACGATGAATTCAATTTCAAAGTTGACAAGCACAAACGTATGTACAATTTACGTTAATTTGTTTTTTTTAAATAAGGCTGCTTAAAAATGACGTACAAAAATGACTTTTTACTATAATTTTTTTTAAAACCTATAGATTTTAATTTCGACGACGTTTAACATTTTTAATAAAGTAGTGTCGAATTATTGATGAAACAATAAGTAGCGCTCTCTTCCATTACTTAAGGATTATAAGGCTGCCACAGTTAACCAAAGCTAAATGAACATTTACAATTTAGAACTAACTACTAACTGCAAACACACAACGCAAACTGTTGTGGGCAAGTTCTACAGTCCACTCTCTACATAGTGTACTTCAGTGGACCAGCAAGAAAAGTACACTATGAAGAGAGTTTACTATGTAGAGAGTTACAGATTTAAAAAAAATTAGTATTATAGATAAAAATAATAAAAATCCTACAGTTCAAAGTAATATTGGCTCTAAACAAATCAATTGAAGAATAAGTTTCGTAATTTTGATTGAAAACGTTTGAAAAATCAGTTAAATGAAAAAAAGAAAATAGTAAATTTTTAAACTAGGCGCTGAAAATTTTTAAATTTCTGAAAGTACACTATGAAGCGACGAAATTTACACTTAAATGTTATATTGGGCCTCCAAAATTAGTACACTATGAGGAGGTTTCCACTATGTAGAGGTACACTATGTAGAGGTATTATAACATGGAAAGCATAGGAGTTTAGCCGGGGATACTAGCTTAGTACACTATGTAGGGGTATCTACTATGAGGAGGTACACTATGTGGAGAGTGGACTGTACCAAGTAAGCATCAAGTGCAGTAATCCTACAGTTATAAAAGATAATTACTTGACTGTATTTTATCTAAAAGTACACTTAAAGTACTACTCAAACTTTAAGCTTCGACTCCTTGCGTATAATTAGAGACCCGCGCCTTAATGGAGACCCTCGCACTGCCACTTTTTAGTGTGTTGAATAGACCCGCGTAATATTTCAACTGAGGTGGCTACATTTCGCGTACTATTAGAAAACCGAGCATTATTTGAGACCCGCGTACTATAAGAGAAAATAAGGTACCTATTTAATTCTGAAGCAATACATTAGGCTATTAACAGTAAGCTTTATATTAAACAATTGAGAGTTTTGTATTTTGAAAACGTGTTATAAAATTTTTTATCTCCTACCAAATTAAAAGTGCGAACTTGATTGTGTTTAACAAAGAGCATAGTATATGCATATCCAATTATTCATGTACACGACTGAGACCACAAACAAATATCTGTATTAAAATCTACAGTAAAAAAGTGCTTCTATTGAAGTAAAAATAACGTTTAAATGACAGCAATGTATTATATTATGTCAATAGTCTCAATCTTTTACAATAATTACTTTAGCTAACATTGATTTTTTCCATGGATAACGACGAATACGACGCTCAAGGTTCAACAAAGTACACTCTGCATTAAAAATTTGAAATTTGTCAGTAAGGCAAAATACAATTAAACCGTTTTTTTTAATTAACATTAAATCCTCACTTTATATTGTGTGCGATTTATTGCCTTAAATAAATAAGTGTTTCGTAAAATTACCCGATTTACTGATATGGGCAATTTTTCCAAGGGAATGATGATGTCTGCTGGACGAAATAACTTTGTTAAAATTTTTTTTCTAAAACATTAGCGGTATTCATGATTCCACTTTATCAATTTTTGGCGCTAAATAGTTTCGCACTATAACGCAAAAGTCGTCTAGAATGTTGAACACCCCAGCCTTTAATATGTTATAACGTTCGTGGTGGTTTTTTGCTATTAGTAACAAATGATGCATCAATAACATCGAACCAAAAACAACAATTATTATGGTTGTTTTTTATTTTTTGTTTTTTGACCGTAATTCAAATTTATTTGTTTGAAACATTGAATGTAGTCAAGCTGCCGTTTCCACGGCGACAAATGATAGTTGCTATATCGTGCTATATCGCGCTTGATTTTTGACACTATAGTGCGAAAGTGATATAACGTCAAAAATTGATAAAGTGGAATCATGAATACCGCTATTTATTATTATACATTTTATCTACTTCAAGTTCAACATTACATCTTCCTAGCAAATTGTGCCATAAGTATTAGTTAAATATAAATATAACTTGTAAGGAAACAACAATTTAATAGTAGTTTTCCAGTCGCACTATATTTGGATTATATTAATTGTCAAATTTCGAATATTTAGCTAGTTGCAATAGATCACTACAGTTGATGATAGTTGCTTACATTTTGTTTTCAAAACTCCCCAAAAGCAAACGAACACATTTTTTAACAGTTTTTTAAAAACTAACTCTAGTATATGCTTAATTAACGATTATTTTATGTTGGTTAGTTCAACATTACTTTCAAGAAATGCCTCGTTTAATGATAAATTCACTTTTTACTTTAATTAAATTTTTTTTATAATTATTGTTATGCTTAACGCCACTTGAACTTGTGCCCCCTGTGTTGTTGATTTTACTAAGTAGGTTTATTCAAACTCTTTTCTTGGCATAGAAATAACGGCGTGACGTAAAGCAAAGCAAATGTATAATGATATTATTACTATGATATTTTAGCAATGCTAATGAACTATCTCCGTAAATTACAGGCTAAAGCAAAATAGAATGCGCTTAATGTTTAGTTATATACTACATAACTGTAAAATCACTATAAAGTACCCCTCTCTGCTATTTACCTATATTCGATTTATATTAATCTTAAAAAAAATATGCAATAAATAAATATTCAGTAAGTCGATATAACCGAAGTTCTTACAACCAGACTCAACCAGTCACTGTGGGTGAGGAAATAGGAGGCAACCGCATCAGATCGTCTATGTCTTTGTACCCTTTCACCTATCCTTGTCCTCTCCTCCACAGTAAAGGGGTGCTATTCCCTTGGCCTTTACAGTAAGTTGTGGTTTATTGCGCTTAACTTTGATATAACTTGTCAGTTTCTATGGTTCAGAAAATTTAATTTTCAAAATAAGTGTTTAGGCACCTAAAATAGGTGAACTGATTTTTTGTTATCCTCTTGAATTCTAATACATATCTGTCAAGGGCTCAATATGGGGAGAAAAAACATTTTAACGTAGTTTAGTTTCGTTGGTAATCATTTGCAATTCTATATGTTGTCAAAAAAGTGAAAAAAGTAGCACCATCAAAGTTTTGATTTGTAAAGGATAAGAAGTATGTAGCTAACTAGTAACATAATTAAAAATGTAGTACAAAGTTGTCAAAGCATCGTGGTAGGTACACTAGTCTAGTTATGCAATAAATTAAAATAATAAATTTTAAAATCAGTCCTTGAATGCAGGCCGGACTAGCGGTGTACTCCGGTACTCACATCCAGATTCAGACACAGTAATGTTAAAACTCCCTTTCTGCATTTACTTATATGAATATTAGGAAATAATTTATTTGGCGCTTAAATATTGTAACTTATTATTAAAGATACATCACGGGGCGCCTAAAGACAGCTCGTACACACATTATTCGTTAGTAGTTGAGGTGGGACTTGTAAGTTTTTGCAATACAAAATATAATGAATAATCAGGTTCATAGAAATTAAAAAATTTCTACAAATGCAATGTAAAATAACTTTACTTGAAAATTAAAACAAGCTTCGGCAAAATTAGTTAAACCATCTGTATACAATTGTTATGCGACTTTAACTTAGTTCATACAGACTTTTAGTTTTCATTCAAATATAAATACATAGTGTTCAAAGAAATTAAATGCAATATGTTCTTTACTGTAATTTAAAAAACAAGCCAGAGATGACCCACCATGGTAGAAGCACAATAAGGTAAATTACAATTTTTAGAAATAGTTTCTCAGTTTAGAAGTTCTTTCATTCTACATCTGTAATAATCACATGCATATTACCATTTCCACTAAACACATTGTTATAATAATGTCTCTTCGACATTGCGCAAAAACAACGATACAGTTATACAGTTTTATAACAGTTTGCACGTGTCTTTGATAATGTAACATTAAAAGACAAAATAAAGAATTCAATAAATAACCAACTGACTGCATCAAGTTCCGTACCAAATATATTATGCTGGATTCAAAATTTTGCACTTGTCAAGCACTAAAAGAATTTGTAAGCGGCACCTAACCCTAGTCATTTCTCAACAGGTTAACATCCCAAAAACTTTAAATCTTGAATCGTACCTATACTAATAATTAAATACTTGTACCAAGCAAAAATATCAATGTGATTATAATTTGTTTTAACTTACACATTTTTTATTTCTGCTCTGCACTAGATATCATTAAAAATAAAATAACAACCAAAATATAGTAATCATTAGTTATACAGCAAACCATTAACTGGTATTTAAAATATAGAGTTACACATTATTTCACACCAGTATTAGGTGACGGTATTCCTGTTAGTAATCCATGTAAAATTACTTGCACTGTGTCACCAAACATAGTTTTCGTCATTCCAGTAGATCAATACAAATATACTTGGAGATACATCAATTTTGGAGCAACATAGAAAATATATAAATACTACGGTTTGAAATGTATTAATACGATCAAGTTGATTTCATGTACTACAATTAAAATGAACTTAAGCAATTTCTTTCTTTAGTTTCAAGCAGGGTATAGGCTCCAATGTAAGTGTCAAAGTACATAATCTGTAAATATTTACTTGTTAATGTTGTTAGAAATTTCATTTTACTGCCTACTACAAATGAAGATAGAACCTTACACATGGGATTATAATGTTTAATTTGTTGCAAATATATTTGTAAGCGTCACTCAATTGTTGCAATCTTGTGAATTGTTTAACGCGAAAATAACTTAAAAACTTATGTACACCGCCCATTTTCTACTTTAATTCTACATAGTACGAGCAATTACAAAAAAATTTATAGTAACATTAATTTTGTTCATTCAATACTATATGATTTCAATTGTAATTCAATTTCCAATAATGATACACGAGCTCATTTGTTGGGAAAATGCAAGGCTGCGTAAATATTGTCATATGTTATAAAGTAGCACATTTCTGAATTGTAAATCTTCAATATGTTCATAAACGATTATATTTATGTGTGTCTGTGTGTGTACATTAATCACGAGATCAAAAATATGCTACATATTTTGTAAATTAAAAACTACTTATTAAAGTTGGGTAAAAAAAACTGTTTGCACATTCTAATTAACTTATTGAGGTTGTTACTTTAAGTGTTAACCAAACGACAAAAAAATCAAATTGATATATGTTTTGCTTGCCATAAGCATCTTAATTGTATAATTTATAATACAACCCAAATGTTTTAGATATTTTGCAGCCCTAGACGCCACTTAAGGTTCGTCACGAGTCACTTTTTGCCAAATCGAATCGAAACTCGAACCGAACCGAAAATTATCGAGTCTAAATCACAAAATCGAATCGATGTCGAAAAATTATCGAGTTGAATTTTGGAAAATCGAATCGACTCGAAACTCGAACAGTCAAAATCGATCCGAATCGAAAAAATCGATAAAAAAAATCAACATTTTTGTTTCGGTTTAAACGTACTAAATTTTTTCAATGAAACGAAGTCAGAGGCATTGTACATATTTATTTTACTATTTTATATTTTAATGTACGACAATGTACTGTTTATGTCCAAGCGATATCTATATTTTCTCTCAGGTCTAACATGATTATTGGACCGAATATTCGTTTAAGTTACAGCTCCAGCACAATAGAAAGCAACTCATGTAACGAATATCACTAGTAATAAATTACAAATACTAATTCAATAGTATTGTTGCTTTTGTGGACTTTATCGAACCTTTAAGTACATTAGTCTACTATAATAGTGTTTTAAATTCATCACTGTAGGAAGTGTAAAATAAACCTCATCAGATAATGAATTCGCCAAAAAAGATAGAAAACCTCTTTGAATGAAACTTAAATTCGGATAATTATACAAAATAGTCTTAAAAATGTGTTACAGAAGTTGCATTTTCGTGGTAATTGATGTTGTAACTGCAATGAAGATCGTTTGTTTGAAATCGAAAAAATCGAACGATTTTCGGCTTGAAATCGATTCGATATCGATTTTTTTCGAGTCAAGCAATTCGAAAATCGAAATCGAAATATTTTTTTCGATTTAGCAAAACGCCAAATCGATCCGATTCGAAACTCGAATCGATCGAACGAGTTTCGATTTGACTCGAATCGTGACGAACCTTAACGCCACTTGAGTTTTATTACTATAAAAACACTACAATTGCGCGGTATAGGTACTGCAGTTGTAAATATCCGAACAAGCTAATAAGTGAAGTTATAAGAAAGAAAGTACCTACATAATACTTTTTTTATACAAAACTGTTGAAAATATATCATTCTTTCATTCATTTTTATCTGCCACTTTGACAGATGATGGATCATGTTTTATTTTGCATTTAATATTCACTGTTCGAGGCTCGAGACCTTCTTTATTTTGCCAAATACATAATAATTGTGTAGCAGGAGTTGCTTGAATTATGTCGTTAATCAAATTTTACAAAAATATATTTCCATATTAATCGTGTGGAGCCCGCGTAGCTCAGTGCTTAGGGGCCATGTACATATTACGTCAACACTTAGGGGGGGGGGGGGGGGGGGTCAGACGATGTTAGTAAAAATGTTGACCAAGTTGTTGACCAAGGAGCCTAGGGGGGGGGGGGGAGTGGTAGCTGATTTGAAGTCAACATTTGTGAACAGCTTTTTTTCTTCACATGCTTTTAGAATTTGCGAATTTTTTAAAAAACGACCAAATTCTGTTTGTTCAAAAATACTTCAATTATGTATTCATAGATGGCTCAACGTCATTATGTTGAGTCAACAATTTAGGGGGGGGAGGTGTATGCAGGAAATGTTGACCAAATGTTGACCAGCTACCCTAGGGGGGGGGAGTCGGAAATCTGGATTTTTGTGTTGACGTAATATGTACATGGCCCCTTACTGCACTGGTGTCTATGAACCTGCTGTTTAAGCAAATGCTCGCTTCAGGTCTTAGTGATCGAGACCAGCGGCGGTGGCAAGTTTTCCCACTGGGTTTTTCTTGTCCACAAGGCAGTGAAGGGCTCGGCGGCTCTGAACGCTAATGTAAAATGAAGTTCGCTATAGAAGTAGGTCCGACTAATGTTGGAAAGACAAAACCTGTGTGATGGCACAGTGCAAGAAGTGAATTCGAGGTCGGGCACCCTGTAAGAACTGCGGTTAAATCGGAGCAAACTCAAATTTATTTTATTATTATTATTTATATTAATCGTGTAGGCGTGCTTGGGTAAGCAGTCCGGCCTGCTGAGGACTGGAAACGAAATTTACATTCTCAGCCCTGGCTTCAATCCTCGGCCTCTGCTACTCGTTTACGGCTCAGTGTTGTACGGAAAAAGTCACTGGATGGTTGATTGAAACCTAATCTCCTTCGGTGCTCCTTCGTGACTCGTGACCACTACTAACTGCAGGGGCCTATGGAATGAAACTTCTCTCCTGTGGAGGAGGGGACGGGGATAAAGGCAAAAGTGTGATATGACCAAAAAAAAATGATGTTATATACTACTATATATATGTATACTACTATAGTGCTATTCATAGATTATGTACACACAATTGTTTACAATAAATTGGTGGGGATTAATAATGACTTAAAATTGATAAAAATATGGAGTAGTAGTTTAGGTAATTATTATTGCAATTTTCATAGAATTATCTGGTCACAGAAAAAGAGTACGCTGTCACCATGTTGTCAGTGAGAGTGAGAATATATCCTATTAGTTATGTCAAAACTTCCCATTATATTTGCACTACTCGATTGCTAATAATTATTTATTGAATTTCTATTTTAATCTTTTATCAAACTGATGACATAATTATTATGACGCATAGTGGAAGATTGCAAATTATTTTACATGACACAAAAATTATTAATACTGCTCCCATTTCAGTTGTTAATGCCAAATGTCGTCAGTAAAGAACCAAAATGACCCATATCCATTTTAAGTTTCAAACAAAATGCACTATCAACAGAAAAAATTAAAATAGCATGTTCATGAGAGCTTGTAAAAAGGACCTGGTGCATTTTTCAAAAAACAAATTATTAGAATATTTTGAAATTTTCAGAAAGCATGTAAATAGAATATTTTGCACTTTTCAAAGAGCATGTAAATAAAATATGTTGTACTTTGCAAACAGTCAGTAAGAAGAACTTTTTGAACTTTTGAGAAAAATGTAAATTAAATATTTTGCAGTTTTGAAAAACATGTAAAAAATAAAATTTTACATTTTTTAAAACATGTAAATAGAACAATTTGCTCATTTTAGAGACTCGTGATTAGCACTGTAAGCATGTATATCTTATTTACTGTATTTTTCATGTGTAAGAAAATTTTCATTCTCTTGTCCTGATAAATAACACTGTTACATTGTACTAAACAAAATACAGCTAAATACTGTTATCAATTGGTACCGTAAATTAATTAATGGGTTGGGAAAAACAACATTATTCAACCCATGGTAAAATACTTCAATTTGCTCACAAATTAAAAAGGCGGCTTTGAGGTTTTTGGCATTAAACGATGCAAATTGCAATGGGTTTATTTGCATTGCAAATATTTTATTTTCCCAGTACTTCCCTGTCGATCCAAGTCAGGTTGGGTCAAGGAAAGTGTTTTTCCGTTTCCAGAAAATTCCCTAGACCGACTTGGACCCAAAAAAGCTCTACACACTTATGCAGCTCATTTCGGCATTAAATGTGTTTACAAATTGTGACGTGTTCTTTCAATGAAAAATTATTTACTATCATCCAAATAAAAGTAACATATTTTTAGCCACGTTTAAAATAAAATTTTGAATGTAATTGCAGTATTTTGGCTGTAAAAAGCGCAGTAAAAATTAAACAAAAAATTTCCGGTCGTTAAGTTAGCAAAGCAAAATTCTATACTGCTTTGATTGGTACAAAAAATTTTCCTCTACTAATTTTTACTAAAAATCAAGGCCGTTTAGATATTTTATGAACTAATAATAGTACAAAACTGCTTAGATTTTCAATATCGGCAAGGAAGGAATGATAATTATTTATGAATATGTAAGTTCGCCATCAGAGTAATATTAGGCCACACAATTGAAAAATTAATAATAAAACTATGAAAAAACAAATAAATAAAACAACCTCCAACTTTTTTTGAATTTTTAATTTTAGTGTTTTCATTTCTGTAAATCTTTCTTTCAAAGCACCGTCGCCGTCTAGGATTTACAACGCTAACTGACTATGTCAAAAGAGCTCACTTTTGTGCAGCCTGTACATATTTATTTAAATATTCATGGGATAAAATATTTTTGTGTACGTAAATAAAAGAAATATGCTTAGGGAAATTGCACAAAAAGTGTATTTACTTTTTGTCTATGCAGTTTATTAAGAGCTTTGCTGTTCTTTTATGGGATAGCCCATGTTTTGTATTATTATACTATATTACTAGTATATGGACAATCTAATTCTGTGACCAATACTTTTTATTTTTATCAAAAGTATCTTTGAGCGGCACTTACTTAGTCCAGTTTGACAGTTAGTGACAGTTTACAAGCAATTAAAAATACGCGTTAAATTTGTATTAAAATAAATTGAATTTGCTGAATACTTTATGATGCTTTTGAATGTGAATCCTGCTCAAATAAAAGCAAATAAAATTAGGGTAATCAGCCCTTATACATTTTCAACCTATAATTGTAAATCCTGAATACAAAGAGCTAAAGCTAAATTAAAGCTAAATATTGTTTTAACAAAATCATAGAGACAGGATTCAAGTCCGTCAGAGGAACTACACATAATCTCGAAGATCATGTTTTGAAAACATATAAACACTATATATTGCGCATTTTTCACTTTTTAAAAACTTGAAAGTACACAGTTCGGCACTATTAAAATGTAGTGCAGAAGCATGTGAATCAGTAAAGTTGCAACCGTCTACAAAAAAACATATTTGAATTTCTGATTCCTTTTTTTTTTAAATTTTAGTTTAGCGTAAATGCAGAAAAAATTTCTTTCAAAACTGCCTTGGTTATAATCAATAAAATTCTATAAAGCCGTTTTTGGTACATGCATATGCACACTAGTAGTCTCAATATCAGTTTTCAGGCTATGAAATTGAACAGCGTCAACTAATGTAGTACTTTGAACTCATTCCTATTACGTTTTTGGACAGCGTCTTAGTTTACACACTTTTTAGTAAACAAAAGTATACAAAATGGTTAAAATAAATCAAATCATACGCAAAATTAAAATATTACAAAAACATAGCAATAAAACCAAACAAATAATCTGTCATACGCATAATATATGAAAAATATAAATGTAAATGTAAATTTAATGGCTTTAACGTCATAACCACACAGCGAATTTTTCACTGATTTTCGGGGAAAGACAGCTTTTTTGCTACATTACTGCTCACTATAGTCGTTACTTTTGTATTTGATTTTTATTATTTCTGACTACTTTTTACTTTTTACGACGTAACTTGTCTTTCTTATTATTTTATTTTGAGCTAACGCAAAAATGAAATTGTTGATGCCCATTTATTTTACTGCATTATTACACTTACATAATTTAATTCTTGTACTATTTAGTAAAAATAATCTAATGAAACATATTACTTACCTACAAATAAAGTACTAATTTACACTAAAATGATTAAACACTTTACAAATACTTAACGTAGGAACATTCTATCGTTTTAAATAACTAAACTTAAAAACAGAGAAATGACTTTGAATTGAAAATAAAACAAAACTACCATTGCAACTAATCAGTAAAATAAGCAAGTTGCAAGATGCGTGGCTGGTAATTTAGAAGCAGTTTACTTTAAATAATAAAAAACAATATAAAAACAGCTGTCATTAAATGAAAATACTTAGAAGGCTCCAGCAGTACATCAAACCCAATTAATTAATGATGTGACTAATAGCGCAGAATTGTTTGTTTTTTAAATTAAGAAAGTACGTTACGTAACTGGTGTGCGTAAAACTACGCCTTTGACCCATGTGCTAACAACTAGTAATACAAAATGAGAGCTGAATGAAACATTCAGTATAGAATAAAAATGAAATGAAGTGGTATTTCATGGTTCGAGGATTCTGCAAATATTAACGGTAGTACAATGCTGCAGTTTCTTTACTTTAGAAGTTTTAGATGCTGAGCTTAGAAATTTATTAAAATGGTGTTGTATGTATGTATTTCTGTATGTTCGGCAGGCTAAAATTCGCATTTTAAAACCGATTTTCGCTCCTCGACCACTCCATATCTCAGTGTGAACCGTTCACCAAATATTAGATCATGGGTACCCCCAATTATACCCAGTACATTACGTATGCAGCTACAAAAATTACGTTGTGTAACTTCTGAAAACATTTACCTGCACACTATTTGAAAATCAGGATTAAAAAATTCAAAGCAAACAAAATCACATAAAAATGTAGTTGTCTTAATTATAATTTAAAACAGATACAGGAATTCTAATGTCAGTCTTTTTTGTTGCCACGAAGGTAATAGTAACTCACACTTTGTTCCTATTTCGAAATAGCAACGTTACTGCCTGAAGAAATTCAAAATACAGTTAAATACTGTTATTACCTGGTGCTGCTTACTAATAAATTAGCACTTGCTGTGCACGTTGATATTTGAAAGTTATATCCTTCGCGACAAGGCCAGTCAAGAACCTGTTACTCTCAATGTAATTGTACGTTGTATCGATGAAATTGTGATATTTGGATTCAAAGTCAAATGTATAACAAATTTGCATAAATTAATAATCAGCCTAATGTTTTGAAATTGCAGACGATTATGAAATGAAAACAAAATTATAATTCGGTACGAATGTTAGGCTGTAGCATGATTGGTTTGGTGTGCATTCCGAATAGCTGTTGTATTGGTACCTCATATGATAGAATCAAAATAACTTAGATTTAACTATTTACTCGTTCAACATTTTTGGGCTTAAATAATTTGCGAATTGCAAATATTTAGTATGCTGTAAAATTGTAGGCAATGTCACAAAAACACAGAGCTCTAGATTAAAATGTCAATATGGTATAGCGCGATTTTGACTTCGATAAATGTTTAAGAAGCATGCTCATATAATAATTAGATGCCTATATTAGTTGAAATAAGCCCGTTAGCGAAGCAATATAACGGACTTCAGTAGTTTAAAAACATCCTTTTTCGCCAGCTTTAGTGGTTTATTTACTTTAAAAGTGTTCAAAATTTCTACAATAGTTGTGTAGTTAAATGCCACTTAAAATTTTGTTTACTGTGCGTTCACCGTTTGCGAGTTGGAATTTAGAATTGCTCATGTTAGTGAAGTCTTAAAGTATTACGGATTACAGATTGTACTGTAGGGATTTACCACACTGGGCCGGCACCAATTAACACAGGTAAGTAGGCCGCGCATGCTCCCAACGTACAACCCATGTAGATCCTCCCACCCAACAAGCAGTATACAAACATACCATTGCAGTATATGCACAAAAATTCGATTTTTCCTTGGTACAACCCGCGTAACCTATGAAATATTTTGCGGGAAATCACGTTCCTAACGGACCTAACCTTACCTAACCTAAACTAACCTAACCTAACGTAACGGAACTAACGTGTATAGACTCAGTACCAGTTCTGCTTGAAAAATTGAGTTTTTTACTAAATCTAGGCTTCAGAATTTTTGTTATTTATTACTTAATGTAAAAAGACGCGTACTTGGTAATAAGTGCATAATGCTGCAAGAAAAACATGTACCAATGCAATCTATTTAAATTCCATAATTAAATTTAATGAAACAATTTTGTGCACTTCAGTGATTCTTTAGGAAAAAAATAGGAATTAAAATAGGGCTTCAGTTGAGACTGCAAGGGCAGTTAAATTTTGTAACTGATTTTGTAAAACGTATATCTGTTAATATCTAAACAGTGTTACATGGCGCATGGGGCCAGTTAAAAATGCACAAATTAATATTTTAATAATTATTCTTTCTTCCCACTTACTTATTGGACATTTTTATCTCTCTAAAATATTTAATGTAAAGTAATTTTGGTAGTTGTTACAATTAAAGCTTATTTTTCTTAAATATAAAGTTTAATAATACGTACTTTTGTGATGTCATCTTGTATGTTACGATCTACTCATTTTTAATATTTTACATACTGGTTTTGTAAACTTACAAAACTAGAGTTAAATTCATTTTCCTGTAAGCATGGCAAGATAACTCCAAAATATTAAAATCGCGTTAAAGTTCTATACAACTGTGCAGGTGCTTTTTACAATTCTTAAAATGCAATAATTAAGTAAATTTCTCATGGTAACCCAAAAACCAATGTGCATTATCGACGCGCTTCCTATTGCAGGGATGCTTGGCTGAGGTAAAGATTTGTATTTGGATTTAGCTTTCATTTTATACTAAATATTTAAAAACGGATATTAGTTGGACGACACTAAAAATTCGGATTTAGATTAGGCTAAAAGCTCAAAAAACGCCGAAATAATTTAGGTTAAAATTTCGACTGTGATAAGCTACAGCAACAAGTAGCCAAAAACAATCGTATTGCAGTTTTTCGTAGCTAAAAAATGCCAACATTTTTAGATTTTGATTTCGCTCCTTTCTGAAAAATAAAACCAAAATAATTTTAATTTCGATTTTGCGATTATTGAAATAAATAATGTAATAGTCCAGCATAAATTCGAATCAAAAAGCAATAATATTTTAGCTTACGGATTCAGTTTTATTCAGTATAAGGATTTTGATTTAGATTAAACTAGTTAAACTTCTCTCTTTTGGATTTTGATTCACATTCAGCTTATGATTAGCATCCCCGCCCTTTAGTAACATAAGCCATTTTAAAACAACAAAATTAAATTGTTGACATACATTTTCTAATCTACATTATTATATAAAATATGCACCTACATGTATTTAAAATTAATTAGCTACGAGAACTAAAATTAATTATTTAAAAGCAGGTTTTCCTTCCTTTTACTTTCTTATTTCTTACTCATATTGTTAAACAAAAATTATTTCATTATTTTCTTCTAGAGAAAAATGAATGGAAACTAATTGAATTCTTCGCCGACGGTTTGCAGAATTGTACGTAGTAATTTAAATAGCATGGGATGGTTATATATGTAAATTATTATTATATTAAACAAAACATGATCAGTGGTTTACTTACGTCTTCCTGCGGGCCGCTTACAAGCTAGTTGATTTACTAAAGCGGCGTTGAACAAATAGTACAAATAACCTACCTTCAAATCGCGATAAAAAATAATATATATTTTTATTTAGTCCTAATAAATCGTTAGCTATATATTTTTATTAGCAATAACCAGTGTAAGACACGGAGCCGGTGACCGGTAGGACCGATCGCACTGACCGAAGCTCCGGTCAGTAAAATCAAAAACATAGCAGGCACGCGCGGGCTCATTTTTTTTTCTCGAAGCTCATCGATGCTCAAAAAGCACTAAAAGCTCATAGAGCTTTTAGAGTCCTGAAATTTGATATCCGTAGTGGGGTATTTGAGCCCAAAAGTGTAAGAGTGACCGATATGTCGTTTTGGACTCATACTGTCATAAAAAAAATATCAGAGATACTGTGTAATGTAAAAGTATGATGAAATATAAATATATTATATTATTGTATACGATAGTAATAATATATGAATCACACTAATCACACACCGACACCGTAGCTGGCACTATTCTGACACAATATATAAGATAAAAGTACGAGTGAGTGATGATTACTAGTAATAATAGTAATAGTAATATTTGTTTAATATTAGTTAATTAATTAATTAATATACTGATACCTATACCCTGTGTTGTGGTGTGGCGGACTGTGGCGGCAGTGGCGGGGACGGTGTCAGGTGTCGGTGTCAGTGGTGTCACAGTGAATTAAGTATAAGTTTTCTGGCTGATGGCTACTGTGCTACAGTAGTAATGTATGTACTGTATCTTTATATATACATGAAGTTAGGTTGATTTATTATGGGCTTGAGAATAAAATTTGTAATTTCAACTATAAAACTTTTGTTGAATTTAATTACAAGAAAATTAAAATAACTGTTTTTGGTGAAACTGAGCCCGAGCGGGATAAAAATTGCAATAATTAAATGTCGATAAATGTGAGTCTTTACTAAACTCTACTCTACACCTCACCACGGAGACGGCGCACCAGATGAAGAGTCGACTCTTTCTGGATGTTGTTACATTTGACAGTTTTGACACATGTATTAATTACTGGGGGTATTATTTAGTTGTTTGAGCAGCATGTAATTTAAATTATTTTAAATATTAAAAATTTGCATTTTGGGCGAACGTTTAATCACGAATTCCCACCATTAATTAAACCAGTGCCAAAGTTGCTAAAGCTAAAGCTTGAGCAAACACCAAAGCCCACACACTAACACTAAAACCTTTTCAATTTTCATAAAATACAATTAAACGTGGAATTTGAATTAATCAACAATTATTTACTAATCATGTTTATTTTTATCTGCGCAATTTTAATTATTTTGAATCGTTTGCATTTTTAAATAAAGTTAATGTGTCATTGTTAACAAATTTGGTGTTAATGGCTTAATAGCTACAAAATTGCGGTATTAAAAAATTTAAAAATGTCAAATTCAATATTTTATTTTTTTAGCATTGTTGGTGCATTTGAATGTTGCAAGTTGCATACATATATTGCATGCAAAGGCGCATACTTCATACTGAAACTGAAAAAATGATAATGACTGTGGAGTGTGAACACTGGGCACAGCTGACAAGGGAACATACCTTACTTGAAACTACAGAATGAAGCGAAACTACCCGGAACGTATACTACCCATATGAGTGACCTCTGCTTGTATAGTCGTACGACTGCAAAATTCGTTGTTCGGCCGCAAGCGCGCGCGCAATTTAAAAAATATCGATTTTTTCGAATTTCACCGCGCTCTAGCTCCCACAGTTTTTGTACAATTTTCATAAAATTTGAAATACAACATTTTTGTATGATTATCTAAAAAGTAATTTCAGGATTTTTAAAAATTCGAAAATTTTAATTTTTTTGAAAAAAATAGTCAAAACTTTGGGCCTCAGAAATACCTATTTTTTAAAAATTTTCGAAAAAAATTAAAATTTTCGAATTTTTAAAAATTCTGAAATTACTTTTTAGATAATCATACAAAGATGTTGTATTTCAAATTTTATGAAAATTGTACAAAAACTGTGGGAGCTAGAGCGCGGTGAAATTCGAAAAAATCGATATTTTTGAAATTGCGCGCGCGCTTGCGGCCGAACAACGAATTTTGCAGTCGAACGACTATACAAGCAGAGGTCACTCATATGGGTAGTATACGTTCCGGGTAGTTTCGTTTCATTCTGTAGTTTCAAGTAAGGTATGTTCCCTTGTGAGTGCGCATGCTGCAACTACTAATTTTAAATTTTAATATACGCTTTTGTAGATTTATGTATGCTCATTATTAATGTAATCGTGTCATAACCATAAATAAGTACTGTGCAGACACTGGATAGAAGTGTCCCGCTGTGTGGCTGTACCACTGACAAACTGAACACTGAATTAACTAAGTAGCACTAATAGATTAAATGCATCAGATAGCTTAGTAGCTTACTCTTTTTTACTTACGCATCCCGAGCGGGATAAAAATTGCAATAATTAAATGTCGATAAATGTGAGTCTTTACTAAACTCTACACCCCACCAAGGAGACGGAGCACCAGATGAAGAGTCGACTCTTTCTAGATGTTGTTACATTTGACACATGTATTAATTACTGTGGGTATTATTTAGTTGTTTGAGCACTATGTAATTTAAATTATTTTAAATATTAAAAATTCGCATTTTGGGCGAACGTTTAATCACAAATTCTCACCATTAATTAAACCACCGCCAAAGTTGCTAAAGCTAAAGCTTGAGCAAACACCAAAGCCCACACACTAACACTAATACTAAAACCTGCGGACTAACACCAGTTTAGAATTTATCTGGTATGATTTTTCAAGTTTTCAGTTGGTCAGTTATCAGTTGTGGAGGATTTGAGGACATTCTTTGTTTATAATTTTATTATTACAACTGGCTTACTGCCTAGGTGTGCAGCAAATTTGAGCAAATACGTAAACCATAGCAAAAAATAGTGAACATACAAATTAAAAAGTACAAACAATTGTTCGTATAAAAAAACGTAACAGTATTGAAGATTTTGAACAATTACATTAACACCATGTGCAGAATTAGGTTAAGTTTAATTTTTAATTAATAATTTTAATTGTAAGTTATTATTAATTAAATATTTGTTTCCATTAAAAGTTATCAAATTGTTAATAATTGTAACTAGAAACACAAAAACCTAATAATAATAAAAAATTAAAAATAAAATGTCCTTTGGTGTTTGTGTGTATTATATATTATTTATGCATTTATTGATTTATTTTCATTTTTATGGTGTTACGCCAAGTAGTATTAGTATTAGTCATATTAGTATTAGTATTGAACATTTTTTGTAGGTAGGTACAATTTACTTCCAGTACCTAGGGGGTTGGCTCAGATTGGGGGAGATTGAGGTAAAAGCTCAATGAGGTGGAAAAAATTTTCCCTCAAAAAAGGAAGCGGGACCGGAGGAGGTAAAATCGATAAAAAGAACGGCGTTGAACGATTTCCCTCCTCCGGGCTCAGCCGGGCTCAAATTGAGGTAGTTTTTTCAAGAAAAAGGGACCCTCAGTCAATTTTTTTTAAGGGCTCGTTAGGGACCGATTGACTTGCACTGGCAATAACTCGTGCGGGTTACTTGCACGTTTAGGTGTTTCCTATTTTTACTAATTTATTCAAACACAATAAATTTTATTTTTGAAAATATTCTTATAAAATAAACCCTGGAAATAATCTTCGATCCTATTTTTTGGGCTAAAATCAGTTGACTTCAACCTATTTGGCCTAATTTTAACATAATTTTGCCAGTGAAAAAGAAACCCAATGTTTGCCCTAACAGTACGTATGAGATGATATTAAATTTCAAAATTCAATCAAAGCATTGTAATGCGAACATGTTTTGCGTATTATCCAAATTAAGTCTAAACTCATTTTGCATGGGCGTGAAACAACATTAATTCATTTTTCCTTAAATGAATTACTGAAGATTCTAAATTCTTCACCTAATAAAATTTTGTAATGAAGTTAAAAAAATGTACGAGATTTTTTAACAACAGAGGCTGAATAGCAAATATTCCTACAACATTGTAATGTATGCTTGAGATTGGTATATTTCAATGATTTATATTATCATTTACACCAAAACTATCGTTGATGAATTGCAACTGTGTGAACTAGCATTCACAGATGCTGAGCAAGTGTAATTTTTAAATGATCCTGAAACAACTAGTAAGATTTCTAGAAGATGGTGTACAAAATTCTGTGAAACATTTATATATATTCGAAGCCGCTAAAATGTTCTGTTCTATCAGGTTATACAGCCCACCCTGGCTAAGGGTTAGGGCATAAATGTAAGCAATTATTTGTTACATTTTAAAGTGTACAATTTCTGACTCAAAATGCAAAAATGAAAAAAAAAATTGCCTAATAACCTATTTTTTATTTTCGTAAAGTTCATACACATATAGCTTATGTCAATTCACTGCAGTGCATTTTTTTAAATGTAACGTTAACACGAACACAATCGTTTGCGTTTATTTATGCACTGCAGTACTGAACTTATAAAATTTACTTATTTTAAGGAATTGCGAATAATTTGGCTGATGAACGTCCAATACTTTCAAGTTGGTGTTTTGCAAAATGTACAGGAAGCAATTTGTGTAGCATCAATTATGTTGCATATTAAAGTTTCCTACTTACACTTGGGTTCAGAAGTCCCAGTATTTAATATTTATTGTATTGCATTGGTGTTGAGCAATGCAGTGTGCAAACATTCGCTGAAGCTTGGAAAACAGTTATCAAAAACAAACTGCAGAGTACTAAAGTGGCGTTAAAGCTCCACATAGCTGGGCAGGTGCTTGTTACACGTCTTGTTTTCAAGACTCTTGAATTTTCAAGACTTCTGAAAGTCCTGATTTTAAAATCCTTGAATGAACAAGAATTTTGCAAGTCTTGATTTCGGGAGTCTTGGTCTTGTCAAGACTTTTAAAGTCACGACTCTTGCAAGCCCTAATTATGGAAAATTAAATTGTGTTCTTACAACACTTATGATATAATTTTAAAATTTAAATCAGTCTTTAATCAAAATAGGTTACGCCAAAATGTAAAATATAAATATTATTGACAGTACATTACAAAACAAAAAATTCAAATGATAAAATAAATCGAAAATAAACAACTTTAACACTACTATAGGGACAGAATTTCCTGTCGACGACCAAAAAGGTACCATATAATTCACGCTTTTTGTTTGCAGCAGATTGTTAAAAATAAACTTGAAGTTTTTCCGTTCTAAACCGTAAGTAAAAAAAAATAGAACCTGAAGTAAGCTTATTTGATGGTGTTATATTCAGTAAGACTGTCCACTGCTGTGAATCATCTACATTTAATAATGGTTAGTAAGTTTCAACTTTTGATTTTTATTCAACAGTTTAAAAAAATTGAAACATTGGGGAAGACAGTAATTTATGGATCGTCCACACATAATGTGTTAAGCAATTGTTTCACACAAATGCCGCTTAAAAATTTTACCACCTTCAAGTTATTTAAGAGAGCGATATCACATTATCACAATTTTGTAACTACAACAAAGTACGTAATTCTCCGATGTTATTTTTTGCATAGAGCTTACGATGCCCAGACTTAAGTAATTATGTACGTCACTGACACATTACACATTCAGTTTTAAAAAGAAACTTGTTAACACGTGTAAATATTTAATAAAAATCAGCATTTGCAATTATATGAGCGAAAAATAACATTATCTGAACATACTCCTCGTCACATCGGTCTGTAAATTTGCTTTTTGAAGAAATTGAATTAGTACATGGTGGTTCTAGAATGAGAAACTACGAAGTCAATTTTAAAATAATATTTTTATCCACGTTTTTTTAACATTTCCAAGTTTTGCAAATTTGCTATTGCAGACGCCGTTTTAAACTTTTACTAGTCTTTGTCACTGTCAAATTAACCTGAGGGAGTTACTTTGTGTCATTGCATATTAAACAACGTTGTTTCAACAATGTAGAAATCAAAATACAATAAAATACCGTAACAACGCTTAATGTAGTTAATAAACTAAACTTCAAAATAAAGGGTAATGAAAATATTTTTAAAGCTTGCTCTTTATCGTTATTACAAAATTAGAGCTATAATAGGAATTTTCTACACTTTCAAATAATATTAATATTAAAGTTTTATATCGATAATTAACTCCTGTAGTGTACATTTTTGCTGAATGTTTTGTGATCAACTTGCAAATAACAAAAAAATACAGTCTTAATAGTATATATGACTAAAATAAATTGTCAATACATCATTTTCGGGTTTTGTTAATTTTCATAAACTTCATGTTTTGTCAAAAACTAAATCCGTTTTAAAACTGAACGCAAAAATTGCCTCATTTTGAAAAAAATTAAATTTCCTGAAATTTAAAAAACCCACAAATTGCATTGTTAATAATGTTCCGCAAATTAAAAAACATCAAATTTTTAATAAATCGGACTATAATTGTATTATCTACTAGGTACTGAAGAATAAAAAAATCATTTTGTGGTCAACTACATTATGACCTCCCGTTTAATTACCATTATTACTAATTAAATTATACTTTCAAAAATCTGTCCTAGCGTGTCAGAAAGCCCATTCGCATCATGTTTCTAAGCAAATCTACGTTTTTTGACATGTTTTTTTTTTTAAATAAAGAGCCGATTCCGCGTGACCATTTCTGACCCTTCTCTCATATAAATTCATTAAATAACTACCTCATACTATGCACAACAATTTTTGAAATGTACCTGCAGGGCATACATACGTTTTATGAATTTACATTGATTAAAGAATTAGGCATAGGCAATGCTTTAGGGTTATTATTTCAGTATTTTACAATTAAAATTTGAGTACATAAAAATGATGTTTTTAAGTTTTAGTGTAATAAGTAATCGTTCCTCAATTCAGCCAAACCACTGACTTTTCTGTCTATCAGAATCTGTATTCCTTACCCTCGATATTTGCTTTTTTTTCTGAAACTGAATTCAACACTGGCTCGAAAATTATGCCCGACTCCTGGCATGTTTTTGAAAGGCGTCATACTAACGAAGCAAGTAATGATACATTAGGATTAACTACGCTGTTATGCTGAACCTCAATTCTTCAAAAACGTGTTATTTTCTGTATTTACTTTCAGTGATAACTTTACTCTTTACTAAAGTCAATGCAAAACAAAAGGAGAAAAAAATGAAGTTCAAAGAATCTAATAAATAACTCATCTGAAAATATGTGAAAACAAGCTTATTTCCAATCCTGCGTTTTTAATAAATATTTCGTTTTGAATAACACAAGTACAATTTCTTATTCTTACTTATTCTCATATATCATCGACAGACTTTAAAAGTAACATTCTGAAAATAAGAATAATTTGGGAAAGTATCAACACAGCTGTATTACAGTTACTAGCCAATTTACACTTATACAAAAAAAAAGGACTGATATTATGTGATATTATGGGGGCAGTTCTGCTATATTTTTTTTGCATTTCCCATTGCCCATTGGCATTGTAGATCAAGAAGTGTAAATATTTAATATTTAGTGTAAAAAGATGTTAACTTATCAAGAACTGCAAAATGCTAAAAGTAAATTTAAAAGTTGAAATTATTTTTATTATCTAGTCTTCGTAAATTGTAAAATTACAGTGTTATGACCTGGACTCTGAAGTTTAGGATATGTTGAAGTACCAAGCAGTATAGAAAATAATTATTATACATCTTATTATTATCATTTAATTATTACATCTAACATTTATCCTGAACTAAACAGCAGTTTTTGGTTAATAATTCGAGTTAGAAACTTGTGAAAGTGTTGAAAGTGATCTCATTTCCAGTTTTGTTTTAAGATCTATAGAAGTTTAACGCCAGTAAAAAACTTGTTGTAAATAACCTGATCTAGTATCACAAGTTGATCTTATAATAATGTTTTCAATTTTTAAAAAATGCAGTAATTACATTTAAAATGATTGATTATTTAAATGGCTTGAATTATTGTGTAGCGACTGAAAACCAGTAATTATATACTTATAATTACTCCATTACGTTCTAGAAATTTCTTCATTTGTTCTGAGAATTAGAACTGTACGTTCCTGTATGCCACAATCTTAAAACTTAAATGTAAACTTAAACACACGAACCTACACATAAAAATCCGGCGCTTCGCTTCGCGCCGGATATAATTATGCCTCATCTAGCAAATAGTATACAGGCTTCAATTTAACATAAATTCACGCTTTTAAGTAAATAGTTCTTTCTGCTTAATTTTGCAGCGTTTGAAAACTTTCCTATTTTACAACTGAATAAAAAGATATTTTAAAATATTATGCATTGAGAAAATCAATTATCAACATGACTGCACAGCTTTTTAACCTTAGCATAAATTGAATGATTTTTAAGTTTAACGGTAACAAAAACTGCAGGATTTGTTTATTGGAAGTTGGTTATCCTACATTTTGTATGAGCAGTAGGAACTTGACATGATCTTGGTTACAATACTAAGCTTTGTAGCTCAAATAAACTAAACGGCGCGAAACTCACTGTTTTCACTTATACAATAAAATAAGAATATTTTAATGTAATTCTTTTTCAAATATGAAAAATTAGCTCCATTTCCTATTAGAGAAATAATTTTTCAACAGTCGGGACGACATAATAACTTTCACATTCGCCTAAAAAAATGCATGAGCATAACTAAATTATAGCACTATTTTTTATGTATTTAGACCATAAAACCTTAAAATCATGAATTATTTTTTTTGTAATTATGATGTAACCGTATGGCCGACTAATGGCATGAGACCTATCACAACACTGTATTACTGTGCGGTATGTGTATTCTTGAGTTCTTGAGTAAACCATATTGTATGAAGACTCGTTGAAATGCACAGATAGTAACAGTAACGAAGGAAAGAAGATAGAATAGGGCAAGAAACCACCTAATTGAATATTGCGGTCGTTAGAACTTGCGATAATATTTTAAAGAATTTGAAACTATTTGGGAAAATCCTAGGCTCAGTGAATTCGCAATCCCCGCTACTGCGCTTGCTAGCATCACTTAACAGACTCAGAAGCAGTATCTTTCCACTGCACCCCAAGTAATTACGTAAAGTACACCGACACATCATGAAAGTGAGTGTAAGCTTGTAATGAGTAGGAGAGTATGGTCTGCTTATCTATATTACAACTATACCTAAGTACGGAGAGACAGCTGTTGGTCTGCTGGACACATTTAATACGACCGACCGCCTGTCTCATACACATATGAACGGCCCGTATACTGCTTCACGTTGGTTGCTCACGAAAAGCCCTTCAACCCTCCCTCCCCACCAAGCTCTTTCACAACAATAACTTCTGCGCAACGATACATAAAAACGCTACCTAACTAAGGATTTTCTCATACGGATCAAAAAGAAACCGTCGAGATATCGAGGACAGAGACACAACTCCCCTCGGCCACAAAGTAAGGCTTAAAATCATGAAGTATCAACCTACCAACTACACTTAAATATTTTAGTGTGACTTGTGTTGAATTTTATTAATTTCCTATGTTTTAAAAAAAATAATATTTTAATTTGAAATTTTAACTGAACAAGGGTTGGTGCTTGTCAAATTTCAAAAACAATAAACCATCTTTAAATTTCAAATTTCGATTTTTTTGATTTCAGAATATTTTAAAATGGTTTTTCATACAAAATTGTTAAACATTGTGCTGAAGAAGGTTTTTAAAATAAAAAATAGGATTCTAACCCTATTTTGGGCTTTTTTTGATTTTAACAAAACTCATTACGCGTTCCATGTTGTTAAGCTACTCTAAGTAGGTGTTTTTCGGCGCTCTTTCTGAAAAAAAATATCTCATGGAAAATCTTGCTTATGGCTTGACAGGTTATGCTCTTTAGTTAAAACAATGTCTGACGTCACGAGCAACATGCATTTAAGCGTCATAAAATGTGTGGTTGGTACTAAATTTAAAAATTAAATTAGTGCACCGTGTGGGCTACAATAAGTTCGCCAGAAACATCAACAATAAATTACGATAATAATGCAATTGAAAAGAAAAAACTTAATAATTATATGGTAAGTCTAATCAGCTGTGCTTACCAACATTGGACAAGCTAAAAAACTTTACTCTGTAGTTGACAAGGTTGATAAGGTCAACAGAACGGGATACCACAATTCACAAATTCATATCAAATAATTTATTGTAATAATCAACAAAAAGTAACAAAAAGTGATAGCAATTATTGCTATCACTTTTTGTGTATTTTTCACAAGCTTTACATTAAATGCGATTTAATAAAATCAATACTTTAACAATTCTACAGGATTAGCATATTATTGATGCATTAAAAACATTAAAAGTTACTTCGCGGAATAGAATGTAATTTTGAGCTGAAAAGATTTAAATGGTGTCAAGAGCTGCAAAATATTCAAACAATTGCGTTTTACACAAGTAAGATTCTATGCATATTATAAATTATTTAAAATGTCTTTTCTCCTTTGTGTGATCAATCAGATCAACAACTTCAGTAAGTCGAATAGCATCCACAAACAGGTTTTATTGCTTAATTTTTAATTGGTGGTTGTTAATAATGCAAGCATGCTAACTGTATGATCATGTGAAAATAGGTAATAATTACAACAAAATACTAAATTAAAAGATTTACCCACCGTCCGTTAAATCAGTAAAAACCTGTACCGATAGACCTTTTTGCAGGTTTGCACACGCCTGTAAATTCGTATAACAGTTGGAAATATGAAAATAATTTACCATGTATTTTGGGCAGACACAAATGCATAAGTATATCGTATTGTTATAACATATTGTCATCAGGCTTCCCATTTAAGAAGCCAATTCTTTTTCAATTTGGTTCTCGAAATTTCCCTGATAAATTAAAAATAGATAATATACAATAGGAATAAAATTTAATGCAGGGTAAATGTTATTTAATCAAAGAACGTAAGCTAAGCCGGGGAGAAAATCATCTCTATAACCATTATCGACAATGCATTAATTTTGCAGACCTTTTTTTACGATTTTCAGAGACTTTAAAGTGACAGGAGTTGAAACGCTATAGAAATTAAACAGTCACTGTATCTAAATAAATATTTTTGAGAAATCAGATTCCTTAATAATATCTTGTAAATAAACATGGATACGAAAATAAAATTCAAAGTAGACCTTACACACGCTTTGCCATGACAAAATTGAAATGCAATTTATGGTAAAAAATGGAATCATTCATAAGCGTTTGTTTAGGGCCCCACGTTGCTTAGTTTATTTGAAGTACAGACCATAACTAATTAAATCGTAGGGAAGTCATACTTCGTGTATGATGAATTTATTATGCGTAAAGACTTGGAACGACTTCGTTTAAAACGTGCTGTTATTTAAATTAAAAACTTTTGAATAATGGGTAACTTATTGGTTAGTAGAACGTATCATCAACGGTATGCATATATGTTCTGTAAATTCCTAGTGCATAATTAAATATATAATGTTATTTTAATTGACGGACCAATTTAAGCTTTTTACTGCTATACTATATGTAATAATTGATGATTATTAAATGAGTTTGGTATTATACGATTAGCAATTCGAAAATATTTGAAAATGTGTGCTACTATATTTAATAGGTCAATAATAATCTATAAATCAGTCATGTAAAAACTGATTTCTTTTCTATTACTAACTAGTCAGGTTGATTAATAAAAATATGTTTCATTTTATGTCGGTTTCTGATTCAAAAGGGTAGTTGACTTTGACATTGTTGGGATTTAATTTGTGTTAATGCAAAATTAAACATTACTTTTTCAACATCTTCATTACATGTCGCCAATATGGTGGAAACTTTTAAGGCAGCCTTGAAATGCTATCAAAAATCTTTTTCCCACTGTAGAAGTCGTAGAGCTCTATAATGGGACATATAGTGGAAATATGTAAAATCAGAGCATGCAAGCCCAAATACCAATGTGCATTACCCAGTATTACCCACCCGCTCCCTTCTGCAACGATGCTCAGCTAAAAACCTAGATTCACATTTCGGGTTAGCTTTCAGTATTGTGTAATACGGCGATAGTAATTTATGTTTACTAACATTATACCTGATAAGTGAAAATACAAATTAATATGCAACCTTATCCGTAAAAGCAGGATGTTTAGTGACGTAACAATATTTTACTTAGGGCTTATTTCTACCTATTTTTATTGCCATGTTTTGTTGTAAGATGCATCATAAATTTTGGGCTTCGTGCCACAGCCAATATTCACCATTCAACTCAGGTTCTTCTAAAAATGTGTAAATATAACCCCTTGCCTAATAACGTAAAAGCATAGTGTGTAAATCAATTTAGCATATGAATTAGTTACCTTAAGTTTTACTAAACAGTTTTTAAATAATAATTATTGCAAGTACCTTTATTTAAAACTTTTTGCAAACTTATTGCTTAAACATTCATGTCACTCAAATATTAAAACAAAGAAAGCGTTGTTCAAAGTGAAACCTCTTAATTGTTCCAATGTTGTTAAAATTAGCTGGTTGACATAAAAACAAAATCGATTAAATGTTGCACCACTTTCTGATAATATTTATAATGAAATTTTTTAACCCTATCACTATCTTCACCGTAAGTACTAAAAGTGTTGGAAAATTTATACAGCTTCAACGTCATTCAAATAAGTTGTATAGTAAATTAGGTCGTATAAACTGACGGGTAAATGCTTCTGTAGGTGTGTTTAATAATACTACATACTTGAAAAAATAGTTAGATGAATAAAAAGAGCCTTTTGAATTCAATAATAAAATTGAAACTATAAATTCAGTATTAAAAATGTACATTATTTTTCAATTATACAAAACAAAATGTAGTAAAAACTAACTTTAAGTTCGTTTTTATGTTTATGTGTATCCTAAATAGGTCGAGGAAAACATATTTCATAGTTAGGGCAGGAAATGCAAATTTTTGGGACCGACCTGGATTGAACGGAGCTCTAAAAGCACCCAATTATTACCTTGAGTGTCAAATTTATTGTCAAGTTAAAACTATAATACTATAAATATAAGTATAGATTTCGTTGTTGCAAAATTGCATGGCAGTACTTCGCTGATTTCTTTTGCTTTCTTATTTTAATAAAAGGCGATTAAAACTGTGCTGGCATTATTGGGCTTCGCTAATCTTGGATCTTTCTCGTTAAGCTAAATTCAGTTGACCCTGACGTATTTGGCCGATTTGGCGTAATAGTAACAAAAGTTTGGCTGGGAAATAGAAAACCGATGTTTTAATTAGAGTGCGTAGTTTTCAGTGTCCTGTTAGAAACACATACAGATTTAATGCAGTAATTATTTATTCTAGGTGAGTTTGCGTGATGAATTCGCATAGGTAGACTCAAACGCGCACATGAGCACATTTGTAGCGAAATTCAACGCCGCTTGCAAATACATTATTATTGCCTTGACGCACCTGCCCATGTGGAGGCTTTGTATGAAATTGAAAGCAATGCCTTTTAGTTAGCTAAAACAATTAAAATATTTCCAGCAATAAAAAATCGCACAATTTCTGACTGGGAAAAAAATCGTAAATTGAGAAAGACTCAAAGTTTTACAGTTTGAGAAGTGCGCGAGTCTCTAATAATGCACACGTCTTGAGCTGTAATGGGGAGTCAGAAGCTTGAGTTCCAATAGTACGCGAGGTGTACTATTACAAGATATACGGTACTCGTAATAAATACGTGAACCTATATTTAACTTTCATTACGAATACCAAACTCAGACTAATTTTGTTTTTTAATGCTTCTGTCTTAGCTGAGTAGGCACACACTGAATTACCTTATGTAATACTGCGAAATATTTTATACTAAAAATATTTCTTAGTGTCACCTAACTGTAGAAGTATTATTCACAAGCTAACACTTAAAAACCATAATATCAATACAGTCATTAATTATCAACCGACCTACTCGACTTAAGTGTTAGTCTAGACGTAATTAAAAATTGTATTATGAAAAATTAAATTGTATAAAAATTTTAGTTTGTATTTAGCGGACGCAATTATATAAATTTTATTATTATGAGGACAAAGTGGCGTTAAAGTTCTAAACAACTGTACAGGTGCTTTTTACAATTCTCAAAATGCAATAAGTAAATTTCTCATGTAAACCCAAAAACCAATGTGCATTATCCACGCGCTTCCTATTGCAGGAATTAGCTAAAGTAAAGATTTGTATTTTGATTTAGCTTTCATTTTATACTAAATTTAAAAAAACATATATCGGTTGGATGATATTTAAAATTCTTATTTAGATTAATCTAAAAACTAAAAAAACGCCGTAATAATTTAGGTTGAAATTTCGATTGTAATTAGCTACAGCTACAAGTTGCCTGAAACAATCGTATTGTAGTTTTTCTTAGCTGAAAAAGGCCAACATTTTTAGGTTTGGATTCCACTTCTTTCTGAAAAATAAAACCAAAATGATTTGAATTTCGATTTTGCGATTATTGAAATACATTAAGTAATAGTCTAGCATAAATTCAAAATTAAAAGCCCTAAATATTTCGCTCACAGATTCAGTTTTATGTAATATAAGAATAAGGATTGGGATTTCAGATAAGCACATAGAACTTCCTCCTTTCGGATTCTGATTAGGATTCAGCTTATGATTAGCATTCCTGCCCTTTAGTAACAGAAACAATTTTGAAATTACAAACTCAAATTGTTTGCATACATTTTCTAATCCACATCACTATATAATATAATCACCTACAGTATGGTATAAAATTAAATAGCTACAAGAACTAAAATTAATCATCTAACAGAAGGTTTTCCTTCCTTTTACTTTCTTTTTTCTTACTGATATCGTTAGAATAAAATCATTTGCTTCTAGAGGAAAATAAATAAACGTCGGTGAATTCTTCGCCGACAGTTTGCAGAATTGTACGTAGTAATTTAAATGTCATGGGATGGTTATAGATGCAAATTATTATTATAATACGCAAAACCAGGTTGGTTGAGAGGCTAGGGACTGCAGTTTAGAATTTGACGATTCTAGACTCAGGCTCCGGTTCGATCTTCGGCTCTGGTTGGTGAGTCCTGTACGGCTGACTGTCGTTGTATCGGTACGGGCTGTAGAGTTTACTCTACACTCTCTGGAGCTACCCATAGGTGGACAGAGAAAGAGTGTGAATGAAGATGTGTTGTATGTGAGTCCCTGGAAGCTCATTCAATACATTGGATTTCCCGCTATCCTTCCTTGATCAAAAACCTTAATCTGTTCCATCGCGTTCAATAGTCTTTCCTATGTAGTTTGTTACCCCTTTCTAATTTCCCTGGTAATCGCGTGAAATCCGCTTGAAGTGCCGCTTCTACCACACTTTCCTATACTACCACCTTTCTTTCCTCCTACATGATTACGGTGCTGTTTTCAATGCCATTAACTTCCGAGTGTTGGTGTTGCGTATGCATATTCAAACGTAATCCTTAGTCACCCCAGCAAATAAATAAATAAATAAATAAAACTCGACTGGTGGTTTTTCTTACTGAATCGCATGGCTCTATAGAAGCTCGTTAATTTACTAAAGCGCGGTCGAAGTAGAATGACTAACTAAATAGTACAAATTCTCCTTAAACTTTAACCAACCTTCAAATCGCGATAAAGAATAATATATATTTTTATTTATTCCTAGTAGTTCGTTAGCTATACATTTTTACTGCAATAACTCGTGCAGGTAACTTGCACATTTTGGTGTTGCTTATTTTTACTAATTTATTTAAACACACTGAATTGCCATTATTAATAATTAAATCATACTTTCAAAAATTTGACCTAGCGGGTCGAAATGCCCATTCGAATCATGTTTCTAAGCAAATTCTCGTTTTTTGACATGCTATTTTAAAAAAAGGAGCCCATTAGGAGTGACCATTTCTGACCCTTCTCTAATATAAATTTATTACATAATTTCTTTATACCATTATCGATTTTTGCTTTTTCTTTTAGAATCTCAACCCATTATTTTTAACTCGATTTGGCTGAATTCCTGGCATGTTTTTATAAGGCGTCATACTAACTAACCATGTAATTATACATTAGGAATAACTACGTTGTTATGCTAAACCTCAATTCTTTAAAAACATGTTATTTTATTTGACTTCATCTACTTCCAGTAATAACTTAATTTTTTTTACTAAAACCAAGCTGAAACAAAAAGATAAAAAATTTAGTTCAAAGAGTCAACTAAATCCTTATGAAACAATGTGACTCTAAACCTATTTCCAAGCCCGTCAGTTTTTAAATTACATGGTTTTGGGTAACACAAGTATAAATTCTTATTCTTACCTATTCTTATTCATTATCGACAGACTTTAAAAGTAACATTTAAAAAATAAAGACTAATTTCAGGAAGTATTTACTTAGTTACTAACAAATTTACACTTTTACAAGAATAAACATGACTGATTTAATCCTATATTATAGTGACAGTTCTGCTATACATTCTTCTATTTCCCATTGGCGCTGTAGAAAATTTATTTGTATTACCTAGTCTTCATAAATTGTAAAATTACAGCTTTATGGTCTGATGTTTAGGATATGTTGAAGTACCAAGCAGTATCTAAAATAATTATTATACATCTAATTATTATTATCATTTAATTATTACATCTAACATTTATTCTTAACTAAATAGCAGTTTGTGGTTAGTTATTTGAGTTAAAAATTTAGTGATCTCATTTCCATGCCCCTTAGTTTTGTCTCAAAATCTATAGGAGTTTAACGCCAGTAAGAAACTTGTTCGAAATGAAGCAAATACTCTGGGAATACAAGTAATTATTGTGACCTGTTTTCAATTACAGATGATTGCATTTCGTGCAAATCAAAAAAAAATGCAGTAATTATACAATGAAAATGATTGATTATATAAGTAGGTTGAATTATTGTGTAGCGACTGACATCTAGTAATTATATACTTATACTCTATTACATTTTGGAAGATTTTTGATTTGTGCTTAGAATTACGACTATACGAACTTTCCCGTATGCCACAATCTTAAAACTTACAATTTTCATAAATGTAAAATTGAACACACGCACCTGCATATAAAAATTGTCTTTATCCGCCCCTACATGCCTCATCTAGCAAATAATTTACAGGCTTCAATTTAATATTTTACGCTTTTACATACCTAGTTCTTTCTACTTAAATTTTGCAGCGTTTTAAAACTTGCCTATTCTACAACTGAATAATAAATATTTCAAAATATGCATTGAGAAAAACAATTATCAAAATGAATGCACAGATTTTTCAACTTAGCATAAATTATATGATTTGTAAGTTGAACGGTTTAACAACGGTTTTTTGTATGAGCATCAAAAACCATAAGTGATTATCTCAATAACAAAAAAGATACGTGGACTAAATAAACTGAACGACGCAAAACTCACTTTCTGCACTGCTACAATAAAATCAGAATATTATAGTGTAATTCTTTACTACGGGATTTGTGTTTTTTAATGGGGCAAAATTAACTCTTTTCTGCGAATGCGTTGTAAAATGGTGTTAAATAGAATGTAAATTTCCGACAGCTAATGTTCTCAACAAATGGTTTCAAAGCAACTAAACAATGTTGTTGCCAATTGTGGCCTATTGCTGGTAACTGTCTTAAATGGCGTCTAAATAGTGACACTGTATTCCGCTATGTACACATACAATACTAAAGGAGCTGCTGTGAAGAGACAAGAGACAAAATGGAAACCCCTGCAATGGATACGGATGAGTTACTGCTAAAATCGTTAGTGTGTTATATGTTAGTAAGTAAGTAGTGTATGACTAATTAGTAGATATATAGCCTACAAAGTAGGATTTATATATTGGGTAAGTACATTTGTATTGCATTTCGAAGCATATTTGGTAATGTGAAGTGTGGGCGTTTGAACGCTTGTCCGCTGATAGGGCCGATGTTTTATTTAAGAATATTATAGCCAAATTTGTTTGCGTTTATTTTGACACAGTCAACTACACTGCAGTACTGGACTTATAGAATTTAATTATTATAAAAATGCAAATATTTGGCAGATTTAATAACTCGATTTATTTGAATGCTATCTTGTTGGTTTTTCTTTAAAACGTAAAGGAACTAATGTGTATATCATCAGTTGTACTGCAAACTTGAGTTTTCTTTTAAATCTCGACTTCAGAATTTTTAATATTTATCATATAATGTATGAAGACGTTTACTTGGTGATGAGTACAGAATGATCCATGAAAATCATGATACCAATCCAATTTATTAAAATTCCATTTATAAACTGTAAGAAAAACGTTATTGCCCTTATGTGTGTCTTTATTTGAAGGAAAAATAGAAATTTAATAAAAACATGTTGGAAATAGGAATTGCATACATGTTCATTTTTCTTGTTTTTATAATAGTTCTATTTGCGCAAAAAACAGCATACGCACCCTAAATACTTTTACGATGTCATCTTGTATGTCAAAATTGTTGAACTACACATGTTTTGATACCCTAATAGTTGCTGTGCAATAGCCAAGACAAGCACCGTTTAAACTTAAATACTATACATTTGTGACACACTACAAAATATTCAAGTTCTGCTGGGCTGAAGTTCAATACAGATGTGCAAGTGCCTGTTTAAAGATTTTAGGACGAGATATTATATAGGCATTTGAATCAAGATGTGTGACGTTTTGTTTTTGGCGTATTTTAATAAAAAAATATTTTTAATTTAACCACATAATGAATACGAAACTACTAAGCTTAGTGTCGCTACGAGTGGCATTCTAGTTTTCTGGTTATTACTAGTGTGCACAAGACAAGGTAGAGGCTAACGTAAATGTAAAATGCAAAGTAGTCTTTTTCATACAAATATTAACGAGCGTCATCTATTCTTAACAAAAATGGAAACAGGTTTACATAAGAAACATTTAAAACAATGAATTATTTACCAATATACTTAACCTAAATCCTAAATTCGACAAGTGAATTAATATTAAATTATGAAAAACTTAATTTTGCATACTCTATGTGTTGGGATCTAATTTTACAGTGTAAATCGTTCTCCAATAAAATAAAATAACAATAAAATGCAAAATTAGAATATAACTCTCACAATCAGTACATCACATACTATCAATTGCAAGTGATAAATTACATAAAAGCAAGTAGGTAAGTGTAAGTTTATTTTGAATTTACTTGAGGTATTACTTAAATATAATTTTTTTAACGCTGATTCCTTATCATTTCCTATTTTAAAACAATAGTTTTTTAATTTTCAAGAAGTTTTATAATTTAGTTAAAGTAGAGACTAGTTTCTTACAATGAAAAGAAATAGTGTCTACATATAGATAGGGCTGCAAATAGCATACTTGTTTAAATTCGTTCAAAATACTTAGATGAGGGATGTTTGCTACTAACTTAAATTTCTAAAATGCGTATATTATTTATTCGATTTACCAAAAAACATTACATATTTCTAGTAAGTCTTATACTGATAGTATGACTTACTCATATTTTATGAAGAATACAATTATTATTATATTTTATTTTATTTTTAGGAAAAGACAATAACATGTTAAACATTTTTACCGAAGTTTTGGCAATTTTAATTATTTTTTAAAATTTAGTATACCTGAAATCGCTCAATGCTTGAAAATGTCTAGGGCAAATTGGCTGATTTAAATTAATTAGAAAGGTTGAAATTGATTAAATGTAGCATTTCTGCCTTCACCGTCAAAAAGTTATACCTTTTTTTGTTATTTGGTGTATTAAGTTTGAACGTTGGCACATCTGTCTCTTATGTTGTTTGGTTATAACAGTTACATTTTTCAAGAGGCGTGTAACTATGTATCATATTTCTATTATGTTTCTGTCTTCTGTACGTTATACGTTACAATCCGGACATTAAACTTGTGAAATTTGGAATTTCCATATCGTAGAAATTGCTATTGAAACGAAACTTAAAAATTTTTAAAGTTAAAAGAATACATAGTTGGTGGATGAAATGTAAAAAACATAGGTTGATAAAAATTTAAATTTAAATGTAAACAAAAATGTTCATTAAAATTTGAAATTTCTTTTCTTCTTTGTGTGATCAATCAGATTAAAAACTTTAATAAGTCGAATAGCATCCACAAACAGGTTTTATTGCTTAATTTTTATTTAGTGGTTGTTAATAATTCAAGCATGCTAACTGTATGATTATGAATACGTAATTACAACAAAATACTAAATTAAAAAATTTATCCACCGTCCGTTGCATTAGTAGAAACCTGTAACAATAGGAATTTTTCCGTTTTGCACACGCCTGTAAAATCGTATAACAGCTAAATTGAGAATAACTTACAATGTATTTTGGGCAGACACAAATGCATGAATAAATCGTATTGTTATAAAATATTTTCATCAGGCTTTCCATTTGGAAGGCCAATTATTTTCAGATTTGGTTCTACAAATTTCCCTGACATATTAAAACAGATAATATACAATAGGAATAAAATTTAATACATAGAAAATGTTATTTGATCAAAACGTTTAACCTAAGCCAGGGAGAAAATCATTTCTATGACCATTATCGACATTGCATTAATTTTGCAGACCTTTTTTTTACGATTTTTAGAGACTTTTTAGTGAAAGGGGTTGAAACGCTATAGAAATTAAACAGTAACTGTATTTAAATAAATATTTTCGAAAACTCAGGTTTCTTATAAATTACTTGTTAATAAACGTAGATACTAAAATAAAATTCAAACTAGACCTTTACACACGCTTTTCCATGACAAAATTGAAATTCAATTTATAGTTAAAATTCGAATTATTCATAAGCGTATGTTTGGGGCCCAACGCCGCTTAGTTTATTTTAAATACAGACCATTCCTCAAAACGCATCAGGAAATTTTTTCTCTTTATATGATAAATTTAAAATGCGTAAAGACTTGGAACGATTTTGTTGAAAATGTGCTATGATTTGAATTAAAAACTGTTGAATTATTAAAAGTTTAAGCAACCATGTCTAAAGAATTTAAGCGTGATTTTCGGATTTCACACAAAAAAACTCCTTTAGTCAGTTGCAGAACTAGACATAATGACCAATTATCTCCATTCAGCCTTATGTTAAAAGATGTATTTTCCATACATTTTTATTTTACAATTCAAATGATCTAAATAGTAATTTTCTCATACAGTTTTTCCAAATTATTTAGAAAACTATGAAAACATTAAATTACATGTAGGAATTGTGGGAAAGGGAAAGCCTAGAAAACAATTACTGGGTCCTTCAAATTTATAGAATCTAGGAAAACTTTTGGGAGGAGCAGTACATATAAGTATAATAATAATAATAATAATAATATTAGTTTCCGGGTAGAATCCTGGTGAATTTGAGATAAATCTCTTGGTTGCCCGATATCACTTTATTTTACTCTGTGCTACTCGAATCATTGGCTGTGTCTTTAAAGTTCCAGCCCATGTACTCATCTAGATTGTTCTTAAACGAATTGACACTGATTGTTCCTTTCTTAGTTATGCTGTTTTTTACATGACTAGGTAATTTAAAGTAATGACCAGGTAAAAGTATGTTGGGCGTTTTCTTTGAATGCCCCTAGGTTTGCCTGCGTTAAAAAATTCATTTTAGGACAGGAGAACTTCTGTGCTTCTCACTCCGCGAACTGCAATCCCCTGTAACTATAATTTTCGAACTATATTTTGTGAGGCAGTCTACTGATATTCGGATTCATTTAATTTGTCATACATAATAAGAGGTCAGCATCTACTTCGAGCTAGCGATAGACGAATCTCACCGATTTTTAGAGACACAAATCTTGCCGATGCAAAATTTCGTTCGGACGCGTCTTATAACTGATAGTTACTGTGTAACAGTAAAACGTATCATCAACGGCATACGTTCTGAACAATGGTGCTAGTAAATTCCTAGTGCATAATTAATGAAATAATTATATAATGTATATAATGCCATTTTAATTGACGGACCAATTTAGGCTTTTTACTGCTATACTATATGTAATAATATTAATGATTATTTAATGAGTTTGGTATTATACGATTAGCAATTCGAAAATATTTGGAAATGTGTGCTACTATATTTAATGGGTTAATAATAATATTCTATAAATCAGCCATGTACAAACTGATTTCTTTTTTATTACTAAGGTTGATTAACAAAAATATGCTTCATTTTATGTTGGTTTCTGATTCCAAAGGGCAGTTGACTTCGACATTATTGGGATTTAATTTGTGTTATTGCAAAATTATAACAATAATTTTTCTACCTGCTCTTAGTAAATAGCCAATATAGCGGAAACTTTTAAGGCGGCCTTGAAATACCCGCAAAAATCTTTTTCCTACTGTAGAAGTCGTAGAGCTCTATAGTGGGACATATAGCGAAAATATGTAAAATCAGATAACGCAAGCTCAAATGCGAATGTGCATTACCCAGTATTACCCAACCGCTCTCTTCTGCAACGATGCTCAGTTAAAAAAACCAGATTCACATTTAGGGTTAGCTTTCAGTATTGTGCAATACGGCGATAGTAATTTATGTTCACTAGCGTTATACCTGATAAGTGAAAATACAAATTAATATGCAACCCGATCCGTGAAATGAGGATGTTTAGTAGCGTAACAAAATTTTACTTAAAGTTTATTATCGCCATGTTTTATTGTAAGATGCATTACAAATTTTGGGCTTCAGGCCACAGTAAATATCCATCCTTCAACTCAGGTTCTTGTGTTATTGGGTAAATATTACCCCTTGCCTATGAACGTAAAAGCATACCTTGTATAAATCAATTCAACATATAAATTACCTACAATAAATTTTATCACACATTTTTTTAAATAATAATTATTGAAAGTGCCTTTATTTGAAACTTTTTGCGAACTTATTGCTTATACATTATGCTTATACATACATGAATGATTCATGTCACTCAAAAACTAAACCAAAGAAATCGTAGTTTAAAGTGAAACCCCTTATGGTTCCATTTTTGTTAAAATTGGCTTGTTGGCATAAAAACAAATTCGATTAATGTTGTATCACTATTTGATAATATTTATAATGAAGAACCTATTTTTAACACTATGACTATCTTCACCGTAAGTACTATTTGTAAGTTTTACAAAATTAAAACAGCTTCAACGCTATTCAAATAAGTTCAATAGTAAATGCTGCAGTTTCGCACAGGTGATAGTTTCCGGTGGTATGTCGAATATAATAACCTTACAAAATAGTCAAATGACTAAAAGGAGCGTTTTGAATTCAATAATAAAGTTAAAGGCGATTAAAACTGTACTGTCATTATTGAGCTTCGCTAATCTTGGATCTATCTCGTTTAGGCTAAATTCAGTCGACTTGGACGTATTCGGCCAATTTGGCTAAATAGTAACAAAACTGTGGCTGGGATTGCTGGGAAATATGAAAACTGATGTTTTAATTAGAGTACGTATTTTTCGGTGTCTTGTTAGAAACACATACAGTATAATTACTGACTGAGAAAAAAAATTGTAAATTGAGAAAGACTCAAAGTTTTACAGTTTGAGCAGTGCGCGAGTCTCTAATAATGCACGGGTCCTGAGCTGTAATGGGGAGTCAGAAGCTTGAGTTCCAATAGTACGCGAGGTGTACTATTACAAGATATACGGTACTCGTAATAAATACGTGAACCTATATTCAACTTTCATTACGAATACCAAACTCAGTCTAATTTTGTTTTTAATGCTTATGTCTCAACTGAGTAGGCACACACTGAATTACCTTATGTAATACTGCAAAATATTTTCTACTAAAAATATTCCTTAGCGTCACCCAACTGTGGAAGTATTATTCACAAGCTATCACTTAAAAACCATAATATCAATACAGTCATTAATTATCAACCGACCTACTCGACTTAAATCTTAGTCTAGACGTAATTAAAAATTGTATTATAAAAAACTAAATTGTATAAAAATTTTAGTTTGTATTTTAGTAAAATAAATTGAACACGGTTTTACACTAGTAAATGTATGCTTTTCCAGCTGCTTTAAAATTTGAAAATTTATTGGACTACGTCATATGCTTTCCGTAAGACAATGATGCTTATAATTGATTATTTAAAAACCTAGTGCATTATTATTACTGATGGGCCATACACACACAGATATTTTAAAGTTTCAAAATTTTGAATAACATTTAATAATGTGGATGAAAAAACCATTACATATACAATTTAAGGCCTTTTTCGTTTTTTCGAAAAATAATTTTATCGAAAAAAAAACTCATGAAGCGCACCATGTTAAGCAAATCTAAGTTATTTTGGATGCTCTTTTTAATAACAAATATGGCGGGAAAATCGGTGGGGATACGTTGGTACGTGTTGCTCGTTAGTACTTTACAAACAAAAAATTGCAAATAATAAAAAAATAAATTAAGCAGAAACAACTAAATGTAAAGTTTATTATAGATTTACTTGAGTCAGAACTCAAATATTATCCACGAATGAGCTTATTTATTAACATGGCATCACTGGAACCGCACTAATTAGAACAATCTAATTATCTTCGAGGTTAGCATGATTTTAAAACAGTTTTGAAATTGTTTTGAAAAAACCCGTGTTTTTTTCTCAAAACATCGTTGTAAAAAGTGTTGTTGTATTTTTTTGTATTCGCAGCACTTCAGGCTACATTGTGTAAACAAATGTTTATATTTGCATTAATAGTTTTTATTATATTCAAGGACAAAGTTTGCTACGCCCGGTGTCCCAACAGATATGATCCCTACAGTACTTTTGTGATGTCATCTTGTATGTTACGATCTACACGTTTTTAATATTTTACATACTGGTTTTGTGAACTGGCAAAACGAGCATGGGACGTATCTTGCTTTGCAACATACAAGACAACTATAAAATAACTAGTAGTGTGGCCCGTCCTATGGACGGAATTCATCAGGGTTTAAATGGCATGTGTAAATTAAAACTCGTTTCTATTTTCCTTTAACAATAATTATATAAACAAAACGACGACATGCAGTTATGCATATGTAAAATAAAAATTCAAAAACTACTAATATTAGCCTAAATCAATAGTAATTAAAATTTAGGTACACAAAAAGGTTTCATAAACTGGGATGTGAATGCACGCCTAATGTTTCTTTGATTTTTTATCAAACTAAATAAGGATTATTTCATAATGAATTTAAGGTAAACTAATGAGCAAATTGCAGTTACAAATGCTTAGAGCATTTCTACTTTTGATTGCTTCTGCTAGCTGCGTAAGTTAACCTTTTCTGCTGGCGGAAAAAAATAGTGATGATTAACAAATTTTTGATTTATTAATTTCCTTCGATATTTAGGTACAGGTTTTCAGATAATTTTATTAATTCGTTCCGTCGACGTTTGACGTGCATCCGCTGCTTCCTTCCTAGATATTTGAATTTTCTTAAAATGAGGTGACTTATACACGCTAATTTTATCCATGATCTGCGATACATGTACCTATTGAATGCACTGTAGTGTCATAATATAGGGTATTTATTGGCTTTAAATAATATTTAGCTAAATTACTTGAGCTCATTATATGTGGTCAAAGCGTCACGTTTTATCAGCATTTAATGATTTAACAGCGCGAGCAGCTCAAGGGTTAAGAGTTTAATGGCATCTAGATTAGCTAGAACCATTCTGGACAACTAATATTGTTATTCCAATTTTATTTTAAGGACGATCGTAATATGAACAATACCATAGTTTCAATATCACTTAAGCATTCTCTTCAGCCATAATTTTATCTGCCAATCAAAACAACTATAAACCAATTGCACGGACAAAGAATATTTGAACAGCGAAACCCATGAACGAACAATATTTATAGCTATAAACTAACAAATACTTCATATTGGGTTATTTCTTTAAATATACAGTCAATGTGAAACACTATTGGCACTCATTTATAAATGCACAGAATACAGAATTCCAATCTCTATCGAACAGTATATTGCACGTTTGTGTAGCTTTATTATCTTTTAAGAAATTGACAATTGAATCTGGCAAGGTGTTGAAGTTGCTATTCATTGGTTTTTTATTCATTTATTGTTTAGATTTCCAAAACCTTACTCATATAGAGTGATTCTAGCGTATCTGGGTGATACCATGCAATAAATCGGTATTACGCTCACATGCGTTATGCTGCAATTAAAATATATAAGGGGATAGATGGGGACAGCGCACAGCGGACAACGGACAAAAAGAGCGGGCAGAATTATTTAAATTTTATTATTATGAGGATAAAGTGGCGTTAAAGTTCAAAACAACTGTACAGGTGATTTTTACAATTCTCAAAATGCAATAAGTAAATTTCTCATGTAAACCCAAAAACCAATTGTGCATTATCCACGCGTTTCCTATTGCAGAGATTAGCTGAAGTAAAGATTTGTATTTTGATTTAGCTTTTATTTTATACTAATTTTTTAAAAACATATATCGGTTGGATGATATTTAAAATTCTTATTTGGATTAATCTAAAAACTGAAACAACGCCAAAATAATTTAGGTTGAAATTTCGATTGTAATAAGCTACAGCTACAAGTAGCCTGAAACAATCGTATTTCAGTTTTTCTTAGCTGAAAAAGGCCAACACTTTTAGGTTTTGATTCCACTCCTTTCTAAAAAATAAAACCAAAATAATTTGAATTTCGATCTTGCGATAATTGAAATAAATTAGGTAATAGTCCAGCATAAATTCAAAATTAAAAGCCCTAGATATTTAGCTCACAGATTCAGTTTTATGTAATATAAGAATAAGGATTGGGATGTCGGATAAGCACATGGAACTTCTTCCTTTCGGATTTTGATTAGGATTCAGCTTATGATTAGCATCCCTGCCCTTTAGTAACAGAAACAATTTTGAAATTACAAACTAAAATTGTTTGCATACATTTTCTAGTCTACATCATTATATAAAATGATCACCCGCAGTATGATTTAAAATTAAATAGCTACAAGAACTAAAATTAATCATCTAACAGAAGGTTTTCCTTTCTTTTACTTTCCTATTTCTTACTGATATCGTTAGAATAAAATCATTTGCTTCTAGAGAAAAATGAATGAACGTAGGTGCATTCTTCACCGACAGTTTGCAGAATTGTACGTAGTAATTTAAATGTCATGGGATGGTTATAGATGCAAATTATTATTATATTACACAAAACTTGAGCGGTGGTTTTTCTTACTTAGACTGTCGTTCGGTAACGGAAATTCCCGTTCCCGGACCGATAGGTCCGGGTCGGGAACGGTCCGGGAAAGGCTTTTTCTTTCCCCGAACTGATCGGGGCGGTCCGGGAACGGGGCGGGAAATTGATTTTCCCGTTTCTCGACCCGACCCGGACCGGCGGGAAACCCGAAGCTAGCTATGTCTAGATTCTAGGTCATTTAAAGCAGCGTGGCGTTTAACTTGAACAATTGATCGTTAGGAAACTTTTATTTAAACAATGTTTTCATTTTTGAATTCAGTGTTTCAATTTGTTATTATCTTGGTTCAATATGTTGTTGTATTTTCATTTAGTATATTTTAATTTGCATTAAGGCGATAAGTTAATTAGTTAGTTTGGTATTACTTCTCAACTTGCTTGCAATTTAACTGAAATTATATGAAATATTGATTCTCCTTTTTTTTCAAATTGTTACGACCTCAAACTTTATTACAATTGCTTTACAGTAAAATAACAAAATAATAAAAGCATCGTACTCTTGTTTCTGAACACTATGCTTAGGTTGAATCTTACATTGCGGTGAAACCCTATAATTACTATCTATAATAAATTTTCGATTTTAGCAAGCGTTTTTTTTGTAACTCTCGGCATGAGCTTCATGAGTGATCACAATAATCAAGTCAATAAGTTATACAATTAGGAGTTATGTGTAATGTGTTGACCGTTGACCTGATGTTAAAAGAATGTTTGCACTTTTACATACCATATTGTTTAGTAGCTTCCTACAAGCAACTGCCGTGGCGTGACTTTTCAGTTTTCAAACGAGATAATATGAACTATGCAGGATAATTAAATATATTTAATCGTAGTATAATTTCTATATAGATAATTAGAGGATTCCCGGTTTAGGAAAATTTACATCATTCTGAACAGTTAAATTATATTAGGAACCCGTTTATTGGCGTTTAAATACCACACGGTCAAAATTCAAAATTCAAAATACTTACTAGATTTAGGGTATGGATTTTTCTTGTTTGGATGCTGAGTTTAAGCGCCTAAAAAATGAATTTTTCCGTCGTGTTATCTACTTTTTTTTGTTGCGCGTGTATCTTAAGGATGCGTTTTTTTCTGATATTTTAAAATTCAAATACCTATTTGAAATACCATTAAGGAAAATTTGATTTTAATTTTTGTCAAATAAAAACGGACATAAAGTGCTCATAGTTCTTAAGTGTTACCAGACTAACGATACGTAATTTAAGCAAGCAAAATTCGAATATCTAAATGTTGTCTGAAAACTAAAAAATTAAAATATGATTTCTAGTTTTTAGAGCAAAAGTGTAGACATCCTAATTTTTCAAATTTTTAATGTGCTTAAACAATTTTATTTCTAATTTCAAATGCAAAAATTTTCGGGAAATTTCCTGGCGGTCCGGGTCGGGAACGGTCCGGGGCGGAAACGGGTCGGGGAAGAGCCTTTCCCGTTCCCCGAAACTCGGGGCGGGAAAGAAATATGTTCGGGTCGGGACGGGAAATGCAATTTCCCGCCCCGACCTGGACCGAACGAAAGTCTATTCTTACTGAATCGCATGGCTCTGTAGACGCCAGTTAATTTACTAAAGCGGCGTCGAAGTAGAATGACTAAACCCGGCTCAGTGGCTCGGTAGTGTAGTGTAGCGCACTATCCTGTTACTGAGCCGGGCCAGCCGGACACGCTCTGGACTGGGATCGAGACGGAGATGGGGCTTGGTTGCTGGTGGGAAAGGTGAACGGAGGTGGATTGAGAGATTATATAGACGAGCGAGTCCATATAGTATCCGTGGTAGTTTACTACCAGAGACGGAATTATTTGGGTTCTTAATGGTGGAGCTGCCTGCCTACTTGTTCTATGTGTGCTTGCACATGATCTCAATACATTCACTTTTCACTCCTCTTCCCGTCCAAGAACTACAAGCGTCGCCTATCGGTCCCTCTCGATAGAGTTGTGGAAGGCGGGGCTGGTGCATTCTCCGAATTCGATCTAGGTGGGGCCTGATAACCCTCAACTATTTCGTCATAGAAATCCACCACTCCTCGGCGTAAGCCGGAAGCTTGATTAAGAAAGCTGCAGGTGTGCAGCATAATATACGATTGCAATAAAGATCCGCAGTTTCACACGCGACTATCCATAGAATTTAGGAATTGCAATGTGGGATTAACGTGGCAAGTTTGTACTTGTCTACACTATCCCATATCAAATAGCAATACTGTATTAATGCGTGAGATCATAACCGCCAAAATGGTTGAATATCTCAATACACAAATACATACATACATACATACATACATACATACATACATACATACATACATACATACATACATACATACATACAAGTAGAATGACTAACTAAATAGTACAAATTCTTCTTAAACTTTAACCTACCTTCAAATCGCGATAAAGAACAAAATATATTTTATTTATTCCTAGTAGTTCGTTAGCTATACATTTTTACTGCAATAACTCGTGCAGGTAACTTGCACATTTTGGTGTTTTATTTTTACTAATTTATTTAAACACAATGAATTTTATATTTGAAAATATTCTTGTGAAATAAACCTGGAAATATTCTTGGATCCTATTTTTTGGGCCAAAATCAGTTAGCTCCAACCTATTTGGCGTAATAGTAACAAAATTTTTACCAGTGAAAAAGAAACCCAATGTTTGTCCTAACAGTACGTATAAGATAATATTAAATTTCAAAATTCAATTAAAGTAAAGTAATGCAAACATGTTCTGCACATTATCCAAATTAATTCTAAACTCATTTTGCATAGACGTACAAGGGCAGCATGTAGAATCCTAGCAGACTTTCAAAATCACCCACTTAACCCACCTAACCCACCTAACCCACCTAGCTTCTGCCAATTTCATTTGAATGGTAGACTTTTCAAATTGAAAACTTAAACTCTATACTCATAATAATACTGAGATTTTGCAAACATTTAACTAGTTTCATCTCGATAAACACGTTAACATAGTCACTACGTTAACTACTAAAGAATTAACGTTACCACAATATTTTTACCATACACAGCGCAGATTACATTATTATCCGTGGTCATGATTACAATACATTACATATCTGAACCATAACGAAATACACTAATTTATATTTTTTAAAAGTCAAAAATTAAACTTATTAAGACTGTTAAATGGTATCAGTGTCGACAGTAAATAAAAGTGATAGATCATGATTATTGCGGAGCTTTCTTTCAGTCAGTTGGTCACCACCAACAGTTTTTTTGGTCAGTTAGTGTCATCGTGACGGTTGAATTTCATCGATCCAGCGGGTATCGTATTACTTAATGCTACATATGCCTTAGATTTGGATGTTTTTGAAGCGTTAATTCTTCTAAAAGGTGATCATGTTTTAAGTGAGATACTTATTTGTTCCCAAATAGGGGATTGAAAAAGATTTATTCCAATCCAGGCTAAAGTAACTGTCGACCGCAATATGTAAAATAAACCACTTTTCTAGGTTTGACCAGTCTTCTCCTTAGCTGAATTTCATTCATAATTTGCTAGAGCGGCCACATCTACTTACTATTAAAATTACATATCAACATGTCATGATTAATTTTTATGTTTCAAGGAAGTAGGTATTTATCATTTAACTACAACCACATGTTTTTATTGATCGTATAAAATATTGAGCTATATTTTTTGGTTGTAATCAACTGATGGAACAAAAACTTGACAAGAATCATGATATACGACTGTAATTTATTGTTGATGACTTGTTGTTAAAACTGATGCCATTTAACAGGCTTCGTAAATTTGATGGGTGACTCAACTTTATGAAACTTTAAAAACTTAAGCAATACAGGGTATTTCCAAGTACGGCTCATGTACCTGATGAAATATCTAATTTTACACAGTAGCAACAATATTATGTAACTATCAATCTAATCCAAGGATCCCTTTATTGCCGACATGGCTGTAAAGAGATTGAAACGATAGGACATATCCTTGGAAGGTGCCCTCGTGGAGAGCTTATTCGTAATAATCGCCATCATGCAGTTCGCCGGTTAGTTGCTGAAGCTATGCAACAATTGGGGTTTAAAGTTCTTCAGGAAGTTGAATGCACTGGAGATGGTTCAAGGCGAGTGGACATTATTGCGTACAACTTAACATCAAAGCAAGGATTTATACTTAATCCAACCGTGCGAATGGAGCAGAATGATGTAAATCAAGCTGAAGCTGTTCATGAAGAGAAAAAAGAGATTTATGATCCATGCATTCCTTATTTTAAGCAAAAATTAGGGCTTACTGAAATCCAAGTGATTAGGTTGTACATTGGAGCGCGTAGAACTATTTCAAAATTTTTTCTCAACTTTACGAAATCACAGTGTCTACCTAGTACCCTAATTGAAGACATAGTTATCTCAGTTTTAAAGAAATCAGCTTAAATCTGTGTACACCATTTATATTCTTGTGTAACAAATGATTAATTTAGGAAAAATATTGTTATTATTTTATCATGCAAACATAATCCGTTTATAACAAAAATGTGAAACGTATACTGAGTCCATTGGGCTATCGTCGTTGGACGACAGTGTCAAGTTTATTTTAATAAAGTTGTCTTTCTCTCTGCGAAAATATGGTGAAATAGCAACTAACAAGCAAACCTCTTACTATGATTCCTCGGGATCTGAAAAAGCATAGCCAGAAACGTTTCCTTGGACCTTAGAATGAACGAATAGTGTGATAACTCGAGTGCATTTTGCGCGGTGCTTTAGCAGCAGCCCGCCAAAGTTCAAAAAAACCGAATTTTTCAAAGTTTGGCACGCTGAAGCTTCTACAGTTTTTGTCTGATTTCAATAAAACTTGCTGTTTTGTGATGTTTAGACTATTATCTAAAAAGTCATTTCTGGAAATTTTGAAATTCAAATTTTTAATGTTTTATCAAAAAATCTTAATTAAAATATGGGCCTCAAAAGTATGACATTTTATTAATTTTTCGAAAAAATAAAAAAAATTCGAATTTCAAAATTTCCAGAAATTACTTTTTAGATAATAGTCTAAACATCACAAAACAGCAAGTTTCATTGAAATCAGACAAAAACTGTAGAAGCTACAGCGTGCCAAACTTTGAAAAATTCGGTTTTTTTGAACTTTGGCGGGCTGCTGCTAAAGCACCGCGCAAAATGCACTCGAGTTATCACACTATTCGTTCATTCTGAGGTCCAAGGAAACGTTTCTGGCTATGCTTTTTCAGATCCTGAGGAATCATAGTAAGAGGTTTGCTTGTAAGTGCAAATTTATTCTTTGATAAGGCACAGTGAGAATTATAGCTGCAAGTTTTCATATCAGTACTTCAAATGTATTGTGTATGGTAAAAATATTGTGGTTAATTCTTTAGTAGTTAACGTAGTGACTATGTTAACGTGTTTATCGAGATAAAACTAGTTAAATGTTTGCAAAATCTCAATATTATTATGAGTATAGAGTTTAAGTTTTCAATTTAAAAAGTCTACCATTCAAATGAAATTGGCAGAAGCTAGGTGGGTTAGGTGGGCTAAGTGGGTGATTTTGAAAGTCTGCTAGGATTCTACATGCTGTCCGACGTACAACAACATTAATCCATTTTTTTTAATGAAGTACTAAAGATTCCAAATTCTTTACTAAATAAAATTTTGTAATTAAGTTAAAAAAACGTACGAGGTTTTGTAACAACAGAGGCTGAATAGCAAGCAAACATTCCTGCAACATTGTAATCTATGCTTGTGATTGGTATATTTCAATAATTCATATTATCCTTTACACCAAAATTATCGTTAATGAATTGTAACAGTGTAAACAAGTATTCACAGATGCTGAGCAAGTATAATTTTTAAATGATCCTGAAACAACTAGTAGGATTCCTAAACGATTGTGTACAAAATATTGGTAAAGCTCGCTTTTTATCGTTAGTATAAAATTGCAGCTATAATAGGAATTTTCTACAATTGCAAATATTATTATTACTGCAGTGTTATATAGATAATTAACTCCTGTAGTGTACATTTTTGCTGGATGTTTTGTAGTAAACTTGCAAATTACAAAAAAATACAGACCCGGACCTTATAATTATATGACTGAAATATATTGTCAATACATCATTTTCGGGTTTTTTAAAATTTCAAAAACTTGAATGTTTGTCAAAAACTATATTCTTTTAAAAGCTGAATGCAAAAATGACCTTATTTAAAAAAATTAAATGTTCTAAATTTTTAAATAAACCCAAAAATTGCATTGTAAATAATAATGATCCGCGAATTAAAAAACTTTAGTTTTTTAATAAATCTGACTAAAATTGTATTATCTACTGGGTGCCGAAGAATGAAAAATTCATGTTCTGGTCAACTTTATACATATGGCTTCCCGTTTAATTACTTTTACTACAGATGTTTAATGAATAATATGCTATCAAAAATGTAAAAAGCATGCAGACTTTTAAATAAAGTAACGTAACTGCTCTAATGAAACGACCCGCGTTGTCAAAGGTTTACCTCTCACGTTGTATAAGAGCAACCTACCTAATGTGGTTCAGAATTTGTATTTCCTTTCTGTAAATAACATTGTAAAAAATTGAAGTAATACATGAGATGTGCTCATGCGGAGCTGTATGTATGTACTGTAGTAGTAAATTTATATTCTTCTACATTCCCAACTCTCAGTGAATGTGCACGATTGCACTTTGACTATGTAACAAACTAACTTGTTAAAGGTTTGGATTTAAATAATGCTTTCAAAAATCTGACCTAGCGACTCAAAATGTCCATTCGCATCATGTTTCTAAGCAAATCCACGTTTTTTGACATGCTCTTTTTTTTAAATAAGAAGCAGATCCGGCGTGAACATTTTTGACTGTTATTCCATATAGGTTTATTATATAATTACTTTATACTATGCACAACATTTTTGAAATGTACCTCCAGTGCATACGTTTTATGAATTTACATTGAAACAAGAATTAGGCATAGGTAATGCTTTAAGGTTATTATTTCAGTAAGCCTGACTTTGTGGCCGAGGGGAGCAGTGCTCTGTCCTCGATATATCGACGTTTCTTTTTGAACCGTATGAGAGAATCCTTAGTCAGGTAGTGCTGTTACGTCTCGTTGCGCAGAAGTTAGTGTTGTGGAAGGGCTTGGTGGGGAGGGGGGGGGGGGGCTGAGAGTTTTTCGTGAGCAATTAAGGGGACTCAGTATACGGCCGTTCATATGTGTGTATGAGACGTAGACGGTCTTATGAAATGCGTGTCCAGCAGACTAGCAGCTGTCTCCTCGTACTTAGGTATAGTTGCAATATAGTTAAGCAGATTATTCTCTTCTACCTTTCTACAAGCCTCCACTCACTTTCATGCTGTGTCGGTATACTTGACGTAACTGTGCGGGGTGCGGAGAACAGATACTGTTTATGAGCTTGTGAGGTGGTTCTCGCTTGTGCATATACGGGCATGTTCAATATACCGAACCTGAGCTTGCTCAAATAGTTTCAAAGCTGAAGAGCATTGTATTGTATTGTATGTCTTTATTCAGTTGTCTAGGGTCGTTCATCAAATTTAATTATTGGTATCAAATACCGGAATACTTTTTAGATAACTCAATACTTTTTAGATAACTCAAAAACTGAAATAACTGCATATCATATTAACATAATTGATTCTATAACCAAACAAGGTCTAACCAAGGACCAATTTTGTAAATATCTACCTGTAAATATCTAAACAATGTTGTATGGGCTGCGGCCAAATCGACAAAATGAATAAATTATTATTATTATTATTAAATACCGGACAACAAAGCTATAGTTAGGAGAGAGAAATTAACAATAAATTGTATATCTGTGGATGTAATAAATTATATAATGTGGTGCAGTACAGTAAAAGAAAAATATATACATATTATATTTAAACAAAATACATAATTTAAATTTAAAATAACTTAGAATAGAAACATTTATATTCTTGACTCGATTAACCAATTATTTATTCTTTGACGAATACCGCCGCCATTAAAATCTCTCACATCATTTGGTAGGGATTTCCTAAGTTTGACATTTCTATAAAGAATACGTTTTTTAAATGTGTTAGAACTATGTTGCGGGGCCTTAAGAGTATTTATGTGTTTTCTTTTAACAGTATTCAATTTATATTTGTATAGTGAGTCATAGATAGGTATAAAAGATCCATACTGTAAATAGTTATATAAGCAGGGAAGACTATAGTACGATATACGTTCATGAATAGATAAAATGTTGCATTTCTCTAGCAGAAACTCTTACAGCTCTTTGATTACTTGCAACTTGGCTCTAGCATTACTAGAGCCAATATTTTTTCTACCTCTTAGATTTACTTTGTAGAAAAACGAATAAATAAGTCTGTTTATTTTATTTTGCAGATATTTCAAATCAGAGTCAGGTCTACATGACCAGAAAGCTATACAATAATCTATATGCGATACAACAAATGCATTTATGCAAAGCTTAAGCATATTGAATAAAATGTATGGTGTGATTTTGTAGAGATAATCTAGACTGTGTTTCTTTCTTACTTACATAATTAAAGTGGTCAGAAAATGTTAGAATAGCGTCAATATGTACCTTTAGGTACTTATACGTATAAACTCTTTTGATTTCAATAATATTACAAAATAGCTTAAGATTAGTAGGTATTTTCCTGTCGTGACTTTTGTGAAAAATTATAAACTTTGTTTTGTCGTAGTTAGTGCACCATTTGTCGACTGCTGCTAGTTTGTCCTGCAGTAGTTCGACTGCGATGTAGGAATCAGTATGTTCACACCATAAAATAATGTCATCCGCGCACATAATTAGCATGCAGCCAGCTAAGGCAGGTATTGCTGCCAGGCTATTTATATACAATATAAATAGTAGTGAGCCTAGTATTGAACCTTGAGGTACACCCCATTTTAAATTTTATTTGGTAGAGATGAAGGAATTTAGTTTTATTTTAAATTTTCTATCCAAAAAAATAATAAGAAATTAATTTAAGTAGACCACTATTTCAATTGTATTATAATTGTAGCTTTTGAAGTAGCAAAATGTGTGAAATTGAATCTTAAGCTTTCCGCAGATCGATATATACAGCTGCAACACGTCCATTGGTTTTGTCAAGTTGATTATATATGTCTAGAAATAAATACATCTAGGCCCCTATATGTAAAGGGCATTACATCTGAAACTAATGAATCTGTAGTCGCTGTTTTCGATGAATAGACATGATCAATAAGAGATAAGGATTGGTTTGTCGTTCTTGTTGCTCTCTTAATTTGCTGCCTTAAATTATGACGACAAGCTACATGCCCCAAACTAGATGCCACGTTGTCATGTTGAAGCAAATAATTATTAAAGTCGCCGAGCACAAACGTCTGTAAATTGTCCCTATTTTGAGCCGACAGCAGATTGTCAAATGCGGAAATAAATCCAAGAAAGTTAGGTTTGGGTGGTTTATATACAGATACGACAATTACTGGTTTTGAGAATAGTGGCTAGATTTGAAAAGAATGAACTTTAGATTCTTGTGGAAATTGAATATTAAAATGCAACTGTAGATACTAGCATTCATCACGTACAAACCAGATAATTCATCTTCCAGCTCTGTTGGTCCTGTCATGTCGGATGGTAGAATAATTTTAAATTTCATAGAAGCTGTCAGGGATGCCCAGTTGTAATTTTAATTCAGTGCAGATAAGTACACTTACTAATGTTTGTTGGAGAAATAATTTAATTTCTTCGAGCTTTGTAAGGTTTAAACTGTCAATGTTAATATGAGCCACTTTAAAACCGCGTATCACTGACAACGGGCAGTGTTGATATCCATAATTGAATTCTTCAGCGCTGGTTGCACTTGCAACTATATCTATTTCGTTAGGGTCAAATATTTCATGGACTTCCGGTGGCGGGAGTTCTCGTTCTAGTAAGTTTTGTACTATACACTTGTCAAAAATCGAACTGTATTTATCTATGCGATTATATTTTTTCAGATCCGGAATAGCACAGACACAATATTACATAGACTTGCATGAAGAACAAAATATTTCATTTTGTTTATTTCGACCTTTTATTCTACAATCTATGTGTACACATTTATTTTGCGTGTCTGACTTTACTATAGCGAGAATGCTTCACTTAAAAGCTCTAACTAGATAACCTCATGCCACAAGGCTTGCAACTGGGCAAACTGAATGCCTTACGGTAGCATAATCCTACCGCAATTTCTAACAGCTGTAATATTCAATTCGATGACTTTAATTTCTAGTTTTTATCTTATTTCCTTAGTACCAATACTACTAATAAGTAAGTGATGAAAAACCCAATGCAATCTAGTTCCATACTTTTTCGCAGGACCTTCGAATCCTATAGCAAACTTAATTAAAGAGTGAGACCATGGATGATATGTCCGAATGTCACTGTACTTCTGTATACAATACAATACAATTAATATTTTAGTAATTGTTGTACTATTAAAACTTTAGTATATAGAAATGATGTTTTTTAGTTTTAGTGTAATAGATAATCGTTCCTGAACTCAGCCAAACCACTGACTTTTCTTACTCACAGAATCAGTCCCCTTACTCTTGATTTTTGCTTTTTCTTTCTGAATTTAAAATCAGCGCTACCTTACGTAACTTGCCCTCCTCCTGGCATGGTTTTGAAAGGCGTCATACTAACGAAGCAAGTAATGATACTTTACGATTAACTACGCAGTTATGCTGAACCTTAATTCTTTAAAAACGTGTTATTTTCTGTATTTACTTTCAGTGGTAACTTTAATCTTTACCTAAGTCAATGTGAAACAAAAGGAGAAACAAATGTAGTTCAAAGAATCAAATAAATCACGTATCTGAAAATATGTGACTACAAAACTATTTCTAATCCTGCCTTTTTAATAAATAAATCGTGTTGGGTAACACAAGTACAATTTCTTATTCCTTACTTATTCTCATTTATTATCGACAGACTTAAAAAGTAACATTCTAAAAAAAAGAATAATCTGGGAAAGTATTAACACAGCTGTATTACATTTACTAGCCAATTCACACTTTTACAAAAAAAAGTGACTGATCTTATCTGATATTATGGTGACAGTTCTGCTATACATTTCTGCATTTCCCATTTGCACTGTAGATCAAGAAGTGTAAATTTTTATTATTTAGTGTATAAAGACGTTAGCTTAGCAGGAACTGCAAAATGCTAAAAATAAATTTAAAAATTGAAATTATTTTTATTACCTAGTCTTCATAAATTGTAAAATTAGTTTTATGCTCTGAAGTTTAGGATATGTTGAAGTACCAAGCAGTATCTAAAATAATTGTTATACATCTCAATATTATCCTTTAATAATATATGGATATATAGGATATATGCCTTATCTAGCAAATAGTATACAGGCTTCAATTTAATTTAAATTCACGCTTTTAAGTACATAGTTCTTTTTACTTAATTTTGCAGCGTTTGAAAACTTTCCAATTCTACTACTGAATAATACAAGATTTGAAAATATTCTGCATTGAAAAAATCATTTATCAATATAAATGAACAGCTTTTTAACTTTAGCATAAATTGAATGATTTTCAAGTTTAACGGTAACAAAAACTGCAGGAATTGTTTCTTGGAAATTGCATATCCTGCATTTTGCATCGAGACTATGAACAAACTCCATTCTGATCAAAAGAATGAAATCCAAAATATTATACAGGAAATACAATCAGTTGGAGAAAAAATCAATATTCAAAATATGGAAACTAAATCATCGGAACCTATCATGGCAAATGATAAAATAAAAGTCAACCAATGTGATCCACGAGAAAAAAGGATGGATAACTATCATCATGGCATGGACATAAGTATAGGATCCGACAAAGCTTGCCTAATCCAACGTGGCACAAATGACCAGGCCGGTTCGTCAAATGCAGCAATTCATATTTATAAACATACCATGAAAATAAAGGTCATAAGTAAAGCATGTGCAAAAAAACTAAGAAATAAAGACGGTAAACCATCATCCATCCTTGTCCAACCTCCCAGTAATTACGCAGATATAGAAAAAGTAATATAAAGACACACATCAAGTGGATCAAGGTCTGGAATAAATAAATATTCAACCAAAGGTGAAAGGAAAGTCAAAAAGGAAATCCTAATAAAAATCAAAAAGTTAAGAGAGGACGGGAAGACAGTCAAGATAAAATCTTAACTTACTACACCTTCTCCCAAAATATTTCCTATGCAACCGCAGTAAATCAAAAATGGAGGGAAATGAACATCGGAAAAGCGTCTCCTTGGAAGTACATTACAACATTGAGCAATAAAGCAAAATGACCAGATCAAAGAGAAAAATAATATTACAAAATAATCCTGCAGCACCATCAACAACTACAGCAACTTCTTAAAATATCCATGGATCTATAAATCAATTACTCTGATAGCTCAGAAAACATAGTGATTCTCCTACAATGATTCCCTTAAACCTGCAAATTCGTGTACTTAGAACTTGTCAAAGATTATATTTCAACTATAAGTTATATAATAAATTAAGTTAAATAAAAATTACAATAATAATAATATTATTAATAATTAATAATAAAACATAATATTAATATACAAATTATCAAACATAATGCATTTAATATGCGTTGACCAATATATATCAAAGAATATTTACCAGTAGTCAACATCAACAACAAAAATCCCAACAACAAAAACAAAATATTTAAAGAAAAATTTTTCTGTTATACCACAACCATCTATATCAACTACTAAAAATATCCATGGATCCTCAATCTTCACTCTCTCACCAAACACATACCCAGTCAAAGCTGCAAACAAAACCGAGGGGACGAGGAATAAGAGGAGCAATCAAGAAATTAACCTTACAAATAATAGCTGTCATTAAATTCGAAAAAAACTATAAATGTGTGTACTCAAAATTAAATCAAAATAATAATTTTAATTTTATTTTATTTATTTTATTTTAAATAATCAGTTATAATACCAATTATGTACTATTAAAACAAACTTGTTATATCAAATTATATCATTTAAAACCAAATATCTGTAAACTTTGTGTGATGGGTGTATCGCCTTCAGGCACAATAAAGATCAATCAATCAATCAATCAATCAATCAATCAATCATATCCTGCATTTTGTATGACCATTAAGAACGAGAACAGAGCTTAATTACGATGCCAGGCTACGTATTAAATAAACTGAACGGCGCCAAACTTACTTTTTTCACTTTTACAATAAAATCAGAACATTATAGTGTAATTCTTTATTAAGGTATTTGTGTTTATTAATGGGGCACAATTAACTATTTTCTGCAAATGCGTTGTATAATGGTGTTAAATAGAATTTAAAAATTTCTGACAGCTAATGTTCTCAACAAATGGTTTCAAACCAATTAAGCTCTTACATAGCAGTTTCAGCTTAATGCTGGTAACTGTCCTAAATGGCGTTTAAATAGTGACAGCGTATGCCGCTAAGTACACATACAATACTAAAGGAGCCGCTGTAAAGAGACGAATTGGAAACCCTTGCCATGGATACGGATGAGTTACTGCTAAAATCTACAGTGTTATATGTTATATATGTTAGTAAGTAAGTAGTGTATGACTAATTAGTAGATATATAGCCTACAAAGTAGGATTTATATTAGGTACGTACATTTGTATTGCATTTCGAAGCATAATTGGTAATGTGAAGTGTGGGCATTTGACCGCTTGTCAGCTGATGGAGCCGATGTTTTATTTACGAATAGCATAGCCACCTTCATTTGCGTTTATTTTTACATAGTCCACTGCACTGCAGTACTGGGCCTATAGAATTTAATTATTATAAAAATGCAAATATTTGGCAGATTTAATAACTCGATTTATTTGAATGCTAATGTGTTAGGGTTTCTTTAAAACGTAAAGGAACTTATGTGTGTATCATCAGAAGTTCTGCAAACTTGAGTTTCATACTAAATCTTGGCTTCAGAATTATTATTATTTAATATGTAATGTATGAAGACGTTTACGTGGTGATGAGTACAGAATGCTCCATGAAAATCATGATACCAATCCATTTTTTTTAAATTCTATTCATAAACTGTAAGAAAAACGTGATTGCCCTTATGTGTGTCTTTATTTAAAAGAAAAATAGGAATTTAATAAACAAATGTTGGAAATAAGAATTGCATACATGTTTCTACTTCTTGTTTTTATGCTAGTTCTATTTGCGCAAAAAACAGCATACGCCCTCTTTATACTTTTGTGATTTAATCTTGCATATTAAAGTACTCATGTTGTAATGTCGCATCAATCGTTCAATAAGAAATTGATAGGATCGCTACATCTTGTAAGATATATTTAAGTAAAACAGGTCATGATATTCAAGCGGCTTTGAAGTTCTAAACAACTGCGCAGGTGCCTGTCACACATCTAAAATGTAAAATGTAGGGGTATGTAATCGTAAATTTCTCGTTCAAACCCAAATACTAAAGTGCACTACCAATTTGTTACCAATTGCTCATGTGGATAACTTGCAAGTTTTGGTGTTGCCTTTTTTATTAATTTCTTTTAACAGGCTAAATTTTAAATTTCTGAATATTCTTAAATAGTAAACCAACAAGGTTTTAAAAAAATCGTACAAAGTGATTTCTGTTAATAATGTTAAAAAAGTAAGATTTAAATCACGTTTTTTTGTTGATATTCAATCAAAATCACTTGGTTTATCAATTATGTATCCTAAAATACTTATTTTGGTTTACTAGTAGTAATTATAGCTGATAAGTGACATACATTATTTGCAACCCAATCTGTAAAAATGAGTGCATATGTAAAGGAACCTGACGAATGTTATTTTGGATTTATTATCAGTGTTTTGTTTTAAGATGAATCATAAAGTTTTGGCTTCAGCCCTCAGCCAATCAGCCAACGTCTATCCCTCAACTCAACTTCTAGTGATAGCTGGTAAATATTACCCCTTGTCTTGCCTTACGTAAACACATGGCTTGTGTAAATCCATTTAGCACATAAATTGGTTGCGTTTAGTTTTACTACACGTTTATTGAATAATATTATCGTATATTACTTTATTTCAAAAGTTTCCTAAACTTACTGCTCATAAATTCATGTCACGCTTAAATTAAAAGACAAAAAGCATTTCTAAAAATGCAACTGCCTTAATTCTTTCTCTTCACTCCAGAATTGAAGATTTTAGGACAAGCAATCATAGGGGCATTCAAATCAAGATGTGTGACGTTTTTATTTTGGCCTATTTTAATAAAACAATATTTTCAATTTAACTACATAATTAATACGAAAATACTAAGCTTAGTGTCGTTACAAGTGGTATTCTAGTGTTATGGTTATTGCTAGTGTGTACAAAACAAGCTTAATGCTGACGAATCTGGTTAGACCATTAATGCTTTTTCATGAAAATATTGACGACCCAATGAACCACAATCGTATGTTTATCGTTTGTGCTTCGTAAGAAATTATCGTTAAATCGTATTTATAACGTAATTTGATGACGCTAGCGCAACGATAAAATGTCCTCGCGAGGCACGGTTTAGAATCGCTGCACAACAACGTTATCCCTACGATAATTTTTGATGTTTCTATAACGTTATGCTGAAACGTTACTCTAACGCTAGGAATTTCTTGTTTTCAAACTATTACTTAAATGCATTTTTAGGATAAAATCTGCAAACATATGTACATCCCTATAAAAAAAAACTCAGTTGGAAAGCTTTTATTTTTCAAAATCAATTAAACAATCATTAAAATGTTCATGTCACATCAATTACTACCTCACAGTTTATAGCCGTTGAGATTTAGTCTTTAGTTACACTACTGTCTCCACTGTCTCGATACGTTAAGTAATTGCTTGAATTATTCACTTTACACTGCTCAACGAATTAGTAACATGTAGTTTTCTGCATGTCATTGTGTATTTATTTTTTTCATGTTATTTTTAAACTACAATGACAACACAAATGGATTATTTTTTTCTGCTATTAAAATAAGTTCAGCACAGGTGTAAACAGTACCACCGAGAACAGCGTCAGGTAACATTTTTATGAACAACAACATGTGTGATATGACTGAAAATTCTGATTGTATAGTTGAACAATCTAACTTGCAACTATCGTGACACAAATTAAAGCAAACTAATGTCGGCAAAACTATTGATCGACGCTCATTTGGAGGTGTAGTTATATTTCATAATTGATGAATAATTAAATCGTCAAATTAATGCGAATTTTAAGGTCACAGGTACAACGAAAATATTCAAACAAAGGCGTATAATCGTCTGTATATAGGTTAACCATGATTTGACCAGTGATTGTAGCCAGAGTTACCTTGTGCAATTAAACTGCAAAGTTAACTATAGCTGGTGTACATTTTTGAGTTAACTATACCGCTTTATTCGTTAACTCAATTAAGGGAAAATGACATCCTCGTACTAAGTCAGGTGGTCAGATCAAGGTTGATCGTCTCAATCAAAATATGAGCGCTGACCTATAACTACAGACACAACGCTGTTGTTAATGTTGTTATAGCTAGGTAATTAACACAATTGAATCTGTATTACCCTGGATTCCATTGTACCTGTGGAACCCCGAAATTCTATTCACACTTTGATCTGAATCAGTTCATCACGGTTATCAAATATAATTATTTGGTAATAAACACTGCACCACTCGTACAAAAACACAATTTTAATAAATAATAGCTGCAGCAGTTTTAGTTCAGTATTATTAGCATAGCTTTAGTTGCAAGTTAGCTTGGTACTAGAAACAACTTTCAGAGTTTCCAGTTAAAAACTCTGAAAGTTGTATTTAGTGAGGAACGACGTGGACGGCTCCGCTTCAGGTACATAAAGGCTGATGTGCGGAACAGTTTTATCCTTTCGTATTTAAATCGTTACCAATGCGTAAACAAATAATGGTGTGTTACTGTCAATTTGTATCAGCATCAGAACGTTACTTTCTTACGAAACACAAACCGTTAAGTATGGTTATATCATACCGATTCATTAACGTAACCCTAGAGCCGAAACATAACCGTATGACTGTGACTCTTGCCAATGGGTGCATTAACGTTTGAATTTGATGAATATTTTTTGGTTAATATTTAACGATTTTGAATACTTAAATTTTAACGAAACCATATTTAACGTATATAAACGGTTATGAGACCATTCCGAAACTGGTCTGGTTCATTGGGGAGCGTCATATAATCCTCACAATATTGTAAACATGTTTACATTAGATTAGAAACACTTTAAACAATGAATTATTAACCTATTTACTTGAGACTTAAATCTTAAATTCTACAAGGAAATTAAAACTACATTATGGAAAGCTAACTTTTGTCTACTGAATGTGTTGAGATTTAATTTTAAAGCGTAAATCGTTCTCCAATAAAATAAAATAACAACAAAATGCGAAATTAAAACATAAGTCTTACAATCAGTACATTACAAACCATAAATTGCAAGTGATAAATTACATAGAAGCAATTAAGTGTAAAGTTTATTTTGAATTTACTTGAGGTAGTACCTAAATATGATCCATTTATGCTGATTGCTTATCATTTCTTATTTTAAAACAATTATTTTTTTGTAGTTTCTACCAAATTTTATAATTTGGTTAGAATAGAGCCTCTAGTTCCTTACGAAGAAAAGAAATGGTGTCTACATATATTAGTACTCTGCTAAATGCATACCTACTAGTTTAAATTCGTTCGAAATACTTAGATAAGGGATGTTTGCTACTAACTTTAATTTTTAAAATGTGTATAATATGTATTCGATTTACCCAACAACATTACATATTTCTAGTCTAGTAAGTTTAGTAGTCTAGTAGTATGATTTATTTATATTTTATGAAGAACGCAATTATTATAAAATTTTATTTTATATTTTAAGAAACGACAATAACATGTTAAAAATATTTACTGACGTTTTGGCAATTTCAATTTATTTTTTGAATTTCAGCATACCTAAAATTACTCTATATGCTTGAAAATGTCTGGGCAAATTGGCTGGTTGACATAAATTAGAAAGGTTGAAATAGATTAAATGTAGCATCACTGTCTTTAACGTCAAACAATCAGTAATATTTTCATGTTACTTCGTGTATTGAAATTACACGGTAACATACGTTACAATCTGGACATTAAACTTGTGAAATTCGGAATTTCCATATCATAGAAGTTGCTATTGAAACGAAGGTTAAAAATTGTAAAAGTTAAAAGAATACATAGTTAGTAATTGAAATGTCAAAAAAATGGATTTACTAATGTTTTAGTGGATTTACTTAGCTAGTACGTTAGCTAGGCAGCATATTTTTTTTTCAGAAACTAGGCTGCTTAAAACGTGTGAAAATAAGTCTGAGATGTGTTTGAAAAGCATAGTTGATAAAGATTGAAACCTTACGCATAAAATATATGCAGCCATTTAAATTTAAAAAAAAATGTTTATTAAAACTTTACAAATTCTGTAGTGCATTTAGTATGTGAGCGTTTTGTTTGAATTTGGCGCTATAAGCTCCTTTACTTTAATAAGTAAATGACTAAATATGTCCAGTTAGCAATATATTGCTGTTATGTAATGTATGTTACGTAATTTACAGTTTAAATGATTTAAATCGAATGTCTGGCAGAAAATGTTTTGAATTTAGGTAGAAGGCAATGCGAAAGCATTTAAATAAAAATTTTTCATGTGCTACCACTACCACCTAAAAAGCTGTACACCTCTGTTGAGTGCTTGTAAAGGTTTGGAAATCTTTTGTGCACAATTCTATATCAAATTATGGGATTATTAGGCAAATCTATTTTTTCTGCAGTTATTTACAAGTAAAAGGGGATAGGTAATATTCACCGAATTTCTGCTGTTTATACGTAGGTAATTATAAAATATAATACATAAATTATGTAGATAGGAAAAAATACTATAACTAAACCACTCTCGCTTGCAAGAACTAAACGTTATCGAATTACTCGTGTGTAAAGTAGGGTTTCAGTTTCAACAGTTTTGTATGAGATAATTACTACCGCTTATATTTAACGAGTTATAAACGTTTAAACACTTTGAAGAAAATTATCTATTCAGTGATAGCTTATAATTTAATGCGAACAAAATTTAAGTGGCGTCAAGAGCTGCAAAATATTCAAACAATTGCGTTTTACACAAGTAAGATTTTATGCATATTATAGATTAATTTGAAATGTCTTTTTACCTTTGTGTGATCAATCGGATTAACAACTTCAATAGGTCTAATAGCATCCACAAACAGGTTATATTGCTTAATTTTTAATTAGTGGTTGGTAATGATGCAAGCATGCTTACTGTATGATAGTGAAAATACGTAATTACAACAACATACTAAATTAAAAGATTTACCCACCGTCCGTAGCATCAGTAAAAACCTGTACTGATAGGAATTTTTGCAGTTTTGCACACACCTGTAAACTCGAATAACAGTTGGAAATTTGAGAATAATTTACAATGTTTTTTGGGCAGACACAAATGCATAAGTATATCGTATTGTTATAACATATTCTCAATGACAGGCTTCCCATTTAGAAAGCCAATTATTTTTCGATTCGGTTCTAGAAATTTCCCTGACAAATTCAAACAGTTAATATACAATTGGAATAAAATTTAATACAGGGTAAATGTTATTTAATCAAAGAATTTAACCTGAGCTAGAAAGAAAATCATCTCTATAACCATTATCGACAATGCATTAATTTTGTAAACATTTTGTTTACGATTTTCAGAGACTTTTCAGTGACATGGGTTGAAACGCTATAGAAATTAAACAGTAACTGTATTTAAATAAATATTTTTGAGAAATCAGGTTTCTAACCAGTACAGGTTGGTCTGGCGGTTAACTAGGAGGGTGATTCTTTCTGGTTAAGCAACAGTCCAAGCGCATTCTGAAATGGATGGGTGACCTGTGCTTGGTATTCCTGCAAGGCTCGGTGATATGTACGTTGCAGGTCCTTGAGATTCAATTCTCTTGGCTTTCTAGAGTTCCCTTCTCTAGAAAAAGTGTCTGCTCCTGTAAATAAGCGACTACGCTTTGGAACTTGACAATAAAAAAATTATTATTTATTATTATTATTATTCTTATAAATATCTTGTTAATAAACATGGATACTAAAATAAAATTCAAAGTAGATCTTTACACACTCCTTTCCATGGCAAAATTGAAATGCAATTTATAGTCAAAATTGAAATTATTCATAGGCGTTTGTTGGAAACCCAACGTCGCTTAGTTTTTTTAAGTACAGACTGAACTAACTTTTGAATAGTTGTGCGCTTCTTTAGTTTTCATGATGAATTTAAAATCAGCAAAAATTTGAAACGATTTCGTTAAAAATGGGCTATTTAAATTAAAAACTGTTAAATTATTAAGAGTTAAAACAACTGTGTCTAACGTATTTAAGCGTGATTGTCGGATTTCACACAAAAAAACCCCTTTATTCAGTTGCAAAACTGGAAATAATGACCAATTATCTCCATTTAGCCTTATGTTAACAGAAGTATTTTCCATACATTTTTATTTTACAATTCAAATGATTTAAATTTAAATAGTAATTTCCCACAGAGTTACCAAATTATGTAGAAGACTGTAAAAACATTAAATTACATGTAGGAATTGTTGGAAAGCCAGAAAACAGTTACTGGATCTAACAAATTTATAGAATCTAGGAAAACTTTTGGGAAGAGAACTACATATAAGTATGTCGGTCGTTTTCTTTGAATGTTATAGGTTTGCCTGCATTAAAAAATTCATTTTGGGACAGGGAAACATCCATGCTTCCTATCCCGCAGGCCGCGGACTGCAATCCCCTGTAACTATAATTTTCGAACCATATTTTGCAAGGCAGTCTACTGATATTCGGATTCATTTAATTTGTCATATATAATAAGAGGTCAGCATTCACTTCGAGCTAACGATAGACCAATCCCACCGATTTTTAGGCGCACTAATTTTGCCCCCTCCCCCCTCCCCATCTTGCAAAAGTTCGTTTCGACGCGCCTGATAGCTGCTGTTAAACACCAAAACGTATCATCAACGGTATACGTTCTTAACAGAGGTGCTAGTAAATTCCTGGTACATAAAGAAATATATAACGTAGATGATGCCGTTTTAATTAACGGACCAATTTCGGCTTTTTACTGCTATACTATATGAAATAATTGATGATTATTTATTGAGTTTGGTATTATACGATTAGCAATTCAAAAATATTTGGAAATGTGTGCTAATATATTTGATATTGATATTGGTCAATAATAATCTATAAATCAGCCATGTACAAACTGATTTCGTTTCTATAACTAAGGTTGATTAACAAAAATATGTTTCATTTTATGTTGGTTTCTGATCCCAAAGGGTAGTTGACTTAGACATTATCGGGACTAAATTTGTGTTATTGCAAAATATTTACACACACTGCTTTTCTACCTGACCATTTAAATTTGCCAATACAGTGAAAACTTTTATGGCGGCCTTGAAATGCTATTAAGAATCTTTTTCCCACTGTAGAAGTCGTAGAGCTCTATAGTGGTACATAAAGTGGAAATATGTAAAATCAGATCATGAAAACCCAAATACCAATGTGCATAACCCAGAATTACCCACCCGCTCTCTTCTGCAAAGATGCTCAGCTGAAAAAACCAGATCCACATTTAGGGTTAGCTTTTAGTATCGTGTAATACGGCGATAGTAACTTATGTTTACTAGCACTATACATGATAGGTGAAAATACAAATTAATATGCAACCTGATCCGTAAAATGAGGATGTTAAGTAACGTAAAAAAAATTTACTTAGGGTTTATTATCGCCATGTTTTGTTGTAAGATGCATTACAAATTTTGGGCTTCGGACCACAGCCCATATCCATCCTTCAACTCAGGTTCTTCTGATAATAGGTTAATATTACCCCTTGCCTAATAACGTAAAAGTATGCCGTATGTAAATCTATTTAGCATATAAATTAGTTGCGTTAAGTTTTACTACACATTTTGTCAACAATAATTAATGCAAGTGCCTTTATTTAAAACTTTTTGCAAACCTATTGCTTATACATTCATGTCACTAAACAATTCAAACAAAGAAAGCGTAGTTTAAAGTGACATCCCTTATTGTTCCATGGTTAATTAAAATTGGCTTGTTGGCATAAAAACAAAATCGAATATTGTTGCATCACTATCTGATAATATTTATGATGAAGAACCTAGTTTTAACACTACGACTATCTTCACTGTGAGTACTAATTGTAAGTGTTAGAAAATAATACAACTTCAACGTCATTCAAATAAATTCTTTAGTAAATTGCGTCTCACTCGATGGAGATACGGGTTGCCACGAAAATGTGAAATTTCAAAACTTTATACAATAGTCAAAACAAATGAAGGAGCTTTTTTATTTCAATAATAAAGTTAAAACTATAAATGTGGTATAAAAACTGTTTATTATTTATAGATGATACATCCATATTGTAGTACAAATTAACTTTTGATTCGTTGTTATGTTTCCCTGCATCCTGAAAGGGTTGAGGAAAAAAATAATTTCTGAGTTGGGGCAAGGTATACAATGTTTCGGACCTACCCGGACCGAACGGAGCCCTAAAGGCACCCAATCATTACCTTGAGTTTCAGATTTATTGTCAAGTTAAAACTATACCAAAATAAATATAAGTATATATTATTATACTTCGCTGCTTTCTTTGGCTTTCTTATTTTAATAAAAGGCGATTTAAATTGTACTGGCATTATTGGGAATCGCTTATCTTAGATCCATCTCGTTTAGGCTAAATTCAGTTGACCCTGACGTATTTGGCTAATTTGGCGTAATAGTAACAAAAAAGTTGGCTGGGAAATAAAAAATAACAATGTTTTTATCAGACCATGTATTTTTCGGTGTCCTGTTAGAAAAACATACAGATTTTATGTAGTATTTCTTGTAGGTGAGTTTGCATGATGAATTTGCATACTGTAGGTAGACTCAAACGCGTACATGTGCACATTTGTAGCGAAATTCAACGCAGAAAATGTTTCATAATTGCCTCTGCGCACCTGCGTGGGGTAAAATGCATGTTATTGAAAGCTATGACTGTTAGTTCGCTAAAAAAAATACTAAAATATTTCCAGCTAACAAAAAATGCACAATTTCTGCTGAAAAAAAATCGTGAATTAAAAAAGACCCAACGTTTTACATTTTGAGCAGTGCGCGAGTCGCTAATAATGCACAGGTCTTGAGCTGTAATGGAGAGTCAGAAGCTTGAGTTTTAATAGTACGCGAGGTGTACTATTACAAGATATACGGTACTTCTAATTAATACGTAAACCCATATTTAACTGTCATTGCGAATACCATGCTCAGACTATCTTTTGTAATGCTAATGTCTCAGCGCAGTTGGCACACACTGAATTACCTTTCCATACATCTCGAACTATTTCCACTTAAAATTATCGCGAGCGTCACTTAACCGTAGAAGTGTTATTCAGAAGTTAACACATGAAAACCATAAAATCTATAAAATCCTGAATTATCAACCTAAACCTACCTACTTGACCTAAATCTTTTAGTCTAGACGCAATTAAAAATCGTATTGTGAAAAAGTAAATTGTGTGAAAATTTTAGGTTGTATTTAGCTAAATAAGTTGAGCACGGCCTTACACTACTATATTATAGGTATGCTTTTCCAGCAGCTGCTTTCAAATTTATAAAATTTGACTACATCATATGCTGTTTGTAAGACAATGAGGCTAATAATTGGTTATTTAGAAACCCATTTCTTTATTATTACTGATGGGCTAGGTTTAGGTATTGAAAATAACTTTTACAAACCCAAACATTGTATTGATAGTTAAGTGAACGGCGGCTTTAAATGACTTCTTAGGCCTTCGGTTGTGACTGCAACTAAATTTTTCAACTCAATTATTATTATTATTATTACTATACTATTTAACCTATTTTAATAGTACTTTTTAGATATTTTTATCACTATAATATTTTCTAACTGAGACCCAGTTGGGAATCCCCTACATAATTATGTACAGAAAAATTCCCTCCGGGTAATTCGTGTATAATGTTTACATAATCAGAAGATAAAAATATTATGTATAATATTTTATGAAAAATTGGTACTCGTCCGGACATAAAACTCTGAGGATAACCATGTGCACATAATGGATTATGACAAAATTGTTACGGCAGAATCCTTACGTATACATTTTTATAACCAAACTTAACGCACGAATTTCGGGTCTTCTAAATAAACTGACCTTTGACCTAGGTCAGTAGTCAAATTTTTGAGACGCCAATTTAAAATTTTTAGTAATTATTATAACTCAAAAAAATTGATTTATTGCTTGACAAAACTAATTTTGTGACCTTAATTAGGCTTGACCTGTGACCTAGGTCACTCGGAAATGTTGGGATTTATTAATTATTACCTCGTTATATAGTTTAAAAAATAATCATGTGTTGAAACTTTGTAAAAATTTAAATTTACGAATAATTGAAAATATTATAGAGCATTATATATGGCAGATTAAATCACAATAATACTAAAAACGACATTGCGGCACAGTGGTTAGTGCACTAGGCTAAGCTCGGCTGCTCAGGGATAAAATCCCTGATCGCACAATTATTTTAAAATTAGAGGTTTGGCAATAAAGTTTTATCGATAAAATATTCTAAATAAATGACCCGCCATAAATATGTCCCATATTCGTACATAAGAATTTGAACCGGTTTATGCATAAATATTCCCGCAGAATTATGTTGACAGATTTCCAATTGGGGAATTTCCAGAGTTGTAAAAATAAAAACTTATTTCCCCCAAAATATAATCTAATACTTTTGTAAGGTCAACGTTTAGTTTAAACCACATATCGTTACTGTAGATGCAAAGTGGCCGTTCTCCAAACGCAGGTAAAAGTAAAGTGGCCGTTCTCCATCCTTTACTAAACGCAAAGTGGCCGGTCTCCAATCTTGTTTAAACAGGATCAAATTGGAGACCGGCCACTTTGCGTTTAGTAAAGGATGGAGAACGGCCACTTTACTTTTACCTGCGTTTGGAGAACGGCCACTTTGCATCTACAGTAACGATATATATTTCGATGTATATGGGAAGACTCCAGAAAATATTCAAATGGCGTTGAAGTTGTATACAACTGCACAAGTTCTTGTTACACGTCTTAAACTGCAATAATTACGTTTTTTAATGCAAGTCCAAATACCAAAATGCATTAACCATTAACCACCAACTTCCTATTCCAGGGCTGCTAAGCTGAAAAACAGATTCCGATTTGAATTTAGCTTCCTTTTTTTACCAGAAGTTCAAAAAAAGATATAGAAAGGACGAACTTCAAAATTCGGATTTGGGTTAAGCTTAGTAGAAAAATGACAAGATAAAATCAAATAAACGTGTCAGTTTAGATAAATTATAAATAAAAGAAAATATTTAAATTTCAATTTCGCTAAGCCACAGTATTTTATATTAGATTTCTCTTACGATTAGCAGATAAAACAAATTTGAATTTTTATTTTGCGTTTCACAATATTTAAAATAAGTTAGCTGCGAGAACTAATGTTAGGTAGGTAGCAAACAATAAAACCAGGCGGTATTGTTTTTGCGCTAATTTTTGTACGATTTATTGGCCGTGTTTTCATGGACTTTTTTAATAAGAACATTATTTATAATCTGTAAATAATACGATATAATCTGAAAAACAACTGATAAAACTGAGTTTTAGGTTTTTAAAGATTAAAATTATATATGTAACGTAAAACTTTTAATAACACTAGGATGTTTAATATCTCTTTGAGTACCCATTGACTCCTAGAGTCTTGAGCATGGAATTTAATGGTGAAGAAATTTTTGTAAACTCTAGATTTACACACATAAGTGCAATATATAACTCAATTTATGATACACCGTTCTTATAAATTATTTTAGCTATATTTTTAATGCTTTTCAAAGTATTTAAAAATTCATTGTTTTAAAAAAATCGCACAAAGTAATTTCTGTTATTAATGTTAAAAATTTTGAGTAATAACCGGCAAATATTACCCGTTGCCTAGATAACGTAAAAGCATGACGTGCGTAAGCCCATGTATCAAATAAAGTAGTTACGTTAAGTTTGACTACACATTTTTTGAATAATATTATTGCACGGGACTTTATTTAAAAGTTTTTGCAAACTCATTGCTTATTGCTCGTGTCACGCAAAAATTTAAACAAAGAAAACGTTGTCTAAAGTGAAACTACCGTAATTTCTCTGATTGTACGCCCCGCGTACTATTGAAACTCGAGCTTCGACGCCCCGCCTATAATTAGAGACACGCGCATTATTAAAGACCCACGCACTGGCATTTAATCGTGTGGTTAATAGACTAGCGTACTTTTCAAACTGAGGCGGCTACACCCCGCGTACTATTAGAGACCCGCGCATTATTAGAGACCCGCGTACTATAAGAGGAAATACGGTACGTTATTGCTTCCACTGCACTCTACAAAAACAATTTTTAGCATGAGGTTCCATGAAGGCATTCAAGTCACAATATTTGACTTTTTACTTTTGTTTACTTAGCAAAAAGAAATCATTTCTGTTAAAATACATAATTATTACGCACATAATTAACTTTCTAATGTGACGAATAGCATTCGTATTTCCTAACTGTTTATTTTGACTGTGTAAACGTTACATAGCTCTAACAATCTCTGTGGTGAATAATGAATTCTTTCTCATGAAAATAGTGATAAGCGTCACTTAACCGTACAACTATACTAAATAGGTTTATACAAACAAAACGTCAAATAATGAATTATTAATCTATCTACTTGACATGAATCTTATAGTCTACATGCAATTTAAAATTGCATTATGGAACATTAAATTGTGCCTGCTCAATGGTTTGTGATTTAATTTTAAAATGTAATTTTTTGTTTCATAAAAAAAAATTAAAATATAAAATATGATTCTTACAAGGGAATGGTTTCACATAGAGCTCGTCAATTTCTAAGAGTTGTGTCTACAAAAATCAGGCTACTTTTAAATAGTAGGGATCCAAAGTAACTCGAGTGCATTTTGCGTTGCTCGGTCACAATAGCCCGCCAAAGTTTAAAAAAATTCAAATTTTAATATTTTGCCGCCCTGGTACTTTTACAGTTCTTGTCCGACTTTGATGAAATTTTGTTTTTTCTGATCCTTAGAGCTTTTTCTAAAAATTAATTTCAGGATTTTTCAAAATTCAAAATTTTTCATTTTTTCGAAAAAATTGGTCCATAAAATTAGGCCTCAAAAATATTGTTTTCTCTAAATTTTTTCGAAAAAATGAAAAATTTTGAATTTTGAAAAATCCTGAAATCACTTTTTAGAAAAAGCTCTAAGGATCAGAAAAAACAAAATTTCATCAAAATCGGACAAGAACTGTAAAAGTACCAGGGCGGCAAAATATTAAAATTTGAATTTTTTTAAACTTTGGCGGGCTAGTGTGACCGAACAACGCAAAATGCACTCGAGTTACTTTGGATCCCTACTATTTAAAAGTAGCCTGATTTTTGTAGATACAACTCTTTGAAATTGACGAGCTCCATGTGAAACCATTCCCTTGTTAAAACCTTACAAACAAAACATTACAAATAATAACTCACCCAGAAACAACGAAATGTAGAGTTTATTATGGATTAACTTGATTCAGAACTTAAATATTATCCACAAATGAGCCTATATATTAACATTTTATCACTGGAACCGCACTAATTGGAACAATCTAATTATGTTAGATTTTAGCAAGATTTTAAAACAGTTTTGAAATTGTTATGAAAAAACCCATGTTTTTTTCAAAAAATTCGTTGTACAAAGTGTTGTATGTGCTAGAAGTAAAAAAAAGAGTTTTTTTCTTTTTTCAAGGGGTTTAAAATAAACTATAACTCGACGAAATCGGTCTAGTATTTCAAACGTGTTATAAATTATGTAAATATGTAGAAATGATGAAAGTTAGACACACAGTTAACACTAATAAGTCATGGCATAATAAATGATGTTATATATAAACATGATTGAAAAGATATATAGCACGGATTCTGACACTGAAAAGTGCCCATTAAGGTGTGTGATCAAGGTATAAAGATGATCATTTACTTCAGTGCTTTTTAAAATGGGTCCATTTAACCGTTAATTGTGGAGAAACAATTAGTTTGAGCAAATTAAAAAAACAATGCAGACCTGCCTGCTCGCATTTGTAGTCGTTCAAATAATGTTCTAAGAAAATCGGTTCAAAACTGTGACATAGTTATTGTTTACGTCCACAAACGGACGGGCATGACCATTTCAATAGATGCCTAAGCTAAGCATCTAAAAATAATCTACGGAGTGATTCTTAAACAAATTACGTCTAATAAAATTTCTAAGTTAAATGTTTAAATTCAAAACTCCCAATCTTCTCTCCGTATTATATAAATTTTCAACGAATTTTAGAAATTTAGGAAAAATTAGAAGAAAAGGTAATTATTTTTAAGAAAATATTATCAAAATTATCTTTTCTTAGGAACTTTGATTCGCAAGGGATTGAAACGCAGGGATTTAAAAATGAAATACGTTATTTACGAATTTTACATTCGTGTTTTGTATAATATTTGTAACAGTAACTGTTTTCTATTATCATGGTAATTAGAAAACATCTTTTTGAATGGCGTCGTAGACACGCAAGTGTTTTAATTATTGCATACATTCAACATTAGGGTCGATGAATATTAGTTACTTTTTACACTTCACATTTTCGAAATGATTGTATAACTTTATGAATCTTTATTTAAAACCTTTCTGTGGCACCGTTAGTTATTTAAAGTTCCTGGCCACGTATTTTGAAAAATCAATTAATTTCGTCATCTACACCCCCTGTGTGTCTAGAAAGTCTTCGAAATATATATAGTCCGTTTCTTTAATCTTTAAAATTTAGTCAACGACGACTTTAAATGAACTCGTAGGCCTTTAGTTGTGACTGCAGCAATATTTTTCAACTGATTTTGCGAATAGAAATTCTATCTGTAATCATCCAAACAGTGCAGTGATGCATTGCGCATGGTCTGCGACAAAATTAGTTAAATTTAAAAATGCACAAATTATTATTATTATCGTATTTTTGGCCTTAGTTTGTACACATTTTATGTCCCAATAACATTTTATAAAAAGCAGCTTTTAGGGTTTTGATAATTAGATTGGAACCAAAATTGTTAGCATGCATTTTTAAATCTACAACACTATATAAAATATCGTCACTGAGCCATATCCAAAACATTTTTTAAAAAAATGACCTGAATCCATTAAGTTCCACGCGTTCGCCTAATATCCATGCAAAAAATTCCTGTCGAAATTGCTATCTGTAAACAAGGTTATTTAAAGTAACTTAACTAACGTTATTTGGGGTTTATTATCATTATGTTTTGACGTGGTTCTAAGATGGATTAGAAAGTTTAAGCTATGAAGCTCAGGCAACCGTTACACCTCAACAGAAGCTTCACTGATAGCCAGTAATATATTACCTGTTTTCTTCCTAACGTAAAAGCATGTGTTCAAATCCGTTTATTAAATGAATTAGTTACTTTGGATTTCACGACTAAGTCTCTGAATAGTATTGTAGAATAAGACTTTATTTAATACGTTTTAAAAATTTGCAGCTTTTAAATTTATGTCACTCATGTGCAAGAATTCAAGCAATGAAGGCGTTGTTTAATGTGAAACTTCTTTATTTGTTCCACTGCACCCCTAAATACAACTTTGTAGCATGAGCTAACATAGGGATATTTAAACCAAGTTGTTTGACTTTTAATTTTTATGTACTCAAATCAAAAAAATCTAAATATAATTAAAATGCGTAATTATTACGCAAATACTGAGTTTAGTGTCGTAACGAGTGGTATCCTAGTTTTTTGTGTATAGATACTGTGAAACCACTAAACTGTTGCAAATAAATCTGATTAACGTTAGCCATTGTTTGTTATAAAAATAATAAAGAGCGTCACCCAATTATATCAATATTCTAAACAGGTTTGCACCAAAACGACTTGAAACAAGGATTATTATCAACTTAAATCTAATAGCCAACAAGTAAATTAAAATTGAATTATAAAAGATTATATTTTGCCCACTTAAAGTGTTTAAAAGTTTGAACCGTTCTCCAATAAAATTTTAAAAAACAAAATTCAAAATTAAAATATAATTCTCAGTACATTACATACCATAAATTGCAAGTACTCACATTAAATAGGATCTACAAGCTGTATACTAAACTCTATTTAATTTTTACGACGTTTTATATTTTAGCTAGAGTACGAGTACAACAGGTAGTATATTAATGTGCATACTCTATGCCATCATAATGTTAGGTGCATGATGCGGCTACAGTTATAGTCACAATAACTTGAACTTTTTAAAATTCTTAATTGGCCGTTAACTGCTAACATACTACTCAAAATGTTTTAAAACATTCTTCTAAGTAAGTTTGTAGTGTAGTTTACCAAATAATGTGCGACCTGTAAATTGCCGGTAGCCGTATATGAATTATAATTAAAATGTCTTTTGTACCTAGGTACAGGATACAAATTTTAATAAAACAGAACTTTAATTTTATTTGCTTTTTGAAAACTAGAAAGACGCGAAGCAAAAAAAATGTTTTAAAAAGACGTATTCACAAAAGTTTATTAAATTTAAAAAATTTATATATTTACTGCACCTTTCTAATTCAACCTAATTCTTTTCTAACACAATAATGCGATGTTTAATAAAGTTACAATAAAACTTATTTTGCTATACCTATATAATAGCTTAGTATTAACTTCACAGTTTTCTGAATTGGAATTTTACAACTCTTATATGTTTTTGAATTCCATTTCTAGTGCTAATTTCATCACTGGATAATTTTTGAATGGCTTCGTAGTTTTAAGTTTTACACAGCACCTTAAATTTTTGAAACAATACTATTTCATGCAACTTTGTTTAAAACCGTTCTGTTTCTGACAACAATACTGTTTTAAAAATGCAAGCCAAAATAGAAACCGAAACAAATCTATTTTTAAAAATGACCTATATCCTCCTTTTGTACTTGTGTAAATATAATGTCTTCCAAGTACTTATTATCATTATCTACAGTCTATAGATTTTTTTATTCAAGAGTGACATAAACATAATCGTTTGCGTTTATATAGTACCATGCACTGCAGTACTGAACTATTAAAATTCAATTATTATGAAATGATTTGCCTGATAATCGTCGATTACTATCAAGTTGGTGTTTTTGCAACATGTACAGGAAGTAATTTGGGAAGCATCAGTTCTGTTTTCTATTGATACTCGGCTTTGGAAGTTTCAGTGTTTTATATTTATTGTATGAGGCTTACTTGGCAATGAGTATCTAATACCGCAGGAAAAACATGATTGTATTGTATTGTATTTTAATTTCATTTATAAATTGTAATAAAACAATTCATGGGCTTTGTTTTTCTTTATTTAAAAATAAAAATATGAAATAATAAAGAATATGTTAAAATGTGCCTTTTGAATCGCTGAAGGAATTTCGATTTTTTTTTCAAAAACTTTTTAATGTTATTAACGTAGACAACCAGTTTAAATAAACGTTAATTAAGACCATGAGTTGTGGCTGCAGCTACATTATTCAACATATTTTGTGAAAGGTATACCTTGAAATATCAAAACAGTGTTGCATGGCGCATGAGATACGGCTAAGAAGTGGTTAATATTGTACAAACTAATTTTACTATCATCCCATTTTTCAGCTTAATTTCTGCAAATTTTGTGTACGAAAAACGTTTTTCAAAAAGAAATTTGCAGAAGTTTTGATCCTATGATCTTATTGAAAAATGAAAACGAATTGAATTGATCTTTTGCAACCGGTTTGCAGGATTTTTCATATCACGTTAAATATCTAAGGAAGGTTATAACAGAAAATGTTTAGACATTCACTGCCTTTTACATTGCTCATTATTTTTATCCCTATGCAATTAGTTTCATTGGAGTATTGCAAAACAGTTAATTTATTCAACCGGCGTTAAAGTAGGATAACCAATTCATTGGTAAAACTTTTTGATTTATTTTTAACCTGCATTCAAATCGCGATAAAGAAAAATCTATATTTGAATTTGTTCCTGATAGTTCGTTAGCTGTACATATTTTTTAGCATTTATCTATGTAAATAACTTAAATATTTTATTGCTGCTTTTATAAAATAATTTTTAAAAAACACAGTAAATTTTATGCTTCCAAATATTTTTATATAGTTAACCAACACAGTTTAAAAAATCTTTCAAAGTGGTTCCTGTTATTATTGTTAAAGATGTAAGAAATAAGCCACATTCTCAATTGTGTAATTCAGCGATACTAATTTCAGTTTACCTACATTATTGCTGATCAGCTATTTAATTAAAATTATTAAGTAATCTCAACAATAATTATGATCACATTGACCTAATCAAATGAAGGATAATGTTTCCACTATAATATTCGCGAGCGTCACCTAACTATAGCAGTATTTTCTACAGGCTTACACTTGAATACATTCAAGTCATAAATTATAAACCCACTACTTAATCTCATAATCTAAATGCACTTAAAAACTTTATTATCGAAAATTAAATTGTGTTCCTACAAAATGTTATGATATAATTTTAAAACCTAAATCAGCCTTTAATAAAAATAAGTAAAGATAAAATGTAAAATAATAATATAATTGGCAATACATTACAACAAAACATTGCGAATGATGGAATTAACAGAAAACAAATTACTTTAACACTATTATAGGGACAGAAGTTTCTTTTGATGACCAACAAGGTACATGGAAATTTACGTTTTATGTTTGCAGCATATCGTTAAAAATAAACATAAAGATTTTCCGTTCTAAAACGTAAGCAAACAAAATAGGGTATAGGGATTAATAATAGCTGCATGGTAATCGGCAGTATAGGGGGGGCAAATCAGCAGTGAATTAACGCGTATCCTATCGGCAGTACAGTGTTTGCGGCAATGGGCAGTATAAAATGAATGTACACAATAGGCAGTATGAATTTTGATATTGAACTTTTATTTTAACTTAATATTTTGGTAATGTTTAGCTGTCATATTAAATGAAAAGTAATGAATTAAGACGAAAAATAGTAGAACGTAATGAAGTAAGACGATACGAAATAGAAAATACTATTTTCGAATAAGTGGTTGGCGACTCGCATTTGTAGGTCTTCCCCTTTTCCTTCGTTGTACATCAATCCTTGCAACTTTCGCTGCCATCGAAAACTTAATTAGATTCTTCTTAGCTGCTAAGCCATAAATGTGCTAGCAAACATATTTTTTTTAAAATGACGGGCATGAGCATGAAGATTTCTTCCACTGTTGGAAGTTTTGTTGTTCTGACAGAATATAGAAACGGACTGAGAAAAAGCTTGACTAAAAAGCCATACATCTGTTACGTAAACTCATTCAAATTCACATTTGTTTAGTCGTAATGCATTAGTTATGCAAAACGTATGACAAGGAACGAGAAATTTCAATACTGCCAATAACTGCAAAATAAAGAGCATTTTTGTGAGTTTTTTTTTGCAATATTCGACTATACTGCCAATACGCTTACGCATAATTAACTGCCAGGTTACTGCTGATAGCTTTTTTGGGACTAGCCATTATCTTTATGCCATTAATAATTAGTGTGCAATAATATTCAACAGTTCAAAAAATGAAAACATTGGGGTGACAGTATTTATGGATCGTCCACACATATTATGTAAGCAATATTTGCACACAAATGCCGCTTAAAAATTTTACAACATCCAAGTCATACGCAAGAGATACAAAACCGTATTGAAACAAATTGTAGAAATACAAAATTCTTAAATACGTATCCTGCGTCATGTTATTCAAAAACTGATTTGTTCACTTGCAAGTATGGCATAAGAAAGTCAACAAAAGCAAAATCTGACGATATATATTTTTTGAAGTCACATAATTTAAGAATACTGCAAAGAGTAGGTTTTCAAAATATGGTTGAAGAATTGGTGCCAAATGATTTACTACGCATTTACTATACACATTTAGTTCTATAGCATCCCGCTACACTATTACTGGTCAATTTTATATTACATCAATTTTATAGTTTCATATTTTAAAAATAATTCTTCTCTATATTGTATCCACAGCAAAAAACGTAATTAGGATTTATTTTTGCATTGAGCTTACGATATGCATTCAAGATTATGTTTGTGCTCTACTGACAACTAACACAATATACATTCAGTTTTTAAAAAAAAACTTGTTGACACAGTAACAATATCTGAACATACGCATCACATCAGTTTGTAAAGCTTTTTTTGAAGCAATTTAATTTGTACATGGTGTTTTTAATAAGATAAACTAGGAAATCAATTTAAAAATAATTTTTGTATACATATCTTTTAAACATTTTAATGTTTTGAAAATTTGCTACTGCAGACGCCGTTTTAAACTTTGTCTAATCTTTGTCGCTGTCACAATATGATTAGAGAGTTACTTTGTGATATTTCATAATAAACCACGTTGTTTCATGGTGTAAATCAAAACCAAATAAAATAAAATATCGTAAGCATTCGATGCCGCCTAATAAAACATGCTTCTTGGGATATAAATAGGAAACAACGCTTGCATTAGCAAATTTGGCTTTGAGATGTACTTACAATTAATTATTAAATAAAGAAACGGGGTAATTCATTTATTTTATCCCGGCGATTATGAAATAACAAAAAGCGGATACTTTGTTAAAAACACACCAGAGATAACAATGTCTAAATTTGAGTTCAACTAGATTAAAATTTGAAAATGGTGCTGTACGCACAGTTGGTCTAGTGTAATTCATGTACCTAGTTTTTTATTTTGCTTTAATATAGTTTTTTAAATCTACTTTTCATTGCTACACAAATAATATAGATTTTTCTGCACAAACAACTACATTCAAAAATATTTACCTGGTTTTAATATATAGTCATTGCAAGAGAATGTACAAAATCACATTTTACAACATTTCGTCTATTACAGTTTGATTTTATATTTAAACGACGTCAAACTGTAATAAATAGCTAAAAGAGACAAACATCTTAAGTTTTAAAATAATTTCACAGCGTTAGTAATATTATCGCCTTTGAATTCTAATGCGTGCTTTAAGTGTCAAGTTAGGTTTAGAACGTCCTAGTTTAAATTAGAATTAGGTACCAGCACTAATCCGAAATGATTTATGTTTTCAAACAACTAATAAAGGAATACTGGGGTTTCATTTAGAAGAGATTCAAAGTATTTAGCTTAAAGAATAAAGTACGCAAGACAAAGTTGCCATAGCATTGTGAGAGCTACACAAGTTGCTAGTCTTATCTTACATTCTGTTACAATATTAAATTGTGTAGTACTTGCTGGTGAAGTAATTTTTACATTAAAAACACTGCCGCATTTAAGATACCTAGCACTCCATGAATGCCTAAAAACTGGAGTAAATATTTTTTTTGGCCGTTAAATAAACAACCTAATTAATAAGTCTTCACAAATTGTAAAATGACAATTATATCTTCTGGAGTTCAGGATATGGTAAAGTACCAAACAGTATCGAGAATAAATATTATTCATCTAATTATTATCGTCTTATTATTACATCTAACATTTACCCTGAACTAAAAAGCAGTTTAAAGCTAATTATATGCGTTAAAAATTAAGTAATCTCATTTCCATACTCTTTATAGTTTTGAATCTATAGCATTCGTCGACTTTTTTGTTTTGAATTCCTCAAGGAAGTAAAAAAATTTCAAGTTTAACGCACGTTAAAAACTTTTTCTAAATTAACTTACCTAATTATAAAATACAGTTTTTCTGATAACGCTGTTTCCAATTTATTACTATTGCCTTATAAAAAAGATAGGACATAAAACTTTATGCAAATTCAAAGAAAATGCAGGAATTGCATTTAAAACGATTGAGTATTTAATTAACTTTAATTGTCTAGCGACTGACTACGAGTAATTATAATTATACTCAATTACGTTTTAGAAGTTTCTTCATATGCACTTAGAATTGGGACTTTACGAACTTTCTTATCTTAAAACTTACAATTTTCTTGAATATAAAATTGAACACATGTATGTACCATAAAAAATTTCCTTATTCGCCCCTATATGCCTGATCTAGCAAATAGTTTACAGGCTTCACTTTAATATACATGTACGTTTTTACATAGTTTCCTCTACTCAAATTTTGCAGCGTCTTAAAAATTTATAACTGTGCAACTGAACAATAAAGGAATTTCAAAAGCGAAATGAGAAAAAAATCTCAAAATGAATGGAAATACATTTAAACTGTTCATAAATAAATTGATCTTTAAGTTGAACGGAAATATTATTTTCAGGATATGTTACCTAGAAGTTTGATGTCCTACATTTTTATGAGCATATAGAATACATTTCCAGAAGTAAGTTGGTTGATTATTGGCAGCTACCGAGTATAAACAAACTTAACGGCGCAAAACTTACTTTTTGTTCTGAACTACTTTTAACAATGAATTTAATTTCAAAGTTGACAGCACCAACGTATGTACAGTTTAAGTTAGTTTTTTTTAAAACAAAATAGGTCTGCTCAAAAATGATCTACAAATAAAATGACCGTTTACCCTTAATTATTTCAAAACTTTTAGTTTTTGATTTCGGCGACGTTTTACATTTTATTTAAGTAATGTGATGTAAACATTTCCAGAGAATGTCTCAATCTCTACTGTTTCCTAAAGTGTACAAGGTTGCTACAGTTAACCAAAGTTAAATGAACTTTTAAATTCTGAATTAACCAGTAACCGCAAACATACATCGCAAACTGTAGTATCAAAGTTCTATCAAGTAAGCGTCTAGTACACCTAATGAACGACCGGTCAATTGTAGACAGCCGTTCATGAATTAAACCGTATCATGTATCATATAGCCCCCATGTACTACAGGTTAAAAAATTAGGCAAAAGCTAAACGTATTTCCATTGTTTTTTAAATGTGATTTTATTTTGAAAGAACATCTTAAAAAACCTCTGTAACTTAATTATACAGACTCAAATACCAGTCGTCCCTATTGCATTGCCACGAAGTACCAAGTTACTCACTTTTAGTTGTGTTTTAGTTCACACTAAAAGACTGTCTCTTTGTGCAGTTTGAAATATAGTAAAGTATCGTTAGCATACAATGCCGCCTACTAATAAATTTACGCGTACAAAAGCAACTTGTAATTTTGAAAGTTGACCACTCGTCAAAGTCGGAACAAAGCATTATGCTATACTTTTTCGAATATATTATCGATAATTAATACAATGACGAAATTTAGATGTAAGTCAAAAGTATAAAATTCAGTTTATTAAAAAATAATTGACCTAATGTTTTAATTTTTACAAAATAAGAAAAAGCATTCTGTATTATTAGTTTGAAATACTTATTATATATTAAATTAAGAAAACAATAATTTAATTCTAGATATCAAGTCGTACAATATTTGCATTAGATTATTTTTCAATTGTCGCTAGTTGCCATAGATCTTTCTTTACAGCTCATGATGGTTGGTTACATTTTGTTTTAAAAAATCCGCAAAAGCAAACAGACACATTTTATTTGTACAGTTATTTAAAAACCAACTTTATTATGTGCTCCACTAACTAATCCGAAGTTGATGTTGGTTGGCTCAACATTACTTAAAAGAAATGCCTTCGTTTAGTGATAACATTTCTGTTCATTTAATTCAAGATTTGTTAAAATTATTGTTAAGCTTCACGTCACTTGAATCTGTGCCCGCTTTGTTGCTTACGATTGCAACGAAAGTGACGAGTGCAGATTATCTTTGCTTAATACCAGCACAACGAAAGTAAAGTAGATGGATATATTATATCATCAATACTACTGCCTGATACTATAGTAATGCTGATGAGCTATCTCAGCGAAGTACACGCTAAAGCAAAATAAAAGGCGGCTATACGAATTTGTAGTAATTTGTTCCGTAATTGTAAAATCACTGTAAAATACATACCTCTCTTTGCTATTTACCTACCTATATTTTAGTGATGTAATTTCATTAATAATTCAATGTAATGTATGTAAGTTCTAAAAGTTACAAAATACAAATACATTAAATTTTAGATATAATAATATATAATAAAATGTATAATTAATATTATGCATATTATAATCTACTATATACAGACCATTGCACTATTTCCGACTCGCGCATTATTTCAAAATGTACGGCATTTAAGTTTGAAGTTTTTTTCGGTGAAAACATTGCAAGAAGTTTTTTAGCTAGCTAAATTCGTTAGTAATTACTAACTAGTGAGATATAAGAAAACATAATGCTCAAAGAAAATCACATCAGATAATGTAACTCAATCAGCGGTAATTAGGCAATGCCGATAAATATTTTAAAGCAACGTTAAATTGAAATAGATGATTATAGCAAGGGACAACGCCTCTGTTTTCAGCTATGTTCAAAACGTCTTGCAAAATAATCAATTAATTTCCACACTACAGCTAAAATTGTAACATACATAAAATTTACATATTAGTTACTGATTTTGTATATAATTGCTCTTACTTTGATAGAACTTGCCAGTTTCTATGGTTCAGAAAATTTACTTTCTCAAAAGAAGCTCTTTAAATGGGTGAGCTTACTTATTGTTATACCCGTGAATTCTAATGTATCTGTCAAGGGCTCAAGTTAGGAAACTTAAACCGTTTTAATGTACCTAGATAAGTTTCATTAGTATGTAATAATCTGCAAGTCTTTATGTTGTCAAGCAACTAACATAACACAATCTAAGTAAGTTTTAATTTTGAAGGGATTGGAAGTATGTAGCTAACTAGTAACATAATAAAGAACGTACTACAAAGTTACAAAAGCTTCGTGGCTGGTAAACTAGTCTACTTATGCAATAAAATGAAATATTAAATTTTCAAATCAGTCCTAGTGTTTGCCGGCCTAGCGGTTATACAATCACATTCAGAAACAGTAATTTTAAAACACCCTTCATGCATTCTTGTATATGAATATTTGGAATTAATTTGTTTGGCGTTTACATATTCTACCTTATTATTAATGATACTTTATGGGGCGAAGCGCGACAGCTCGTACACACATTTTCCGTTAAAAGTTAAAGTGTCACTTGTAAGTTCGTGCAATACAATGAATTATTTTAACAAAAAAATTAAAATTTAATATTGAATATAATTATCATAACATACTTATATAAAAATTCTGTAAAAGCAATGTAAAATAACTTTGCATACAAACTGAAACATGCTTCAGCAAAATTATTTAAACCATTGGACACACATTTTTTAGAAATATCAGTTTACTTTACTTTGCTAGTAGGTATTCATATTTCAGGTATTTTCCTGTAAGACAGTATGACTCTAAACAGACAAGCCGATCACGTTCGAACTTTTTTGCTCGAATGCCCCACTACGGATATGACCGACTCAGACCGCGTAGTCTAAAATTCCTGCAACCAAATTAATGACGTAATTGTAAAAACAAATAAGACCACCATTCAAAATTACAATAAATCTCACTGAAGCACTAACGTACCACCCTTGTACCTGTGACCTAACATTTCAAATCTGTTTAAAGATTTAACATTCATAATCCATTTTTCAATGTCAAATATAAATGTGTAATTACATCCTGATAGCGTAGCCTAATATTTTTGCTCACAATTGTTTGTTTTAATTTGCTAAACGTCAGTTGCAAGTTAGATTGTTCACACTGTCAGAATTTTGAGCTCGGTCACACTATTGCTGTTGTTTTTAAAAATGCCGTCTGACACGGTCCCCCAACCCAAAGGGCAAATTGCATCACTTGCTCGCTCCCTCTTAAAGAGATGCTAAGCTGAAAAGCAAAAAAATTGAATTTAGGTTTAGCTTTTAGTTTTCATTATAATTCAAAAACGAATATCTCATTGGATTGTTTCTAGTTTTTTAAATTCACTTTTTTGAAGTTTGTATTTCTCGATTTTAAAAAACAAATTTTTTTATCATGCAGTTTTTATATTTAAAATGAAATAAATTAGTTATATGTTCTGTCATCAGGATTTGAAGCAAAGCGCTCCATACAACTATAAATGTAATTACGCAACCTAGTTAATATAATTTTAAAGCAACTGTTTTTTCACCATAATTGACGTCATAAAAGCAAATTTGATTATACTTATAGTTATATGGAGTTGTGTGTATTTTTTTAGATTTAAGAATAGGTTATAATTTTATTGCTGCCGTTCCTAATCTTTAAGTAGTTATGGCAGCGTGTCTGCAATTGCTTGTTGTTGTTCAGTTCTAAAATTTAAACAGCATCCAGTATTAGTATGCAGAGTATATCGGTTAGAAACGATAATTGTAAAGATAATATATATACCTTTAAACTTTTAAGTATCATTTTTGAACAAGCGTCCACAATTACAATATCTTTTACCATTACCAATAATATCGTTAATAATAAACTATTAATTATAGCCATGCCATGTTAACACTGTACACTCATAAACATTATCGATGCATTTTATTTCTACATCAGCGCTGGCATGGGTAGCAAACGCCCTAAGTTTGAGCATGGGTAGCAAATGTCCGCGTAGTAAATGTCCTAAAGTCAGTTTTTTCAACAAATTAGGTTAATAAAATTTCTGTAACTATAATAACGTTGGTGTACGGCGCATGCGCTGAGGAAAAATTGATTTAAAATATAGCACATTTTTAAAACAGCAATTTTTGAGGTTTTAAAAGTTAAAACTTGTTTATTTTCTCTAAAAATTTGGTTTAATACTTTTAAGCTGTCATCTTATTGTATGTGAAACAACTATACATTTTTAGTTTTGCATTGGTTTAGAGCACTTGCCCAGAGAAACACATAAAAATTGTCGCCTGCGGAATGACAAAGAAACTAAAGAATATTAAAACGACGTTATTGTTCTATACTTTACAATTCCACAGTTGCCTAATGCTTAACAGAAAATTGAAAAATTCATTGTTTTGTCGTAGAAGCCGGTTTCTCTTCAATTTTATCTAGTGTCCTTGTAGTTTTATCGAACAGCAGCTTTACTTTTATTTTTTTTACTTTCTTATCAAATTTGTTGGAAGGAAATCGTTTGCTTTTAGAGAAAAGCAAAAAAAAAATACCAATTTACTTGTAATGAAAAATAAACGGAAACTGATTTGATTCCTTGGCCGACGTTTTTCAGAATTGTACATCACACGTTAAATATCATAGGAGTATTGTGAAAGTCAATCGCATGCCTCAAACTGTTTATATTGCGTTGGTCTCGCTTTTTTACATATTTTCTTTAAACACAATGAATTTGTTATTCCCAAATATTTGTGTATGTGTAAATCGATGTGGTATAAAAAGTGGTTGGGTTGAATTAAGATTCAATACACGTTTATCGAATAAAATTATTGCATCTGACTTTATTTAAAACGTTCTGCAAAACTGATTTTTAATCTATGTCACGCAAAAATTAAAAGACAGAAAGCGTTGTTTAAAGTGAAACTCCCTTAATTCTTACACAGCATTCTAGAATAAAAATGTTTAGCATGGGCCAACATAGGGGCATTTAAATCAAGATGTTTTACTTGGTAATTTTGGTGTATTTTTATAAAAGAAATATTCTTAATTATACTGCATATTTATAAGAAAATACTAGGCTTCCTTTTGTTACGACTGGTATTCTAGTTTTCTTGTGAGAATCGATGAGGTGCAACCCACAAAATTTGTGGACATAAATCTAGTCAATAACACCCTCAGTTTCTCCTTCATATATTAACAAGCGGGACCTAATCTTAGCAATTTTCTAAACAGGTGTATGCCAGAAAAACTTCAAACAATGAACTATCAACCTACTTACTTGTCCCAGCTCTGAAAGCCTACACGTAAATTACAATTGCATTGTGAAAAATTAAAGTTTGCTCACTCAATGTTTTAAGATTTAATTTTAAAGCGTGTATCGTTTTCCATTAAATGAAAATTACGACAAACTGAATTATTAAAATATGATTCTTAATTCGGTACATTGCAAACCATAAATTGCAAGTGATAAATTACATGGAAGCATACAAGTGTAAAGGGTTTTATTAACAATTAGGTTGGTTTCTGAACATTGTTTATTTTAAAACAATTATTTTGATTACTTTCTACGACGTTTTATACTTTAAATAGAGTAGTTCTGAAAAACTAATGTTACAAAGGTATCTAAGGAATGGTTTTTACATTTGTTAGTACGCTGCAAAACGCATACTACTTTAAATTCGTTCAAAAGGCTTAGACGAGAGATGTTTGCTGGTAAACTTTAATTTCTGGAATGTTTATCCTATTTAATTAATTCCCCAAAAACATTACATATCAGTATTTCTAGTCAGTATTATACTAATAGCATTATATACTCATGTGTTTTGAAGAATGCAATTATTTTATTTTATTTTATTTTTAAGAAACGACTATAAAATATTAACATAACTATCAAAGTTTTGGCTATTTCTATTTTATTATTTTTTTAAAATTTAGCATAGCTAAAATTACCCTATGCTTATGCTCGAACATGTCGAGTGCAAATTCGCTGGTTGACGTAAGTCTGAATTCGATTAAATGTAGCATCTCCATCTTCACTGTAAAGACATAGTGGTAGAGAATTGTTACAGCTTTAAAGCTATTCACCTAAGTTCCATATTAAATCAAGGAACACAATGCGCTTGCGAAGGTAATCAACCTTCATAATTGTGAAACATCAAAACTTAAAAAAAAATGCATAAAAAAAGTAGGTGTGAATTCAACAATAAAGTTCGAACTATAAATGTGGCATACACACTGTTCGTTATAACTATCACATACGTAATGCATCACAACGTTTATGAAAACGTACTACTGAGTAAGTAATACGACTTCAAAACACTACGAATAAGTTAAATAAATTTATAGCAGAAGGTGTTTATGAAATTTCGGAACAAAACGACCGGTTTCAGAATTTATTATTGATTGACTTCAGGCTAAAATAAAGTTCAATATTATACACATCAAAATTTGAGTCTTCAGTAATGACTGCTTGATACACACATGAATACAATATGAAATTATTACACTTTTTCCATGGATAGTTGACTTGTATCGAAATTAATTTGCTTACTTATTACTTACCGCTAATTACATATTAACATATATGACGTACTACAAATATGGATATCTTGCAATAATTTATTAGTATACTTATATTTACCTTTATATTCCAATGATACACATATTTGTAAAGTGAAATTTATTTGAATTGTAATGTTTAGGGTGTGAAAATGCGTAATTAATGTTAGATTTAATTTCAAATTTTCGATTTTCAAGCTTGTAGGTTGCTCATACGCCCTTTACTTTCTTTTAAATTGAACGCTGGCGCTTGATTTCTATAAGTAAGTACTTCCATAAAAAAATTGCTTGCTGTAGAGATAATATTAGTTTCACGTGCTGTAGTTACGCAGTCATTCATAATATAGGATTAAAAGTACACAATATTGATTTACTATTTATATAGATAATACATTTATGTAAGAATAACCAATGGAAAAACAGTAAATATTATTAGGTATCTTGTTGTTTTTGTGATGAATCGAATAAGACAGGGTAGTTAATATCACTATTTTTATTTTGGTTGCCATGTTGAATTTAATCATTAAAGTTATCAAGTGTAATATGGAGAAAATTATGTAGTGACGTTGCTTGTGCAGTATTTGAGATAGCCATAGAAATACTTTTATTTTTATGTTTCACTTTGCTTGCCATGGGATGCTGCCTAAACTGACTATGATGTACCTTTTTTGGAGGTGGCTGATATGGTTTATTCATTATATCAGCCACAGTGTTACCATCAAATATTATTTAATAACAATTGATTTTATTGTAGATGGCTGTTGCGTAGAAGCATTTTTTAGATGTTTGGGGAGACTCTTTCCACTTTTGTTTCCACGAAGGTAACGAAATTCTAATTTTTGATTTGTAAATTTTGCCATCAATTAGTTTTTCAGGGAATTTTCTTAACATTTCATTTTCAGCAATAAAAAAAATCACACTTTAGTGAAACTTCATGGCTTGGATTTCATGTTTCCTATTTTTTGCGTTTGAAAGTTGTTTAGCATTTAATTCTGTCAAGTCTGAAAATATTATATCCATGGTTTCCAAGATTTTCAGTTTAGTCACAAATTCTTGGCCATTACTATAGATCTTTTGTGCTGCCAATGCACATTGATTTTTAATATTAGCAATGTCTAAAAAAGTCGTGAGTGGCATGTGGCTGTATTGTGGTAATTGAAACTTAAGGATGAGGTCCACGATACCTTTACTGTTTAGAACAGCTTTTTTAAGATTATATGCACAATATGCTGTCTGAATTGAATTTATTTAATTTGAAATTGCAATAGCCATGAATTGATTCTTTTGGGTCAACTGGAATAATAGACTTAATGGAATTTTTAAGAATTCTTTAAACTTATTGGCCTGGTGTGACGGAATGATAGAATATGTTTGTATTAGTGTTAGGTACCTTTGAACTTGAACATCGGTTTTTGCTTCTATATATTTCCAAATTGCAAGCTTATGGCAAGGGTCAAGTTTATGTAAGAATATGCTGGCGGTTGTTTCGTGGTATTCTTCTGAGTTTTTATAGCTTCCTTTGTTATCCATAACTGAATGATTTTGAGTTAAATTCGTTGACGTTAACGTTGATTGTTGTTGTTGCTGTTGCAATTCAGCCTTGCGAAGGTTAGTTGCCAATTTTTTCATTTTAGTAAGATCCACAAGGATTTGTGTCCAGAAGGGAAAATATGCTTATGAAAACGTACTACTAAGTAAGTTATACGACTTCTAAACCACTACGAATGAGTTAAATAAATGTATGGCAGAAGGTTATTTTGAAATTTTGGAACAAAACGACCGGTTCTAGAATTTAATATTGATTTTCTTCAGGCTCATAAGCGCAAACCTTTAGTTCCAATAGCAGCTCGGACGAATAAACAGTAAATGTTATATATACTAATTATTAAAAATTAAAATTTTTTCAAATTTAACTGGATAAAAACTATTTACCACAAACATTACCCCGTCTCTACTGTTATACCATGGATCTCTCGGCCTCATGAAAATCGAAATAAATTATTAAAACCGGTCGCCGTACCTTAAACAATAGAAAGAAAACTACTTCATTATTTTTTTGTCATACTGCGGTGGTGAGATATTCTGCTTATTAATTATTAGCCTACTCCATAACTTTTAATTCGTTTTTATGTATCACTGTATCGTGAAAGGGTCGAGGAAAAAATATTTCAGGGTTCGGACAGGGAATGTAATTTTTTGAACCGACCAGGACCGAACACAGCTACCAAGGCTTTCAATTATTACATTAATTGACAGAGTTTTAGCCAAATTTAAACAATAATCATATATGAATATATATTCCGTAGTTTGCAAAATTGCATGTATGTAATTTGCTGCTTCCTTAGGTTTTCCTATTTTAATAAAAGGCGATTAAAACTGTACTAGAATTGATGAGTCGCGTTAAACTTAACTCCACCTACTTTGGGCTGAAATCAGTGGCCTACTAGTTTCACTAGGTTTCACCGCACCACAGCACCACAGTGAAGACTCAAAATGACCTATTTGCATTTTTAGCCAAAAACTAAAATATACTACTTACAAAAACTTAAAAAATCTGAATCATAAAAACAAGTAAAAAAACATTATTAGCCTTTCAAAAACATCAAAATAATATAAAACTTGTAGAAGAACTAAAAGCTGCACTTGACACAAGAACCACAATAATTTCCGTCTTCAAATTTTTCGTAATTTCCATGGAATTTATTAATCAATAGTCTCAAAGGACAATTAAAAATACATTTAACACAAGCAGTTTTACACTAGCTACCTAATAAGCATAAAATCGACCTAGTAAAGTTAATAGTTTGTTTTTAATATCCTGTTAAAGTCCGGACCACGTTGAAGCCGTAATCAGTACAGCAAGGTACATACGTAATACTGAAAGATCAACTGGTTGTAACATGCCAACGAAGGAACAGGAAAATGATAGATCCGATTCCGGGTCTAGCTCTAACTCAAAATCTGACCCTCTGGCCAAAATAATGAAAAAACTCGATAAACTAGATTCCATGGAAAAAAAGATTGACAAAATGGACAACAACTTGGAAGCCACCGTACCAAAAGCAGTAAGCGCTGCCATGACGAGGGTTAATGTAAAGTTGAGTGAATTCGACAGTCGGATACGAAGAGTGGAAACTTGACTTAGTGCAATGGATAAAAATCTTGGAGCAGACAAGTCATACATTTTAATCCATGAAGCAAAAGACGAAGAAGACCCCCTCGAAACCGCAATAAAAGTGATAACAGAACTACTGGAAGTCAGACATGTCATGGTACTTTCAGCAAAAAGACTAAAAAGTAAAAATAGCGACGAAACGGAGGAGAAAAAATCATCGCCACTACTAGTCCAGCTTCCAAGTAAAAGTACTGCAATTGATGTGCTAAAGCAAAGTAAAAAAATCAGCAAAACCCAATATAGAATTAATGAGAATCTTTCAGTCAAGGAGCGAGAAATGAAACAAGATATGATGAAAGAGATCAAGAAGCTGAGGGATGATGAAAAAAAGGTGAAAATCAAGGGTTATAATAAGTGTGAAGTGGAAGGGGAGATGTTCGTCCTTGAGGGGAAGAAACTCAAAAAACAGCAAGAATAGGAAAACACTTTATCACACAATACAAAAAACTCTAATTTACAATTTAAGAAAACGTCATCAACAATACAAATAATGTTCTAGAATATCTATGGTCCTTAAAATTACTTTAATTTAAGTGCGGCAGACAAACATACATTTATAAGCAACGATTTAATTTGCATCAGCAAAACGTGGTTATGCAATACTTTGGACGCAGAAAACATATTTTTAAATTTCAAGAGCTTTAAGGTTCAAGCAATACGTGACTCAATCCATGGACATGCTAAGGAAGGTCTTATTATGCTGGTCAAGATAACAAAATTCAATAACATACAAATACTATACCAAAATGGATCATAATAATCACAAGAGCCCGTCACAAACATAGTAAGGAAAACTATCTAATATGCTCCTGCTACCTGAGTACATACCCTGATATTTTTGCATCCCAAGCAAGTGAATTGGAATCTATTTTGGAAGATCACCTAAAAATAAATAATACGTGCAAATTAATATTAGGAGGCGACTGTAATACGAGAGTGGAAAATGAGGGAGTGGCCATAGAAGAAATAATACTAAATACTAATTTACACAATTTAAGGCAATTATGCGACAACGAAATAAATCACAAAGGAGAATTGTTACTTCAACTGACCGATTTGGATTGACATTACTCAACGGGAGAACAAATAGCGATTACCCTGGAAAATATACCTACGTAAGAACAAACGAACAAAACGAAAAAAGCCATAATGTATTAAAATGTAGTGTGATTGACCTCATATTCGTAAATACGCCTGTAATTTCATGGATAACGTCATTTAAAGTTAACAACACTATAGAATCGGATCCGAACCCAATATGCCTTGAACTCATAACATTGTCAAGCCTAACGACTGCAAACTACAATTCCTCGTACAAGAAACTCAAACTTGACAAGAGCAAAGTTAAAAATTACATAAAAACTTTGGCAGAGCACAACCTTTCTACAATCCCAGAGAATGCTTTAGTGGACAAGGACTACTTTGTAATTGTTAATGCAATGACCAAAGCTGCAAGAATCAACAAAATGCTAGTAAAGCGAATCTCAACTATAAACTTTAGAGACAAACCATAGTATAATTCTAAATGTAAAAAAAAAAAAATCCGGCGCGAAGCGCCGGATTTGTCGACCGGGGGCGGGCCCAAAGTAGATGCTGAGCTTTCACAAAGGCGCAAGACAATTTTTGTTACGCTAAAAGATGATATAAGAATTGTGGAAGCTCCCCTACTATCAATAGGCCATATACGAATGTACGTAGCATGTGGTTAAATATAGCTTAAGAATATTTATAAATTGCACCATTCACAAATGACGTCATTTATGGAGACTCCCCTACTATCAATAGGAAATATACCAATGTACAAGGCAAGCAGTAATAAACAAAGGTTCGAAAATATTATACAGTTATAAACCAAGTACCTAAAAATATGATATTTAAATGACGTCATTATGAACGATCCCTGAATAATATTAACCCATATCCCTTGGTATGTTTATTGCATACTGTTTAAAAGGTTGAAAACATTTTTTAGGTTAAAAAGGGTAAGAGTAAAATCTATGTTATTTTTTTGAAAGACGTCATTTTGGACGACTCCCGAACATAAATAATCTAGGTTAGAAAATATTTAAAAGTTAGAAATAAGGGTAATAAATACCATGGTATTTTTTCAATAGACGTCATTATGGACGATCCCGGAATAGTATTAACCGAGGTATGTTTATCGCATATTGTTGAATAAAAACTATGTTATTTTTTCCAAGAACGTCATTGTGGACGACCCCTGAACATTATTAACCTATATACCTGTATGTTAATTTTATTCAGGGACGTTATTGTGGACGACCCCTGAACAATTATGAATTATTACCTATATACTTATGTATGTTTATTTTGTCCGAAGACGTCATTGTTGACGACCCCCAAACATTATTAACCTATATACCTATGTATGTTTATTTTGCCCAAGGACGTCATTGTTGACAACCCCTAAACATTAATAACCTATATATCTATGTATGTTTATTTTGTTTAACGACGTCTTTGTGGACATTATTAACCTATATACCTTTGCATGTTTATTTTGTCTAAGGACATCATTGTGGACGACCCCCTAACATTATTAACCAATATACTTATGTATGTTTATTTTGTCCAAGGACGTCTTTGTGGACATTATTAACCTATATACCTATATATGTTTATTTTGTCCAAGGACGTCATTGTTGACGACCCCCGAACATTATTAACCTATATACCTATGTATGTTTATTTTGCCCAAGGACGTCATTGTGGACGACCCCCGAACATCAATAACCAATATATCTATGTATGTTTATTTTGTCCAAGGACGTCTTTGTGGACATTAATAACCTATATACCTTTGTATGTTTATTTTGTCCAAGGACGTCATTGTGGACGACTCCCGAACATTAATAACGTATATACCTATGTATGTTTATTTTGTTCAAATAATTAACCTATATACCTTTGTATGTTTATTTTGTCCAAGGACGTCATTGTGGACGACCCCCAATTATTATTAACCTATATACCTATGTATGTTCATTTTGTCCAAGGACGTCATTGTGGACGACTCCTGAACACCTATATACCTAGGTATGTCAAGGAAGGAGAATAGCTAAACTGGTGCTCGATGTGTGGACTCCAGTATTGAGCGTGGATATTTTTCTCCTCCATGTCGCAGTCCCAGTACCACGAACCACGACCACTACTCTAGAGTGGCATGTGAACGTACATATTGTGAGCAGTACCTTGATTCGCATTGGAAACTCGTGAAAATTTTCCATGTGTTTTTTGAATGGCGAAACTTGACAAGCTCTCAGCTCCGTATGTACCTTCCCTGTATTTTTTGCCTTTTTTTTATCTTGAAAAAAGGAGTTTATTCTTGGTCGGTTTAACGAACAATTGCAAACAAACTATAAATTGAATAATAACCAAAAACTATACAGCACTTCTCCCTCGCTTTTCTGGGCGATTACAAAAGGTTTCCATTTAAAATCTTTAAAAATGCGACCTGTAGCGTGCGACTAACCGACATGCGGACAGACAGACAGACAGACAGACAGACACCAGACACCAGACCAATAGATGCTTGCTCAGCATCTAAAAAAGGAAGTAAAGAAAATCAAAGCCATAATCAATTGTGGAATTATATTACAAGAGAATGTAAAACTTTACCTGAAACTCAAAAAAAAATATAAATCATTGACTGTTTTAAAACGTAGGGTATATGAAGCACATGTCAGAAATGACCTAGCGAACTGCAGATCACCCTCTGAATTTTGGTCCATGGTAAAAAAACTAAACTACAGAAGTTCAAACGGTACACAACTAAGTAAACGCAGATGCGAACTGTTCCACGGATCAATCATGCCGACACAGTCCAACAATTTGACTGCAGGCCAGGAACCCCCTGATATTATCATGGATGAGCTAGACAAACCAATTACGATAAACGAACTCCAAGATGCCATGGAAAAACTGAAATATAATAAAACGCCAGGACTAGATGGAATCGGAAATGAATTTTTCTACCTTTTACCTCAAAACTGGACAGAATTCTTGCTTAACCTTTTCAACAAAATTTTAGTAGAAAAAAAAGTACCTAAGAAATGAGGGGAAATAGAAATTATTGCTCTTTTCAAGAAGATAGACAAAAACGAACCCGAGAACTATCGTGCGATATGACTTATAAACAATATTGTGAAACTGTTCATCCAGATAATCCATGGAAGATTAAGTTCATATGCGACAAAGAAAAATTCACTACCGGAATGTCAAGCAGGTTTCCGAAAAAACAGAAGTTGCACAGATCAATTTTTTTTACTATACAGAGTACTCGCGAATCAATTAACACCTGCATACTGTACCAATCTGAAAAAAGTATATGCCGTGTTTGTCGCCTTTAAGCGAGCGTTAGACTCGATTGACTATGGATTATTGTAGGAAAAACTATATAAACTTGGAATCAGCAGTAAAACTATTATTGTACTAAAAAATCTGTACAAACACGCAGTTCTAAAATTAAGGGCAGCAGGTGGGCATACCAAAGAAATAAACATTACAGAAGGCGTTCTACAGGGAAAAATATTATCCTTATTATTATTTGCTCTATTTATTTCGGACTTTGAGAGCTTTCTAGAAACCAGAGGTGCTGACAAAACAGCTATTAACAAGAAAGTTGGAATTTGTACTCTTATGTTTGCTGATAATATGATCATTCTAGCAACTTGACCAGGAAGCCTGCAAAATAAACTGAACATTTTATATGAATATTGTAAACTGAATAAACTGACAGTAAATATTAACAAAACTAAAACCATGGTATTTTCGAAGTGCGGCAGGAACAACGTTAAAATGGCCTTTTACTTCAACGGAGAGCAGCTAGAAATGGTAAAAGAATACACGTATCTCAGGGTTAGGTTCACATTGTCTGTGTTATCCTCCAAAGCCGCCTCGATTTTCAAAAGTAAAGCCACTGCAGCAATCGGAACAGTCTGGAACATCTTCGAAAAAGGAAAAAGTGATTCATGGGATTCCAGGATAAAGCTCTTTGACGCAATTGCGATATTAACTCTGTTATATAGTGCTTTTGTCTGGGGTCTTAGGTACACCAACGACATAGAATTCGTTCAAACGTACTTCTTCAAAAGACTGCTCGCTTTCCCACAAAACACTGCCCATCATGTACTGCGATTGCAAACGGGCAAAGTCCACTTAAGTTCCAATGTGTTGAAAGCGGCCGTCAAATATTGGCATAAACTTTAAAAAATGGACAACTCGAGAGTACCAAAGATTGTATTAAATAAACTAATCACTATAGACAAATATAAAAACAATAGTTTTAAAATTAATAAGGCTACTCAGTTAAAAAGTATTGTAATAAAATTAGGGTTTGAAAATGTGTGGGTAGCCCAGAGCGAAGAGCTGCTAAGTAAATCCATGATAAAAATGTTCGATAAATACACTTCACTGTTACGGGAGGAGGATATTCGTAAAATGATGGCGTCAAAAAATTTTCCTATGTATAAAATCATTAAAAATAACATTAACACAGAAAAATATCTAAAATTCAGAACTTTAATAGACAAGATAAGGATAATCAGCAAAATCAGACTAATAGGTACCAACAAATTCGCTTTTAGATCCAGAGGAAAAAACTATAGTCTTGGAGGGCACGAAAATCGGAACTGCAGTTTATGTAACCTACAGAAACCAGAAACCATGGAACACTTCCTCCTTTTCTGCCCACTCTACAGCTCTGCCAGGAAACAATTCCTCGATAAATATAAAATTCAAACCTTAGATAATGAAAATTTTAAATTGCTGTGCAAAATTCAATCTTTAGATAAGATCAACGATATATATAAGTTCATTTAATCTGCAATTAAAATTAGAATGTTTATAATAGACGAATGACATTTATACTACCTTATTTTATAAGAAATATTCAATGAATGTAAATCTAATGTTAACTTTGTGTGATGGGTGCAATGCCTTCAGGCACAATAAAGAATCAATCAATCAATCAATCAAAATCAGTTGGCCCCGACGTACTGAAGTAAGATTAATTAAAGCCTGGCTGGGAAATATAAAACCGATGACTTAATTGGAGTACATATTGGATTTTATTACATTTAAAACTTAGTAATACTAAAACATAATATTTTAATTCAAGTGTTCCACCTACTTTTAATATCTTAGAATAAAAAATCACACGAATTTGTTTCGCATATGAACTAAATTAATCTTAATATGAATTTATTTTGCATAGACGTAAAACTAACAAATTGTTTTTTTTTAATGAAATATTGTGAATTGCGAATGCTTCACTCAATGCAACGTTAAAATAATGTTAAAAAAATTTGCGAGGCTTTCACAGGGACTTATGTTTATCAGTGGGTCGATATTACCTATTTTCTCCAAATACATTTTAAAATATCTTTTTAATATTTCTGCCTGATACTGTTTTCGTTATATAAATTGATGGAAATCGAAAACCTTGAACAACATGTGTTGCCTATTGGCAAGAAATTTCTTAAACGGCGTAGAGACAGTTTATGCCTCTACATAAGTACACATATAATACTGACTGAGCCGCCGTGGAGTGTGGCGACATAAATTCAAAACCATTTACAGACGACGAGATACGGATGAGTTATTGCTAAAATCTACAATGTTGTATGTTAGCAAGTAAGTAGTGTAGGAAAAATTAGTGGCTATAGCCCACAAAGTTGGATTTTTATGGTGTAATTCGAAGCATATTTGGTCATTTTAAGCCGTGATTGTGAGTGTATGGCCTTTTCTCAGATATCTAGCTGATGCTGAATGTGAGTTAGTGATGCAAAAGACAATTTGAAAATTTAATGACCTGTTGTCTGTTTGTAAATTAGTGATATTTGGGAAGTTGGTCTTATGCATTTATTGTACCCGCCCATCCCTGCACCATTATAAACGCGTCGACAAACTTACAAAGTGACATACAAATAATTATGCAACATGGTCTGTAAAATAAGGATGTAAAGTAACGTAACTAACGTTACTTATGGTTTATTATCACTATGCTGTGTTGTGAGACGCATAACATATTTTGGGCTTCGGGCCACAGCCAATTTCCATCCTTCAGCTCAGGTTCTACTGATAATCAGTAACTATTACACTATTACTCCTTGCCTTGCTAACGCAAAAGCATAGCGTGTGTAAATCCATTTACCATAGAAACTTTTTGCGTTAAGTTTTAGTACACATTTTTCGAATAATATGCATGTGACTTTATTTTAAATTTTTTGCAAATTTATTGCTATAAAATCATACTACTCAAAAATTAAAACAAAGAAAGCGTTGTTTAAAGTTAAATTCCCTTAATTCTTTCACATCAGTATATAATGAAAATTTTCAGCATGGAAATTCAAATCAAAATGTTTAAATTTTTTATTTTTGTGTTGTTTAATAAGTTCTTTAAAGTTTTTTAATCTCAAATAAAATAATCAAATTAATACGCAAGTGCGAAGCTTAGTGTCGTAACGAGAAGCATTCTAGTTTTCTGTTCATGGCTAGTATGCAAATAGTTCAAAATACATTCTGGAAACAAATGAATCTGGGATATTAGTACAGCTTTTACATACAATATTACGGAGCGGCACCCATTTCTAATAATATTCTAAAATTCTAATCAGGTTCACACAGGAAAAACTTTAAACAATGAATTATCCACCTATCTTCTTGACTTAACTCTTATAGCCTTCATTTAAATTTGACTTGCATTATGGAAAATTAAAGTTTGCCCACTCAATGTGTTGTGATTTAATTTTAAAGTGTGCATCGTTATCTAATAAAATCAAATAACAAAATACAAAACTAAAATATGATTCTCAGTTCATTACAAATCATACATTGCAAGTAATAAATTACATGACAGCATTTAAGTGTAAAGTTTGCTTAGGATTTACGTAAGGTAGTACTTAAATATGATCGATCACGTGTAGGCTGATTCCTGAACATTGCCTTATTTATAACGATTATTTTGCTTAATTTCTACGACGTTTTAGAGTGAAGTTTTGGCGGTGGTGCCTATAATGTAACCAAAGTATGCTTTCCACATATGTTCGTACGCTGCAAATTGCATACTACTGTTCCCGCACACCACATTGATATTTTGCCAATTAGTGCACCTGTGCGTCGCCGCGCATGCTCTTTACGAACGGCCTGCCCACTGTATAACAGTATACAAATTTCAAATTGTTGAATATTCAACTAAGCTTCGATTCTTCCTTGAATAAACAGGCAATTCAAATAATTTGAATTCAAGGAAGAATCGAAGCTTGGTTTAATATTTAACAATTTGAAATTTGTATACTGTTATACGGTGGGCAGGCCGTTCGTAAAGAGCATGCGCGGCGACGCACAGGTGCACTAATTGGCAAAATATCAATGTGGTGTGCGGGAACAGTACATCATCATCACTATCACTATCTTCCCCGTAAGTGCAAAAAGTTCGAAAATTGTTATAGCTTCAACGCCATTCAAATAAGTTCCATATTAAAATTTAACCAACGACGTGTAGTTATAATTTCCTTTAGATATGAAAAAATTAAAACCTCTCAAAAACATTCAGATAAAGAAAAGAGCTTTTTAAATTGAATAATTAATTTCAAACTAAAAAAATGTGATAAAAACTGTTCACGTGCGTTGTACAAGCATACTGTAGTGCACATTACTTTTAATTCATTTTATTGTTTTCCTGTATCCCAGGGCGGGGATTGAAATTCTTCAAAATCGACAAAGACTCGGCAGTTCTAAAGGCATCCCTTTTTTCCCTGAATGCACATTTAAAAAATAAAATTTCATTATAAAATTAAAATAATATATTCCGTAGTTGCAAAGTTGCATTACAATACTTTGCTGTTGTGTTTGACTTTTGTATTTTAATAATAGGCTATACGGTACTGGCGTTAATGGTCCTGTTAATCCTAGATCATCGGCGTTCAGCCTAGAATCGGTTGCCCCTGATGTATTTGGCGTATTAATTATAATAAGAATCATAATAATTGGTATAGCTAGAAATTTGTAAACTTATGTTTTATGAGAAGTATGTACGAAAGTGTGTTTTCCTATGGGCATGAAAAAAAACCAAATTAGTTGCAATATAACAAAACTCTGAATATACTTGTAAATCCTCTTACAAGCATAACCCGCCAAGCCATAAGCGAGATTTTCCATAAGGTATTTGTTTCCAAAAAGAGCACCCAAACACACTTATAATAGCTTGAAAAAATAGTGCGCGCAATGAGTTTTGGTGGTTGAAATATTTTATTTATAACAATGAATTTTGCAGTCGAACGACTATACGAGCAGAGGTAACTCGTATAGGTAGTATAAGTTTCGGGTAGTTTTACTTCATTCCATAGTTTCAAGTAAGGTTTCCCATGTTAGTGGCACATTTACGGAAGGATATACATCAAAATTGTGACTTTATTTTGTAAGAAGATTTTCACCCTGTCAATAATTAAAACATAATTTAAAAAGCAATAAATGATATAAGAGGGAGATTTAGTTCAGTTTTTCTAGCAATGCATAGGAGTTTTAAATGTTTGTTTCATTTCGTATTTCTATTTCTGAAACATATAATTATGGTTCCGGACATTTAAAGACCGACACTCAGGAAGTCGTCACTGGGTCTTATGCATTCTGTTGTGCCAGAACTAAATATTCTCTGTAAATGGGTTCTAAAATAATTAAAGATAACTTCAATGTATCTAACTGATAACCTTTCTTTATCGCTACAGCACATGTGTCAGTCACGAACTGTCAACCACAATGCATTTCTGTTAACAGTTAATTTCTTAAATGGCGTCCAAATAAAAACTGGTTTTGCCTCCTTTATATGCACATAAAATCCTCAAGAAGCAGCCATGGGCTGATAAATTTTATAGATTCGAATCCCCGACAGACATCGGGATACAGATGAGTGATAACTAAACTCCACAGTAGTATGGGTCTGTATGTAAGTAGTGTCGTCGTGTAGCATAAATTTGAGTTCTTAATTATAGCCTACCAAACAGAATTTATATTGAGTATCTCTGCATATTTGATGACGTTAAGCCATAGGGTGTAAGTGCTTTTTAGTTTGTCATGCAACCAGCTGATATGATTGATTTAAAAGTCATGGGTTAGGAAATCCACTTTAGGATCTCTTTTTAGTTTAAGTACAAGATCCTAAATAAAGCCATATGAAATTTTGTTTGAACGTATATATATATCTTTATTCATCCAGTTGATTTACGGCCATAGCCCTTACAACCCTTTCACGTTACATTTATACAAAATCAATAATTGGATTTGATCCAATTTTTAAAATTTAAATTGTTTCCCCACATAGTAATAGTCATAATAATAAATATTATCATTGTTCAAAATTTAAGCGTTAAAAGTGATATGATATTAATTTGATATCGTAGTCATCTGGGTCTTTATCTTCAAAACTTCACACCAAAATTGGTACATCTTTAGCATGGCTTCAGCTGTGCACGCTTCATCCGTAAACATTAATTGCTTGTAGTTGGAATGTGTCATTTGTTGGTCATTTGTGTTTAAAATTGATCTCTGCCTTGAGTAAGCCGGACACTTAAATATAACGTGGAATATGTCTTCTTCTTCGTGTTTGCACAGGAGGCATTTAGTTGATTCTTTATTTTTCCACAACTTGTTCATCATTCCTAATTTAATTTTGCAGCCATTTATCTTGATATACGGGTGCCCAAAGCGTAGTTGTTGAGTCAATTTAATTGCTTCCCATGGAATATTTTCTCGGTAAATTCTGCTCGTTGTGGCGTGCGTTTTAATAGTTTTGAAATTTTTAAAGTTAGTGCTGTTTATCATATCTGCCACATCTTGATTAGTTGAGCTTTGTTTTGCTTTTGCAATAATTATATCAATGTTTTCCTTTAGATATTCTGGGTTTAACTTGCCGAATTCAGATTCCAAATTAAGAGATATAAAAAGGTTTTTCAATTGTATTATCCAGTTTATTTTAGGGGATTTTGACTTCAGTTCCTTAAGCTCCAAGTAGCAGTTATAGTTTATACTATTCGGGGCGTTTCTGAAAATGTTGTTGTGCAGGAATTTTATTGTTGCTTTAAACATCGTAAATCTCACTTTAGTGGTACCGGTTTCAAGTCTTAAGGCATATCCTGGAGTCATTGTGATCGTATTAGTCAAGGCTCTTAGAAACTGGGTCTGAAGCATTTCAATCTCTTCAATGTAGTTGAGAGCCCAAATTGGCGCTGCATACGACACTATTGATCTTATAAGAGAATTGAATAGTTTTTTGCGGATTTCTAATTTGTTAGTTTTTGTGTTTCTTAAAAGTTTGTGAAATTGACTACTAGCGGACTTTGCTTTCTGAATAAATTTGTTTTTGGCCAATTCAAACGTTCCGTTAAAATTCATAGGAATCCCAAGGTATGTGTATTCCTTAACCTGTTCAATGAGTGTGTTTCCCCAATAAAGTTTTGTATGCTTTACGTCGTTTTTAAGTCTTGATCCGTTTCTGAATATAATATATTTTGTTTTGGACAAGTTAACCTTGAGCAGATTTTTGTCGAAAAACCTTTTAACTAAGTTAATTTGCTTTTGCAGCTCACCTGGGGTAGGTGCTGCTAAAATAATGTCATCCGCATATAGGAGAATAAGTATAGTAATTGCCCTCATTCTGATGCCCAATGTGCCGCTCTTGGTGAGTTCAGTAACAATTTCGTCAAGATATAGGTTAAACAGATTTGGCGATAACGTTTCGCCTTGAAGAACTCCTACTAGAACTTCTACCCAATCAGTGTATCCGAATTCGGTTCTCGCCTTAGTCTTGACTTCGTTGTATATTTCTGCTATTACTTGGATAAAGTTTGAGCTAACTCCTTTTTCTTCTAATTTTTTCCATAGTTTGCTGTGAGTGATGCTATCAAAAGCTTGGCTCAGGTCGATAAAGAGAGCAAATAAATAGTTGTAGTTAGGTTTTGATAAAGATTTCTGTATCATTGCCATTAGTCTAAATGTGTTATCTTGACATCCCATTTGTTTTTGGTACGCCGCTTGATTTTCATGAAGCTTATTGTTTGCCTTGCACCAAAGTTGCAGTCTATTAGCCAATATTGTTGTGAAAAGCTTTGTACATGTGTTAAGCAGTGATACCGGTCTGTAATTTGAAGGGGTTTCTTTATCTCCTTTTTTGTATATAGGGATGATAACAATCTCATGCCAGCGCTGTGGTACCTTCTTTGTTGTTAATACATTGTTAAAAAGTTCAGTTAGCACTTCTAGATGATTCAAGTCAAGGTGTTTCCAAATTTCGTTTGGGATTCCGTCAGTGCCGGGAGATTTGTTGTTGGACAGTTTGCGAATTGCTTTTATAGTCTCTTCCAGCAATATTTCACTATCTAATATTGGGTCTGTATTACTGTCATCCGAATTCGAAATTGTGTATGGAGCTTTTGTACCTTGGCTAAAGATCGTCTTATAGTGCTCAAACCATTTTCCAAGTGGAATGTTATTTATAGCTCTAACTTGTCTGCTTGGTCTTAATGTATTAACAGCTTTCCAAAAACAGTCCGAGTTTTTAGAGTTTGATATAATGTTTCTGACGTTATCGTAATAATTATTCCGTTTTTGTGTAATAATGTTTGTATATAAGTTTTTTGCTATTGAATAGTTTGAGATCTGATTAGTTAGTTCTTGTTCTGAATTTTGGCTTTTATATTTACGAATCTTTCTTATTTGTTTATTGCATTCTTTCTTGTGTGCAAAGCATTCAGCGTCATACCATTTCGGCCCTACTGTTCTAGGCTTGAGAAAGCGTGTACGCTTTAGCATGTTTGATTTTTCGGCTGCTTTGACTATGTTTTTTTCCATTTCTTCGTAAGAGATAGTTGTGGGTGTATCCATTGTTGCTAGGTGAGTTTGAAAGCTTTTTAAGTTTTCTGACTTCCATACAATTTTATTAAAATATCCGAATTCAGAGTTGCATTTTTGCTTTTCATTGAAGCTTAAGACCATAAAGCTGTGATCTGAGTGTGGATCCAGGTTGACCTGAAGGTCTTTTATTCTTAAAGCTGCGGCTTGAGTTGCGATACACAGGTCCACTTGACTATATCCCTTGCCTTGTGTGTATGTGGGTTCTCCATTGGGATCTGACTTCGATCTTCCATTAATTATGATTAAATTATTTTTCATTATTGCCTCTGCTAAAATTTCGCCCCTCTTGTTGTGTCTTTTGTCTTTTGATTGTCGCTCGTAACTCAATTGATGTGCTTGTATTTTGTTGTGAATAATGTCGTTTACTTTGTTCCCACATCTAGCGTTTAGGTCTCCTATCAAGATTCCTTTTGTTCCCAGTTGGGATGTCATGTCCACTAGGGTGATGTCAAACATGTTTGTCGGTGGTAGGTACGTTAACATGATTTTCGTGTCTCCAGTTTTGGCTTTTAGTGTTGTATGGTACTGGCCTGTTTCGAGTTCCCAATAGTTGGATATTTCCTTTTTCATTCCAAAAATGTATCCTCCACTTGGCCGTCCAAATTTGGAACTTCTTTTCCCATGTTGTTGAATGATTTCATATGTATTGATAATTAGTGCATTTAGTTTGAAGTCAACGTCCAGCCAAGTTTCCGTTAAACAAAATACGCTGGGGAGATACGATAGAATTACATTTTGTTTTTGCACCGTATGACTCTTCATCCCGTTAACATTCCAGTAAATAATACTGTCAAGTTCTTCGAGTTTATTGTTTTTTGTTCTGCGTTGGGTTTGTCTCCTTCGAAAGTATTTACATTTGTCAATATTGCTGTGGGATTTTCCACTGTTGTCATTATTAGGTTTATTTACAGATATTAAAAAGGGTTGTACTGGCAGGCCGAAATCCTATGTAGTGCTATCCGAATTCGGATTGTTAGTTGCGTCCATTGGTGTATCATTCCCAGGATGTGTCTGTGGTGGTTTCGGTAATTTTTGTTTATTCATCCTTTCCGTTTGTTTCAGTTTCTGAATGCGTGGGGGGAGGTCAGCGTTGATGTAGACTTTTTTGTATGTTTCCGAGTCTTTTAGTTCAGTTCGTTTAGACAGGATTGACATTCGATCCTTAACTTTGACAAATTTCACACTTATTGGTCTGCATTTTCCTTCTTCTTGTTTTCCTAATCTTCTTGTGGTATCAACTTCTACATCAGGGAATCCCATTTCGGATAACACTTTTTTAATTAAGGTTTCTCTGGATTTCCATGTCTCCGCTGCTTTTTCGGGAAGGCCACTAAATATTAAGTTACCTTTTCGTATTTCCAGTTGCAGCATATCAGTGTCTTTTCTTAAGGTCTTAATCTCCTCTTTCAGCACTTTGTTTTCTATTTTAAGCTCGGTGATGACGACTTCCTGTTCAGCTACCTTTGCTTTAATTAATTCAACACCGTCGAGTTTTTCTTTTATTTCGGCTTGACCCATGAGCAGTTTCTGCAGCATTTCCTCCATATTTCCGACTTTGGATTCATCGTCTGAATTTGCTTCATCTTCTTCATTTCTTTTGGGTCGTTTATTTCCTCTTCTTTCGCCATCAGCTGACATTTTGGGTTGGGGTTGTGTTGGTTGGGGTGAATGGCCGACAGTCATTTATCCGGAGTAAAAAATCAAACCAAAACAGAGATTGTGACAGTATCGTGGTGCTTGATATTTTGACTTACTAAAGTTATCAATTTATTAATTTATTTATTAAGTAAGTTAATAGTTACTTGCCTAATATTGAGCCCGGAAACCGACTACAGCCTTTGATTTACCAATGATATTTTGGAAACTTAATTCCCTGTCGGTCCGGGCAGAGGTGTGAAAATTCGAATTCGAAAGAGTTGTCCGTTGGTCGTTGGTTTAATACTATGGTATTTTGTATGAAGTCCTTGCCGCCTGTTGTTTGTCTTTTTTCTTTTTTCAGCTTGATTATATCTTTTATTTGATGGTTTTGCCCTGTGCACTATAATTCGCTGAAAATTTTAGTATGTGTTATTGCTGTTGAACTCTTCCGTGTTTACTTGTTTTTTGAAAAATTACTTGTAAAATTTTGACCAGGAGAGGAAATTTAATGTGATTCGAACGTGGCGCGGTCCAAGGATTGTTTGAACGTACCTATGCAATAAGTGTAGGTACGTTCAAAATTTATTTTAAATTAAGGAGTCTCTAAGAGAATTTCAGAAGAGACAAGTACTGGAAAGTTTTCAAAATCCCATAAAATTATACGGAGGGAACATTGAGAATTTGGAATATGTAACATCTAAATTTCAATTAAAAATCTTAGAATTTTATTTTACCTAATATGTTTTTGTGAAATTAATACCCAAATACGTAGGTCATGCTCATTTAACAGAAAATAATAACCTAATATTATGGTTTTAAGTGATTTTAATTTAAACTACATCTAATAAAATATTGTAGTTTATTGTTCAAACTCAAAACTCCAAACATCCTCTCAAAATTTTTGGAAACTTTTGTAAGAATTTTAGGAACTATAAAATGAATTGAGGAATTAACATTTCCTTTCTTTTGGGAACTTTAAATTCGAAAAAATGAAACTAGCAATTTCTACATGTAAATATTTGCTTATTTTCCACGTTTTTCAATTTAACTATGAAACCATAAATGATTTACAGAAGCAAAACCTTCATGGCTTTGGTAATTGCTATCATGTTCTTCAGCAGCGTTGTAGTCTCGCAAGTATTTTAGCCACTAAATAAACTTGGGTTCATGTAAATTAGTTTCTTTACACTACACTTCACATTTTCGAAATAAAATTATTCATACAACTTTATGTATAACATTTCTGTGGCATCTTTAGCTGTTGTAAAGTTCAATGGGCAAAAATTAAAACATTAAAAAAAATGTAATATCAAAAATCACGTAAATCCATCATCTGTGCCTGTCTGTCTAAAATGTTTTGCATGTATCTATAATTAATTTTTATCTAAAGGTCTTTAGAATGTTTTATTTAAGAGTAACATAGGCACAATAGTTTGCATTTCTTTAGTCCCCTACACTGCAGTACTTAACTCACATTATTCAATTATTATAAAAACGCAAATACTTTGTCAGATGTAATAAAATTGCTCGATTTGGTCGACTGACTGCTGTCAAGTTGTTTTTTTTTCAAAGTCAAATTGTAGCGTAAAGGAACTTAGGTGTCTAGAACTAGTTCTTTTACACACCTGAGTTTCATACTGACACTTGTTTTTAGAAGTTTTATGATTCATTAGTTAGTATATAAAGAAGTTTATTTGGAAATAAGTACGTGCAAGAATAATAGGATACCGATGTATTTCCCGTGTAATATTTTCTAAACAGCAATTTCCGCCGTTTTGAGAATTAGAAAATTTTTATTTTCCTGAAAAAACAAAGCTTAATGCACTTTTGATGTCATATTGTATGTGAAACTAAACATGTTTTACAGTAATAGCGTATTCGTGATGTCGCTTTGTGCAATAAAAAGAATAAATGAAACTTTAATGCAAAGTAAAACAAAAACCTCTAAGTTATTTAAGTTGCGTTGAAGCCTCACACATCTGTGCATGTGCTTGTTACGCGTCACAAACTACAACTGCAATAACTAAATTTATAATATAAACCAAAAGGCCAAAGTGCACTACCTACCTGCTTCCTTTTGCATCAATGCTTAGTAAAAAAACGAAAAAATTTAATTTAGATTAAGCTTTTTAGTTTTTACTAAAAATGCAAAAATCAATATCAATAGGACAAAATTAAAAATTCCGATTGGGATTAAGCAATGCTAAAAAATGCCTAAAAATTCAAATTAAGGTTTCCGATGTGGAAAAGTTTTAACTAGGCAACTTTATTCAAATTTCAGTTGAGAGATGCAAAAATAGTTAAGACCTCCAACGTCCTCAACAACTCCCGGGGTCTTATTTAGCATACAATACAACGGAAAAAACAAGTTTGTACTTTTTAGTTGAGCACATGTGCACTGTGTTATACGTTTTGAAAGTGTCATTATATGTATTATACCTTGTTCTAGACAATTTTTTATAAAGTACTTTAACAGTGCTAAACATATTATTGAAAAATTTATTGTGACGTCAAAGAAGGGTTATATTGGTTTTCTTCCATTTTTTGTTAGTAGCAATTTGATGTCCTTCTAGTTCTTTTCAATGCAGGTTTCCTTTATATTACTTCCTTGTCGATACTGTTGATATCGATATAAAAGGAATCCGCTTGCTTTTAGATAATAGTCGAAAACGCTAATATGTTTCTAGTGAAAAATAATAGGAAACCGATTTGATCCGTTGCCGACGTTTTTCAGAATGTTCATAACACGTTTATTATCACGGGATAGTTTTAAAAGTGATTTTGTTTTGTACTACATATTGCTTATCGTATTGCTTATTAATAGCTGCCACAATTTTTCCGTCTAGGCATTTAAATCAAATTTCTTAAAATTTTATTTTTTTGAAACATAATTATTCCCGATTAAACTACATGTTTAATACGCAAAGACTGAAATTAGTGTCATAACAAGTGGCATTCTAATGTTCTTACTCCTTATTATTACTTTGTAAAAGACCAAATAGTATACATTTCCTCACCCGCCGAATTCAACAAAATCTATTAATATAAATGCTATTGAGCAGCACTTAATCTAAACAATATTTTAAACAGGTTGGCAATAGAATATCTTCAAATAATACATTAGGAAAAACCTAAATAAATTTTTTTTAAATACCGATTTCCTATGTACTTTTTGAAATACCTGATTGTTTTGCAATTTAGCTGCAGCAGTAGCGATGTCTCGGATTACTATTTCCATCTCTTTAAACTACTTTACAGTACTGTAGAAGTTGCTAAATTATTTAACAAGGAAAGCACATCGTATGGTACACCCAGATTTTGAAACCACTTGGTGCATTCGATTTATCTATGTTACTTAGTGTACTACAATCCTTACGCAACTTGGTCGCATTTTGCGCCGTTCGCTCACAATTGCCCGCCAAAGTTTAAAAAAATCAATTTTGTGATTTTTTAAAACCCCGTACTACAATTACTACAATTACAATACTAGCTCCTACAATTTTCATCCAATTTTCGAACAATTTAAATTTTTGTGATCTTCAGCACATTATCTTAAAAGAAATTTTTGAGTTTTAAAAATTTTTTAAATTTTAATTTTTTCAAAAAAGTAGGTATTTTTTAGGGCCCTATACAGACGGTTACCTATTCTTTATTATTTTTGGAGGTTTGATTTGAGCTAGATGATAATTTTAAATTGGTATGTAACTACAATTGGCCTAGTCTAGTAATTTATTTAGATTAACTCTGGCTGCTATGACAGATTTTTGAAAACCGTCTTAAATTATTGCACAAATGCATGTAAGTAAAACTTATTACATTCGTTTTACTTCATCTACAGAAAAAAATACATTAAAAATATTTCCGTTATAATCTTATAATTCAAAGATTTGCCTTTTACATGGCTTATTGTGTTTATGCTGTACAATGCATAACATACCACTCTAGCGACGTTCCACAGACCTATACGAGAAAAGTTTGAAAAATATTTGCATTCAAAAACGTTTATATTATTTATACAATTTACACAAAATATGACATATTTCCAGTAAATTTTTTATTATAAGCTGGATATTCACATTTTTTAAGGAGAGTGCAATTATTTTGCTTGATATTTTCACTCATTTAAAACTAGCATTAGAATAATTTGCCAATTAGAAAATTTCGCTTGTTGGAACAAAACTCCTTTACGCACATAAGTTGAATAGTTTTTTTGTAAAACCACCAAACAAATACATTTTATGTCTAAAGTTATGTTTTTACAACTAGCTTTAATATTTGTACTATGTAGTTGAAATAATTGAATTAGCTAAATAGTTCAACCATAATTTCTCCATTCTTATTTTAATACTTAATACTCACGTTTCGTGATACAGTAGACCATTGCTTATACAATCCTCGAAGTTATGCTATTTTTTTATATGATAGGGGTCTGGTTTTAATTACATAAAATATAAGCAAGGAACTACTGTATATTCTGTTTTAATAAAAATAAAGTTCTGTTACGATAACTCTTATAAAGTTTAATGCCACTTAAACTTGTGTCTATAATAAATTGACTGAGAATGGATTGTCAATCGTACTTTCACAGGCTTATTTACCAAATGATAAATGTGATTTAGATGTATAGCTAGCAGCAATGAGTGATGGAATAATAGCCCCGATGTTGAACATAGTAATTTTAGAAAGTACATAGCACTTTACATATTTCATTTTGTGAAACTGAAAATTTACCATAAAGATGTAGGCAAAATTCATGCCTTGAAATATTTATTGAATTAGGAATTTGACAGCCATTCTCACAAACAATCGAGGGGAAAAGCAACAACAATAACGGAGTAAAAACTGTTACCAAAGATTAAGTCATGTATAATATTTTCTACTAAATTTACCATAGCCAAAATATGCCTATGCTAGGATTTGTGTGGTGAAAATGTTCTAGGTGACATAAAATAGAAAGACTGAAATGTATTAAATGTGACCTCGCCATCTTTAATCCAAGTGCGTAGTATTAGGATATTGCTACAGCTTCAACGCCGTTCATATTGAAATTTATTCTGCCACACAGATCAATTATCACGTAATTCCTTTTAAATTAGCTTTCAAAAATAGTCCAAGAAAATAAGCTTCATGAATTGAATAATTTTCAAACTATAAATGCGATGAAAAAATCCGGCGCTTCGCGCCGGATTTGTCGACCGGGGGCGGGCCCGAAGTAGATGCTGAGCTTTCACAAAGGCGCAAGACAATTTCTGTTACGCTTAGACTTTCGTTCGGTCCGGGTCGGGGCGGGAAATTGCATTTCCCGTCCCGACCCGAACATATTTCTTTCCCGCCCCGAGTTTCGGGGAACGGGAAAGGCTCTTCCCCGACCCGTTCCCGCCCCGGACCGTTTCCGACCCGGACCGTCGGGAAATTTCCCGAAAATTTTCGCATTTGAAATGAAAAATTGTTCAAGCGCATTAAAATTTTGAAAAAATAGGATGTCTTCACTTTTGCTCTAAAAACTAAAAATCATATTTTAATTTTTTAGTTTTCAGACAACATTTAGATATTCGAATTTTGCATGCTTCAATTACTTATCGTTAGTCTGGTAACACTTAAGAACTATGATCACTTTATGTCCGTTTTTATTTGACAAAAATTAAAATCAAATTTTCCTAAATGGTATTTCAAATAGGTATTTGTATTTTAAAATATCACAAAAAAACGCATCCTTAAGATACACGTGCAACAAAATAAAGTAGACAACACGACGGAAAAATTCATTTTTTTAGGCGTTTAAGCTCAGCATCCAAACAAGAAAAATCCATACCCTAAATCTAGTAAGTATTTTGAATTTTGAATTTTGACAGTGTGGTATTTAAACGCCAATAAACGGGTTCCTAATATAATTTAACTGTTCAGAATGATGTGAATTTTGCTAAACCGGGCATCTCTAATTAGCTATATAGAAATTACACTACGATTAAATATATCCTGCATAATTCATATTATTTCGTTTAAAAACTGAAAAATCACACCACGGGAGTTGCTTGTAGAAAGCTACTAAACAATATGTTATGTAAAAGTGCAAACATTCTTTTAACATGAGGTCAACGGTCAACACATTACACATAACTCCTAATTGTATAACTTATTGACTTGATTATTGTGATCACTCATTAAGCTCATGCCGAGAGTTACAAAAAAAAAACGCTTGCTAAATTCGAAAATTTATTATAGATAGTATAGGGTTTCACCGCAATGTAAGATTCAACCTAAGCATAGTGTTCAGAAACAAGAGTACGATGCTTTTGATATTTTGTTATTTTACTGTAAAGCAATTGTAATAAAGTTTGAGCTCGTAACGATTTGAAAAAAAAGGAGAATCAACATTTCATATAATTTCAGTTAAATTGCAAGCAAGTTGAGGAGTAATACCAAACTAACTAATTTACTTATCGCCTTAATGCAAATAAAAATATACTAAATGAAAATACAACAACATATTGCACCAAGATACTAACAAATTGAAACACTGAATTCAAAAATGAATACTTGGACTTTAAAATTAAGCGCTTAATCAACGAAAAAATTGTTTAAATAAAAGTTCCCTGAAGATCAATTGTTGAAGTTAAACGCCACTCAACTTAAAATGACCTAGGATCTACACACCCCAGATTTCGGGAAATTTCCCGCCGGTCCGGGTCGGGTCGGGAAACGGGAAAACCAATTTTCCGCCCGTTTCCGGACCGCCCCGATCAGTTCGGGGAAAGAAAAAGCCTTTCCCGGACCGTTCCCGACCCGGACCGATCGGTCCGGGAACGGGAATTCCCGTTCCCGAACGACAGTCTAGTTACGCTAAAAGATGACATAAGATTTGTGGAAGCTCCTTTACCATTAATAAGCTATAAACGAATTTACGTAGCATGTAGTTAAATATATATGTTATTGTGATATTTAACAATTATTATATTTCATACTAACAAAGCTAATTTTAATATTTTACTTTGTGAAACGTATACTGAGTCTATTAGGCTACCCTCGATGGAGGTCAGTTGTTAAGTTTGTTCTTTTGAATAAAGTTATCTTTATTTATATTGCTAAAGAATATTTATAAATTGCACCATTTTTAAATGACGTCATTTATGGAGGCTTCCCTGCCATCATTAAGCCATAAATGGAAGTACGTGGCATGTAGTTGAAAAAAGCTGAAATATTTTTGAAAATTGTGTGATTTCCGAATGACGTCATTTATAGAGCCTCCCCTACTATCAATAGGAAATATACAAATTTTCGTGGCAAGCAGTTAAAAAGAAAGGTTGGAAAATATTATACAGTTATAAAGCGGGTACCTAAAACTATATTTGAATGACGTCATTATTGACAATTCCTAAATAATGTTAACCTATATACCTTTGTATGTTTATTGCATATTGTTAAAAAGGTTAAAAACATTTTTTAAGTTGGAAATGGTAAGAGTAAAAACTATGTTATTTTTTGGGAGTACGTCATTTTGGACGACTCGCGAACAAAAATAATCTAGGTTGGAAAAAATTTAAAAGTTCGAAATAAGGATATTAAATACTATGGTATTTTTTCAAAAAACGTCAATATGGATGATCCTTGAATAGTATTTACCTTTATACCAAGGTATTTTTATCGGATATTTGTAAATCAAAACTATTTTATTTTTTCCAACGACGTTATTGTGGACGACCCCAGAACATTAATAACCTATATACCTATGTATGTTTATTTTGTCCAAAGGACGTCATTGTGGACAACCCTCGAATAATAATAACCTATATACCAATGTATGTTTTTTTGATTTACCTTTATACCGAGGTATTTTTATCGGATATTTGTAAATAAAAACTATTTTTTTTTCCAACGACGTTATTGTGGACGACCCCAGAACATTAATAACCTATATACCTATGTATGTTTATTTTGTCCAAAGGACGTCATTGTGGACAACCCTCGAATAATAATAACCTATATACCAATGTATGTTTTTTTGTCCAACGACGTTATTGTGGACGACCCCCGAGCATTAATAACATATATACCTGTGTATGTTTATTTTGTCCAAGGACGTCATTGTGGACGACCCCCAAACCCTAATACCCTATATACCTATGTATGTTTATTTTGTCCAAGGACGTCATTGTGGACGACCCCTGAACATTATTAATCTATATACCTGTGTATGTTTATTTTGTCCAAGGACGTCATTGTGGACGACCCCTGAACATTAATAATCTATATACCTATGTATGTTTATTAACCTATATACCAATGTATGTTTTTTTGTCTAACGACGTTATTGTAGACGACCCCCGAACATTAATAACCTATATACCTGTGTATGTTTATTTTGTCAAAGGACGTCATTGTGGACGACCCCCAAACCCTAATAACCTATATACCTATGTATGTTTATTTTGTCCAAGGACGTCATTGTTGACGACCCCTGAACATTAATAATCTGTATACCTGTGTATGTTTATTTTGTCCAAGGACGTCATTGTGGACGACCCCTGAACATTAATAATCTATATACTTATGTATGTTTAATAATCTATATACCTGTGTATGTTTATTTTGTCCGAAGACGTCATTGTGGACGACCGCTGAACATTAATAATCTATATGCCTAGGTATGTTTATTTTTTCCAAGGACGTCATTGTGGACGACCCCTGAACATTGACCCCTAAAAATTAATAATCTATATACCTGTGTATGTTTATGGCATGTAATTAAATAGGTTGGAAAAAATTTCTGAAATGGAAATGAAGGTAGTAAAAAATATTTTGTTTTTCAAAGGACGTCATTATTGACGATCCCTAAATATTATTAACTAATATACCTAGGTATGTTGAGGAAGGAGAATAGCTAAACTGGTGCTCGATGTGTGGACTCCAGTATTGAGCGTAGATATTTAGATATTTTGCACCTCCATGTCGCAGTCCCAGTACCACGAACCACGACCACTACACTAGACTTGCATGTGAACGTACATATTGTGAGCAGTACCTTTACTTGCATTGGAAACTCGTGAAAATTTTCCATGTGTATTTTCAATGGCGAAACTTGACAAGCTCTCAGCTCCGTATGTACCTTTCATGTATTTTTTGCCTTTTTTTTATCTTGAAAAATGGAGTTTATTCTTGGTCGGTTTAACTGTTAATTGCAAACAAACTATGAACTAAATAATAACCAAAAACTATACAGCACTTCTCCCTCGCTTTTCTGGGCGATTAAAAAAGATTTCAATTTAAAATCTTTAAAAATGCGACCTGTAGCGTGCGACCAACTGACATTGTGACAGACAGACAGACAGACACCAGACACCAGACCAATAGATGCTTGCTCAGCATCTAAAAACTGTTTATTATAACTATTACATAACTAATATTAAATGTCTAAAATATATAGCATTTTATTCAAATTTCAAATTAGCAAAAGACTCACTGGTCCACATAAACAAAATAAATAAGCAAGTGTCCAAAAAGCACAAATATGTAATAACAAATTTTTGTTGTTGTTTGTATAGATTCTAAAGCATACACATTGAAACAGAAGACAATTATTTATAGGTACATACTTGACATAAAAGAAACATATAATTACAATTATCTGGTATTATAATTTTAAACTTATAAAATTACAGTGTAGTAGTTATTAAATCGTATTAGTTCATTACACATTTATTTTGTTGAAATATAGTGTACATGGTATCATTTCTATTTTGAAAAGAGTAATAAGCCGTTCGTAGTATGACTCAACACAGGTGTTAGGTTTTAATACTAAACTCAAAGTGGGCGTCGCTTCTTGGTCTTCTATACTGAGATTACGTGCCTAATACGCGCGAGGCGATCACTTTTTACCTTAATACGTACCTACCTACCTATTGTAGTCGCAACTAGCTTGTCTGGTCTTCATACAATCCACACTTTCTCCCCCTACCACCTTTGATTGCAACTTGCATGCCTGGTCTCTCAAAGTTCCTACATATTACCTTCCCAGCAACTACAGAGGACGTTACTACGAAAGTTTAAAATAGAAAAGGCTCCATTTTAGTAATAAAGGTCTACGGCTCATGATACTTTATTCTTTCCCAAGTTGTTAGGACCCGCAAAGTGCCTATATTTATCGTACAGAATCCTAGCTTGGTGTATTAATGATTCGCCACGAACTTAAGCCGCCCTTTATGAAATCAAGTGTCAAATCACCGAAAACTATTTACTGACTCTGATAGTTACCCTATACAGTCCTTTCCTACTATAATTCAGCATTCTTCAAAACAAAATCGTTTAACACTTTTACATTGGCGTTATACATTATAACTTCGTGGTTGTCTAGGATCAATTTACCTAATCTCTCTGCTACACTTTTAATAACATTAATTTCACCTTTATACTTGTTAAGTTTATGTATGTAGTGTTTGTGTAGCGTAAAGACCATAATTAATATTAAGGAATTAATAAAAGGTTTCTTGTTTATTTTTAGAAATATGAATTCAGTATCTAGGTTGACATTGCTGTCCATTTGGTTTATTAACCGTCTGACTTTTTTCCAACTTTTCTGATAGTAAATACAATTAACGATATCAAAGGAGTGCTTATGATTATTTTTACAGTTTGGACAAGTTTTTGTATCACTAAGTTTAAAGATAACAGCTCGGTTTGAAGTTATCCACAAATTTTGCCAAAGCATCTATATCCTATCCTTTTCGTAATTACATACTAGCAACATTTTATATTTTGAAAATTGTAAGTTTTTAAGTACAAGCAAGCCTTTCTTTTTGCTATTATGTTGTATAATGATTTAGGGTTACTTACTACATCAATTAAATTCTTATCATCCTTTATACCTACTTTGACATTATTTTACATTTACTTGTTTTAAAATGTTCAATACAAACTTCAATTTTCTTTATCTCCTTATCAATACTTCTTTGCTTATACGAAGGACACTCAATAATTGTTTTAGAATTGTACACAAATTCAGGATTACAGTAATCTCTCAGATACTCTGACTTATAACTACTTAGCAATTTAAACTCATGAATGTTGCCCATAATGCATGAGTTGATTTTAATTTTATTGAAAACAAGTTTTGGAAATGCAGTTAATTTAATATTATTTTCAATTATAATTTTCTCTAGCAGCCTATACTTATCTTTATTTCCAACTAATGTATTATAGGTTTTATTATAACTAGAAGAAGTAAGAAAGTTCATTTTTTGATTAAGAATTTTAATTGAGTTTCTTAACCTCAACGATTAGTGCATAATGCGAGGAGATTTAATTCCTAATCCACCATGTAGGACATCTACATATAGTATGTCAGTTTTAGTCCAAGCCATTTTTGGCCATATAAATTTTCCTATTAGCTTATCTAATGTTTTAAAGAAACTTTCTGGAGGATCCAGTATTTTTTATAGAAACTACACTTTTTGTAGAATAAACTCGTTTAACAATTTAGCTTTTGTAAAGACACTATAAACATTTATACATACATAATAATTCATTTTATTACTAACACAAGTGATACACTGTTCAAAATTTATATCAACCTGCTGCTTGCTTCCATAATATATGCCCAGAACCTTTAGACCATCATAAACTACTGTAAATTTATAAATAGAATTCATTTTAAATTTTTTCCATTTTTCTGAAAACAAGCATTTTGTTTTTGAATTAATTAATTTTGACCCTGAACATTGACTATATAATTCTAAAATTTCACTGACTGCTTTAATTTGTTTGAAATTGCTGACACCAATTACAATATTATCAGCGTAATCAGAGTGGTACTTTACTACTTTTGTATAGTTGCTAGTTCAGAGGAAACTTTTAATAAAAAATGTTAAATACATATTATGTACAAGTAGCAGGCTAATGGATCTCCCTGTTTTACAGCCTTTTCATAACAAAAAGGAGCTGTTCTAATTGTTCCCAAGTTGACAGTACCTATATTTTCCGTATACAGTAGTTTAATGTACTTTATAAATTCAGAAGGAAAGTTAGGAATTTTAATAAATTAAATAGATACTTATGCTCTATATTATCAAAAGCACGTACTTGGTCTAGAGAGATAAGGGCACCTGAATCTTCTTTGTCAATTGCTTTTGTTATAAAGGAATGATTTTGAAATATGGATCTTCCTTTAGGACCGCATGTCTGTGAATTGTCAATGATTGAATCAAGGACCTTGGTAATTTTAGTCTTTAAAATAATTGAAAATATCTTACAATCCGTATTACTTAATGTAATTGGTCTCCAATTTTTTAAATTTGAAGGGTCACCGGCTTTGAAAATTAAAGTCACCAGTCCTGTACGAATTGATAGTGTACATACTCCTAGTTCATTCGACAATTCCCAGACCCAAAGTAGAATAACTTGCATTTGATTTTGAAATTGTATATAAAATTCTGAAGTTAAACCATCATAGCCAGATGAACAGTTTAATTTTAACTTTTTAATTGCAGCCAATATTACTTCATCAGATAATTTTCCATTTAGACTTTTTGATTCTAGCCTTGTCAATTTACGCTGATTTGATAAGAGTTCAGGAAGTTTAGAAAGGTCGACATTTTTTTACTTAAATTTAGTAGAAAAGAAATTTCCAACTTGAGCTGCCTTATCTAGAATATTATTTCCTATACAAGTCGTAGCTATGATTGGTTGATCGGCATTAATATTTCGTATTGTATATTGAGTATTGTTTTCGATATTAATTTCCTTATAAGCTTCGTTAATTTTATCCATAAACTCTAAAGACAGCTGTTTATTGTTACAAGTATGCACATGGGAGCCACCATAATTTTGTATAAAATCAAGCTTAGTTTTAAATTCGTATATTTTTGCTGCATCAGCTATAGATCTAATATTTTGTTTAAGAACTTCATAGTCCTTGAACGAATAATTATTTTTCTTTAGAATAAAAGTTTCTAGTAATTCAGTTATTTTTTTACAGAACCATGAATTTTTCAATAATGCATTCCATGTTGTCTTTTTCTTTTTTATTTTAATAAAATCCAATTAGAACTGTAACTGTACTGACATTAATAGGCCCCGCTAATCTAAATCAGCCTAAAATGAGTTAGTCACGGCATATTTGAACCCACGTATTTCGCCGTCGTCTCTATTGTTTTCTTTAAATTTGCTTAATTTTAGAATGGACTCATTTCTTGCAGCTTGGATTGTTTGCGGATCTCTAATTTTAGGTGGAAGTCAGAAGCTTGAGTTTAAGTAGTACGCAGTGTGTACTAGTAGAAGATATACGGTGTTTAGAATCAAATGGAAAAGAAATTTTTGTACATTAAAGTTGTACACATATGCACTGTGTAAGAATGTTTGAAAATGTCATTACATTTGTGATACATTCCTAAAATTATAATTACTATTTTAGGTATATTGCATAACGAATAATTATATTTAAAATTTCTTTGTTATGCTTATTACATAGCAAACCGCAGTTACCGAGTTTAACTGTACAGTTGATGTAAATGCACGACGGGTGATTTACCCAAGTGGCGTCAAATTAGAATAACTAATTATTTGTAAAAGTTTACGATTCATTTTAACGTGAATGCAAACGCATGGTGTTTTTAAATATATTTCTAGTAGAAATTAATTTCGTTAAGTTTCAACAAACATTTTTCGAATAATATGTTGAATGTAACTATATTTATACCTTTTTGCTCCTGTGGGTATAAATTTATGTCACGCAAAAATGAAAACAAAGAAAACGTTGTTTAAAGTGAAACTTTCTTAATTCTTCCATAGCAATCCAGAATAAAAATGTTTCGCATGCGCTTTTATATATCAAAGTTTTACTTTGTATTTTTGTGTACTCCAATAGAATAAATATTATCAATTAAAAGGCATAATCACTACGCAAATAGTATTTATAACCATTCGTTACGAGTGGCTTTCTAATTTTTTAAATGTTTACAGTATTGCCAGTGTGCGAACGAGTAAAGTTATGACACAGCTATCTTACATGTCAGGTAATGCTGTATTAAAAAATATAAATAATGAGCCTCACCTACTAGCAATATTCTAAACAGGGCTACACTAGAATAACTCGAAATAACGAATTATCAACCTAGCTGCTCGACTTACTCGACACAGGGGTTAGGCGTCTCAGATTGAATGGTAGTCGCGTCGTTAATAATACGCTGGTCTCTAACATTACGCGGGGTGCCACGTTACATACTAAGGCTTAGGGCAACCATTAGCAACTATTTTATTGTATATATTATATTGTCATGTTTTTTGTTATTTTTACACAATTATATTCAGAGAAAAATCTGAAATTCTATCGTTTTGTATGAAGTTTTGCAATTTTTAATGTTTTACAATTTGAATAGTTCGCGGATCTCTATTATTTATTACGCAGGCCTTCAATTACACACTGAAATCAAAAGCTTAGGTTTAAATAGTACGTGAGTGGACTATTAGAAGACAGAAGAAGTACGGTCATTTAATTAATACGCAAATATGTATGTTACTGTCGTGTCAAACACCGGGATATTATTCTGTTAAATGGTTCTGTTTCAATAATTATAGTAAGAACGCATATTGACATAGGCAGAAGCATGTATATGTTTCTGCTAAAAATAATCATGAGCGTCACTTAACTATAGCAGTATTCTCCACAGGTTTACACTAAAAACATTAAAGTCATGAAATATAAACCTACTACCTGACTTATCTCCTATAGTCTAAATGAATTTAAAAATTGTATTATGGGAAATTAAATTGTGTTCTTACAACACTTTGTACATTTGACCTCCTGCATAAACTAGGCTGATTCCTGGCATATTTTTGAATGGCGTCATAGTAACTTAACACGTAATAATGTACAGTAGGATTAACTACGTTATTTTGGTAAACCTCAGTTCTTTAAAGCCCTGTTATATTTTTTGTGACTTCATTTATATTCAGTGGTAACTTTACTCTTTTTTTTTTACTAAAGTCAAGCTGAAAGAAAAAAAGAAAAAAAATTAGTTCAAAGACTCAACTAAATCCCTCTGAATCTGAAGCTATGTGACTCTAAACTTACGTTAGTTCCAAGTTTCCAAGCCTGCCTTTTTTTATGTTATAGCGTTGTACGTAACATAAGTGTAATTTTTATTTTAACTTAATCTTCTTTATTATTGACAGAGTTTTGAAGTAAGATTTTAGAAGTGAGAATAATTTAGAGAAAATACCACCTCATTTACTAGCTACACTTTTACAAAAATTAAAGTGGCTGATATCATAGTGACAGTTCTGCTATACATTTTTTCGTTTCCTATTGACGCTGTAGCGCGAGAAGTGTAAATATTTATTATTTAGTGTATGAAGACGCTTACTTGAAAGAAACTACGTAATGCTAAAAGGACATTAAAAAATGGAATTATTTGTACAACCTAGTCGTCATGAATTCTAAAATTATTGTAAGTATTATTATTGTAAAATATGGTCTGGAGTTTAGAATATGTTAAAGTACCAAGCAGTATCGAAATCAATTAATATACACCTAATTATTATCGTCTTACTATTACATCAAACATTTATTCTTAACTAAAAAGCAGTTTTTCGCCAATTTGTTGAGTTAAATATTTATTGATCTTATTTCCATACATCTTATCTTTGTCTCTATGGCGTACGTCGACTTTTTTTGTTTTGAATTCCTCAAGAAAGTAACAAATTAGCAGTTTAACGCCAGTTAAAAACTTGGTTTTGATAATCTTCCTTACATACCCTTAGGGGTAGGTCGATTTTATTTTGTATTACTACCTCATGGAAAAGGTGGTGCTTGCAACATCGAGAATTTCTAGATAATTGCAGGAGCTCCATTCAAAATGATTGAATATTTAAATAGCTTGAATTATTATCTACTATCTAGCGACTGACCACGAGTAAATTAAAAACTAAATTACTTTCTAGAAGTTTCTTCATTTATGCTTACCATTAGAATTGGGACTATACGAACATTCCCGTATGCCAAAATCCTAAAAGTTACATTTTTCCAAAATAAAAAATAAAACACATGCAATTATGAAAATTTTCTTTATCTGCCAGTATATGCCTGATCTAGCAACTAGCTTACAGGCTTACTTTCATATAAATGTACAATTTTACATATTTCCATCTACCTAAAGTTTGCAGCGTTTTAAAACTTTCCTATTCTGCAACTGAATAATAAAGTACTTCTAAGTGTGCAATGATAAAAACGTTTTTTTAAATGAATGCACAGATGCTTAAACTTTTCGTAAATTAAATGATTTTTAAGTTGAACAGTAAAAAAATTACAGGATTTGTTTCTTTGAAGTTTGATGTCCTACATTTTTTTTGAACATTGCAAAATTTTCTATATTTTTGAACTATGGTTTTCTGTTAATCTACGAAGCTTAAATAAACTAAACGGAGCAAAACTTACTTTATGATTATAACTAATTTTAACGATAAATTCAACTTCAAAGTTGACAAGCACAAACGCATGTAAAGCTTATGTTAGATATTTTTAAACAAATGATGGCTGCTGAAAGAGAATCTATAAATAAAATAACTTTTTACTATAATTTATTTTGAAACTTTTAGTTTTTATTTCGACGACGTTTTACATTTTATTAAAGAATCTTTAAGTATTATCGGCTGATCTAGCAGCGCTCTTCCATTTCTTAAGGTGTATAAGGCTGCTACAGTTACCTAACCAAGGTGATATAAACATTTAAAATTTAAAGTTAACCAGTAGCTGCAAACATACAACGCAAAGTGCAATAGAAATATTTTATCAAGTGGGCTTCTAGTACACTTAATGAACGACCGGTCAATTGTGGATAGCCGTTTTTGAATTAAGCTATACCATGTCTAATATAATATAATGTCCCATGTGCATTTTAAAAAATTAAGCAAAACTAGAACGTATTTCTATTTTTTTTATGTGATTTTGAAAGAACCTTTTTAAAAACATCTATACAGGCTCCAATTCAAGTCTTTACCATTGCTACGAAGTACAAAGATACTCATATTTAGTTGTTTTTAATTTCACACTAAAGGACGCTGTCTCATCGTGCAGCTCAAAATATATTAAAATATGATAAGCATACATTGCGCCTACTGGCGCCTACTAATACATTAGGACCGAAGGCAAGTCCAGTGTTCCAAAGATGACCATTCGTCGAAGCCCAGATAAAGCATGTCAAAGTTTCTTGTATGTAGTTTTGATACAATGACGATATCAAGATGTAAGTCAAAATTACAAAATTCAATTTATTAAAAACCTGACCTAATGTTTTAACTTTTCGACGGAGGCGAAATAACAAAAAGATGACAATTGGTTAAAATCACACTACAGTTGACAACATAAATAACAAAGTCTGAATTTGAGTTTATATTTAATAACTTGACAAGGGGAAACCCCTTGGAGAAACTGCAGACTCCTTATCTACAACCTGTACCCCTGAAGAAAATAACTTCCCTCATGTTCCCTTGAAGGCCCAAAATAACCTCTCCCTCATGTTCCCTTGAAGGCCCAAAATAACTTCCCTCATGTTCCCTTGAAGGCCCAAAATAACCCTTTGCTAACATCCCTTAGCCTCACCACGAATTAGTAAATAGTGTTAAAACTTTCGAAAACTTTGTTGTAACCACAATGTATTACTGAGTCGAACCAAGAGTCTTCAATTTATACATAATTATACATTAACCATAATTACAAATTGTTATTAGTAAGCTATTGTATAGTTTTACGCCACTTGAACTTGTGCCGACTGTGTTGTCAAGTTTACCCCACGAAGCTTTTACTCTCAAGTACATATGAAGCTAGTAGGTCAGGCCAAAAACAGCGTAACTTAAAAGCAGATATAATTATATAGATATCATCAATACTTGAGATACTATAGCATTGCTGATGAACTATCTCCGTAAAGCACAGGCTTAAGCAAAATAAAAGGCGACTAGGCAAATATTTAATAATTTGTTCCTTCATTGTAAAATAACTACAAAATACCTCTCTCTTCTATTTAATTTTATTTTAGTGATGAAATTTAATTCATATTTTAATGCATGTATTTCCTATATGTAGAATATCTGCGTTATTTTTTTAACGAATATTCTAGGAGCCGATCGAGGCATAGTGGACCTTCTTAATGTCAAAAAAGTCAAAGTCAGGTTAAATATGTATGTTAAATTGTAGGATCTAATTCTGAAAGTCATAAAATAGTAATTTTAGATATAGTATTATATAATAAAATGTATAATAGTATAATTAATATTATGCATATTAGATTCTACTATATACAGACCTACGCACTATTTCAGACTCGCGCATTATTTCTAGATGTACCGCATTTAAGTTTTAATTTTTGTCTCGTGTGAAAATTGTAAGCTGTTTGTTGGCTAGCTAACTTCGTTAGTAATTACTGACTAGCGAGCGATTAGAAAATATATAATGCTCTAAGCAAATTAAAAAATTACAACTAACAACGAACTACGCTACATGTGGCAATACAGTTAAATATTTTTAAGCGACGTCAAATTGAAATAAATGATTAAAAGGGACAAGCGTCTCAGTTTTAAGCTAGGTTAAAAACGTCTTGCAGAATAATCAATTAATTTACACACCTAAAATTGTCACAAACATAAAATGTTCATATTATTTACTGATGCTGCATATAATTGCGCTTACTTTAATAGAACTTGCCAGTATCTATAGTTCACAGAATTTACTTTCTCAAATCGAGTGATTAAGCTCTTAAAATAAGTTAGATGATGTATTGTCATCCCCATGAATTTTAATGTACCTACATGTCAAGGGCTTAAGTTTTAAAATTAAAACTGTTTTAGTGTAGATTAGTTTCGTTAGTAATAATTTGCAATTCTTTATGTTGTCAAGCAACTAACAAAATGTAACGATAAGTTTTGATTTGGAAGGGATTGGAAGTATGTAGCTAACTAGTTAGATATTAAAAAATGTAATACAAAGTTGCCAAAGAATCGTAGCAGGTACACTAGTTTAGTTTTGCAATAAATTAAAATAGTAAATTTTAAAATCAGTCCTTGGCTGTGGGCCCGCCTAGCGGTACTTAAATTAAGATTCAGAAACAGTAATGTTAAAACTTCCTTTCTGCATTAGCTTAAATGAATATTAGTAAATAATTTATTTGGTGTTTAAATATTCTACCTTACTATTAAAGATACATCACGGGGCGACGCGCGACAGCTGGTATGTACGCACATTATTAGTTGTTAGTTGAGGTCGCACTTGTAAGGGCTTGCAATAAAAAATGCAATGAATAATTGATTTCATAGAAATCAAAAAAATTCTGCAAATTCAATGTGAAATATTTACCTTTACTTGAAAATTGAATCAAGCAAAATTATTTAGACTATTAGTACACAATTTTTATGCGACTTTAACCTAATTTATGCAAACATTTAGTTTTAATCAAATAAATGTATAGTATTAAAAGAAATAAAATGTAATAGGTTCTTTACTGTTTTTTAAAAGAAAACAGAGATAACCAACACAAGTAAAAGCTCAATAAAGTAAATTACAGTTTTTAGAAATAGTTTTTCAGTTTAGAAGTTCTTTCATCCCACATCTGTTTTATGTAGTAACGTATGTATATTGCCATTACTACTACACACATTGTAATAATAATGTCCCTTCGCTATCGTGCAAAAAAAACATAGTTATAAAGTTTTTAACCAGATTGTTCGTGTTTTTTCATAATACGTGTAACATTAAAAGGGAAAATATAAGATTCAGTACAGCACCAACTGACTGTATTAGATTCCTAAACAACACTTGCTGAATATTTAACATGAGACTTTTTGATCACCAAAAGTAACTACAAGCGGCACCTAACCGTAGCAATTCTCAACAGTTTAGTCCTACAAAAACTTTAAATGTTGAATAATACCTTCACTAATAATTAAATATTTGTACCCACCAGGCAAGAATATCGATGCGATTATAAATTGTATTTACTTACAAAGTTTTTATTTCTGCCCTCCAGTAGATGTCGATAAAAATAAAATTACAAACAAAAATATAGTAATCATGTGTTATACAGCAAACCATTAATTTTAATTTACTGGTATTTGCAATCCAAAGTAACACATTATATTATTTCACACCAGTATAGTGACGGTATTCCTGTTATCCATGGAAGATTACGTAAACTGTATCTCCAAATTTAGGTTTCGTCATTCGAGTAGATCAATACAAATATACTTGGAGATTTAGAATTCTAATAAAGTACCCCAAACGGGTGGAATTTAAAATTTTGTAGACTAATGTAATGCTGCGCTTAACTTAAACATTTCATTATTTAATGAGTTTGCTGTATTGACATTATTTCAACAAAAATGATGTATTAACTCATAACTGCAGCATGTATTTCAGGGCATTAAAAATTAAAAAATCTTCATGTTACATGTTTCCAAGTTCAAATTACATTTTCTAGGTTGGCCTTACACAGCAACATCAATTTTTGAGCAACGTAAAAATATATAAATATTACGGTTTAAAATTTATAAATATGAACAAGTTTATTTCATGTACCACCATCAAAGTTAACGCATTAACGCAAGCAATTCCTTTCTGTAGTTTCAAGTAAGAAAGGTTCCCATGTAAGTGGAAGTGTACAGAATCTGTAAATATTTCTTTGGTAATGTTTTACCAACTTCATTTAGCTTCATTAGAATGAAAATACAGCATTATAACTGGTGAACCATTGTTAAATTTGTAGCAAAAATATTTGTAAGCGTCACTTAATTTTTGCAATAATGTTAATAGGTTAACACGGGAATAACTTAAAATCGTATGTACACTGCCAGTTTCCTACTTTAATTCTACAAAGTACCAGCAATTAAAAGAACTATTATCTTAACCTTAATTGTGTTCATTCAATACTATATGATTTCAATTGTGACTAAACTTTCAATAATAATACAAGAGGTCATTTGTTAAAAAAAATTCAATGCCGCCTAAATATTGTCTTATGATGTAATATAATAGATTTCAGAGATCTTCATTTTTAATACTCAAGGAATGATTATAACTATGATTTAAGGGGTCACCTATAAATGACGTCATGGGCATGGCCAAGCAACCTTTTTTGATATTGATGGTGTTGCATGCTAGAGATAACAATTTACGCAACGGGTAGTCTGATGACAGGGGGGTCATAGGGACGTAAATTGGGGATATTTTGATGACGTCATTTATAAGTGACCCCTAGTGTACTTAGTTTTGAATAACTAAACCCTTAACTAATGAATAACATATCAGATTAGTTGTATTTTGTGAAAAAGGAAGATGATCACCATTGCTTTTATTGCTGAATGGAGATGATCATAATTAGGCATGGTCCATAAATGATGTCATCGTTTAGGTGGGTCCCTCAATTCAGGAAAAGGTGACTTAAATGACACAGTGGGTCCCTCAAACGGGCTTGGATGATGTCATCCGATGTTTCCGTCGATTAAATTTATATTTGCAAGAAACAAGCATTTTGAATCCAAAAATATGTATGCACAACTTGTTTAAATTGTGCATAAAAGGCCATTTTAACATATAATTCAAAAACAAAATTTAAAATTCCGAAATATTTTGTTTCTTTCGATTTAAAGGATCATACCCCGGTTCCTTCAAAATTTCAAGGTTTTAAATTTTATTTGTTTTTGAAGTCAGAATATTTTAAAATGGTTCATTATACATAATTTTAAAAAATTGTGCGTAAATTATTTTTAAAAGAATAAAATTAGTATTAAAAAATCATTTTCAGGCATTTTTTGGTTTTTCTAAAAAGTATTTTTTGAATAAAATACCCATTCTTGTTAAGCAATTCAAAGTTTTATGGACGCTCTTTTTACAAAACAAATTTATCAAAAATCTCTCTAACGGCATGGCGGATGACGCTCGTGGGCCATTTATTCCGAAAGATTCTAACAGGCTATAAAAGCCAAGTTTATTATTCGAATAAACCGAGCAATATACCAGAATAAAGACAATTTCTGGGAAATTTGTTTGAAACCTCATTTATTTAAATCAGTTAGGAATAAGTTACAAAATGGCCTAACTAACAAAAAGCACAGTTTTTAGATTTGTTTCGACAATCCTAAAATTGTTTTTGAACAACTTTGATTTAAAATTAAAGGGTAAACAAATGCAGACTAGAAACTTTGGACTTCAAATATCCCAACAGAAAAAAACCTGGCAAACATTTTAAAATTTGAAAATTTTCAAAAAAATTTATAAATTTTTAAATGTTTGCTAGGTTTTTTTCTGTTGGGATATTTAAAGTCAAATGTTTATAGCCTGAATTGTTTTACGATTTAATTTTACATGGAAGTTGTTAAAATTTTTTTAATTAAAACCTAATTTTAGGATTGACCAAAAAATCTAAAAACTTTGATTTTTGTTGGTTAGGCCATTTTGTAACTTATTCCTAACTGATTAAATAAATGAGGTGTCAAACAAATCTCCCAGAAATTGACTTTATTTTGGTATATTGTTTATTAAAAAATCAAATGATAAACTAAAAATTTATGGCATGTTAGAATCTTTTGTAATAAATGGCCCACCCTGTATTAGTAAATATGACATAAGTGATGTCATACTAGGGGGTGGGTGGGTCTAAATCCCTAATATGACTTGAAATGACATGGGGGTGGGTCGGTCCTAAAAAGCGTGAAATTTAAATGACATCATTTATGGACCATGCCTTACTTTTCTAGTCCAAAATGGAGATGATCATAATTGCTGTTCTAGTCTGAAATGGAGAGGATCATATTTGCCTCTTCGTCGACGATATGTGCACTATACTCGATTGATAATAATTATTTATTGAATTTCTTTAATAATTTTTTATCAAATTCAAGACACATTATGTAGTATTCATAGTGGAATATTGGGAATTATTCTACTTGACACAAAATTATCATTACTGCTCCCATTTCAATAATGTAAAATATATGTTAATATTTTCACTATATTACTCAGCCAGTATGAACTGTGCCAAGTATTCAATGGTGGGGTCAAATACACCGTCCATAACATTTTCAGCGAAGGCGTAAACAGCCTCATCACTTGGGGGCACATCTGGATTTTCTTTGTCAATGAGACCAAAGGTGTTTTTCTTGGATGCATTAATGGTGCTCGTTCCTTGTGTAATGTAATCGGTAAATATAATGGTCAAGCGGCCTATAGGCGTGTCGTCAGTTTCGGTAAACACAATTTCAAATAATCTAAGCTTTCATCGGATCTTGGCTGCAGTTCCATGCTTCTTAATCTCTTTGGCGTAAGTAACGTTAAACTCTTCAGTGGCCTCACATATCCCGTGAATGTCCACAAATGGCTCACTGAAAGCAAGTGTATATGCATCGTTTGCAGGGAGGAAAAGCTCACCAAACCAGTCATACTCTACATCATGGGGTCCGGATTTTAATCCGTAGATTTTGGCCTGCATCTTGTCGGACTTAAATAAGTTGGCTAGAGATGCTATGGAATTGAAAAATTAGAAAACTATAGACTATTAAGTTTACGTTAGCAGTATATTGTGTGTGAAGAACGAAAATGACCCAAATCCAATTTAAGGTGCAATCAAAATGAGCTGTGTCATATAAACTAAATGAGAAATATGGGTCAAATGTTAATTACGAGTTTTTGAAACGTTTAAAATGGTCTATTTGAATGTTTTTGAAAATTGTAAAATGTTCTATTCACATGTTTTAAGAAAGTATAAAATGTTCTATTTGCATGTTTTTGAAAAGTGTAAAATGTTCTGTTTACAAACATGTTTAAAAAAAGTAAAAAGTGTTCTATTTTTATGTTTTGGAAAGTGTAAAATATCCTATTTTCACGTTTAGCAAAATTTATCTTCAGATACATGTTTTTGAATAATGCAAAAAAATGTACTTGCATGTTTCTGGAATGTGTAAAATGTTCCTTTTACATGCTTGCAGCATCATGATTTGCATGTTTATGAAAAGTGTAAAATGTACTATTTACATACAAGATCTTAAAAAGTTTAAAGGTTTCTATTTGCATGTTTTTAAAAAGTGTCAAGTGTTCTATTTGCATGTTTTTAAAAAGTGTCAAGTGTTCTATTTAAATGTTTTAAAAAAGTGTAAAATGTTGTATTCACATGTTTTTGAAAAGTGCAAACTGTTCTATTCAATGCAAACATTCGAGCTGCAGAAAAATTTTTGACATTGTAATTAAATTAATGATACCTTGTTCCTGAAAATGCTATATTAGGTATATGTTTATTCAGTGTAAGACACGGAGCTGGTGACCGGTAGGACCGATCGCACTGACCGAAGCTCCGGTCAGTAAAATCGAAAACATAGCAGGCACCCGCGGGCTCATTTTTTTTTTCTCGAAGCTCATCGATGCTCAAAAATCATAAAAAGCTCAAACGCCCAATAGAGTCCTGAAATTTGATATCCGTAGTGGGGTATTTGAGCCCAAAAGTGTAAGAGTGATCGATATGTCATTTTGGACTCATACTGTCATAAAAAAAAATATCAGAGGTACTTAAATCAAAACGTATGTAAAAGTATAATGAAATATATTGTATACGATAGTAATATTATATGAATCACACTGATCACACACCGACACCGACACCGTAGCTGGCACTATTCTGACACGGGATATAAGATAAAAGTAATAGTCAGTGGTACGAGTGAGTGGTCAGCTTTAGTAATTTTAGTTTAATTTTAGTTAATTAATATGTTGATACCTATACATTGTGTTGTGGTGTGGCGGACTGTGGCGGCAGAGGCGGTGACGGTGTCAGTGGCGTCACAGTGAAGTAAGTATAAGTGTTCAGGCTGATGGCTACTGTGCGGCAGTACTACAGACCACGGGCGAACTGAACACTGACCTTTGAACTAAGTACTGTACTTCCTAATATTAAACTAAGGTAAATGTAATCATTTAAACTGAATGCGATTACAGCATAGAAATGACACGAAACGTCCTATTGGTTATTAACACGATGTAAAGTAAAACATATTATTACGAATAGGAAAGTTTCGTTAACTGAATAATTTCATCATTCATGCGATATACACTACATTTTATTTTATATTTGTTTATTAATTTTTAGAAGCCAGATGCGTAATAATGTCTGTTTAAACTTCAGTCAATGATTAATTCATTCAATTATATTATTTAAATATACTGTTTATTTAAATATTCTTTACTGTAACAGTCGTCGACGAATGGACAGATGATAGTTGATTTAGCCATATTTACGATTTTTAATGTTTCGTTTTTTGTTTTGTATATAATGTTTTTTGCTTTTCAAATTTACGAATTACAGAATTATTTAGAAAGTTTTTCAATGCAATTTATTAGATACATCATTAGTGTTTGGCCCTACATGGGTCTCTGATGTAGGCTGTCTGCATTTTAAGCTGAGGTTCACAAATTAAAAATCAGTCACTTCAATGTGTCAGGTATTTTCATAATAAGCCAAATTTTCAACTTCAACAAGATTTTTGCAGGAATTTCAAATTGTCTTCTATTACTATTGTTGTTTGTGACTGTAGGACTGGACACCAATAATGCCAATTATGTTAAGTGTATGTTGCATCAAAATAAACAGCAAATGCTAAACATAGTTATTTAAACGAAGCTTCATATGTTCACGCAGGAGGTAAGATGGGACCTAAAACTTGCTAAAGTTGGGTATCGTCATTGGTGCCTAGATTTCAATTTTAGACAACCAAGTTTTTTAGTTTCCTATAATGTAGGCACAGTACAGTTAAACTTTTGGTCCACACAATAAAAGTTGTTGAATAAAGGAAGTCTGGGGGATTTCAAAAAGAAAATATTACAAACAATTTTATGACAAGATAAAACTGAATATCCCGTTCCTTCTAATGAGCACATAGTTAATAACCTACAGCATAGTGTTCGTACTGCCAATGCTTCAACTGCATTCTAGGATGCAAAACTGTGTTTGCATTTTACAACAAACAGCATTTTTGGGTAGAAAATATCTAAGGAAAGGAAATATCCTGCGACATTGGATCCTACATTTTTTTGGGCTTGAACTCAAACCGCCAAGGCAACATAAAAATTTAGCTACACTGCACTTTTCAGCGAAGCAAAGTGGACTCAGTGGAGTTCAGCTTTAAGTTCTGTGTTCCATCCTCTACTTTATGAGTCTGAACACCACTTAGACAGGGATGACCACCGAAATCCTATTATAGTAAGGTTACGCGTGATGCCGTAATAGTATTTTCACCGTTTTTTTAAAACATCGTTGCTTTAAAATGCCTTTTTAACGTGTTTAATTGGCTTAAAGTAAAAGAATTTATAACTAGTGAGAAAACAGAAATTATAGTAAACTACTTTGTATTTAATGATCGCGGACATGTATGTTTTCTTTTATTTTCAAAATAGTTTGTCAAACTGAGCATTTAAAAAACAGCATAGTTATTAACTGACAACTACACGCCTAAAAAGAAGGATGCTAATAACAGTTACTCATATTGGATATGATGTTTTTATTGTCCCATATTATTGCTAATTTTATCACATGTCTATAGAATTAGGTGCGTTTTTTTATAGAATGGTTGGTACCTACCTAATTACCATAGAAACTTAACTTTCAAATTAATAAATTAATTTCAAAAGTTCAAATTAGGAGATTTTTTTGATTTTCATTTGAATTATTTTCAATAATTTATTCATGACTCTTTCTACCCATGTGATCAATATATGAAACCTTGGGATTGTCTTCTGAAGGAAATTTAGAGTTTGCATAGGTTTTAGTATCACATGAGACTTGCGCATTTTAATAATTTATTTCACTTATACAGTTTAACTTTACTTTGATTAGGCTATCGATTCTCTGTGTGTTTTCTCTTGCTTATTGTAAGCAATAATTAAATACCTTGTTAGATTTGAATTTAAAATTTCATATTCAGTGCAGTTACTTCAACCCAGTGGAGTGTAGCTTTAAGTTCTGTGTTCTATTTTTTACTCCATTAGATTTGACAGACGGTGATGACTACCGAAATCTAGTTAGATTTAGGTTTACGTTAGACGTTAATAGTTTTTCCACTTGTGGTTTACTACATATTTGTTTTTACTTGCCTTTGTAACGTGTTGCATCGACTGGTAGTAAACATTTGGTAACTAATAAGAAAAAAGAGACTTCTATGTAAAAACAGAGTTACATTTTTGGTTTGTTTTTTTCACGACGGAACTCAGGCGCAGCACTGGCAGTTACAACTTGAACCAGGCATTACGCCTGAAGATTTTAGTTGAACAAAGTGGCTGGATATTTATTCCATTAATTTTATATGGAACTGAAGTTAGCTCACGTTTCCCAGTTGTTTTCTTGGAGTGGGTCCCAAAACTTGCTTAAGTTGAGTATTCTCATTGGTGCCTGGTCCCTAGTTTGAGAAAACTGAGTTTATTTAGTTTTCACAGTCAGCCACAGTACAGTTAAACCTTGCGTTCACACAATAATAATGGTAACGTGTTTTATGTCAAGATATTATACATCTCTTTCCTGTCTGGTAATAAGTAAATACATTATACCTTACAGCATCTGTGTTCGTACTGCTACTGCTCCAACTGCACCTAAAATGCAATAATGTATTTGCATCTGACCAGAAAAAAGATTTATGGGTAGAAAATGTCTTCCAACACGGGTCCGTAATAGTTTTTGGAACTTGGAGCGCAAGGGCAACTTAAAATCGTTCTACACACCACTTTTAAGTGAAGCAAAGTGGAGCTAGGTTTTGATTTTGGTGTTCCATCCTCCAGTCCATGAGTGTGGACACCACTTGGACGAGGATGACTCCCGGAATTAAATTATGTTCAAGTTAAGTGTAATACCTAATTAGTTGTTCTACATGTTTTTAACTACATTCGTTTTTTTGATCAAGTTATATAGATTTACCTAAACTAATATGAAGGAAGTAAATAATAAAGCAGAATTAAAATACAGCATAAAATTTTAGGTACTTTGAGCGTTTAACAGCGTATAACTAGGTATATACACATAATTGTAATGAAATGGTACTTTTAGAATACTACGGTATAGAATGGTTTGGTGTATAGTATTATTGGTATGCTCTATGGAAACAAGTAAAGCCACAAGAAACTTTATCTATTTTGTCACTGATATATTTAATTACCTATTTAATATGTCCTCCATGTAGTTTTTGTACTCCATCTTGTCTTTGTTTAATGGTAATTAAATAATCACAAACACTTATAATTATTAAATTCATGTTTAAACACAAACATTATTATTTGCTATCTGTATGACGCAACAGTTTTAATTAATAATTGTGACTAGAAACACGAAAACATAATAATAATAAAAAATAAAATGTCCTTTGGTGTTTGTGTTTATTATTTATTATTCATGCATTTACTGATTTATTTTCATTTTCATAGTGTTACGCCAAGAAGTATTAGTATTAGTCATATTAGTATAAGTCTTCAACATTTTTTGTAGGTAGGTAGAATTTACTTTCAGTACCTAGGGGGTTGGCTCAGATTGGGGGAGATTGTAGTAAAAGCTCAATGAAGTGGAAAAAATTTTCCCTCAAAGACCGAGACTATGACTGGAGGAGGTAAAATAGATAAAAAGAACGGTGTTAAACGATTTTCCTCCTTCCGGCTCAGGCTGGCTCAAATCGAGGTAGTTTTTTTAAGAAAAAGGGACCATCGGTCAATTTTTTTTAAGAGCTCGTTAGGGACCGATTGACTTGCACTGTGTTTAATGCTTATCAGAATACTGAAAAATTCATTGTTTCTCTCAGTCAAGGATTAAATCGGATCTTTTCCATTTTCCACTAAAAGCACGATGTTTGACTTTTGTTTTGTGTACTTTAATAAAATAAATAATATTATACTACTTATATAACTAATACACAATTACTAAGCTTATTGTCGTATTGAGGGGCTTCTTGTTTTCTGTCTGTTGCTTGCCTGACGGTTGTAATATCATTATCTCGCCTTCTGCTAAAAATATTAACGAGCGGCACCTAATCGTAACAATATTCTACTTCTGCCCACTCATTGTGTTTTAATTTAATTTTAAAATGTGTATGGTTCTCCAAAAAAAAAACAAAAAACAAAAACGCGAAAATAAAATATGATTTTTAGTACATTGCAACCCATGAATTGCAAGTGATAAATGAATGATAAATTTCTAAAATCTTTATCCCATTTATTCAATTTCCCTAAAACATTACATATTCCTAGTCAGTTTTATTCTAATAGCATGATATACTCATATTGTATGAAGAATGCAATTATTTTATTTTATTTTATCTTTTAAGAAACGACAACAACATTAAAAATACCTATGGAAGTTTTGGCCATTTCAGTTATTTTTTTAAACATTTAGCATTGCTTAAATCACCTTATACGTAAAAATGTCTAGTTTAAATGGGCTGGTTGGCATAAAATAGAAAGACTGAAATGGATTAAATGTGGCATCACCATCTTCACCCTAAGTACTTATTGTTAGTGATAAAGAATTGTTGCAGCTTCAACGCCAATCAAATAGGTTGCATAGGACAATTTCGCCTGTCGCCTGCCGTTCGTCAATTCTCCTAATGTAAGAAATGTCAAAGTTTTGTAAAATAGTAAGATTAAGAAAAGGAGTTTTTAATTCAATAATAAAGTTCAATGTGGCACAAAAACTGTTCATTATAACAATTACATACCTAATGTAGTATACATAAACTTTTAATTCGTTTGTATGTTTTCCTGTATCCTGAAAGTTGAAAGGGTCGAGGAAAAAATATTTTAAGGTCGCGGCGGGGAATGCAATTTCTTGGACCGACCAGGACCGATCGGAGCTATAAAGGCAACCAATTATTATCTTGAATGTCGTATTTATTGCCAAATTAGAACTCTAATAATATAAATACAAATATAAATTCCGTAGTTTTCAAAATTGCATGACTGAACTTTTCTTTTTTCTTTGGCTTTCTTATTTTAATAAAAGGTGGTAAAACTGTACTGGCTTTAATGGGCCTCGCTAATCTTTGGTCCGCTTTGTTTGGGCTAAACTCAGTTGGCCCCGACGTATGTATTTGGCGTAATAGTAATAAAAGCTCGAGTGGAAAATAGAAATTCGATGATTTAACTGGAGTAGGTGCATATTAAAAATGGATATATACTACAAATGGATAGTATCACATTTCAAATCCAAGCAAGCTAGAGTATTACATAATATTTTGATGCATGTGCAAAACCTAGTTTCAATATCTAACGATAAGAATGAAAAATCACACAAACTTGTTTTGCATATGAACCAAATTAATCCTAATTTAAACTTATTTTCCATAGGCGTGAAACTAACAATTCGTTTTTCCTTAAAAAAAATACTAAGGATTCCAAATGTTTCACCCAATGCAATGTTGTAATTACAACATTGCAAATTTTCGAGGCTTTCACCAGGACTTATGTTTATCTATGAGTTAAAATTAACAATTTTTTGCAAATACGTTGTCATATGGCATAAAATAGAGTTTAAAATTTCTGACAGATAATGTTCTCACCTAGTGCTCAAATACTATGATAATTATTGTTGTACCAGGAAACACATCATTGCCTATTGCCAAGAACTTTCTTAAACGGCGTCTAAGTAGAGAAAGTTTATGCCTCAACATACTATGTAAACGTTATTTGGCAAAACGGGATCAGTCTGTCAAAGCAAATTTTCCAGAAAAAACGAAAAATGATTAAATGGTGATAGGCTAAGTTTTTTCCACTGATACTGCATCTGACGAAAAGTAACTATAAGTAGTTTTATAATTCTAAACGAGCTCTGGAAGTTTTTAGTAAATTTTTGAAAATTTTAATTTGTGGACTTATCCCGTTTTGCCAAAAAATCAATAACATATAGCATGGGGTAAAAAGTACGTGACATGAAATGTTAATCGATTTGAATAAAACTAAACTTTTTATTTACTTTTTATCTTTCTTTGGGTAAAAACATTAACGCACAGCAATTGTCTTCTACAAATTACGAAAACACTTAAAAATCAAATTTAAATGAGAAATAAAATTTTGAGGTAGACTTATCCCATTTTGCCCAAAATAATTTATTACACTTATCCGGTTTTGTCAAAATTCGAAATTTGGGCTGTTTTCCAACATTGCTTTGGTTCTACTCTGACCTTTACAAGGCAATATATCTACTTGAATAAAAAAAATAAAAAAATATGTTATGGAAAATTGGTACGGTCATTAAAGACCCCCGTTTTAGTCGCCGCCACATTACTCACCCCCACATTACTCACCCCCACATTAGTCGCCCCCGGGTGATAGTCACCCCCGTTTAAGTCACCCCCGGGTAATACTCGCCCCCGTTATATTCACCCCCGTGGTATGGTATGCAAGAAGTAGAAGTAGAAGTAGAAGTAGTGCAGGTTGTCAGTTTATTGTAAAATATTTAAAAAATGATAAAAAAATGAAAAATAATGCTTCACGAAATATGTACAAAATAAATGTGAACTCAGCATTCTTGTGTGAGTACATCACACACTTTAGTTTCACTACAGTTTCAAAACTGCACCCACTACTATCATTGGTTTTTCATTTGGGTTGGTCAGTGCTCTTTCCTTTATTAATGCTCTGCATTTGTCTGCAGCGTACCTACGTGACAACAGAAAACAATTCAATTAGAGTGTTAAACAGTGGTTTAAAAGAATACCATATCGATACAACAATGTACAACAGCGTAACATTTTTTAGACTAAGAACTTACTCTCCTACGTCCGGCAAATGATCAGGGTAATGGGGACGTGACAAAACAATTCCTTTTGATTTAATTGCGTATTCCATAATAGCTCCAGTACATTTCATGCCTCGACGCTTCCGACAAATCCACTTTTTATTCCCATTTGTAGTAGACGTTTTCTGCCATGTAAATGGATATCCACTGTGCCAACGCACTTCTCCACCTCTTTCAGTTTCTCCAAAAAAATCTTTTAATTCTAATTCCGGCTCTTCATTTTCGATATCGACAACTTCTTCAGCTTCATCACCCTCTTGATCACCTTCACTATCCACACTATCGTCATTTTCTTGCGATTCTACGATATCAACTTTACTGTTTTCTTCATCAGAATTAACAACAAATTCAAACTCTAACTCAACTTGTGATTCCATTTTAAGTTACTGCGGACAGACGAACAGCAAAGCCACTGAAGTTGGAAGTGATAAAGGGAGTACAGCAACTGGCACTCCTTGTTTACGTCACAATATACACTGACTACCTACCTACACTAAAAAAAATACTGACGAAAAAAAACTCAATGACGGAAAACCCTTATAACGAGAATAACCCTATCACGAAAAAACTCGAAAAACTCAAAAAAAACGTCTGAGTGAGTGCACATGCTTGTGGGGGTGAATATGACGGGGGCGAGTATTACCCGGGGGTGACTTAAACGAGGGTGACTATTACCCGGGGACGACTAATGTGGGGGTGAGTAATGTGGGGGTGAGTAATGTGGGGGTGAGTAATGTGGGGGTGAGTAATGTGGGGGCAACTTTAACGGAGGTGACTATTACCTGAACCTTTTCCGGTTCGGGTAATAGTTGAATTAAGTTCTTATAACACTTTTAATATAATTTTAAAATTAAAATCAGTCTTTAATAAAAATAAGTGAAGATAAAATGTAAAATAAAAATATGATGGACAGTTAATTCCAAAACAAAAATTGCAAATGATAAAGTAAATCGCAAATGAATTACTTTAACACTATCATAGGGACCCAAGCTCCTTTTAACCACCAACAAGATACCAGGAAATTCAAGTTTTCTGTTTGCTGCAGATCGTGAAAAATAAACTTGAAGTTTTTCAGTTTTAATTAAAAAAATAGGAAATTAGAACTTGTAATAAACTAATGCGATGGTGTTGTATTCAATAAACGTTTGTCCACTGGTGTCAGCTTACATATATCAATGATTAGTATGTAATAATATTCAGCAGTTCAAAAAATTAAAACATAGGGGATGACAGTATTTATGGATAATTTATGGATCGTTGGATCGACATGTTATGTTTAGCAATTTTTCTCACACAAATGCCGCTTAAAAATTTTACAACATCTTTGGGTCCACTGTGGCATGGTTGATATGTGTGACAAATTTTATAAATACAAAAATCATAATTCCTTACGCAGACTGCAACATGTTTTTCAATGACCGATTTGTTTTATCGCAAGTATTGCATACATAAGTCAACAATAGCAAAATTGAACGATATATATTTTATGAAGGCACATAATTCTAGAATACTGCAAACGGTATGTTTTCAAAATATGTTAATACGATTGACGCCCAATGGTTTAATTTGCATTTACCATACCGATCTAGTTCTATATCATCCTGTTATACTATTATTGGTCAATAATATATTACATTAATTTTATAGTTTCATATTTAAAAACAATGTTTTCACAATTTTGTATTAACAACAACGTGCCTAATTTCGATGTTCTTTTTAATAAAGCTTGCAATGTGCATACCTGATTATTTGTGTACTTTACTGATAGAACACAAATTCAGTTTTCTAGAAAAACTTGTTAACAGGTGTAACTTTCAAAAACAAATTGCACGTGCAATTATATGAGCGGAAAGTAACGTTAACTGAACATATCACATTAGTTTGTACATTTGTGTTTTTAAAACAATTGAATTTGTGCATGTGGGTTATAGAAGGATAAACAAGAAAATCGATTTTAAAATAATTTTTGTATCGAGATCTTTTAAACATTTACAAGTTTTGCGAATTTGCTATTTTAGACGCCGTTTTAAACTTTTACTTGTCTTTTTTATTCTCAGAATACGTTAAGAAGTTAATTTTTGGTATTTAATAGTAATTATACATACAATGTTGTTTCATGGTAGAAATCAAAATACAATAAAATATAGTAAAAGTTCGATGCCGCCTTATAAAACATTATTGCTTAATTTGCCATTGAACATTATGGTTCCAGTAATTGCAGTGGTAAATTTGAAGTCAGTTTAGGTTAGTACCTAAATAAATAACCGGTGTAATTTAGGTATTTTAGTAAAACTGATCGATGGACGAAATAACATTGTTATAAAATTATTTCTAAAATATTTATTTTATTAATCCAATTCTACTACAGCATTACATCTTCCTAACAAATTGTGCAATGAGTATTAGCTCAATATAAACATGTTTTTTTAAAGGAAACAATAATTAATAATTTTAGCTTTCCAGTCGCACAACGTTTGCATTAGAATAATTTGCAAATTTTTAATATTTATGTACTTGCAACTTGCAATATATCATTACAGCTGATGACAGCTGGTTGCATTTTGTGTTTAAAACTCGCAAGAAGCACTCAGACACGTTTTATTTTTTCAGTTGTTTAAAAACCACTTTTATATGTTATCAGCTGACGATAAGTTGATGTTGATTAGCTCAACATTACTTGGAAGAAATGTCTTCGTTTAAAGAATAAAATAACTTGTCAATTTAATTAAGATTTGTTGCAATTATTGTAAAGTTTAACTTCGTTTGAACTTTTGCCTGCTTTGTTACCAATAATCATAGGTCAGATCGCTAATTTTCTTCATCCGGGTTTAACAACAGCAAAACGCAAAACGTAAAGCAGATGTACATTTATCACTAATACTGCTGGCTGATACTATAGCAATGCAATGCTCATGAACTTTCTCTTTCTCCGTAAAGTACAAACTCAAGATAAAGTAAAACGCGAATGGACGAATTTGTGGTAATTTGTTCCGTAATTGCATTATTTGTTGTAAAATACATCTCTCTGCTATTTACTTATATTTTAGATTTTATTTTTTTGTAATTTAATGTATGCATTTCCTATAGCATACCTGCGCTATTTCTTTACCGCATATTTAAGGAACCGATCGAGAAATAGTGGAATAAATCTTCTAAATGTGAAATAAGTCAAAAACAGGTTACAAATGTATGCTAAATAATAGGACCTTATTATTCTGAAAGTCACCAAATAGTAATACATTGAGTTTTAGAAATAATACCATATACTAAATATATATTTAATATTATGGATAATAGAATCTACTACATTGGAAACCGCGCACTATTTCAGACTAGCGCATTATTTATAGATATACGGCATGTAAGTTTGAAGTTTTTTTCAGTGTAAACATTGCAAGTAGTTTTTTGGCTAGCTAAATTCGTTGGTAATTACTGACTGCTGAAAGATTAGTAAATATATAATGCTCAAAGGAAATTCCAACTGACTTCGCATCTCGCATGATTCTTTTGACTTAATCTAAGTTTTGAATAGGAAGGGATTTGAAGTATGTAGCAACAACTAGTAATTTAATAAAGAACGTAGGACAAATAGTTACCAAAGCATCATGGCAGGTAAACTAGTACAGTTATGCAATAAATTAAAATATTAAATTTTGAAATTATTTCTACAGTACTTGCCGGCCAAGTGGTAAATTACTATCATATTCAGAAACAGTAATGTTAAAACTCTCTTCCTGCATTCACTTAAATGAATGTTAGGAAATACTTTATTTGGCGCTTAAATATTCTACATTATTATTAATGATACTTCATAGGGCGAACCGCGAACGCTCTTACACACATTATTCGTTAAAAGTTAAAGTGGCACTTGTAAGTTCTTGCAATACAATGAATAAGTTTGGAGAACAAATTAAAATCTAATATAAAATATAATTATACAAAATTACTGTTTTCAATGTCGTATATAAATGCGTAATTACATCCTAAGAGAATTTTTGCTCACATTGATTTGTTTTATTTGTTATACGTCAGTTGCAAGTTAGATTATTTATAGAGTCAGAATTTGGAACCAGGTCACATTATTGCTGTTGTTTATAAAACCGCCGTCGCGCGGACACGCTTCCTGGTAGTACTTTTGCGTTGGACTTATTTATATAGCAATAAAAACTATATCAGCTGGACATGTTAATTATCAATTCTTGCATTAGCAGTCTAAATGTACAAAGAAATTTTAAAATAAACACGCATAAAACTACATCATCTAATAGGTAGAAAAGCTTAAAGTAAATCCTAATCAAAGCAATTACTTTTCGCGTTGAGACACGATTGTGACTAACTACTTTATTTAAGCGATTTAAAACTGTGCGATTGTTATTCGTGCAACATGTAAACAACTAATTATGTTTTTAAGATAATGAAAAATAACGAGCGGCACTAAGTCCTAACAAAATTCAAAAGCGGTTTACATCAGAAAAACTTTAAACAATGAATTATTAATCTAATTATCTACTTGACTTAAATCTTAAAGCCTACAAGTTAATTGAAATTGCATTATTACAAATTAAATTTTGCCTACTCAATGTGTTGTAATTTAATTTAAAGGTGTGTATCGTTTTCGAATACAATGAAATAACAACAAAATGAAAAACTCAAATATGATTGTTAGTACTTTACAAACCATAATTTGCAAGTAGTAAATTACATGGAATCGCGTAAGTGTAATATTTATTTTGGATTTACTTGAGTTGGTACATAAATTGAGACAACAAGTAAAAGGCTGATTCCTGAGCATTGCTTATTTAAAAAAAATTATTTTGATTACTTTCTACAACGTTTTGTACTTTAGTTAGAGTAGATCCTTTGCTGTGGTGTTCCTAAAGAATCCAAGTAATGGTTTCTACATGTTTAAGTATTCTGCAAAATGCATACTACATACTTTAAATTCGTTTGAAAGACTTAGAAAAGGAAAAGAGATGTTGGCTGGTAAACTTTTTCTATAATATTTATCCTTTTCATTCAATTTTCTCAAAAACATTACATATTACTATCCAGTCTTATACTAATAGCATTATTTGCTCATATTTTATAAAGAATGCTATCAACTATCAAAAATTTGGCCATTTCAATTATTTTTTAAAATTCAGCATAGCTAAAATCACTCTATGCTCGAACATGTCAAGTGCAAAATTTACTGGTTGACACGAAACTGAAATCGATTAAATGTAGCATTGCTATTTTCACTGTAAGTACATAGAGAGTACGTGGAGAATTGTTACAGCTTCAACGGTATTCAAATAAGTTTCATTTAAAAATATGTCAGTACTACTGTAGGTGGTTTATGTTCCCCAAGTGACAAATATCAAAACTTTAAGAAATTACATAAAAAGCCGGTGTTTAAATGTAACAATAAAGTTCAAACTATAATTGTAGCCGAAATCCTGTTCATTATAACATAACTATTACATACCTTATGTAGTACACATTTCCTTTTAATTCGTTTTTATATTTTCCTGCATCCTGAAAGGGTCGAGAAAATAATATTTCAGGGTCCGGGCAGGGAATCCAATTTTTCGGACTAAACAGAGCTTTATAGGCACTCAATCATTACCCTGAGTGACAGATTTATTGTCAAATTAAAACTTCAATCATATATAAATATATATTCCGTAGTTTGCAATATTGCATGACTGTAAATCGCTGCTTTCTTTGGCTTTCTTATTTTAATAAAAGTAGATCAAAACTGTAATAAAATTAATGGGTCCCGCTAAACTTAGATCCACCTTGTTAAGGCTAAAATCAGTTGGCTCCAACGTATTTGAAGGAATAATTGTACAAATTTTACTGGAAAATAGAAAATCGATGATACATTTAGAGTACATATTGGATATTATTACATTTGAAAGCCAAGCAAGTTAGAGTAATACATAATTTTTTTATCCATGTGCTACACCTACTTTTAATATCTAAGAATAAAAACTCACACAAACAGTAGGGCACCAGTTCTATAACAGATTGTTATGAAACTCGGTTTCAGAAGTTTAAATTTTTAATATTTAATGAATGACGCTTACTTGGTAATAAGTGCAGAATTCTGAAAGAACAGCGTAATACCATTGTAAATATGGTGCTGTCTTAAATGTTAAAATACACACTTCAAAACACTGTATTGGTGTTGCGCATTGACGAACAGAGTGACTTTTGTATCTGCTCTACAATGAAGGATAAAAAGCTTCATAATATTCAAAGAGCGTTGAAGTTGTTTACAACGGTGCCGGTTCTAGTTACACGTCTCAAACAACAATAAGTAAATTTCTTACGTTAACCCTAAGCCGAATCTGCAATACCCAGTATTACCCACCCTATCCCTCCTGCAGGGATGTTAAGCTGAAAACAAACAGATTTGGATTTAGGTTAAGCTTTCATTTTTTTTACTACAAATTAGAAAACAAATATCAGTAGCACCAATTTCATAATTAGGCTACAATGAGAAAGGCGGAAAGCTTTTAAAATAAGATTTCGATTTTAAAAAAGTTATCTTGTGACTCTAAGACTTTGATTTCACTTGAAAAGTTAACAATTATTAGTCTTAGGAGTCTCAGTTTCATATTAACCTATTATTAAAGTAGAAAGCTAGAACCTTAGGAATCACTATTGTGGTTATCTTTTCTATGAAAATCAACGTCTACTGCATACCGTCGGTGTCCACATTTTTGCTTTCTGATAAAAATATTAACTAGCGGCATCTAATCTTAGCAATTTTCTAAACAGCTTTTCACCAGAAAAACTTTAAACAATGAATTATCGACCTACCTACTTGACTTAACTTCCTTTCTGACTTACCTACTTGCAGCCTACATGTGAATTAAAATTGAAATATGGAAAATCAAATTTTGCCTAATCAATAGATTGTGATTTAACTTTAAAATGTGTATCGTTATCTAATAAAATTAGATAACACAAAAATGTAAATTTCATTACAAAGTTTATGTGGCAAGATTAAATGTGGTATCTTCACGGCAAGTATATCGTAGACGAAAATTGTTACAGCTTCAACGCTGTTCAAATAAGTTTAACATTAAATTTAGCCCGACCCAAGCAGATGGTGTTTTTCTATCATGTGTAAAATGTCAACGCTTTTAAAAATAGTCAAATAAAGAAAATGAGGTTTTTATATTCAATAAGAAAGTTCAAACTGTAAATGTGGTCTAGAAACTCTTCAGTATAACTATTAAATACACAATGTAGTACAAATTAATTTTTATTACTTCTTGTGTTTCCTTGTATCCTGAAAGGGTCGAAATATTTCAGATTCGGGGCGTGGAATGCAATTCTTCGGACCGACCCGGACTGAACGGAGCACTAAAGGCATGTAATTATTATCTAAAGTGTCAGATTTATTGTCAAATTTAAACTGTAATCATATACATACATATAATTATATATTTAATAGTTTAAAAAATGGCATGACTGTACTTTGTTGCTTTTTTTGGCTTTCTTATTTTAATAATTAGTGATTAAAACTGTACTGGAATGAATGGGACCCACCATTTTGGTTGGGCTAAAATCAGTTAGCTTTGACGTATTTAGCTAAATTAGATTTAGTTTAATTAGTTAATTAGTTTTATAGCTTTGGTTTAAATCTTTAAATATTACGCAGGGTGTACTATTAAAAAACAAACTGCATTTCTAAGGAACACAAAAATACTTCAGTATTTAAATTACTGCCGTATCGAATACGTGACAATTTTTGTGGGTACTGCAAGTGTTGAATGCAGATTTTACGATAAAGACTGCATTCTATTTAGAATATTTTTGAGCGTCAATTAACTGCAGCAGCTTTCTCCACAAGTTTACGCCCAATAACCTTGAAATCATGAATTATCGACCTACCTACTTGACTTAAATCTTACAGTATGAATTTAATTAGGTATTGTGTTAGAGTTTTATAAATTTAAAATATTGAATTAAAATGTAATTGATCATTCACAAATTAAAATTCAATTATACCTTTTTATAAATCAATTATATTAAATTATCTAATCACATAATCATTTTACTAATTCCTAATTATATAGCTTATGCCAAATCAATGTCTAGCTCTACAATGGCACTTCATACAACATCGAATTTAAAAACCTTCGCAAACAATTGGAACTTTTTACGTGAAATCTGCATAGTATGCATTTATATGGGTCAGAAGTCAGAATTAGCTTTATCTGATAATATCTATCACATCCAAAAAATTTGTGAATTTCGCTGGCGCTATTTGTGTACGCCCCCTGCACCTGCTGTTGTTCTTATTTACTTCAGTGCTTTTTGACATGGGTCAATTCAATCGCTAATTGTAGAGAAAAGATCAATTCGAGCAAAGTTAAAATACAATATAAACCTGTCAGTTAGCTTTTGGGGTCGTCTAAAAAATGTTCTAAGAAAATCGGATCATAATTCGAAATATAATAATGCCCTGTAGTGTAAGGCGAAAAGCAAGCGGTCGGACTGACATACAAACGACATCATTATTTCAGTACATGCCTTAGCTTAGCATCTGAAAATATGCTTTTGAGTGATTTTTATACAATTTACGTTTAATAAAATGTTTTAGGAAAATTTTTAAACTCAAAATTCCCGAACTTGTCTCGGAATTCTCAAAATTCCCGAAGAATTTTAGAAATTTAGGGGTACTTGAAAACTTTGGCATTTTTAACGTTTTTAACGAATTTTATTGAAATTATCTTCCTCTGGCAACTTTGAATCAGGAGGGAATGAAATGCAGGAATTTTTAATTACATAATTTATTTACATTTTTCCGAATTCGTCTTTCAAACTTAAATCTCCAACTGTAGCAGTCTGCAATTTTGCTAATTTATTGGCCAGTATCTTTTTAAATGGCATCGTAGTCTTGAAAGTTTTTTAACTATTACATACATTGAACATTAGGGTGAATGAATATAAGTTGCGTTTTAAACTACAATTTACATTTACAAAAAATATTAATCTATGCACCTTCATTTTATTTAAAACCTTTCTGTGGCACCTTTAGTTATTTGAAAGTCCTAGCAAAAATAAAAACTGAGAAAAACTAATTTTTAAAAATCACCTTTTGTTATCTACACTACCTGTGTTAGTGATCAAAATGGTCTGGTCTGGTCCGACATCACCGGACCAGACCAGTGACCAGACCAGACCATTCCGGACCAGAAAATCTCAAAAAAAAGTTTACTTGAGAAATTTTAACTAAAATTGTGCTCCGGATTTTACGAAAAATAAGCATTTCTCAACTTCAAAAATCATTCATCAAACTTCATTTTAAATGCTATATATAAATATGTAAATATGTAGGTAATTCAACAAAAAAAATCAGAAAACAAAATTATCTCGTCGAATTCCCTTAAAAATATTGCATATGGTCGGACCAGGAAAATATGGTCTGGTCTAGGGATGGCTAATTCAAAATTCCCTGCGTTTCATTTCCTTCCGATTCAAAGTTCCCAAGGAAATGGAATTTTGACAAAATTCCCAGTTAAATTCCCAGTTTTAAATATTTCCACAAATTCCCAAAACTCCCTAGGGAATTTTGGAAATTAAGGGAATTTTCATTCCCAAAATCAAAAACTTTCTTTTTGAAAATTCCTGGAATATTTAAAATTACCAAAGTTCCCAAAATTCCCTGTTTGAAAATTCCCAGAACATTGAAAATTCCCCAAATTCTCAAACTTCCCTGTTTGAAAGTTCCTATAATATTCAAGATTCCCAAAGTTCCTAAAATTCCCTGTTTGAAAATTCCTGGAATATTGAAAATTCTCAGTACTGCATACACAGAAAATTTTGCCAAAATTCCCTTTTTTCAAAATTCCCAAAATTCCCAGAGTTCCCTCCCTCCCAAAGTTCCCAAATTCTTATGGAATTTTGAATGGGCCTACCCTAGTCTGGTCTGGTCTGGTCCAAAAAAGTCTGGTCTGGTCCGGAATCCTCGGACCAGACCGTGCCAGACCAGACCAGACCTGACCAGATTTTACTGGTCCGGACTAGACCATTTCGATCACTAACCTGTGTACCTACAATTTCTTCCAAAGATCTATAATATTTTTTTTAGTTATAATACTTTTTATTTAAGATTATCACAATTGTTTTTGTTTGTTTATTCCTCTGCGCTGCAGTAATACTGAACTCATAGAATTTAATTATTTTGGATAATGATTACAAATAATTTAAACAATGTAAAAGCTTGATTGAGTTAATTGCTATTAAGTTGGTTTTTCTTCAAAACTCAAAGGAACTAAGGTATTTATCACCAGTTCTGCTCCTTACTTAAGTTTCCTACGGACATTTGGCTTCATGAGTTTCCTTATTAAATATATCGTTACCAGTGCAATTTATTCGAATTTTATTCATACATTGTAAGAAATTAAATTAATGCTTTTACGTGTTTCTGTATTTAAACAAAAAATGGGAATTATTCAGGAACATGTTAAAATGGGCATTTTGTATCGCTGAATGAATTTTGATAATATGAACTTTGTATTGATATTTACGTAAGCAACGGCTTTATATGAATTCTTAGGCCTTCCGTTGTGACTGCAGCAACATTTTTTAACTGATTTTGTGAATATGAATTAAATTTGTGAATATGCAATTATCTAAACAGTGGAGCATGTCGCATGGGCTGCGGCTAAATTAGTTACAAATGCACAACTTATTTCATACCGATCCTATTTTTTATCTTAGTTTGTACTCACTTTTTGTCCCTATAAAATTTTGTAAAAAACAGTTTTGGGGGTTTTGAAATTTAAAACTTTTATTTTCCGGAAAAATATTGTGCAATAATTATTTTTACAATGTCATCTTGTATGCTACACTATTCAGTCTTGTTTTGTTTTGATGGTTTTCTGCCTGGCAAAGATTTATCACTGTTGAATCTGTTAAAATGCAAAGCTGCTTGCAACTATAACAACATTCAAGTGGCGTTCAAGTTCTATGCAACTGTTCAGGTGCCTATTTTACATGCCAAAATGAAATAAGTAAATTCCTTATATGTACAATCCCGACGACCAAAATGATTTACCCACTCGCTTCCTCATGCGGGGATACTGAACTGAAAGTATAGATTCAAAAATAGATTAAGCTTTCATTCTGAACTACAAATTCAAAAACAGATATCAGTTAGACGAAATTAAAAATTCGGAACTGGATTAAACTAAGCTACAAAACACCAAAAAAGTTCGAAATAAGATTTTGATTTAGGCTAGCTATAAATTACTTTAATTTTATTAGAACATGAAATTAAAACTCTCTTAATTCTTCCATTGCCCTTTCGAATGAATGTTTTCAGCATGAGCTAAACTAGCGCATGTTTAACTTTTCAAGAATTTCGAAAGTCGTAAAAAATTCAAGACCCTTAACAAAACAATTTTAACTTTTCCAAAAAGTCATATTCAGAGTTGGGATGTCAAAATAATTGAATTTAAAGATAGTCTTGAAATTTCAACACTGTTTAAGACTCTTGAATAGTCTTCTAAATGTCGAAAAACTTAGTCTTGATTTTGCAAGCCCTGAGACTCACGTTACATGTTTTGAAATTCGACTTCCAAAAATATTTCTGACCATAAAACGCTCTGCAATTGCTAATTTTATTAGTCGGCATATTTTAAATGGCATCGTAGTTCCGAGAGTTATTTAAGTACTAAATAAACTCAGGTACTTGGAAATTAGTTACTTTTACAGTTTGTAAATACAACTATTTATGAAACTGTATGAGAAATCTTTCTGTCGCATTTTTAGTGTTTTAAAAGTTGAGTAGGCAAAAATTAAAACGAAAAAAAACGTAGTTTAAAACATCAACTAAATCCGTCATCTGCACTTGTGTGGATGAAATATTTTCAAGATATCTATAATCTTTACGTATAGCCAATAGAATTTTTTATTTGAGGGTGACGTAAACACATACGATTGCGGTTATTAGGTCCACTGTACTGCAGCTCTAAACTCACATAAACTAATTATTTTGAAATTGTCAGTATTTTGGCAGATGTAATAACTTAATTAAATCGGTTGCTATCAAGTTTGTTTTTCAGCAAAATGTAAATTGAATGATGTTGTGTAGAACCAGTTCTGCTGCACATTTGAGATTCTTATTGGCAATCGGTTTTAGAAGTTTCATTATTTAATGTATGAAGACGCTTACTCGGTAATGATTAGTGCATAATGCTACAAGAAAAGCATGATGTTATCTTATATGTTAAAATACACATTTTATAATATTGGTTTTGTGCAGTAGCAAAAGATAAGCATACCTGACTGATCTTCTGATGACGTATAAACAAGAAACTACAAAATATTCAAGTGACGTTAAAGTTTCACACAACTGCGAAGGCTTCTGTTACACGTCTCATAAAAGAATAAGTTTTCTCATGTAAACCCAGATACGAATGTCCAGTACTCCGTATTACCCACCCGCTCCATCCTGCAAGGATGTTAAGCTAAGCTGAACAAAAAACAGAATTGGATTTGGATTTAGCTTTCATTTATTTCTTACTTCCAATTAGTAAATAGATATCGGTAGCATGAAATTCAAAATTTGGATTTAGATTAAGCTAAACTGAAAAACACGGCAAAAGTTCAAAATATGATTTCTATGTAGATAAGCTAAAATTAGCAGAATACATTCGGATTTTAATTTCGCTATGCTAGAAGAAACCAAACTAATTTCAATTTTGCATTTTACAATATATTCAACTGTAATGTATTAATTGGTAATTTTTAACCTAATTTTTAACCTACCTTCAAATCTCGATCAAAAATGATATACATACATACATGTTTATTTGTTCCTAATAGTTTGTGAGATATTTGTACATATTTATCAGTAATTACTTATAAGAATAACTTGCAAAATTGGATCTCGCCTTTTTTATTAATTTCTTTAAAACAGTAAATTTTATATTTTCAAATATTCTTATATAGTTAACGATCACAGTATCAAAAAAATACTTAAAGTTGTTTCTGTTATAAATGTTAAAAATGTTAAAATAGGTAACATTTTCTTGTCGATATGTATTCAAAATCACCCAGTTTCTCAATTGTGTAATACAGCGACACTCATTACAGTTAACTAGCATTCCACCTGATAACATACAAACTAATATTCAACCTGATCTGTAAGATAAAGTATGTAAGTAAAGTAACTTTGTTGATGTTATTTGGATTTTTTATTACTATATTTTGTCGTAAGATGCACCACAAAGTTTTGGCTTGGTAAATCCATTTTGCATAGAAATCAGTTGGGTTGAGTAAAGTTTTACTACACGTTTATTAAATATTATTATTGCATGTGTAATTACTTATAACTCTGCAAATTAACTGCATTTAAATCTATTTCACGCAAAAATTCAAAGAAATAAAGTGTTGTTTAAAGTGAAACTCCCTTAATTCTTCCTGAAAATTGTAGAATAAAAATTGTTAGCATAGGCTTACTTAGGGGCATTTAAATCAAGATGTTTGACTTTCCTATTTTGGTGTATTTTTATCAAATATATATTCTAAATTTAACTATATAATTAATACGCAAATACTACGCTTACTGTCGTTACGAGGGGTTTTCTAGTTTTCTGTAAATGGCTTATGTGTCAACCTCTACAGTGCGGCATACGATATTTCGCGTCAAACCTTGCCATCTTATAAAAATATTAATTAGCGGCATCTAATCCTAGCAATTTTCGAGACAGGTTTACGCCAACACATCTTTAAACAGTGAATCATTAACCTACCTATTTGACCTAATTTTTAAAACCTACATGTAAATTAAACTTGCATTATGTAACATTAAATTTTGCCCACTAAACGTGTTGTGATTTAATTTTAAATTGTCGGTCGCTCACCAGCGGCGGATCCAGGATTTTTTTCTGGTGGGGGGGGGGGGGTAATGTCCTCCTGGGGGGGAGCTAACAATGTTAAGCCGCCATATTGAAAATGGCCGCTTGTATCCCTGTAATGTTAAAAAATCTCCTTCTGGGGGGGGGGGGCTATAGCCCCCCTAGCCCCCCCCCCCTCTCATATAATAATAATAGCCCCCCCCCTCTGGATCCATGGTTGTCGCTCACTAATAAAATAAAAGAACAACAAATGCAAAATTCAAATATGATTATCATCGTCAGTTCATTACGAACCACACATTGCAAGTAGTAAATTACCTAGAATCGTGTGAGTATGTTTATTTTGGATTTACTTAAGTTGATACATAAATAGAATCTACAAGTAGGCTGTTTCCTGAACTTTGAGTATTTTGAAACAATTATTTTGATTAATTTTTACGTTTTATTTTTTACTTTCAGAATAAAACGCTAGCAACGGAAACGTGGCACCACTATCTTCACTGTTAGTACATATGGCTGGAGAATCAGCTTCAACGCCTCTTACAGAAGTTGCCTTTGATAATGTGTCACTCTATTGGGCAGGTAAATATTGCCAATTTCATGGGAAATTTTAAAGGTTCAAAAAATGTTCGACGAAGAAAAGTAGGTTTTTATATGGAATAAAAAAGTGTAAACTATAAATCTGGGACAAAAGCTGTTCACCGGACCGAAAGGAGCTCTAAACGCATCAAACCATTACCGTGTCAGATTAATTGCCAAATTAAAACTATAATCATGTAAATATAAATACATATTCTATTGTTGCCAAACTGCACGAAATAATTATTTCTGGCTTTTTTATTTTCATAAATTGCAGTTAAAACTGTAGTAGCATTCATTTATCCTGCAAATCTAAGTCCTTCTGTGTTCTGGCTAAAATCAGTTGATCCCGATGTATCTAACGTAATATGTAGTACTAAAAGTTTGGCTGGGAAATAATAAACTGGAGTTCTGATAAGTGTACATGTTGGGTATTATTACATATTTAGCCAAATAGGGAAATTTAATACATTATTTTTATGAGCATGTGCAAAACGTAGTTTACATATCTAAGAATACAACGTCAGACAAATTGTTTCGAGTGTTACAAAATAATTTCTAATCTAAACTGACTTTTAATGGACGTGAGCGGAGTAAAAGACGACGTTGCTTCTTAAAAGAAATACTCGGGATCTCAAATGATTTACTTAATTACTATTTAATTACATAATTTACCGGAGTTTGGAAATGTTTGCAATTTGCAATACTGAACCAATTTAATCAAGTTATATAGCATTCGACAGATAATCACTGGTAGAATTTAAACAACGGAACTTGTCATCATTAGGACACAAAGTTTATTGATAACGGTGTTTTATTATTTAAATGTCGCCTAAGACTTTGTGTATAGGCCACAATCTAAAAACGAAAAACATGTTGTGTGCCTATTTTTTAAGATATTTTGAATGCAATATGACTCTTTAAAATTCGTTAAATTTTTTAAATTGTTTATTTTGTTTTTTTAAAACAATTTCTAAATTATTAACTATTTTGCTAGTATCACCAACTTATTCAGATTTGCCTAATTGTTACCGTTCTAATGACATATTATTTTAGTATAAATTTATTGAGTTACTCGTCAAAATCTTGATTTAACGCAATATTCATGGTTTTAGTTGCAAATTCAAAAATTAAAATTTATGAACTTTGGTTTTATTACTTCAATTGATAATAAATACGCAGTTCTGTGACAATCTCAAAATGCCTGCACGTAAATTGGCACAGCTAACCCTCTTGCGGCTTACTTCCCTTAATTTACTCCACTGTAAATTGTCAGCTGAAATTTAGCAGGAAATTAAAAATGCCTATTTTTGCTAAAAGAGCTGCCGTTTAACAAAAGCATTAGCCCTAGGTTTTTGCAGTGCAAGTCAATCGGTCCCTAACGAGCTCTTAAAAAAAATGACCGAGGGTCCCTTTTTCTTGAAAAAACTACCTCAATTTGAGCCAGCCTGAGCCCGGGAGGAAAGACTCGTCCACTAAGCATGGAATTTGAAAAAAAAATGAGCCCGAGCGTGCCTGCTATGTTTTCGATTTTACTGACCGGAGCTTCGGTCAGTGCAATCGGTCCCACCAATCACCGGCTCCGTGTCTTACACTGGGTTTTTGCAATGCTTTAATTATGTTAAACAAAGTTTCAAGGCTTGGCAATAACCTAATAAAATAATAATGTACACATACAATAGTGACTGAACCATCGTAGAGAGATACATTCAAAACCGATCACAGACGACGGGATACGGATGAGTTGCTGCTAGAATTTACAGTGATATTGGTTAGTAAGTATGTACTGTAGGACAAACACATTAGTACCTTTAGCCCATTCAATATGATTTATATTGTAAAAGTACATTTGTATTGGGTAATTTGAAGTATATTTGGTAATATTAGGCCGTAGGGTATGGATGAGGTCCAGTTTGTCAGATAACCAGCTGTGGGGCTAATTTTTTTATTTGAGGATAACATAACCACTGTCGTTTGCGTTTATTCAGTCCCATGCACTACAGTGCTAAATTTGCAGGCATAAAATAGTATGGAAGGGTGAATAATTTGGCAGATGTAAAAGCTCGATTAAGAATATTACTCTCAAGTTTGTTCGTTTTTCTGTAAAACGTAATTTAACTAACGCGGAGTTCTGCTGCAAACTTGAGTTTTCTACTGAAGCTCGGCTTCAGAATTTTTATTATTTATTGTGTAGTGTATGAAGACTTTTACTTGGTGATGCGTACAGAATGCTCTATTAAACAAACATGATACGTACGAATCCAATTTATTTAAATTCCTTTCATAAGTTGGCAGAAAAATGTGAATGCCTATACGTGTTTCTTTATTTAAAAGAAAATTAGGAATTAATTCAGAACATTTTGGAAATGGTCATTTTATACATGGTCATACTGATTGTTTTAACACTAGTTCTATTTGCGCAAAAAACATCATACGACTTCTTAATACTTTTGCGATTTCATCTTATACGTTAACCTATGAATGTTTTGATACCGTACAGCTATAGAATTAGAGATCTGATCTATCTTTCTCATGATACTTTGCTGAGAAACTACAAGATATTTAGGTGGCGTTGAAGTTCTATACAACTGCGAAGGTACTAATAGTTACATTCGAACCCAAATACCAAAGTGTATTACTCCCCTCTTTCCTCTTGCAGGGATACTAAGCTGAAAACAAAAACTTGGAATTTCGATTTCGTTATTTTTTACTAAAATTTCCAAAACTGATATGTATCCCAGCTAGCAGACGGATTTCTCCTAGAAGTCCTTAGAATATTTAGTGCGTATTAATATAAGTGCGGAGGATGCCCCAGCAAATTGACATGGATGTCAAAGGGGCATCGTGGCGACCATCTTGTGTCCGGGTTGACGAGATCCGCAAAACATCCAACGTGGATACCCCGCGACCGTACGCACCTCCCAATCAGAATATTATTAGGAGTAGGACAGGACATTTATGCAATGATTTGGGGATGCCAATAAGACGATTTAAGAATTTAATTAGGATGCTGCATGAATTCTTATAGGATAGTTTGGGGAATGTAAACGCACTATTCCCCCCCCCCCAACATAAAACACAAAAAACTACATTTAAGAATGCAAGTTACTTCATAAATAAAAAATATGGAATCAAAATTTAATTCATAAATCACTTAAATAAAATTATAGTACCAGCTTTTATTAAAACGTATCAGACATAGACGCTAATAAGGTTATTACTGCTGAATACCTGACTGTGACTGAAACAAGACGACTAAGGAAACGAATTTTTTAAAATCCATTAATTGATTGATTGATATTATAATTTTGTTATTAGGTTTATTTTATATCCAATGATTCAATAATCGCGAAGTGAAACTGAACTTATTAAATATCACGTTCCATATTCTGGATTGCACAGCGGAAATTCCAGTCTCTAGCCGTACAAATACAAAATATTAGAGAGTAAGCAAGAATTAACGCACGCCTGCTTCAATAGCTCAATTCCAGTATTAGTTGTAGACGGGAGTTAATTATTTAACTAATTTATGAATTAATTGCAATATTGCGAATATTAACTTCTTGCGTATTAGGTTAGAGACAGAAATGGCCGTAGCCGTGCACCTATTATACCGTTTACCGTCGTCACAATACAACTAAGCGCTAGTTAATGAAAGAAGAAAACTTTGAATTTGAAAATGTGTGTCTAATGTCCTACGATAAGTAGAGCAACACAAGTATAATATGACAGATACAAAATATTATCCAGTAAAAAAGTCATACATGTTTTTTTACTACAATTTTGCAATAAAGTATATTTTTGAAGCACTAGGTTACCACAGCAACTATCCATAATATGCTATTCAGAGCCTAAGAATTATGCACAGGTTAAATTAATGCATTTCTGATGTCCTTACGATGTCTATTGGGGATTACAAACTTCATAGGCTTTTATAATCCCTTTTGGATATTCCTAAAATATCCACATGTTTTAAAAAAATCAGGGGACCTTTTGGGTGAACCTAAAACATGAACTGAAATTAACTGAAACTAACTGAACTGATTTTGCAAAATCAGCCTATTTTTGAAGTTTCAGTTAGTCAGTTCCGTTTTGGCTGATTACCTCCCCAAACTGGTAACTGAAAGTAACTGTTTTTGCGTATTTAGGGCGATCTGATGAAAACAGTTAGTGAGTTCCTATGCTTTTGATGCTATGATGAAAACAGTTACTTCCAGTTAGCTTCAGTTAGCTTCAGTTCTTGCAGTCTCTGCTGCCCCACAAGCGGAACTCTTACTTATGTACCTAACATGACTAGCTTATGTGGTTGAGTGTTCGGTTAATAGAGATACAAAACTTAGGAAGATATTTCCTTCAGTTAACTGTACCATGTATTTGGTTCAAGCAGCGGACTTTAAACAAATTACTACGATAACAGTTTTTTTTTCTTTTTTTCTTCTCTTTCCCATTGCATTCTAAACTTTCGTGCTACCCTGACTATTTTTCTTTCCAGTTAATGTTAATTACTTTAAATCTGCACATAATAGTATTATAAATTAAATATGTACAAAGCATCCTAATGCTTTTAAACAATAAATTAACATACTATAGGAAAAAGGTTTTATCATGATATCGACGCACTTGGTACAATTACAATTTACTGATTACTCAAGTTTACGGTGAGTTCAATTCGTGGGGTTTCTTTGATAAGTGCTGGCCAGGTCGGGAAGTGCTGGCCAACTTTAGTAAGTGCTGTCCAATTCCACTTGAGTAAGGGCTGGCCAATTCCATTTTAGTAAGTGCTGGCCAGATTAACTTTAAAAAGTGACGGCCTACAAAAAATTCTAAAAATGAACTAAAAATACGTCCAAAACGTTAAAAACCAGTATTTTGTAACTTTGAACCCGAAGCAACACTAAATCGGGCTCCTGAAGCTGTCTAAAAACGGATAGGTTATATTTTTCCCTTGGAAGGGAATTTTTCCCTATATTGGTCCACCTTCGGCGGGACCAATTTCCAATTTCCTAACCAATTTCAGTCAGTTTTTCCTACCCCCCACCACCCCCCCCCCCAAACCTAACCTAACCTGAAACTGAAACATAACAAACTTCGTAAGGTAGCAAAATGCGAATAAGGGGGTGAATAATAATTAATAATAATAGTAAGTAAGTAATAATACAAGGCATTCGAATGAAACGAAAATTATAGTCAACCGATCAGGATTTTATTTATGTAGTAGGCAACAACAATAAGAATATAATAATGTTGCTGCTAATTTATATATACTACACTACTGCACATGTTATCAAATATTTTACTTTCTTCACAACATTATACTTTTCGGAGGGGAAATTTTACAAGTAACCATATAAAAGATATTTTATTTTATGTTTATATGAAACACATAAAGTAGAACTACTTTATGTACAATATTATACATTACTACTATTTCGTAATTTTTCCCAACGTTATTGTCGTAGTTTTAGTCCATTTCTAGAATTCTTTGTTGGCCGTCACGTACTTAAGTCAATCTGGCCAGCACTTACTAAGGTGGAATTGGCCAGCACTTACTAAAGTCAAACTGACCAGCACTTACTTAAGTTGGCTAGCACTTATTAAAGTTGGCCAGCACTTCCCGACCTGGCCAGCACTTATCAGAGAACAGCCCAATTCGTTTTTCCGAATTCAAATCACATCACTAAAATTAACTGGTTCCTTTCCAGAACATTTTTTATTCGTAGACATTTCTACCATAAAAAAATAGATGGCATACATGTTCCTAAAAAGCGCTTTACGTTTATCTTGGTTATGTGTACCTCATACTGAAGAAAATTCACTTGGCATAAACTTAGAAGCAATATGTCTTGAGAGAAAAATGTCCGCAAGGAATAATTCCTGGAAGAAATTATGTGTCCTACACCTAAAAGTATAGTGACTGAAAATGCAATTGTAGAGCTCTGATCGAGTCCAGGTGTAACTCAGACCTTTGCGTCCGAGTATGAACCCGGTTGCAATTTCATTAAACCCAAATGTTTTGATGCACTTAAGCACAACTTGTAACTTTGTCTGGGTCCGGGTCTGGGTTCGGGTCCGACTTTGTACATGTGGTAGTCGGTCTGGTCCCATTGGGTCCGGGTACATACGCGAAGTTTACCCGGACCCGGACTCCTTGGACCCAGTTCCTTCAGGTCCACCAGAAAGAAGTTTATGTTTTAAAATACAAAAATCTGAATTCGTAGACCGGGGGCTGAAAGTAGATGCTAACTTTCAGCGAATATTAACTTCAACGAAACCAATCTGCATGACCTCACTGACTGTTGGACTGTAGGAAAGCTCAAATAAAATACAGATAGTATAGATTTCCGATCAAAACAGCAAAGTTCTCAAATTACGAATTTTTAAACTTTGTTTGAAAACATTAAAAATTCAACGTTGCGTAAAATAATTTTCACATGAACCTTTTTTGCCACACTTGTATCACTTATGGACAGCGACAAAAAGTGTTGACCCCGCTGATATTATTATTTATATTTTTGATGGGCACCGTATAAGCCAAATAATTAAATTAACACTGTGTCCTTATTCTATCAGGACACACTGTATGTACATGTAAATTACATGTAGTAATGAAGTGGTATCTGTAAAATAGTAATATTTGTATGAGGTCATTTGCGTACGATTTCTAAACTACTGTTAGCCATATTAAATTTGAACGTGATATGCAGTAATGATAGTGTATTCGTTTGTAGATTAGTTATATTTGTATAACGTCATTTGCGGACAATTCCTTACCATTTATGAGCACATAAACACATACATGTAAATTCTATGTAGTAATAAACGGGGATCTGTATAATTGTACTACTTGTAGTAAAAAAAAGTAAGAAATATTTTGTAATTTGCTCAATTCAACTGCTAATCACGGACAAACTATATTAGTGCAATCGCGATTAAAAACCATATCGACAATCTGCGTCGTATTTGCAAGCATATACAAATTGTTTAAGTCAAATTTCACCCACACCGTACTACGTGCATAGTACACACGAACTCACTGCGCCGTAAGAAATTACAGGAGCAGGCGCCTAACCGAAAAGATGAGCTAGTACTAACGATAAGTACGCAAAGCCTAGAGCCCACACATGAGCAAAAGGGCAATGGCAAACAATGACAATGAGCAAATGGCAAAAGGTATCCTTCCCCCCATCCCATTATTTTAGTAAAAAGCTATATGTTTATTTTAGCTATGGCCCACTGGACATTATATATTTCTATTATTCCATTAACTGCCAAGTTCAGCATATAACATGTAAAAAATTGCCAGTAAAACTAGAAAAGTTAGACTACGCGGTTAAATACAAAGTACAGAAACCATCTGGGTTTCCAAATTCCAATTAAGTAATCTACTTTTTGTTTAATCCACAGGCAGATACCAAAAGTCCAACCTAATGTGAATCCAAAGTACGTAATACGTTTTATAAAATTATTAGGATGTTTTAAATGAGTAACTTAATCAAATCGTCCTACATGCCGTAATTCTACCATTTCAAAAAAAAACAGATAGTCGTTATGTCTTGCACAGGACAATCACATTCTGGTAAAAAATTAAAAAACACAAACTGAGTTGATTCGATTTTTTTCCAAAAGAAACTAAAACTACATAATGAAAGCAGCGACGGCCCAATTAAAGTTAGGGATCGAAATGGTCTGGTCTGGTCCTAATTTTGTAGTCTAGTCTGGCCTTACATCACCTTCAGACCAGACCAGATCGGACTAGACCATTTCGGACCAAGAAAACTTCAAAAATAATTTACGTAAGGAATTTCACCTAAAATATTTCGCCTGTTCTTCAAAATCTAAAAATTACCTGACTTAAAAAAATGATTTTATTTGTAATACACAAATGCAGGTATACATTAATAATTCATTAAAATAGAGAAGAAAACATAATTATTTCGCTGGACTCACTTAAGAAGTTTGCCGTTCGGACCATGGGAATCATCTGGTCTGGTCTGATCCGAAATCCCCGCACCAGACTAGACCAGACTTTCATGGTCCGGATCAGACCATTTCGATCAATAAAGTCATAGAAGACAGCAATATTTCTGAAATGAACGGACAACTAATTACTATCAATTCATGTTTTAACACAACAGCTTCTATTGGGAAAAATAATAGGACGTGTCATTACGAATACTTAAATCTGATGCTTTCAAAATTAATTATATTCATTATGTTTTTAGAATACAACTTTTAAAACTATTGCAGAGGTGGTAAACTTCTTCTCAAATTTAAAACCCAAAACTGTGAGTACGATGTTGGAGCTCAAGATATTATCAAAAATACTTTTGGTTATTCCAATGAGTTAAGCGTCTTCTGAAGTTTCTCTTTTTTAAAACTTATGAAGTCGTATCTAAACACAACAATGAATCAAAGTTGTCTCAACTTTTTGTATTTTGCATGTTTATCCACAGCTTGTAGATTATATTCGACTAACTGAAATATTCACTAAACTTGTTAGCAAATAATCTCGAGCTTTACTTTCTGACGCGGCTACCAATTATGGAATGTGATCAAAGGACGTTATACTTCTGGGTGCGGTTACACTTAATGACAACCAGCAGAGTGTACAAAATGTGCTGATCCCCGATGAACATTTACATTAAGCACGCTAAATAAGCTCTACATCGAGAAGCATAGGATATTTAAGTATAGGATTATTTATTATGTATCCTTGGATCAGGGGCTTTCGTGGTAAACTTCAGTGAACAACGACAGCATCGTGCAATTATCGGGCAATAAGGCTAGGAAAAACCCTGCTTCAGGAAGATTCGTGCGTTATAATGTATTTTTTTTTAAAAATCTTGCAGTTAAATATTTTCAAGCGAAAAGGTGTAAATTAATGTTTGTGTACCCTGATGCTTCCTGGTCTCGCGTCTTTAGTTCGAATACGCGTTGTACGAAACGACTTGTACGAATGCATTTTGTACGAAGGTTCTTTTGTACGAAAGTTTTTTGTACGAATGGTCTTTTGTACGAAGAGTCTTTTGTACGAATGGTCTTTTGTACGAAGGGTCTTTCGTACGAATGCATTTTGTGCGAAAAACCATAATTTTAGTAACAATGTTTCTGGAATGTTTTATTAAAACAAATTTATTATACAAAACATGAATTAAATCAATCATAAAAATTGAAGAAGAGTGATTTTACATAATCTTGACGTAATTACCTGGCGTGACGAATGAAATAACGAAATAATAATCAAAGAAATTGAAAATAAGTCAATAATAGGTACATAATATACAACAGTATTTGTTTATTTACGGCTACGTGTTTTCTTTGCAACGGGTGAATCTGTTGTTGCATGGTTTGTCCTTTTGTTTGTCTTTGCTTGCTTTGGAGGGGCAACAATAACTGGAGAGGCCCGACGTTGTGTGGTCGGTTGAGGAGTTGCGGGCTGGTTATCATCGTCATCGTCAGTGACGACACTACTCTCTGAGTCATTAGTCTGAATCTGCATGGCTTATGGTTGCTGCAGGGAAGAGAGGAATAATCTGAGTTAAGGGCAGGTCATCATCGTCATCGTCAGTGACGGCAGTACCCTCTGGGTCAGTAGAGTCTGAATCTGCATGGCTTGTGGTTGATACAGGGGAGAGAGGAATAATCTGAGTTAAGGGCAGGTTATCATCGTCATCGTCAGTGACGATGAGTGAGTCATCGGAGTCCTTAGAGTCTTCGGAGTCTTTTTTCGTACAAAAGACCCTTCGTACAACTGACCATTCGTACAAAAGACTCTTCGTACAAAATGCTGTCGTACAAAATGCACAATTTTTCGAACAAATATTTTCGGACTAAGTGCATTCGTACAAAGCGTTTTCGAACTAAAGACATAGGACCATGCTTCCTGATGCCCGATGTTGCCCGATGTTAAAATTTGTTTTTGCCGATTAGGAAACACTATGGGCCATTACTTGATTCATTTATTATTTCAGAAGTTCATCGGGGTAGATGACATTGTTTAGTGAGGCTTGGCAACAAGGGCTTGTTGGTGCCCTTAAAAGGGGTATTCTACACATGACGGTATCATTTTTGAAGGGGTCAAACTAATTACTAACAAATAATTATTCGCAGACGACACAAGTGTGACATATAGCGGTCATTTGAAAGTATGTAACGAATTAAATTGAAATACCAACGTTTGTGAAGAACATTAGGGCGTAATAGTATTATTCGAGTGCTTTAACTAAAATTTATCATATTTAATTATTGCTACAATAATATTTTTCTATTTCGTAGTAGCTTATATTTTCTAAGTGGTCAGCATCTACTTCATGCTAACAATAGACAAATCCCGCCGATTTTTTGGCGCATAAATCTTGCCCCCCCCCCCCCCCCCGTCTATGCAAAAGTTCGTTCTGACGCGCGTGTTTTAATTTATTCGTATTCTATTGTAATTCAACAAATACGTCCAAAATTACCTTTAAAAATAAATTCAGACGTTACCAAAACCCGAATTCGGTTTTGACTCCAGGTGTAGTAGGTCCAGGTCCATAATTGGATTCAGAAACGGGTCCGATTTTGGGTTCAGGTCCAGGTGAAGGTCCGGACCTGGTTTCCAGAAATGATGTACATACCAGGTGCGGGAGCACACACATTTTAACCCAGGACCGCGGGTCCAGGTCCAGGCTCGGACTCAAATATAAGCGGACATATCAAATGGTTCAGGGTTCAAGTCTACGATGTTTTGACTTATTATGATACATATCATATAAGTGTGCGTGTCAAATATTAATAAACTTACCATAAACTTCTTACTATTCAAATTTTAATGTTTTTCAGTTTTGAATTAAATGCATAAGAACTAAGAACCAATTCGGTCATAGGGTAAAATCAAAGTTAAGGTGCAGTAATGTTTAATTGTAATTTTAAAGAATTATTTAAAAAGAAATCATGCTCAGGGATAAGCAACCTACAAAATTCCTACTGCGTCTGAGCTTTAAAGAAAAACAAATGTGCCAGAAATATAGCGCTTTTGTAGCAAATTTTCTTCTAGTATAGATAGGTTTTACGGGATATATACCCATTCCCGTTAAATATTATATTCTCTAACAGAACCCAGTATACGTTCCTGCCTGGCATAAAATTACGTTACTGATGTATCACTTATTTTATGCCGTCGTGTACAAAAACGTATGCTCAGATGATAAAGAAATGTATGCTAAAGAATCCTACAAGTTCTAAGTATTTTGCTATGATTAGTTTATTTATTAATGTGGTTGTAGGACAATAAATTTACGGGTACTTGCTGCCTGGACAATTGAAATCCACACCTTTGCTACCTGGACATTTGCTAATCGAACATTTGCTGCCTGGACATGTGCTACATACACGCTTGCTTTCTGGGCATTTTCTACTGCTAAAACAAAATGTTTTTCCTTAAGCATGTTAATTTATTGTTTAATTAATAATAATTAATAATAATAATAATAATAATAATAATAATTAATATTATAATTAATTTGTTTAAAGTCCGCTGCTGAAACCAAATACATGGTACAGTTAACTGAAGCCAACATCTTCCCAAGTTGTGTATATCTATTAACTGAACACTCACCCACGCAAGCTAGTCATGTTAGGTACATAAGTAAGAGTTCCGCTTGTGGGGCAGCAGAGACTGCAAGAACTGAAGCTAACTGAAGCTAACTGGAAGTAACTGTTTTCATCATAGCATCAAAAGCATAGGAACTCACTAACTGTTTTCATCAGATCGCCCCAAATACGCAAAAACAGTTACTTTCAGTTACCAGTTTGAGGATGTAATCAGCTAAAACGGAACTGACTAACTGAAACTTCAAAAATAGGCTGATTTTGCAAAATCAGTTCAGTTAGTTTCAGTTAATTTCAGTTCATGTTTTAGGTTTACCCGACCTTTTTCGTATGTTTGGGGATGTCCAACGCACAAGGTCTGCTAGCTGGGATGTATGAGGGAGTATAGAGACGTTCGAACCCAGATATTAATCGTCTTACTTTTTTTAATTTATTGTTGTATTTTCGAAAACGAATATCGGTAGCACTCAATTTAAAAATCAGATTGGGATTAAGCTCAGCTAATGAATGCAGAAAGAATTTAAATTCGGATTTAGATTTAAATGAAACCATTCGGATTTCAGTTTTGCTTAGATACAACACCAAAAACTACCTACGTTACACATGTGTGTAAGCATGATCGCAAAATTATCCAAGCGGCGTCGAAAAGGAATAAAACATTGATTGCAAAAATTCAAAAATTCATTTGAACCTGCATTCAAATAGCGATTAAAAATATTACATTGTTTTGATTGATCCTAATAGCCAAGTGTTCGTCAGCTATACAAGTTTATATGTAATTGCTAATGTGCATAACTTGCAAGTTTTGATGTTGCCTATTGTATTAATTTCTTTATGTGTACAGGCTAAATTTTATATTTCCAAATATTCTTATATTATTAATCTACACAGTTTAAAACAAATTGGGCAAAGTGATTTGTGTTAATAGTTTTAAAGAAGTAATATTTTCCATGGTTAAAGAAGTAATTGTAGCGGCTGTTCGTGGTTCTAACAGGATTGCACATAATCATTTATATTCTATAGTTCCAGCTTAATTATTTTTATCCTTCGTCAGTATGACTTCATCGTTACTTTGTAAATCGTTTTTGTGAAACAATGTATATTTGTTACTGTGTCTTTCAGGCAAGTACAATTGTGTACCAGTGTAAATAAAAGCTTTTACTTTCTCTCTCTCACGTTTTGTTGTCAATATTTATTAAAATCACTCGGTTTCTAAGTTGCATAATTCTGCGATACTAATGAGCTTTCTCATAAATACATTGAAGAGCAGCACCTAATTATAACAATATTCTTAACAGGTTTACCCTAAAAAAACTTGAAATAATAAATTGCCAAACTATATACTTCACATAAATCTTATAGTCTACATGCAAATTAAAATGACATTATGAAAAACAAAAACTAAATTGTGCCCTTGTTATTGTTTTTTGATTGAATTATAAAGTGTGTATTTTTCTCTAAAAAAAATAATAGAGTAGTATACTATTACTTGAATATTTAGGATCTTGATTTTAGTTAAAAATTCACTTTTCATATGAATGAAGATTTAGTACAATAATTACGAGGTTCAACGCCGCTTGAAATTATTTCATTTCTAATGTTGTGGCACGAGTATTGAAATTGTGATATCGTCTAAATGATTCCTGAAGAACTGAGTTAGAAGTAGATTGAGGTTCAATGTATGCTGTTATAAAGGCACCGAATTTAAACTTTCTCCGTAATCTTCATGGTATAAACAGAAAAAATAGCACTTGCACCAATTGTTACACTAAAACTTAACCGTAAGACGGGTAAAAAATGTATTTCATAAAACATTAAATTGAAATTTAGGCACTAAACTGCCCCGGCCAAGGTAGGACAAGGCCAGGGCGTAATGGCAAAAACAATATCATTATCCAGATTGAACATGTCAAAACTTTTGAAATTTATTGTGTAAATAATTTTCTCTTGTTCAATAATTTCAGTGAAAAGTGGCAGTTTAGCTTAATACATGAAGATTTAAATGTCACATCACCATCATTACGAAAAGTGGATAATTAGTGTAAAAAAGATTAAAATGAATTGTGATTTTTAAATAATAAATTTGAAAATATAAATATACGTAGAGTAATAACTGTATATTAAAACCTACACGCAGTACATTTTAACATGTTATAAGCAATTTTACATGCCCTTAATTGCAAGTAATATATTTTTAGCTAATTAAATTTGTAAGCTTTAACCGCACTAAGAAAAATGTATAACATGCAACTATGAATTCGACAAATTTCGGTTTGAAACAAGTTTTAATTCGATTTGGCAAAAAACGATTCGAGGCGACCTTTAACGTAAAATGACTGTAGATATCTGTTTTTTAAACAGATTGTGCCACACTATAATCGTTTTGAGATTTAAATGGAAAGATGTGGTTTTGCTTTCTCACTGTTTTGAAAAGATTCAAATTTGCTTCTTCACCGAAAGAATTTAATAGCTTTGTTTTGAAAAACAAAACGGTTTTATTGATAATAAGATTATCAAAAACACTTTTTAACTAACTTTGTGAATAGTAAATTTGTAAATATCTAATCAATGGTGCATGGGCTGTAGCTGAATTATTTAAAAATGCACGAATTATTATTATTATCATCCTACTTTTCATCTAAATTTTTTATTTTTTGTTGTTCTCATCAAATATTTTCTAAAAAGCAATTACCATGGTTTTCGAAATTAAAACTTGTTTATTTTCCCTGAAAATACAGTTTAATACTTTCATGATGTCACAATTAATATTAAACTGCACATTTTTATATCATGTATTAGTTTTGTACAATGGCATCGCAAGTGGATAACGGAATTACCCTCCGTACCTTGATTAAGATGCAAAAAATCAATCAAGTGGCGTTGAAAATCTATACAACTGTGCAGCTATTACGTACATGTGTAAAACTGGGATAAGTAAATTTCTTATACAATACACAAAAACCAAAGGTCGTTAACCACCTACTCCCTGTTGCATGAATGCTAAGCTAAACAAAATATTTAGATTCAGCTTTAACTGTTTACCAAGAACTCGAAACTAATATCGGTTGGACAAAATTAATATTTCGGATTTAGATTTAGCTAGGTTGAAAAATTAGGATTTCGATATGGATAAACTCTAAATAAAGAAACCAATTTAGATTTCAGTTTGCTAAGCTAATGAAAGCCAAAATGACATGGAACATAAACGCTGAGAATTCTCTACAAAGTCATATAACACTCACATATGAGGGCACTCGAGGTCACTTTGGTAAAATTTTATAAAGAGAACATTGAGAATTTTGAAAATCCTCACATTGAAATTTCGGTAAAACATCAAATTGTATAAAATTTATTTCACCTAATGTTTGTTTAAAAGTTTATAGGAGGGTCAAAAGCTTTTAACAGGAAAATGACAGTAAAAATATGGGTTTTAATAACTTTCCTTAAGTAAATTTTCAAACTCAAGCTTTTACAGGGTGGGCCATTTATTCCGCGGGATTGTAACAGGCTATAAAAGCCAAGTTTATTATTCCAATAAAACTAACAATACACCAAAATAAAGAAAATCTGTAAGAGATTTGTTTAATACCTCATCCAGTATAATCGGCCAAGAATTGGTTACAAAATGGCCTAACTAAAAAAAATTACAGTTTTTAGAGTTTTTGGTCAATCCTAAAATTATGTTTTTAAACAGCAACACTCCTATTGTCACCCGTTTGTCCCGCTTAGATAATGGATATGTGTGTAGGTCTATAGTTTTACATAAAATAAGAAATTTACGAGGAAGTGGTAGATGGTAGAAATAGATTTAGGCGCTGTCGTACTTTGATCGTTTATACTATAGGGTCTTTTTTATTAAAGCCAATATTTGTTGTAAGCTCAGCATCTACTTCGGGCCCCCGTCACGCAAATCCGGCGCCAAGCGCCGGATTTTTTAAGTATGTAGCCTCATTAAATATTTTCTAAGAATCAAATTTTGGGGTTTTGAAATTAAAACTTGTTAGGTTTCCCTAAAAATATTGTTTAATACTTTGATGCTGTCATCTTGTATGCTAAAATACACATATTTTAATATCGTATTGATTTACGCATCACCAGACAGAATAAAATAAGCTAAGAACAACCCATTACTATACAGTGAATCTACAAGGTATTAACTGGCGTCAAGGCTCTACTAGAATAACATGTAAGGGAGCGTTCACAAATGATATCATCAAAATTTCGTGTTTTTACCACCTACCTACTCCTTGTCATCGCTTGTCCCTTTTTTTAAAAACCGCCTACCCACCTTGTAAGTTACATCACTTTTTTCAGATATCCTTGATTTGTGCTCAAAATTTCCCAAACACAATTCTGGTGACGGCGACCGATATTACGGGCAATTTAATTTCGAAAGTGTATTTTTTTTACTTTACAACTCAAGCTGACTACATTTAACATAAATTCAGGTGCACTTTCCCGGCTGAGTTTACAAGTATAAAACATGCAGGATATAGTTGTTTTGATATTTTCGGAAAAACTCATATTTTTAGTTAAAATGGTGATGATATCATGTTTTGGAAAACCCACCTACCTACTCGTCATCTTTTGTCATCTTAAGGTGAAACTACCTACCTACTCAACTGATGATATCATTTGTGAACGCTCCCTAAGAGGTTTTTTATGAAAATAATTGTGAGCGTCACTTAATTTAATTTTAACTTCGTGAACAAGTTTAAATCAGAATAACTTCAAATGATAAATCGTTCACCTACCTACTTCAGTTAAATCTAATAGCCTACATGCGATTTAAAAATAGACAAATAAATCAATACAAAAAATCAAATTGTGCTTACAGAGAAAGTTTTGTGATTTAACTTTAAAATTTTGATCTTTGTATGTTAAATTAAATCTAAAAAAATCAAATTTAAATATAATCCTCAGTACGCTACATACAAAAAATTTCAAATGTGCAACGCTACGTGAAAAATCTGATTTGAATGTTTTTCGTTCTCCTGTAAGATGTGCTTACAAATTGAATGTTAGTATTTTATGTAGCTGAAATTGCATGATTAATTTGTATATTGTTAGTACACTGTATAAAGAGTTGACTCGTTATTTGTAACGAAATTCAACGCCGAACAAATATTCTATTAGGTCATATTTACTTCCAATCCCAGAGTTCTATAGAAGAGATTATTGCGAAGCAATGTCTTATCTACACAAGAATGCTCCCTATCTTAAGAATTTGAACGTATGAAGATATTTTAAAATGTGAACCACTGTAGTTACTTTGTCAATAATGCTATTAATTAGTCATTTACAAATTGATTTTTTTAATATAAGCATTGTTAACTAACAAAGGTGTAGTTGATTTAATGATGCTGTCTGTTTCTGAAGTTGACTTTGAAACAGCTGTGAGTTAATTTGCGTAAATATCAACCACACAACAAAGCTAAACGATATCTACAGTTTTCAGTTGGCGGTCAGAATATCGAAAAATTGATTGTTTCTGCTAAGTATCAAATCCGCTTCCTTCCAATTTTTGCTGGAACCAAATCCGCTTCCTTCCATTTTACCTTAAAAACAAATCCGCTTCCTCCCAATTTTGATTTAAATAAGCGTTTTTGTTGACCAATTCATAATATTACGTATGAAAAGTGCAAATTGCTCTAATTGCATCAAATCCTAAAACGCAAAACGTTCTAACTACATGGATTTTAAAACTGCAAATGGTTCTAACTACATGATTTAACAAAATCAAAATCCACTAAATACATGATGTTAGTCACAAACTGTTTTAACGACATAATTTATAATGCAACTTGTTCTAACTACATTGTATTAAGTTGAAAACTAATCTAACCAGGTACATGATTTAAAAAATACAAAATGTTATAACTACATTGTATTAAGTTGGAAACTAATCTAACTAAATTGTATTAAGTTGCAAACTAATCTAACAACATTGTACTAAGTTGCAAAACTTTATAACTACATTGTATTAAGTTGCAAAATATTAGATATAAATTGTATTAAGTTGCAAAATGTTATAACTACATTGTATTAGGTTGCAAACTAATCTAATTACATAATTTTAAAAAGTGCAAAACATTCTAACTACTTGATTCAAGAGCGTAATTTTCTCTAACTATATGCTTTTAAAAAGTTCCAAATGTTCTAACTACATGATTTTGATTGGCAAATTGTTCTAAATAGATGATTTTAAAAAGTGCAAAATGTTTTAATTGCATGTTTTAAAAATTTGAAACTGTTTTAGTTACAAAATATTACAAATGTAAAATGATCTAAATACAATGTTTGAGAAGTGCAAAAAGCTATAACTACGTGTTATACTCAAAACCACGTGATAAGAACATTTTGCACTTTTTAAATCTATGTATTTATATTAGTGTGCAACTTGCAATTACAATCATGTAGTTTAACCAGTTCACAATTTTTTTATTATGTAGTTAGATGAGTTTTCAACTTAAAACCATGTAGTTAGATACATTTCCAACATAAAACCCTGCAGTTAGAACAGTTTGTTACTAGCATCATGTAACTGTTATTTAGTAGATATTGATTTTTTTTTAATTATGTAGTTAGAACCATTCGTAGTTTTAAAATCGATGTTGTTAGAACATTTTGCGATTTAGGATATGATGCAATTAAAACATTTTGAAGTTTTTAAAACCATGTAGTTAGAGCAAATTGCGCTCTCGGATCACGTGGTTAGAATGTTTTGCACTTTTTAAAATTATGTTTTTAGATTAGTTTGCAACCTAATACAATGTAGTTATAACATTTTGCAACTTAATACAATGTAGTTATAACATTTTGTATTTTTTAAATCATGTACCTGGTTAGATTAGTTTTCAACTTAATACAATGTAGTTAGAACAAGTTGCATTATAAATTATGTCGTTAAAACAGTTTGTGACTAACATCATGTATTTAGTGGATTTTGATTTTGTTAAATCATGTAGTTAGAACCATTTGCAGTTTTAAAATCCATGCAGTTAGAACGTTTTGCGTTTTAGGATTTGATGCAATTAGAGCAATTTGCACTTTTCATACGTAATTTTATGAATTGGTCAACAAAAACGCTTATTTAAATCAAAATTGGAAGGAAGCGGATTTGTTTTTAAGGTAAAATGGAAGGAAGCGGATTTGGTTCCAGCAAAAATTGGAAGGAAGCGGATTTGATACTTCGCCCACGATATGGTTAACCTGGATGGTTAAAACAGTTAGCAAATATTCAAGTGGCGTTTAAGTTTTACAACTGTACAGGTGCTTGTCATTGATGGACGGCCCCTAAGTAAACTTATCACCCAAAGCCAAAGCCCAATGTGCATTACTCACTCGTTCCCTCTTCTAGCGATTCTTAGAAGAAATAAATATTTAGATTTGGATTTAGTTTTCATTCTGTTTACTAAATATTGAAAAACAGATATTTGTTGGACGAATTTAAAAATTTGGATTCGGATAACGCTAGAAGCTGGAAAACGCCGTACAAATTCAAATTAGATTTTGAATAGCTACGTTTCAAAATGGACTTGAAGGCATATGTTTTTCAGTTTTGCTACGCTGAAAAAAGACCTAATTTGTAGACTAAAATTTATTTCCTATCTCTGGAAAATACTAAATTAGTTTGAATTTCGATTTTCAGTTTTTTTGAATAAAATAAGTAATAGTCCAGCAGAAATTCTAAATTAAAAGCAATAATAATCTAGCCTATTTGGATTCAGTTTTTTTTGTAAAATAAGGATTGGGATTCGAGTTAAGCTAGTTGAACTTCTCTCTTTCAGATTTTAATTCGGATTTAGCTTATAATTAGCTTCCTTAAAGTTTAGCAATATAAACACTTTTAAAATTACAAATTAAAATTTTGGACATACTGTTCCCGCACACCACATTGATATTTTGCCAATTAGTGAACCTGTGCGTCGCCGCGCATGCTCTTTACGAACGGCCTGCCCACCGTATAACAGTATACAAATTTCACATTGTTGAATATTCAACCAAGCTTCGATTCTTCCTTGAATTCAAATTATTTGAATTGCCGGTTTATTCGAGGAAGAATCGAAGCTTGGTTGAATATTCAACAATGTGAAATTTGTATACTGTTATACGGTGGGCAGGCCGTTCGTAAAGAGCATGCGCGGCGACGCACAGGTGCACTAATTGGCAAAATATCAATGTGGTGTGCGGGAACAGTACATTTTCTATTCTGCATATACATAATGTACAATATTAAAAATAAATTAGCTGGGAGAATTATACTTAATTAACTGAAAGCAGGTTTCTTTATGTTTTGTCTCTTATCAACATCGTTGGGAGGAAATCGTTTGCATCTAGTGAAGAATGGAACGAAATTGATATACCCTTAGCTAATGGCTTGCAGATTTGTATATAGTACGTTTAATATTATGAGATTGTTATAGAAGTCAATTTTACGCCGGAAACTCAAATCCTGTTTCGTCCCGTCCCGAACGAAACACTACCAGTCTATACTTTATTGACACAAAGTTGTTAAATCATTCTTTTCAAAATATATTTCTAGATTGTAAGTGCTCGATGCCGCTTTACAATATATTAGTCATGGTGGTGTTACATTCATGTTTAGTTGGTTTAAACCTTATCGGACCCAATGTAGAAGGTTACAAATTCTCAGGTTGCATCAGCTTTGATTTGGCTAGATTAACATTTGGTAATGGAATGTACGGACAGTTTGGCCTTGTCTGGTAGTTTATTTAATACTAACTTTAACTTTTATAATCAATTTTGAAAACCATCTTTAGTTATTGCACAAATTGACATAAGTTAACCTCATCAAATTTATTTTTCGCAAAATAAGAATACAGTTAAAAAGTTCTAAAATTAATTTATTTCCCGATCTTAGGAATCCAAAGCTTGCCTTCTACATGTCTTGGAATGCTTAAAAACTGAAAATGCATACTACTATAAAGCACTTGGGTGGGGGAAGCTTGTTGCTAAACTCTTTAGTGAAAATTGTCTAAGTGTTATAATACAGATAGTCTGAAATGAATGAATTGTCGCATCACTACGTTCACCATAATTACATTGTGTTAGAAAATCGCTACAGCTTCAATCCCATTTATATAAGTTGCATATTGAAATATTTCGCAGCCACAGCAGCAGAACTTCTATGATCCTCTGTAAAAAGTTAATGCTTTCAAAAATAGAATAGGAAAATGAATTTTTAATATAAATAATAAATTGTAAACTATAAATGTGATGTAAAAACTGTTTATTATAAATATTACGTACACACTGTTGTGCAAATTACTTTTAATTTATTTTTGTTTCCCTGTATCCCTGAAAGGGCCAGGGAAAATATTTTATTGTCGGGCGGAAAATAATAATAATAATTTATTCATTTAGTCGATTTGGCGTCAGCCCATACAACATTAAGTTTTTACAAAATGGTTATTTACAAATTGATCAAAAATCCTTGGTAATTAATTATAATTTCTGGATAAAACGTTTCTTCCTGTCGGGCGGGAAATGCAATTCTTTGCACCGAGCGAAGCAGTTTGGCTGAAAAATTGAAAACGTATGGGTTATTAGGAGATCAGATATTATTACACTCACAAGCTAAGCAAGGTAGAGTAATACATAACATTTTTATCTATGTACAAAACCTAGTTTCAATTTTTCAATGTCTAAGAATGAAAACTCAAACAAGCATGTTTTATATATTAACGAAATTAATCCTAATCTAGACTCATTTTTAATAAACTTAAAGCAAATAATCCTTCCTTAAAAAAGGAAATGCTTGGGATTATCTTAACTGTTTTACCTAATGCAATGTTGAAATTAAGTTACAAAAATCCCGAGGCTTGTTATTAACAGAGGCTTAATGGAAAGCATTCTTACAGCATTCTAATGTGTGCGTGGTATCTATATAGGTTATTTATTTATTTATTTATTTACTCATGCTGTATGTATGGAAACAGTGGGAAAAAGCATTCACTGACGTGGAGCTAGTAGAATTTTTAAAATCCTGAATTAACAAGTACGTTTAGTAAATAAATATATACAACTACAAACTACAACACTTTGTGGAAAGGTAATTTTGGATATTTTTCATTTTTCTGAACGAATCGCTAATAAAGTAAATGTAGTATTTCCTCTAACTGACAATGAGTTTGCACGACAAATTTGCATATTGTAGGTAGACTGCATATGGAGTAAATACACGAATTTAAAACGATATTCAAAGCCGATTAAATATTTTATCAGTTTGTTTCCAGTGCATTGCATCAGATCTCCAGGGTCCACTTAGTTGAGCAATGTCAAAGCAAAACAACATTGTTACCTGTCTAAAGATTTTTAACGTTTAAAAATATATTGAAATGCGTACTAATATATTGGCTAGGTAAAAATGATGTTAATAAGCCATTTCTAAACTTATTTTCTTATTATAATTATTTTTATTTACCAAAAGTGTGCTTTATTCAATGTCATTTTCCGACTCTAAGGTTGGTTGTATTTGACACAATTTGTGATTTTATTTGAGTAAACGAAACAACAACTTTATTACACCTATTCAACGAATTGACCTGGAATATCGCGAAAACTATTTTAGCGACCCGCAAATTCTGTAAGCATAGTTCTGTAGAAGCCGAAATATTTTGCAATATGCAAATTTGTCACACATATTTAACGACAGAAAACTAAATAGTAAGTTTAAGAAACGGCCACAAATGACGTCATACGTACGTTCATCGAATCAGCTTAGATATTAGGGACAATTCACGTTAAAGATATAGCCATTTACGCAATAGTTATAAGTTGACAACAAAGGGGTCATAGGGTCCTAAAAATAGAAGAGTTTTGATAAAGTCGTTTGCAAAAGATTGCTTACAGGATATTATGAAAAATTGTTAAAGGCCCCTTCTAAATACAATACTCGATACAAAAATGTTTTTTGGTGTAATTGGTCTGTTCAAACTTTTCAATGCAAAACCATGGATAAAGCTTTCAATGTGGTCTTGAAACTGTTAAATTCGAATTTTTTAGAAAGCCATATTTTTGTATTTCAAAAAAAGAGTTGCAGAATTTGTTATAGTATTGTATATGGTTCTGTTTAGTTTTCGCAATGCTTAAATATATAGCATGGGGGAGGAGTGAATATTGGATATGTAATAGGATTTGGATGATTTTATTATGCAGTAAATTTATTTTTTGGAGCAGTGAACATTATGAATTTTGAAAAACTTAACAAAAGAGATTTTTGGTAGAATTCGATGTAAATAAAGCATTGGGGATTTTCAACGTTCTGAGGAGCTTTATACAGAAACATCAAAAGTTGTAGGGATTTTAACATTTTTTTGTAATAAACTTCAAAGAGAATTTACCAAAAATGTCTTTTCCTTGGGAACTTTGAATTGGGGATGTAGATGTAGAGAAACGTAGGGAATTTTGGAATAAGCCATCTCTACATATATCTAATTAAAATATTTTCTTACGCTTTTTAGATGCTGAGCAAGCATCTATTGAAATGGTCATGTCTGTCTGTCTGTCTGTCTGTCGATTCCGGGTCTGTCTGTGGGTCATGCTCTACAGGTCACAATTCTTAACTAATTTCCTTCGAACAATTTTCAAATAACCAAATAAGCGAGCGCAAAGTGCCTCATTGTTTTTTAGGTCGATCAGATCAGCCACTTTTTTACAATTAACGGTTATAAGGACCAACTTTTTTAGCGATTTTGAGCTTTTAGCTTTTTGAGAAAAACGGAAGTCGGTACTCTTTACATGCAAATACATACTTCACCATTTGAGTAGGTAGGTAGGTACGTAGGCAGTACGTTTACCGCATGTTCTACACTGTTTGGATAATGTGTACCTCAGCTACATACGAAACAGAGTGCTAGGAGCGTTCACAAATGATGTCCGTATTACATTTTCCGAGCGACCCACCTTTTGTCTTTCGTAAATTTCACCATTTTAGGGATCCCTACTATCATTAGTTTAGAAATTAGGTTGACATATCCTTAACATAGGATTTTACTCGTGTGCATGCACAGATCGTCAATGAATGACGTCATACAAATTTTACCATTTTTGAAATTCCCACTGCCATTGTTTCAGTAATTAGGTTGACGAGTATCTTTAACATAGGATTTTACTAGTATGCATGCAGGGATTGTCCACAAATGACGTCATACAAATTTTACCATTTTAGGGATATCCACTGCCATTAGTTCAGTAATTAGGTTGACGTTTATCCTTAACATAGGATTTTACTAGTATGCATGCAGGAATCTTCCATAAATGACGTCATACAAATTTCACTATTTTAGGGATCCCTACTGTCATGTTTTCAGAAATAAGATTGACCTATATCCTCAACCTAATATTTTTATTGTGTGTATGAAGGGTTCGTCCAGAAATGACGTCATGCAACTTTTACTATTTTAGGGATCCCCGATGTCATAAGTTCCTAAATTAGTTTGACATATACCCTTAACACAGGATTTTGGTAGTTTGCATGCAGGGATTGTCCAAACATGACGTCATACACATTATATAATTTTAGAGATCCACGCTGTCATTAGTTGACAAATTAGGTTTACACATATCCGTAACATAGGATTTTACTAGAACGCATGCAGGGTTTGTCTATAAATGACGTCATACAAATTTTACCATTTTAGAGATTGCCATGCCATTAGTTCGAAATTTAGGTGAATAAATATCCTCATTATTGAATTTTTCAAGCGTGCGTACAGGGATCGTCCATAAATGACGTTATTCAAATTTTACTAATACACATAAATACAGACGTATACACATACATGCGTACATACAAACATACGTATAAACATCCATTAATGCATACATACACGTACATACATACATACATACACGTACATACATACATATAAACATATATGCAATCATACACACGGACATTCACATAAACGTAAATACATACGGTCATGAATTCATAAATGCATTCGTACATACATCTTTGTACTCAAAAAATTCGTACGAGCACATATCTTTCCAAGCCTGAGGGTTTGAAGCCCAGTCGTCCACCCTCCTACAGTCTTCCGTCTGTCTCGCCAAGATATAAAACTGTGTGTGCGACCATAGTTTTAAATAAAATAAAAAATTTGATAGGAATAGGGAGAAAAAGAGTTAGGTGCTGCCGTATTTCGATCGTTCATACAATAGGGATCTTTTTTTATTAATGCAAATATTCGTTCTAAGCTCAGCATCTACTTCGGGCCACCGTCACGCAAATCCGGCGCGAAGCGCCGGATTTTTCTATTTTGGCTTTTACGGTTTTTCCTGACTTGCATCTATAATTTCCATTAATGACTTGTCAATTGCGGGCATCTTTTTGAATCGCATCGTAGTTCCGCAAGATTTGTAAGCAGTAAATACATTTGAATGCGGGAAAATTAGTTATCTTACACTGCACTTTACATTTTGTAAATAATATTATTTTATACAACTTTATTTGAAACATTTATTTGTCATCTTTAGTGTTTTGAAAGTTCAGTAGGCAAAACTAAAAACTGATAAAAAATATATTTTAAAAAACTAAATGATTTCTACATTTTCACGTGGGTGACTAAACTGTTTTCCAGCTATAAATTAACTGTATGTGTAGTATACAGAATTTTTTTTATGCGTAACGTAAACACACTCATTTGCGTTTATTTAGTCCCCTGCACTGTGGTTCTGAACTCACAGAATTTAATTATTAGGAAAGTGCGAATAATTTGGCAGGTGTATAATAACTCGATTAAGTCGATTGCTGTCAAATTAGTGTTTCTGCAAAACGTAACATAACAAGTTTGTGTCGCGCCAAATCTCCTCCATACTTAAGTTGCATATTTACACTCGGCCCTAAAAGTGTCATTATTTAATATTTAGTAAAGAAAACCCTTAGTTCGTGAAGTACATAGTGCTAAAAGTAAAACATGATATCATTGAAATTTACTTAAACTCCATTCATAAATAGAAAGAAACAAACTATGCCCTTACGTTTTAATTTATTTAAAGCAAAATAGGAATGAATTGAGATTATGTTGTAAACATCTCGTAGTCAATTTTTAAAATCAATTGTGAAAATCATAACTTTGTAATGCTAGCTAAGGAAGCGACAAGTTTGAATTAATTCTAAGACTATTAGTTAAGTTTTTGCTAAGCTGAAAAAGAAAAACCGAAATAGTTTAGATTTCCTGTAACTTCTGGAGTTCTTAATTATAATATATCTGAGGGTCCCTATTAACTCTCGAAGTTTTTGCCATAGAATCAAATGAGGGATAAACTTTTAAAGAGGAAACCTTTGTGTACTCTAGTTGAACCTTATATGTGCACTGTGTTATAAGTTTTGAAAAGTCGTTATTTTTATTATACTTTATTCTTGAAAATCTTATATTACGTATAATTTAATGCTTAACGGAATATTAACAAATTATTTGTTTTTTGGCCAAAAAGATTAATTCGGTTTTCTTCTATTTTTTGCTAAATGCAAAATTAATGTTATTCCAACTTTATCGAAAAGCAAGTTTTCTTTCTTTGAGGATAGTACATATTTTCATTTGTACCTAATAGCTTGTTAGCCACACATAAGTATTTGTAATTGTTCATGTGGATAACTTGCAAGTTTCGTTTTTGTTTTTTTAAAATAATTTCTTTATACACCTTGAATTTTGTGTTTCCTCATATTCTTGTAAAGCTTTCCGTAACGGTTTAAAAACTACTTAAAAAGTGGTTTCTGTTATGAATGGCAAAGATGTAAGAAATATGCCACGTTTTTTATTTGATATTTAATTGATATCACCTGTTTTTTTGTAATTATGTAATACAGCGATACGTTAAGTTTCAGTGCACATTTTTCGAATAATATTATTGCATATGACTTGATTTTAAATGTTTCACAAATAACCTGCTCAATAATTCATATCACGCAAAAATTTAGACAAAAAAAGTGTTGCTTTATGTGAGATTACGTTAATTCTTCTTCTGCTTTCTAGACTCCAGAATAAAACATTTTAGCATACGCTAACATAGCGGCAATTACATCAAGATGATCATTGTCTTATTTTTGGGTATTTAATAAAAGAAGTAGCCTCAAATAAAATACTTTATTAATACGTTTTTGAGCTTGTTATACTTATTTTCTAGCTGCTAATTGGTGAACCCGTGCCGTAAATGAATAAATCTGATTTACGTTACATTAATATGTTACCATCTAATCCTAGCATTATTCTAAACGTGTTTACAATATAATAACTTAAAATAATTAATTTTCATTCTACCTACTTGACCTAAATCTTAAATAGTCTCAACTAAACAACAAAAGTAATACGTAAGGGCTAAACTCGGTTTCGCAACAATTAGTAATATAACTTTATGTGTATTGCTATTGAGTACGCGGCCTCTGCACTAGAACATCACACATTTACCGTCTCTCAAAACACCTTTCTTATAAAAATATAAACGAGCGGCACCTAGTCTTAACATTATTCTAAACAGGTTTACTTTAGAATAATTAAAAAATAATTGATTATCAACCTATCGACCTGACTTGATTCCTATAGCCTACATGCAGTGTAAAATTGCATTAGAGGAAATTAAATTAAGCCCAGTTAATGTTTACTTTACAGTCTAATTTTAAAATGTAAATGTTTTTTCAATAAAAAAAAAGGAAAGTAAGATTGAAGTGTGATTCTTAGCACATCACAAATCATAACTAAATCAGAAACAAATAAGTAAACAGTTTATTCTGGATTTACTTTAGTAAGTTTTTTCGTACGATCTACAAATAAGTTGATTCCTTAACATGGCTTAATTTTTAAACAAATATTTAGTTTCATTTCTACGACGTTTGTTACATTAAGCAAGAGCACGTTTGGAAGTGGCAGAAAGGGGATCGGCAGTTTTTAAAAGGTTTACGGCAGTGACGGGCAGTTATTTAGGATATTTAGCGAATTGGCAGTGTAGGCAAATATCTAATTTAAATTTATAAAAATTACAATTCTTTTGAGTCTATTGGCAGTTGTGATACTTTATTTTTTCTATCACAAGGTTTGCATAAGTTATACATTATTTTTACATAAATATCAATATAGCCAAGTTTTTATGGTGGTAGAACATCTTTTTCTCATACGTCAACTATCGGAGATTTAGGGATATGACTACGTCAGCGCGCTACTGTTTTCATCACAGAAAGACTTGTAAAGCAAAAGTACAGTTAGTGTATCCTGAAGTTAATGGTAGTGCTTTGAATTGGAAGTAATGGATCACAGAGATCTAGCACAGAAACCGACCGTGAGAGAAAACCAATACGTAAGTGAGTATCGATAGCTGCGGTGGCTGTTTTGTACTCTGTGACATAAATGTTAGTACATGTTTTAATTTTTAATAATTATTTACCTACTACAGCTATGTTCCTCCCAACAAGCCAGTCGTCAACCACTCATTCTACAATAACTTTCAATTTACCCTATTTCAATTTTATTAATTTCGCCGTATTTGCCTTTCACTTTACTGAATTTTGATTATATTAATTTTGATTTTCGTTGAATTCATTTTTTGAAGTAACATATCTGCTACCACTAGGTAAACACTGGACTGTAAATTGTCATTTTTGTATTTACAAAAATTTTAGAAAAATTAAAAAAACTGCCTATTCTATACATAACTAGCACACTGCCAATTGCTTCAAAACCTAGACTGCCGATTTTTAACGACATAAATAACTGCCTATTCGCACCCCCCTCACTGCCGATTCCCCTTCAGCCTTAGGAAGTTTACATATACTATACCATGTTCACGAATTTTATGGCGAATCAATTACTGCAGTCAAAACGTTCGATCGAGTAGTATACCGAACAGACGACCAGTAAGAGAATCGAAGCTTACATTACTTCTAATTTCTTCTATAAATCATTTCAAAAGCTGAACCTGAGTGTGTTGCATTTGTTTTGTTTAAACAGAAAACACTTAAAACAAACTTTAAAATATTTAATAACGACGTATATATGAGTAAAGTTTACCCAGCGTTAGAAATTTAAAAATTCACTGTAACAATCTAATTCTATAAAATCACATAATACTTGCACTATTTACTTTTTTAATAATTTTTTTCCCCTTGATGTGTTAGAAATACTTTCCCTTAATATGTTGTATATCGTGAAAAGTAGGTTTTTAATTTGTTTTGCATTGATTTTGATATGTACCAATAGTATTTTAGCATAACACTGGCACAGTATTTTACACTTAATTTTGAATACGAAGTTATTACGCGTAAATTGTTAAATAATCAAATTTCTTATGATGAATTTATATGAGTGAAAGTAATGTTACCCCATATCATACATGTTAACAGTGGGCAAACTTATTTGTATTAGTAGTGTCATTTTTGAGTCTGTATTTTAATACAAGAATTCAAAAATTAATTCTAACATAACCATGGCAACCAACTTTCTTCAATACTTAAAATTGTTTTAAGATTCACTCGCTGAAGCGTAGCGCTGCTTACAATTTTTTTCTTTGAGCTACTGATAAAATTGTAATGCAGGAATTTAAAAAATTATCAAATTTTATACAATGAATTCAAATATTTAACTGGGATTTAGCGTAAAGACCTAATACAATCAGGGGCGGATCCAGGAATTGTATATGGAGGGGGCTAATGGCCTCCTGGAGGGGGCTTACAATGTTAAGAAGATAGGAGCAGCCATCTTGAAAAATGGCCGCTCCTATGTTCGCAATGTTAAAAAATTCGCTTCTAGGGGGGGCTAAAGCACCATAGCCCCCCCCCCCTTGGATCCGCCCTTGAATACAATGAAAGTAGCACGTGGTTTTTCGTCAGCCTAATTTACAAACAATCATTTAGCAGCAGTTGTTGATGAAAACGCGAAAATAAACAAATTTTGTCTTTAATATAGCTAACAGATCGTCAATGCTCCAAATTAAAATAAAGTCCACTTTATTAAATGACATTTGGGTTTACCTTATCCATCAATTGAAATGCATTTGAACAATTTAGAGCGTATAAGTTTTGTGTGAAACTAATAATTCCGCATGATTATTGTTAATTCTTTAAGTCAGTTGTGTAGCATGATATACACAGCAAATCGAGACCCCTGTCGATTGCAGAAGGTGCAATGGTTGGAAATGAATAATAAGAGATAATAAGCCTCAGTCTTGATTTTAGTTAGATTAAAATTTGGAAATAATGTGAACTCACATTTGCCTTGTCCAGTAATTCATTCAATATTAACTTAAGTTTTTTTAATCAATTTTTGAAAACTGTTCTAAATTATTGCACAAATGCAAATCAGCAAACCAGAAAAACAGAACATTTTTAATGGATATATAATTATATTCAGATGGAAATTCTACTTTGAACTGCGCAGTCAGTCAAGTGTCATTAAATGTATACCTTGTTCTTGAAAATCTTATATTAAGTAGCTACATTTATAATGTTTAACAGATTATTAAAAAACTCAATGTTTTGTTGTGGAAGGATGAAATCGGTTCCCTTTTCTTTTTCGCAACAGCAAATTGGTTTCTTTTCAGTTTTTTCAGGTTTCCTTCCTTTTACTTCAGTATCAATATCGGTGGAAGAAAATCGTTCGTTTTTGAAGGAACATGGAAAATAGCAAATTGCATGTGGTTAAAACTGAAATGAATTGAATTGGATCCTTTGCTGACGGTTTGCAGCATTGGGCATTACAAGGTAAATATCATAGGAAGGTAATAAATGTAAATATATGCCACACACCGTTTATCATTTTGCCATTAGGACTAGTTTTTCATTACCTGTACGTTTTGTTGAAATACAGACCAGTTAATTTACCCAAGTGGCGTCAAAGTATAGAATAATTTATTAGTTAGTTAACGCTTACGAAACACTTCAAACTTCCTTCAAATCGCTATGATGGATAATATGATATTTTTTCATTTGTTCCGAACCCATTGATAGCCATAAATATTTGATATTTAATCGCCCATGAAAAAGCATTTTTCCTTAAATCCAGTCCAACGCTAAAAGCATTATTATTATTGCAGACGTCCATACGTTTCTTAAATGCATGTTTGCCCAAGTCCATGCACATCCAAATTACAGTAAATGAAGGTTTGAGGTAGGTAGGTTTGGATAGACTTTGGCAAAAATGCTTTTAAAAACTTATGGACTTAAGCAAAATTACTTTTAGAGTTGGACTGAGCTTAAGCATAATGTGGATAACATCAAAGTTTTGGTGTAGTTTTTATAATTTTCTTCACACACAGTGAATTTTATATTTTCGAATATTGTCTAGTTAAACAACGCAGCTTTAAAAAAATCGCATTAAGTGGTTTCTATTTATTAACGTTAAAGAAGCAAGAAATAGGTCACATTTTTTTACGTTTATATTTAACCGATATTATACGGTTTCTCATTTGTGTAGTGCTTTGTACGTTAACTTTCAATACACATTTTTCAAAAAATTTTGTTGCATGACTTTATGTAAAACGTTTTGTAATATTTCTGATTAAAAATTTAGGTCATGTAAAACTAGAAAAACGAAAGCGTCGCTTGAAGTGATACTACCTTAATTCTTCAACTGCATTCCAGAATAAAATATTTCAGCATGGACGATCATAGAAGCATTTACAAGATGATTTTTGACTTTTTATATTTTTATGCTCCAATAAAAGTACACATTTTAACTAAAAATACATAAATATTACACAAATACTAACAAGGAAACGCTCTGAAGTGATCACACGTAATCGGCTCCATATATTTTTTCTTAAATTGTAGAGCATGTAAAAAAACTAGATTTGCTTAAAACAATAATGCCAATGGGCATTTTGACTCGCTACAGAGTGGGATTTTTATAAGTATAAATTGGCTAATGTTAACTAAACGGGCGTTATCTTTAGATGACCAGAAAATGATTTTTTATTTCTTTAGCACCATGTAGCTCCTACAATTGTCGTCCGATTTACTAAAAAATTGTAGTTTTGTACTTCCCAAAACATTATGTGCAAAGTCATTTCTGAGTTAATGAAAATTTAAAAAAACGATTTTGTTTAAAAAAATGTTACATTTGCCTTGGTCCTGGGTAATGCGAATTCACAAGAACCGAGACAATTACCTCATTTTCTGAAAACAAACAAGTTTGCAAAGACTCAGAAATTACTTTCTAGAAAATATCTAATTGCATCCGGAAATTGAACCTTAAAATCACACTTAAAACGCAATTATATATATTTGTATGTTGTCAAACAACCAACTCATTTTATGGTTTGATTTGCAATATATTTAATGTTTGCAGCATGCAGCTAAACTAAAAAAATGAAGTATGTATGACAAATTTGAAAAAGCATTGTGGCAGATACTCAATCTGCTAGTGTGATCTTACAATAAATTAATACATATTGAAATCCTTCCTTCAATGTAAGCCGGCCTAGTGGTACTTACATTCAGAAAGCAGTGATGTTTATATTTGCTAGGCACATTTTACTTGTATAAAAATAAAAAAATATTTTCTTCGGCGTTAAAATTATCTATGTACGTATTACCAAGTATACGCCGAAGACACTAACCACTTGTACACATATTTGTCGTTGAAACTTAAAACTATACTCATAAGATCTTGTAATATAAAGAATTACAACAGACTTAAAAATTAAAACAAAATTACAACGTAAAACTTACAACAGATTTCAAACAAAATGTGCTTGGCCATTTGGTACCAACTAATTTATTACTGGTAGTTTTCTTAAATGGGATTTTACTTAAATAAACGCCTACAATTTTAAGGCTGTTTTAATTCACTTAATATATATTTTTAGTTCTTATTAAAATCAAAAAAATAATTTAAAAAAATAATTATTAAAACCAAGAAATTTTTTACTGCAATTTTTAAATTAAATGATTTGCCAGGGACGAGCCATAGTATAGGAAGCAAAATAAATTACAGTTTTTAGAAAAAGTATTTTAGTTCTGAATTTATTACGTTTGACATTTGTAATTACATTTGTATAATATCATTTCTGAACAAATTGATAAAACAATGATAATGCCCTCTCGCTCTTAAGCTATCGTTTTCTTATCCAGGTTTGTTAATAAACTGTTGTTAAAAGCAAGTAAGGAATGCTTTAACACAAGTAGTTAACCTTCATTGAAATATTGTCGCATACATTTTAAACATTAATAGTTGTAACTCATTAAAAATTAACAAAAATCATTACAAGTAGGACAAATCTATACTGAAAAGAATAAAAATACTTTATTGTATTACTTTATAAATCTAAAATTTTTAAATATTTTGCATTTTTACTATCAAATACAAATAAATAGGTAGAATTTCAAAATATGCAAAAATTCGCTAATTTTGAATAGTGGAAAAAATTCTTGTGCAACCAGCAATACGAGGTGAACTTTAATGTGCGATGGCGGGACTATCAGTAGACAGTAAGTGTTTTGCTGCTACAATTGGTCCTGGAATAGGTAGTGAGGGTGCGATAAGTTTCCGAAACGGCGAGTTTCCAACAATTGGTGCTGGCACTTGTGGTTCTGGTTCACTTATTTCATCATTTTATGTAAGCGTTAAAAAGTTACTTCTTGTCTGCGCAATTCCAAAACCATTTCCAAAGCAATTTAAACCATCTGTTATAACAAATTTGTGCTTAACACTTAAACGGCGTCAATTTGTAATAGTAGAGAAAGGAAGAAAACCGACAAGTTCCTCAGTTTTGAAAATAAATGCAACCTCAAAGCGTCCTAAGGACTGAAATCACAAGTAATAATTATGACCTGCTAAAATGCAAAGTAAACTGTTGACATTTGTTTTTTGTTTTTACTGCTTATGCAAAGAAAGTGAAGTTAGGTAATAATATGCAACTATTATAAGACCGTCACGAACTAAACTGAATTTCTTAGATTATAAAATTCAACTTAAATAATTCATTTAGTCAAACCAAACATAGAAATTTTGGTGAATGAAATGTGACTATATAAAAATAAAACAAATCGGTATAACAGGTGCGACATTGACCATGTAGCTAAAATTGACGCATATTTTTTAGCGGCATCGTAGAGTTCGAAGATATTTAATTGCTATGTAAATTTGTGTTGCAAAGAAAGTAATTACGTTATACTACACAGTACTTTTAAAACCAGTGGTAACTTTACCGTCTACTAAAGTCAAGCAAAAATAAAAACATAACATATGTAGTTCAAAGAATTAATTACATCCTTCACCTGCAACTATGTGACTAAAAACTAATTTCCAAGCCTGCTCTAAAAGGCTTTATAAAATCAACGTACCCTTATCCAAGCCTGGGAGACTAAAACAAGCCATTAGACGTCCCCTAAGTAAGCAATAATGTTATTTCATATTTAATAATTTACAGAATTTCTTGCATGAATTTTAAAATATCTTCTTACCATTGTAAAAAAAAATTGTGTGCAAAAAAACATTAAATAGTAGTTTCATTAGCAGTTTCCTTTTAAGGAATTTCACACCACCCAACTGCCACGTAATCCATTTTTGTTATTAAACTGCCACTTAGCTGGTCTAAACTGCCAGATCCCTTGCAGCTGATAGTCTAATAATAGAAGTGGATTTAAAAAACTAAAAACTAAAAAAAAAGAAAAAAGGAAGCATCGGTAATGGGTGTACAATTTATACATTGAGTAGTATTTACATTTTAATACTATTAACATAAAATAATGATGAATGATATTCGTTAGTAGTTTTGAATGCATAATTACTGTGATAATTCAATAAAATAATTTTGTCGGGTGTTGGCCCAATTGTATGTTCAAATGGTTTATGAAAGCCATATTTATTTTAATTTACGTTTTTCCTCTTTTCGGGAAGAACAAACCTCAGCTATCTATGATAAAATAGCTAACTTTGGCGTTTCAAAATCTTTAGGCGGCTTTGAACTACAACTCTAGTACAACTCCGCAGATTTAGGAAGTTCCTACTTAATATAATACCCACGTTCCTAGTGTTTCGTTCGGGACAATACGGGACGGGATTTGAGTTTCCTGTCCCGTCCCGAAAATTTTGGGACGAGAATTTCGGGATTCGGTACGGGACGAACCTTATCCCGTCCCGTCCCGTCCCAAAGGAGCTTTGTCCCGCCCCGTCCCGTACCGTCCCGAACTTTTTGCAACAAATCTAACAGTCCATTAAAAAGAGTAACTAATCAAAATTTCAATAGAAAAAGGCTAGTTTTTTGAAATTTTAATTTTTTGTTTATAAAACAATCTAAAATTTCATATAATAATTTTAACAAAAATAGTTTATGAATTGATTTTAAATTAGTTTCAATATATAACTACATTTAATGTAATTGCACGTATGTCAGAAGCAATGCTTGCAGACTACATACTTAAATGTCATTTGGCAATTTAAAGTTTTATTTAAACAGTTTATTGACCCACTATCAAGGTTAGTGAGAATCAGTGAATCCATAAGAGAAAATACCAATACAAAGTAACAATGAGTTATGAAATTGAAACTCCACCAATACTATATGTATATGATATATGTTAACATGTACTGATTACATGTTAAGTTTTAATATCCTTAATGCCTTGAACTTAATAATTTGAATATTTATATTATGCTGTGTGTATTCTTTAACTAATAAAAAATTAACTGTATAATAAAATAATTCCTATATTAGTTTAAGCTTACATTTTCATTCTAACAGCACCAAGTAATGGCTGCTTGGCGACACTCGGGACGGGACGGGTTCGGGACGGGACGACGTCTGTCCCGTCCCGAAATTTTCGGGACAGAAAATCCTTGTCCCGTCCCGTCCCGTATCCCGTCCTGGCCAGGACGGGACGGGATATCCCGTCCCGAACGAAACTCTACACGTTCCACACCACGAACAGAAATACCATGCTAAATTTTTTAGCTCCTCTATTCACAACAAAAATTGCTAATAACGTGTAGTAAAAATTGTTTTGAACATGTACAAACAATTTTATTTTTTTATTGATTTTGTAATTCTTTAAATACGCCTGTTCAAACTGTATTTAAATTCAATCCATTTTTTTCAGATTCATAATGAATTTAATAAATAAAAATAATAAATTGATTTACAAAATTATTTTTAAATTTGAGGGACGTGGGGGAGAAGTTAGCAAGAAGCGGAAGTAGGTAATGCGTCAGCTATACAATTTTAATAGTTTTAATAATACAAATTTTCTTGTTCTGTAGTATGTAGGTTATTTGACTTCGGCACAATTATGATTAGGTTTGCGTGTAGATGTTTAAAGACTTTAAAATTCTGTAGAAATTCCATTTTCCACATTTTTAACGAAGAGGCTAAGTAGATGCTGACCTTACAACGATTATTAGACCTTTGTCCCAGATTGGTCTACCAGGGACCTAAGTAAATGCTAAGCTAACAACTATTTTTAAAACGGTGCTCAAGATGTTTTTACGAGAAACCTAAGTGGATGCTGAGCTTACAACGGTTATTAAAACGTTGCCTTAGATTTGTGCCCCAAGGACCTAGGCAACATTAGGTTATACAGTTCCGCCACAGATTTGTGCACCAAGGACTTGATCAGATGCTAAGGTTACTACAATTATGAGAGTTTTGCTTGAGATTTGTTCACGAGGGACATAAGTATATGCTGAGCTTACACAATTTTTAGATTTTTGCTTGAGAATTTTTTACGACAGACATATGTATATGCTGCGCTTACAGCGAGTATTAGACAATTTTCGTGTTCCCCACATCACGCTAGCAACCCATCGGGTTGCCTAACTGCTAACGCCGTAAACTGTAATATGTATACCATACACGTTCCACGACAGGAAACTAAGCTTAGGGATTGCCCACAAATGACGTCATCCGTAAGGTTAACAAATAAACTTTGGTAATCACGACAATCTATGTTAAATATAGCCATTTAGGCCATAGTTAAGCTGACAACAAGGGAATCATACGATCTCAAAAATTGGAATTTTTGATGATTTGATGAAGTCATTCGTGGATAAACCATTACAGTATAATATTTTAAATTTTTAAGCGCCTCTGCTAAAAATAGTCCTGAAATACAAAATTGTTTTGAACACGTTGCACAATTATGTTTTTGTATTGCGTGGTCCATTCAGAATTTTTAATTTAAAACTATAGATAAAATGTTTAAAATGTATCTCAAACGTCAAATACGATCGTAAGGGACATGTGGAGATCGATATGTTTGGTCCGAAACGGATTGTAGGAATTTTTATGGCTTCAGCAGGCATTGAAATTTTTTAAAAATTTAATACCGTATGAATTTCCTAAAAAACAATGCAATACGAATAATTAATTTATTATTTAGAAAACCGACTTCCTCATTATTGCTCATCTACCTAACTGAAATGCAATTCACCTTTTAATTAAACCCTACGAAAAACATGCTAACGATTCAAGCGGCATTGAAATTCTCCACACATTCTATGATTACTGTTATAGGAGAATTTAGAAAACTGAGTTAATTATAGTCACATTCTTAATCAGATGTATTGTTGAAAATTAAAGTGAGGGAAATATTTACAACAGCATAATATTTTTTTCTAAAATTATGTCTGTTTTTGGTTTCTCTAAATTTTAAAGTTTATTTTTACGAATGCTTATCCTAGTCAAGCATTCCATAAAAGGCTATCCTTAACATAATTATTAATATTATGCAGGGTTTTTATTTGTTTGATCAATAACAGATATATTACATAAAGTACATACACGAAACATGGTACAAGTAATGTTGGCCATTTACGAAAAAAGTACCTACATGTAATGGATAGCATAATTTGCTTAATGTCTTTTTCCTGTAACAATCAGACAAAAAAATTATTTGAGATGTCAAGTGACCCACCCTCCATGTGAGCGGCGTTATTTGAATCCGAATCTAATCAAGTGACTATCCCTGAGTAAAGGGATAAACAAATAACCTATGTATGCTTGTAATGTAAATTTGTACGAAATTACGATGTGATCATAAAAAGGCAAAATTTAAAAAGCTTTCAGCTACTACAAGACAGTACAGCCTCGAAAAGTTTACTATCAGAAAACTTTTGTCATAAAAACTTCCCAATAAATTACGTGAACACGTTTCACAACAAGAATTCTAAAGACCGTTTTGCTCACTAGCAAGTGTTTCATGAACAAGTAACAACTACCAAAACTAAAATATAATTTTAAAATAATTTTTGCATACAGATCTTGTAAACATTTAAATATTTTTCGAGTTTGCTACCGCAGACGCCGTTTACACCTTTTAACAGTCGTCATCATTGACACATCGCCCTAAGATGTTTATTGTTTTGTTTCTATTTCATAACAAACAACGTTGTTTCATGTTCCAAAACAAAATACAGTAAAATCGCAGAAAACCCAGTGCCGCCTGCTAGTTTTAATGTTATAAGCTAGAAATTCACAGTATTAAGAAAGAGGCGTAAATATTTTTCAGTAAAATAGCAAAAAAGGAAAGATTTCTTAAAAACACCACTATGCAGATAAAAAATCTGAATTTGAGTTCAGCGAGAATAAAATTTTAAAATGGGCAGTTCTCACAGTGGGTCTTGCAATTAATTTAATCAGTAATAACTATTGTTTGTAATATTGATTTTTAAAATGCATCTTAAATTACCACACAAATACCTTTACCGCAATGCCCCAATTAGTGTTTGAAATAGTCTGGCCTGGTCTTAATTTTATGGTCTGATCTGGTCTGACACCACCAGACCAGGACCAGAAAATATTCAAAAAATATTAGTCAATACTTTTACATAAATTTTTTTCTCAAAATTCACGAAAAATAAATATCAATTGACTTAAAAAGATTAGTTTAAATGTACTATGTAGATGCATATATACGTAAATAATCAAAAAAATAGAGAATAATACAAAATTATGTTGTCAGATTCCCTCAAAAATTTTGCATGTGGTCTAACCATAAAAATGTGGTTTGGTTTGGTCCAAAAAAGTTTGGTCTGGTCCAAAATCCTCGGACCAGACCAGACCGGACCAGATCAGACCAGATGTTAATGTTTTTGACCCGACCATTTCGATCACTAGCTCTAAAAGAGTTTTTTCCGCACAAATAATTACATTTTAAAACATTCAACTGGTCTTTGTTATTCAAACATTTTATGCTGCAAAATGCAAACCATAATAATATCGTTCGTCCCTCTGAATGGACGAAAGTAGTTTGTTAATTTGTTGAGCAATTGCTTTCCTAAAACATGTATTTCTTATCAAATTTCCTAAAAGTTTTCTATAACTAATCCGCCACTGTTTAACTACATTTGGTGAAAAGTAGCATAATAGCATAAAACAGAAATACTTAAATGTCACATCACAATCTTCACGAAAAGTTCAGATGTAGTGTTAAAACATTTTCACAGATTTATATGCATATTTTTATATTTAAGCTAAACACTGATAAAAGTCTGAAAATTTTGAGAAAAGATCAGGCTTTAAAAAGTAGTCACATGATTTGTTTGTGATTTTTGCATGAAATAGGAAATTGTAAATTTATACCTGATGCAAAAACTGAAAGTTAAACATACAAGCGGCAGTATATGCAGTACACATAAATACGTCATTTTAGTAGGGCTTACTTGCAAATATTGTTTTTGACTAACTAAATTTGTTAAAATTTTAACGGTACTGTGAATAATTATGGTTCAGTTACATTTACGATGAATGTACAGACTCATACTCATAGATAACCCACTATCAGATCCTTAATGAATATTTTGACACAGATTAGTTTTTTATTCAAACGGCGTCAAATGCAGCAGGTAATTAAGAGGGAGAAACATCTCAGTTGTAAACAATGTTCACAGCGCCATGCAGAATAAAATCTACGTTAATTTACACCACCAGAAAAAGTGCGAATAAATTTTAAATTTTAATATAATTTTGCTAATTTTACAAAGCAATGTGCTTATTTCGAAATTACTTTATAGTTTCTATGGTTTAGAAAGTTTACTTTCTCAAAAACAACCTTATAACTCTTAAAATAATGGAAACGATTTATTGTAATCCCATTAAATTCTAATTCTAATTCGTCCGTCAAGTTTTAAATTATGCAATTTAAAAAGCCTTAATTTAGGCAAGAGTCTTTAGTATTAATCTGCAATACTTCATTTTACACAAATACCAATTTCTTACAATTAGTTTTGATTTGGAGCGGGTTCGAGTTCGAAGCATGTATCTAAAATATTGAGGTACGTAGAGACAAAGATTTAATAGCACCGTGAACTGTGGCAATAACACAAGCTGCTTGTCTGATCTTACTATCCTACAATAAATTAAAGTATTAAATTTTGAACTGTGTCCGAGAATCTATGACGGCCAAGTGATTTATTCTTACATTTAGAAAACTTCCACCTAAATAGTAACTTTGACCGTCTTGGTACCCAAAAATTAGAGTTTTTTTATGGCGTTCAATTAATTTACCTTAATATCGGGAATATGTCAAGTCGCAAACCGCGACCGCTTATTCCCACATTACAACTTAAAATTACAGTTGTAAGTGCTAATAAATTACCTAATTGGTTTATTAACAAGAAAATATTTTCCGCCAATGCAATGTAAACTAACATAACGTAAAAACAATTTAAATACTGGTAGATATCTCAAATACACTTGTGCTAGAAGAGCTTCTACAATTTTTTCAAAATTCTTTTTATGCGGTTTGAATTGTGTTAAAAAATAATTATATTTAATTTGTATTAAAATCAAAATATAATTTAAAAAATCAATTAATACTAAAACAAAATATTATTTACTTTAATTTTTAAATTAAGTCTCCTGCCAGGTATGAGTCATTGCATAACAAGCAAGCTAATATACTGTAATAAGAAAAAAATTATTTCAGCTAAGAAGTCATTACATTTGGCATTTGTAATTTCATTAGTACAAAAACATTTCTGAACACTCACACAGTTTACTGACAGTGAAACATTTATCACCGATCTGGAATCACAAAACAGTAAGTTACAGTCCTCTATCTGCAAGAAAGCTAGGGAATGAATTTCTGCGACAGATAGAAAGCAAGTGTAAATAATGTTAATTGAATATTGGAACACAAAAATCAAATAACTAATTAATTGTACATAGTAGCACTGTATTTTTGGGTAAAAATAGAATATGTGTATATACAGTTACATACTGCCAACTGTCGGTCAATTAGGCAGTATTTAAAACGGATAATTGGCAACCCTCATTGGAAATGGAGTGTAAGCGTGACGCGTGACACAATGTCAACTATTGTCAATCTTGTCCTAATTGAAACATTGCTTGAATTTGAAATACAATTCCAAAAGAAAAATTAATTTCTATATTCGGATACGAAACAACGTTAAGGTAAACTATTCTTTAGAGAGCTATGAATTTTGCAAAAATAAGTTCAATTTTCCTGATAACTTATTCTATTCCGAAGAAAAGGAACGATGGATTTAGTATAAGACCTTGATTTCACTGGAAAAGTTAACTATTGTTAGCCTTAAGAAACTCGCTTTCAGATTTAACAATGGTTAACTCTGAAAGCGTGTTTCTTAAGGCTAACAATGGTTAACTTTTCTAGTGAAATCAAGGTCTAAAACAAGCTGTTTTATTACCACCTGGACATATGGACAACTGCATTCTAATGCTTTTATTTTTAATAAAAGTATTTTGCAAGCGGCGCTTTACCTTAGCAATTTCTCACCAACCGGTAAACTGCAGAAAAAGATGAAACCTTAAATGATCTTTTTTTATTATAATTAATTTACCTTATACAAACAGTAGAAATTAAAAATCTTCGTCGGGTTCAATATATTGGGATTCGCAAATTTACTTCAAGGTTTAACGTTTTAACACTGTGAATTGCCGAATATACATGAAGCTCAAACTTGCAGAATATTTTATTGCTGTGCTCGGACATTCCATTATTAAATGAATCTGCTGAAGTAGTAATATTTTAATAAAAATTTTGTATTAACTCTAGCAGGATAAAGAATGAAAATATCAAACCATCTCGTGTGCTACACGTTTTAAGCCTTAATTTATTCTTTAAGATTTTTTGACGATAACAAAATTAATTAAAAACGCATAAAAGATGTAGATAAACTGGTTTGAAATACATAAATATGAACGAGCTGAATTTATGCCCTACAATCTACAATCAAAATTTAATATAAAAGCATGGCTTTTTTTATCTCCATTTAAAAACCAATATAAAAATCATGTATTGCTGCTGCAAATAATTGTGCTTACAACTTAAAATTTTTTAGCGTAGTATTTCCTATCATTGAGTTTGTATGATGCAAATTGTAGCAAAAAATGTTACCCGTGTGCATATTTGCATTAGTAACGACCTTCAAGGCCGTCTAAATACTAAATGTATTATTAGATTATATATGAGAAAGGAATCGAGTTCACAACCTTACCTCCCACAGATTCTCCTCAAATTCTCCAGACAGCATCGGCCATCTGACAGAGAGTGAGGAAGATTCATGGAAGGAGATAAATAAAAGAAAATACAACTCGCAGCCCTTCAACACACAGCGTCTATGAGCCACGAAAGGAATTAAATGATGCTTCCCGAGGCGACAGGAGACGAAGCGAGGAAGGAGCAGAGGCAAGCTCGCCAAGGCAGAAACAATCACGCTTCGAAGAAGAGAGGGTCTCCGTCAATTATCCTTCTAAAATCCTTCAGAATCTTCAATTTCTTTTTCCATTTTCCCTTCTGGAAAATCGGTAGAAAAATGACTAGGAAGGAATCAAGGAACATGGAAACTCCGAAAGGAATAAGAACAATACGAGGGAATTGTCCCCATGGTTCCTGTTGGTGCCATCAAAAAGAATCTTAAATCAAGAAACAGAGAAAATCTGATAACTTTTACATATTCTTATTCTTATTCATGGTGTTCACTGTGTTCGCGATTCCTTTCTACAAATTCTTCATATGTTTATTGTAACTAAATTATTGAGGTCAATTGGACCAAAGTATATAAATTATAAAATACCAAATTATGTATATTGTGAATTACCTGTAATCAACCTGGACCTGGAATTGGAAATCTCAGATGCCACACCCGTGGCATCCGTAAGCGTATCAGTTACAAAATCATTATCTGTAAATTCATTATATTGTAAATCATTGGACGAAATCTGAAAGACAAAACAAAAACATGAATTAATTATTATCATTCAGTTGTGGCCCTCGACCTTATGTCGTTTGGGAAATGTTGCATTTGAAATATAACTTATCTTTTCCTTTTTGAGTTAAACAATTAATATAAATATTTATCCTTAAACTTACCTTCTCACCTTCGTTCGTTGAGTGTTTTCATTTATATCGGCAACCTTCCGTTGATTCTCATGTCTTCCATCATTGAATCTAGAAATAAGAAACTGAAAAATTAAGATAACACGATTTGCATCATAATTAATTGGCAAATGCATTTAGTCGTCAGCAGTGGTTCCCTGAACCCGCTCGACGTAATTTAGGGACTTCGGTTCTTACAACAAAACAGGCAAAAAGCAATAAAAAGCAATCCAAAATTTAGGGGACACAGGTAGAGGCGAACCCGCAGCTCAGGCTGTGTTTTGCGGGTTTGTCCTTCAAGTTGGAATGGTCGGTGGAGCGGGGACGCTATTCGCGTTTCCCTGCAAGACGACTTTGCCATCGTCCATCCAACCTCCCCGACTAACCTTATTGGTAAAAATAAACCTAACTAAAATAAAAACTAAACCTAATTAAAATGAAATGTAAAATAAATATATTTACCTGATTGGCATCCAAAATTCAGGGTCGTTGGTTGGCCTGGACTGGTGGTAATGGTGCGGTGTGTGTCCGTGGCATGCCTTTCTCTGTAGCCCGGACACTCTCCACCGCACCTCTCCGTCCTTTCTGGGCTGGATGTGGTTGCTGGGCACGGAGTCAGCACCACTTCCCCAACGATCCTCCTGCAAAATAAATAAAAACTAATTCACCTAAATAAAAATAAAAACTTACCTTCATTGATTCCAAAATTCAGGACAAGTCGTTGCTGCTGAACTGGAGTGACAGGGACCCACTGTTTGTTTTTGTCGATTGGAACGCTCAGCTATGCAAACATCCGCCTCCGTCCCTTGTCCGTCTCGTCCAGTGGCGTTGGAGCTGAGGGCCATGGGAGGATGTCAAGCGTTCCCCAGGCCCACAACCTTCACGCCGGCTTGTCCTCCTGCAAATAGAAGCAAAATAAATAAGTCTTCTCCCTTCGCTTCTTATCATCATTGGCAGAAAACAAAATATAATTGGCAAAATTTCCTGAGCAGACCGAATTTCCTCTGTGGGACCTAGAACCATTCGACCGTGCACATGCTCCGTTTGCTGTCAACGGTCCATGTGGTTTCGTAGTCCCTCGGGAAGTCGGGAGCTCGTGGTGGCAAAGCTAGGGCTGTGGATGACATTTCCACAGCCTTGACCTCAGCCACCGAGCTACTTGCTCTTGGAATTCTTAAGTTGAAAAATAAGTTCTAAATCCTAGCCTAAATAAATTATTCAGTTAAATTTTAAATAAATAGAAATAAGCATTCTTACCATCTGTAGCTATGCTGGAGAGCCTCGGCAGGAGTTTCAGTTGAGCCTCCCTCCCCCTTCTTCATAGGTCTCCGGCCTCCTCCGGAGTGGTGGAACACCCCCGTAATTGATTAAAATACTACCATCTGATCCTACCATCTTTCACACCCTCATGTTCCTCATATATTTGAATCGTCAAATCATAAAAATAAAATTAATGTCACATTTTTTGGTGAGTTCATAGATGCATATGGGAGAAGGGATGTGGTAAACTCAGGTATGGCCTCCTACCCTCACTCATATGTGGGGAGGAGAATACCATACTCGTTTTATATATATAATTACACCATTTGCTTACAGGTTCTGTGTAAGCAAGCGCGGAATGCTGTAACTCAGGTAGTTAGTCATCAGTAAAACATTGTGGCACAAATTTTGTAAACTAGAGTTATAAATTATAACCACCAAACAAACATTGTTTGGAAATGGCTAGTAGAATAAATGACGGGTTCAATCTTAATGTTTAAAGATATTTAAAGTTAGTAACAAAAGTTTAAATTGAATTGTATTAAGTATGGCGAAATTTTCTAAATGTTTTAACATTTTATCAGACATCAACGTCACCTTAACATGTTGCATATAAAATACTGCTCCCATATGTCTAAGTTTGGGAATGGTCATTGCACTTTTGGACTTAAAGTATAACAAATGTAAGGTAAAACTATGGACAATAGCAATAACTTCACATAAAACGTTTAGAGCAAAAATATATTGCAAACGTGTAAACGCAGTAGACTGTAAGCATTTTATTGGTACCAGTGGTCTGGTTATAAGTAGTACGGTTCCAAAACCAAGGGTATGGAACATGTGCCGCCGGTATCAATCGTTCTGGTACAACAAAATTCAGTTATATTTAGGCTAGATGCCAATGCAATGGTATAGATACATTTTACATTTTAAACGTTAAAAAATAATTTCTTGATATATTGAAACATTATCGCGGCAAATATTTGAAACAAACTTTTTCTTACATCGTTATAAAAATTTAGATCTTATATTGAAACGACGTCGAATTGTAACAATGTTGAAATAGATTAAAACTAACACTTTTCTCAGCTTTGAAAATAACTGTAAGATCAAAGCGTCCTAAGGGTTAAAATAAAAATTAATAAGTATGACCAATTAGAGTTGCGTATGCACATGAAATTTTTCCCTAAAATTTGTTAGCTTTGCATCCTAAAAACCTCGTTTAGATGACATTTAATTTTTGTTCTAAAAAATGAATTTTCTTCAAGCTTGCGATATAACACATTATACTTCTGCACAAGCATACATATATAACATGTTGATTTAGAATATTTAGTATTATTCGTCAAATATGCGCATTCCCAGAACTGACACTTTAAAATACGACAAGTTTTAATTTGACTACAGATTCCAGGCATATTATAAACATAATAAAATTATAATTTGATAAAGTTGGCATATTTGAACTACAAACACATGTTGTTAGTTTATTTTTGACTTAAAATTTTGTTTTAAAATTTTTTATATTTTAAAGCATGTGTTGTACAATTTGGATGAATTCGTTCTTGGTTGCAACATATTTATTTGCTTAAGTGCAAAGTACGTAAACAGTTGACGTTTGTGTCTTGTCTTTGCTGTTTATGTAAAGAAGTGGAGTTAGGTAATATTATGCATGAATTATAAGAGAATCGCGAACTAAACTTGATTAACTGAACTACAAAGTTAAGAGAAAATATTTCGTTTAGTTAAAATATAGAATTTTTTGTGAATGCAATATGACTACATAAAACAAATGAAACAAATTTTCAGTTGAGCTTACGTAACGTCGACCCCATATCAAAAATTGACGAATGTTTTCGAGCGGCATCGTAGACTCCTATGAAATTTAACTAATAAGTAGATTTGAGTGCTAAGAAATTAATTATATTATTCTACGCAGCATAGTTTTAAAACTTACCTGCTTTACATAACTGTTATGCTTTAACATTGGTAAAATATTTAAGCATAGATTGTGCTTTAGTTATTAGCACTTTTAGTAAAGTGTTTAGTAGGTAGTACGAATTTATGTGTTCAAGTTTTAGTTACATGTAACCGTCCTATAATCAAGATTAAAGCCACTGTATTTTCTTTGTAATAAATGATATATCTTAATTTCAATTTCTGCCGTTTTGAAATTTGCAACCAATAGTGTGAGCATATCTGTAAAAAAACAGCAGCTTTAACAGCAAAATTAAGCATTTTGAATTTGCCGCCGAATTTTAGTTTCAATTTACAGATTTTAAATTAAGAGAAGCAATTAGGCCGCGAAATGTGTTTTTGGTTTTCTTATATATCTTATTTATAATTAATTTCTTTAATACAACTAAAATTTCAAAATTTCAATTTTTGAATTTCCCGCTAAAACTTTAAATATTGTGTTAACTGAAGATTTCGACCGGTCACTCAGTAAACTTACACAAATATGATATACTATTCGAACGATCACGATAAGGCAAATCTAAATACCTTAGTGTGCACGCACGATAGTTATTATTTTTTAAATGGCTTAAAAAAACATAATTGAAATTTTGAAAAATTTAACGAATTTAAGCGAGTGGTATATCATTTTAAAGCTCCTAAAAAATAAAGAGACCTCTATTTTTTTGTTTTTTGATTGTGACCCATACAACACGTTTTAGGTCGAATTGAAAAATTAAAAGGCTGTTATCTTGAAAACGTTTAGTTATAATGGAGGCGCATTCCGTTATTTGAATTCTACTAGTGATTACGTTTCTAATGATATATAACTTCATGGAGTTATAGCAGTATTAAAGGAAGTTCAAAATTCCGGTAAATTATGTAGACAGGTAGGACAAAAATTAAAAACTAAATTTCAGTTAGGTTTCTGGCTGGCCGTATAGTAACTTAACAAGTAGATATGCAAAAGGATTTAGGATTAACTACGTCGTTATATGCTCAATTTCGAACTTTCTAAAATAGTGTGATTTTCTATAACCTCGTATACAACCGGTGGGAAATTTAAACTTCACTAAAGTCAAGCAGAAGCAAAACAATAAAAAATTTAAAACTTTAAATGCTTTGAAAATCGAATGAAAATTGTACAAGCTACGGCGTTTCAGTTAAACTCTAGTTTAATAGGCTAGTAACTAGTAAGTAAGTGATGTAGCACAAGTACATTGTGACCCATAGCCTTTTAAATCTCCATAATAATAAAATACAAATAACGGTGTCCGATCTCCACTGTCCGCTGTCCGCTGTCCACTGTCCGCTGTCCGCTGTCCGCTTTCCGCTGTCCGCCATTATATACTTACACTGGCCATTATACTACAGATCTGAATAATCTAAGTAGTAATAATATATGTGCCTGCATAATCATAAAATTCTATGCAAAGCAATCGGATTTTGAACGAAGGGAAGGGGGGGGGGGTTGAAAGCGGATAGGCGACAGACGCCGGAGGGCAGAAATATTTAAATTGTGTGAATTGTGTAGATAATTCAGTTATTCAATATATCAAAAAATTAACAAACGATTTGCTTCCGTTCGCAGAACGGGCCGGTTTACTGGTATGATTTATATTGTGTAATTCGTTACATATTTGGTAACGTCAAGTTGTAGCAGGATGGGGAGGGGTATATGTTCATGAGTTCAGTGTTCATATTATGTTGAGTGCAGGGTCCTTAATTAAACCATTAGTTTTGTTTTTTAAACGTACTTATGTATGTAATTAGGGAAGACCCGTTCAAAATTCCTTGAGAATTTAGAAGCTTTGATGGATTTTCGTGAGAATTAAGCATTGGGAATTTTTAACATTCTCGGATTTTATGGAGAGAACATAGGGGATTTTGCAAAAGTTTACATCCAAATTTCGATAAATACTCAAAAGTTTCGAAATTTATTGCGAAAAAAACTATCCAACTTCAATATTATATTGGTTTGTGCAATAGCGACAATTCAGCGAATATAAGCTGATGAATAAATGTCAAACTAAAAGCTACCAGATATTTAAGTGGCGTTGAAAGTGTACAACACTGTAAATGTCCTTGTTAAACGTCTCCAAATGAAATAATAAGTAAATTTTTCCTGCAAGTCCAAAAGTCAAAGTGTATTTCCCACCCGCTACATCTTGCAGAGATGCTTAGCTAAAAACACAAAATTCGAAATTGGATTTAGTTTTAATTATTTACTGAAAATTCAAAACGGATAAAGGTAGGACGGAATTTAAATTTCGGATTGGTGCTTAGCTAAGCTGAAAACAACCAAAATAAATCAAATTAGAATTTCGATTTGCATAAATTGCTAAAAATATTCAGATTTCAGCTTCAGTAATTTCATGCCACTTGCCGATTATTTTATCGCGCACAGTGTTCTTGCCTAACTAACTAGTGTTGGTGGCTTGTATCCAAAAGCCAAACAGTTAATTTATCCAAGCAACGCCTAAGTAGGTTCACTAATGAATTGATAAAAGCTCACTTCAATCTATTTTAACCCACCTTCAAATTGCGACAACGATTATTATGTATTGAATAATTCAACTCGTTCCAAGTAGTTCGTTAGCTATACTTATTTAATCGATATCACTCATGTGAACAACTTTCAATTTGCAAGTGTATGCCTTGCTTTTTATAATAATGTCTTTAATCCAGTGAATTTTATATTCCCAACTATTCTTACATAGTTCACCAACAAAGTTAAAAACAAATTGTACACGTTGGCTTCTGTCAATAATAATAACGAATTACGAAATAATTCACATGTTTTTGTTGATATTTAATCGATAAAACCTGGTTTTCTAATTGTAGAATGCAGCAATGCTTTGAGTTTTATTACATATTTTTCAAATTAAATTGTTGCATGAAACATTCTTTTTCAATTTACAGCTTATAAATACATAACACTAAAAAAATATAACAATGGCAGCTTTTTTAAAAAAGAAAACCCCAAAATTATTTCACGGAACTTTAGAATCGAAATTTTTAGCATGTGCTAGCATAGGGGTATTTAAACTAGGATGTTTGAATTTGTATCTTTGCGTGCTTATAAAAAGAAATAATCTGAATTGCAATACATAGTACATAGTCAATACGCAAATTCTAAGCTTATGGTTAGTGTCGTAACTGAAAGGGAAAAAATGCGTACTGGGACTTTTCCTACTTTCTGGGAAACAATTATATTTGATGCTGGGGAAACGGCCGAAGTGCTGCAAACCCAAATGCAAGAAATACAATATATCCTTATGGCAAATATGAGAGGTATGAGCGATGGAGAAAATGATATGTATTTAAGACCCGGTGATTACTAACTTACTAAAAATATGGTGGGTGAGTTGGTGAGCTACTACTTACTTATATCTATACGGGTGAAATCGAATGAAAATATTATATTATGTTTGCTTTTATAACTATATGTTAATAGTGAGTAAAGAGAATACACAATGCAATAATATTATGGACGTAGGAACACAGAGAAATTATATTAATTTAATTTACGTTACTTTACGAATTTATTCAACGGAAAGGAAAATAGGATTAATTCCCGAAAACAAATTATGTCCTAATAAAATGATACGTTTACTTTAATGGGAAAATGAAACAAAACGGAAAAGCTAAATATTCTTTTTATGAATTCGTCCAAATTATTTATAATCAATAAATATATATAAAGATACGATACCAGAATTTACGCACGTACTTTTGGTCAGAGGGTCGGCTGGGTCAGCTACGGATTGGTCACTGATTTATAATACTACGGATAAGCTACGGTCGAATAATTGTGAATCTAACTTTAAAGATATTTACTTTCGAAAAGAATAAATCGAACGTGATTTATAAAAGAATTACGAGTTACAAAAAAGACACAAAATAGAGTCAGAGATATTTTGGTTCAAAATACGAAAGTTACGAAAGCTACGAACGAAATATCGAGAGTACAATTTAGAAGTTGTTAAGGATCGAATGGCGAAAGACTGACTGACTGGGATTTCACGAATCTCAGCTTGAGGAAGGCTCGTCTGAGAGCGTCCTTCTTTTGTTTTAATCTATCCTACGGTCTGGAATAGAAAATCTACTGTCTGGGATTTTCTTCCCTCGCTCCTATAATCTCTGACCGTAAGTAACGTGAGAATTCAGTACCTTTCTCGAGTACTGCTGCATCTTCTTTCCAAGGAGCTCAAGAATTTCCTTTTCAAAATTCTCGCCCTGGTATCGACGTCCGCGCTTGATGGCCAAGAATAACGAATCCGGTAACGGTAATATTTTGCTGAAAAGAAACTTGATGTGAAAGAAAAACACATTGTTAAGTTCATTTTCCTACGTTCGCTTTATTTGCAAAAATATTTCCCTGATCTATCGGTACATGGAATTATTATGATTACGACAACAAAATGAAATTTTAATAAAGGGTTGAAGATTTTAATATCACGATTACTTTACAACAAATGAATACCAAAACAATTAATAGGTTATGACGTATAAAAGTGTTTCTCTCTCGGAGATCATCATTACTTCGATTAAGTTAATGGTAGGAATATTTAAATACGATTGACTGTCGTTTCCTACTGATGGGAACGAAATACACGAAATGTCAAATTCTCTATAACATGGCTAAACTTTTGAACGTCAAACAACAAATAAGTCAGCATTAATAAATGCTACAGTCAAGCAATTGAGATATTACGAAAACGTTCAAGTACTAAATATAAAACAACTAAAGCTACTGTCAAAACGAAATATAAGTACCTAATGCGGCACACCAAACGTCGCTAAACAACAAAGTACCTAAAGTACATAATAAGTGATAGTCAGAATATACATCAACGAAAATTTTACGTCTTCCGCACAGCAAAAGGCTGTGGGCGAAAAAGAAACGACAATTTTCTACAAACGAGTCAAGATATGCCTGCCGCTGGAGACATTTACAATTTTATCGGATTTTGCGACTGGACGACGCGGCGGCCAAGTCGGCTTTAGAGGAGGATAAGTTGGCTTTGGGGAAGGGCAAAGTTCGACTTCGGTTTTTGTGCTTCCCATTTCTACCATATAAATTTTATGACTGATCGGATCCTCCGGCAGATCATCCTCACGTTCACGCTTAACCTGGGGACTTCGAACTGTCCTTGTAAGGACAAATCGGTGGAACGGCGTAGTGTGGAGTTCGACCGCACGCATTTGGATTTTCGTATAACGCAATACATCTTAATAAGTGTACCGCTTGTCGTGTTTAAAGAAAATCGTCTTTTTTTCGTTTGAATTTTCGAATTCGCTCCAACTCTTGGGGAATCGGGAATGAACTTCTTCGTCATACTGATCCTCAGCGTGAAGCATATCCTCAGGTACGATTTCCGTTGATCCTTCGTTGTCAGAATTGTCCTCATCATATTGGGGAGGATTTCTGTAATCTAATACAAACAAAATACTCACAAATATTAACATCCTACTTTCCATATAATACATACGTTCACAAAAATTAATATTTTATTCTCTTTTACGTGCAATATTAAGCGTTTAGCGGAGAAATTGCTTTTCTCGGGGTCCATCACGAAGACTGCTTCGACTACGGATTCTACATTCGGATCATTTTTCATCTGGGTGCAGAAAAAGGAAGAAAGGAAATTAAAAAAAATAAAAATAAAAAGTAAAAACTCTCCCATTATATTTCCTGGACACAGAACGGTAAAAGATTAAACCTATTTTCGTTTTGTGCTTTATACATCTACATTCAATTTTATATTACGAAATTATTTTGTCAAAGTTAAATTATTACTTTAAAGCAAAAGTGCAAATTCACCGGAGTGCAATGATAAATATAATAATGTGTATTAATAAATAATTAATAATTTATAACTTCGTAGAAACTACGTTCTTATATACATGGATTTTCAACATTGGACTTTGCTACCTATGGTTGGGACAATTTCGGTACAAGTGTGGTCCCTGACATGACCAACATAATTTGACGTTAGAAGAAAACGGCTAGAGCCGTTGAGTACGTTTGACAGGACACTCATCGAAGACGTGTTAAAGATTCTCTCGGAGTCCTCTGTTAATGCAGACGGGACATTCCCGGATTTTTGGTACACTCAATTTTAGTACGTACTCTTCATCAGAGATTTTCTCCACTAATTTTTCTTTATTTTCTTGCTTCTAAGAACTTTAAAGCTCTTTCTTCGTCTTCAATTTTCTTGTAAATTTCTGCAAAGGTTTTCCGAAGAACATCCAACGCAGTTTGACGCTTTTGCTGATCCTCGCCCAATTTTGGATCCTGGTCTTTTATCATTTTCTCGTCGGGACTATCGGCAGCCTCCGAACTTACAACTTTTACTGGACTGTCTTCATCGACGTCCATCAGAATGAGATTTTCATCCTCGCCCGGATTTATTACAACGTCATCATCGTCGCTCGCCATCAGCAAATCGTCTTCGCTAATTTGTGACATCTTATTTTCACGCATAATTAAGTCAAACCTTTATGATTATTTACATTCATAATATGTTTATTCGATTTCAGCATTAATCTACATCTTCTATGCTACGTTCTTCTACGCTACTTTCTTCTGCAGGACTACTTGCACTAAAAATATTATTTTGGACTTTAATTATTAAGTCCACGAATTTTTCGAATTCACGACTACGATCATTGTGGAGAATTTGTAATTTTCGAAGGTCGTAAACTGATGGATCTAAATTTTTATTCCACACTCGTTGACGTAGTCCTCGTCTCGGTTCCACAGAAACGGGAACGGGGATTTAAGATCTAGACGTTCCAATAACGTTCGGATTTTCGATGTCTACTAGCTCTACAATCGTGGGACTTTGTAAATTACCCTGTACAGTATTATTATTAATTAGGGACGGAGTGGCAGTTTTTGGAGTTTTAGTTTTAGGTGAAGTTCGATTTTTCGATGAAGATGGTGAATTGAAGGTTTTTTGGGCGCTGTCGAAGCGATCCCAAATGCTACAAGTTCTGTTTCTGGGACTTACGTTCGAATTTTCCTGACGTGTAACGGCAGACACGGAACTACTCTCTTCTCCCCCTTGTAGGTTTGGAGACTGGTGAGTTTCTGGACTCTCAATAATTGTTTTGCCGTACCATGAGTGATGCGAATTGTCAGTGCTGACATTGTCTTCCAGCTCGGGGCAAGAATCATTACTCATATCCGATAATAAATCGTAGGGCGGAGCACTTGGCGGGAGCTCACGGTAAGCGGTCGCACTGGCATTGTATATTCCTCGAGGAACAACATCCGGAAAAATATTGGTACCATCCTCGCGGAGAGGTTCGGTAGGGTCGATAGTAGGCTCTATAAAGAAAACATGATCTGCCTGAGTGGGCTTAAATAAATTAAGCTATTTCATATTTTCATCTACTTCAATTCGAGTTTCGGTGGCGATTTCTGCTACTTCGGGAATGTATGGAATTAAGTTGTGTCCATGGACCATTTCCACTTCAGTCGGTTTGTCGATAGAATTTAAATCGAATTCGGCCGGACACAAAAAATATACATGCTCATTTTCGATAAGGCTGTATACTTTGTACGGCCCTGAGTATCGGACCATGAACTTGCTCGGAGTTCCTGTCTTTCGCGTGTAATTACGTCGGATTACTAAATTACCAATAATAAAATTCATATGTGGGTGTCTACGATCAAACTGCAACTTTCGCTTAAGTTGATTTTCGCATGAGTTTTGATGCGCTTGCATTCGGTGCTTGAACAGGTTACCAATGCGAATGAGATGCCTCTCGGGGTCATCATCAGATGAAGAACTTTCGGTAACAGCTTGGTCATACGGGTGAGTTAGAGACCTACCAAACATTAGAAAGTAGGGACTATACCCAGTACTGCTGTGCTTGGCAGCATTGTACTCGTTAGCTACATGTGGAAGTAAAGTATCCTATGGTTCATCCGTATCAAATTTTAACTTTTTGAGGATGGAGCCGAATGTCGAATTACTACGTTCGACGAAGGCATTACTACTGGCGTGGCGTGCTGAAGTGGCAATACGGATAATGCCATAATTTTCGCAAAATCTAAAATATTCGTTAGAAGTAAAACATGCTCCATTATCGGAGACAAGCGCCTGTATTTTATGTTTTTGGACGAGTGGTTCCAAACATCGTATCGTTTCGTCTGTAGTAGGGCTGGAAGTAGGAAAAAGGTATAGGTATCGAGTACATTGGTCAATGCATGCAAGAATGTATTGATTGCCTTTTTGGGTACGGTTTAGTGGTCCTAAATAATCGATACTTACTTTAGCATAAGGAAGTTGTCATGTTATCATGACGTGAAGCGGACCGGAGCGGCTCCGTCGCTTAATGAAGTGCCGTTGACATGTGTCGCAGGAGCGACACACGTCCATAACTAATTTGTGCATTTGGAAGAACCAGTATTCTTCCCGTAATGCAGCATAAATTTTCTCGTGGCCGAGGTGCGATCGTTCATGCAAATATTTAATAGATTGCTTAGCTAAATTTTCTGGAATCACGGGCACCCATAATTTACCGAATGGTTTACCTGATAGTCGTTCAAGTATGCCGGAGTCGGAATTTAGCTGGAAATTTTTCCTATACTTGTTATAACCAATGAATTTATTTTCTATGTCCTTACGTAATGAGAGAATAATTTTACTTATGCGTTTATCATTAATTTGAAAATGTTTTAATCAGTTGAGATCGCCTTTAATATTATCGCATCTGTGAATAAAATCAACATCAACGAGGGAACGAATATGAATTGATTTGATTTCGGGTTCACTTTCGTGAGCACGGACACGGTTGTTTTTCGGAGGACGACTGAGTCCATCTGCCATTTCGTTGCATTTCCCGGCGACGTGATAAATCTTCAGGTCATACTTACTGAGTTTTAAACTCCAACGAATGAGTCGACCATTGCATTCGGGAGTATGCAAAATTGAAGTGAGAGCAGAATGGTCCGTGTACACATGTACGTTGCGACCAAGTACAAAGTTGCGAAATTTTTGCAAACAATAAATTATTGCGTAACACTCTTTATCATTCAAGGACCATTTTCGTTCTGGTGTCGTGAGAGTGTGCGAAGCGAATCCAAGTGGGCGTCGAAGTTTACCTACTTTTTGAACTAGACAGCCCGCAATCTCGAATTCGGATGCATCGGTCCATAGTTCAAGCTGGGCATTCTCGTCTGGGAACGCTAAAATCGGAGCATTAGTAATCGCAGATTTAATATTGTCGACTGCTTGACGGCAAGCAAGATCGAAAATGAAGGGCACGTCTTTCATAGGTAAATGATAGAGCGGTCGTGCTAGCCGAGAATATCCGTGAATCATGCGGCGAAAGAAGTTCAAAATCCCAATGAAACGACGGATTTCAGTCGTGGTTGTAGGATACGGGTATTCTTCGATAGTTTTAATACGATCGGCATCGATAGAAACACCTTCGGCATTAACGCGGTGTCCTAAGAAAATGATGCTTGGAAATCCTATGAAACATTTCGAAGGCTTAAGCTTAATATTAGCCTGAACGAATAACCATAATAATAATTCTAAACGATGCAACATTTCATCAAAGGATTTTCCGCCAAAACCTGAGTCATCTACGTATGCACTTAGCCATTTATGAATGTAGGGTTTCAAAATTTTAGACATAGCAGATTGGAATAGTGCGCCACTATTAATAAAACCAAAAGGAATTCTTTTATTGCGCCAAGTACCGCAGTGGTTAATGTATGCTAGACAATTCCTACTGTCTTCGTGTACTTCGATTTGCTGGTAGGAGCTTGCCATGTCGACCTGACAATAATGAGTGCATGCAGATAATTTATTTATTTCGTCTACAATCGGTGGAAGAGGAACAGCAATGGGTTTCACTCTCTTATTTATTTCCCTCAGGTCAATTACTGGGCGCCATCCGTTCGCACCTTTTCGAACAACACGTTGTGGTGATACCCAGTTACAATGACACGGCTCTATAATTTGTTGCATAAGCAGGTCATCGGTATCATCACGACAAACGACTTTGAAAAGATTTGACATCGCAGCAGGCGGATTAATAAGGGGCGTCGGATCGAGGAGATCTACTGTCGCTTGGATAGTTTTTCCTGTCAGCGGATCTACGATTGAGGTATGGAAATTTTCGGGTTTCCAACCAAAATCTGAATAATAACGCGAAAGTAAAATACGGACTTGTCGTTTTTCGAAAACGAATAATCCTTCGTAAATTTAAAATTTATTCCATTCGTCATCCGTAAGATCCTGACTACCTGGAATTGTGTCGGGGACCGGTTTGGTTTCGTCACCTATGGGGCATTGTTGATTGTCAATATGAACTTTATTGCTACGTAAATAACAATTAGGAATCGAGCGATACGTACTAAAAATTCCTTGTTTGGGTAAAATAAAATCGTCGTCAATACTTGTGGCATGGAAGTAACCAATACCGTTGTCAATGTCAATTCGGTTCTCTTCAATAAGAGCACCGAATTTATTGAATACATGAAAATTGGGCTCAACTACGATCGGGCCAGAATAATTTCGATTAGCAGTATAAATAGGAATTTTCGTTAATTCTCCTACATTCAATTGTACGGAATGAGTCGTAAATAGTCGTAATTTAAATTTAGGCAGTTCGGCTTCAGCCGTGCTGGACATAATAGAGGTATCAATACTACGTACAGCCTCATCAAAAGAACTCGTAGTTTCAAGTTCGGGGCGAATCGTATTAGTACCTCCGAATTGTGTGGGTGTCCTATGTTCAGGCGTTACTACAGGCTTAAATGGTAAATTTAACGGATTTAAGATTTCTGATAAACAGTCGACAGTAATTTTTCCTACAGGGGATGCAACGGCGGTAGTGAGTGGATCTGGTATGGCTAAAGTCGGTGGAAGATTTCTCCCTAAATTTATGTCATTAACATTAGTCATGAAGGATGCAATTTTCGATTTATTTGCCTCAGTGGGTTGTATTTTACGTACGCGACCAACTCTACGATTACTGGGTAAAACGGGGTCAAGTGCAGAATTTTGGTAAAATTCTGGTTTATCAGCAATATATTGATTAGCTGTCGTGAACTTTACTACACCTAGTCTACAATGAACTATCGCATCGTACGTAGTCATAAAATCCATGCCAAATACAACGTCATTACTGGGGGAATCAATAACGAAAAATCCCCAAAGAATCCATTCATCCAATTCTGGGATGTGGAATGTTAAGAAAATAAATTTGTCTACGAAATAGGGAGTTCCAGTATCGATGGATAGAACTGCCTGAATGGGACGACACGGTTGAATCAAGTCTGTCATGCCAAGGCATGAAACAGCGAAAGGACTAATAAAGCTAATTGAGGCTCCAGTATCAGTGAGCACATTAATGTTCAACCCTTTTCCAGTCATATGCTGAAAAGTGAAGTCTCGTTTAATCTCTTTACCCAAAAGTCGGTTCGATCGAATGAGGTGGACCTCGTTAGTGTCCAGGAATTCGAATAAAGATTCGGGTACGATGCAGTTGGAAAAGTTCCTACTATCCGTCATAGCGTGTCCCTGTAATTTGCGAAGAGCAATGTCATTCTGTATTGTCTCGTAAGTAAGTACTGCTGGGTTACTAGGTATACGTAGATTAAACATTCGCATGTACATGTTATTATTATTGGGCTGGTTATGGGCCATACGATCATGAACTTGATTAATATGTGGCACTACATCAGTGTCATTATCTACGGGCGTTGTGATAGTGTTATGATTTTGCGAATTATTATTTGCTAAATACGGTGAAAATAATTGAAATAAACGAGCAAATTCCTGTTGTGTAGGCATACCTACATTCTGTTGTCCCTGATTTGTATTGTTAATATAGCCAGAATTCCAATTTTGGTTGTTGTTGTAGGATCGCCTACTATCATAATTGTTTCTATTGTTATAATTATTATTATTACGGTTAGAGTTATTATAGTTATTGGAATTTGAATTATTTCCTCCCGATCGATACCGTTTCCAACCACTCGCCTCTGGTGGTAATGGAATATTGTTTTCGTCCATGAAGATCCAACACTTCCATACGCTATGGCGTGGGCTTTGGCATCGAAAGCAAGTTGGCCTTCTGTCTTGAGTAACACATGAAGCTTTATGTTCAGCCGAAAAGCTGTTAGTAAATTGAACGTCAGTGTATTTATTGGGATTCGGACGATTAGGATTATTATTACTACTACGATTATTGTTACCACGATGATTATTATAATTAGGATGCCCCGTGAAATTGGCAGCATTGTTAATGTCCGGTGCATTAACTATTTTATTGCTACGGGCAAAGGCGGGCTTCTGAGCCAACGTGTCATAGGAATAAGTCTGTTTGACTTGTTGAAGTTTCTTGGAGTTTAAGTCGATGATTCGGTTTAATGTTTTCGTCATATTATCAATCAAAGCGCATGACATGACTTTGTCGGCAAGGAGATCCGGAAGTCCCTCGATTAGCAATTTAATTTTTGATTCTAATGGCATGTTGGGGTCGATTTGTGCCATCACTTGCATTCGTCCAGCTACATAGTCACTGCCACTCATACCAGGTTGGTATAAAGTCTTAGGCAGGTCGGCTGCAGCTCGTGTCGACATATGGGCTCGGTCAAATCGTAGGACCATGGCATCCATAATGCGATTCCATGTATCTTCGCATTCGTCTAAATCGGCTTCGTTTAATGTAGGAATATAATGAACCTTTTCGGAGTCCCACCACTTTTTCGCAGGGCCTTCAAGAAGTTGATCAAGCGACATAATGGCTTGATATGCGGTAATATTGCGCCTCAATATTTCCTTTTTGTAGTCGATGAGCCAATAAGCTGCTTCTCGCTCACCTCGAAAGTGACCGATAGGCTCAATGAGTTTTTGCTCAATAATAAGACGAATTTGCGTCATGTCCATTCCTCCTGAACATATTTGATAGAAGAGCTGAACGATAGCCGCAATATGTTCAGATTTCAAATGATTCGTACTTGGAACGGCAGAAGTAATAGGGGTACCAACATAAGTACCACCTGGATTTGCAGCATTTGATGCCGTTTGGCCATTTTGTCCATCCTGGCTCCTGGGCATTTTGGATGCGAAAAATTTAGATACGTTAGCAGTGGCTACTTCCATCGGTTCTAATTTTAATATGGGTCGGCCGGTCGTAGGGTTAATAATATTCGAATCGCGTTCAGAAAATAATTCTTCTAATTACCCGTCGGCTTCGAATTCGTCTACTTTTCCGGCTTTGAACAGATCGTCCACTTGCTTATAGAAAAGTTTAGCTTTACGATTTAAACGGGTGAGGTGATCGGATTTACTTTCACCATGTAACCGATAAAGATCAGCACCAAGACTTTCTTTAGTTGTTTCTCCGTGTAACGAGAAAGTGCTAAAATCAGAAATTTCAGCGGCGAGTGGAGATTCGGATTTAACGTCAGATTCCAAATTATGAGGATTTCGGTTTTCCTCTGTCTTTTTATCGTTATTATCAAGAATGGGCTTCTTTGAGTCGGCCAGGGTGTTAATATCTCGGAGATATTAAACTCCCGAGTTGCTGATTTAATAAATTGAGTCGGCAGATAAATCTTTATGGTTATGGCTACGTCCGTATAAAATTGTAAGTGTATCAGGCTATACCTACGATTCGTAATGTTTTATATTTAGTAATATGTTGATTTGATATTAACTTACCAAATCGTGATTCGCAACTCGTTAATGCGATTATCTAATTTGGCTACAAAATCGTCGATAGTCGTAGAAAAGAAAGGTTTCTCAGATAAATTCTGCGGCAATCCAAGTATCAACAGTTGAATTTGAAGGGACGTTCTCAAATTCGGAAAATTAATTAATAAGGTTCGAAGGCGGTTGCGGACGTAGGCGTTTGCAGTCTGTCCACGTCGATATGTCGTATTTTGTAAGGCTTGTTCTTCCATACGGTATTTAGCAAGACATACAATAAATCGGACTCTGGAAATTCAGAGTATTTGCAATATAATATACTTTATTGTCACTTACAATTCGTAATATTGTACATAGATCGATCTAGCAAGTAAGCGATTCAGCGTTTCGATCAAGCTGTCTATTGTCGGGCAGGCGATAACACGTTGGGCAAAGCAGTCGGGCAGTCCCTGAATTAGAATTTGTAATTTAGCTTCGTTGCCTACGTTAGGGTTAATCTGAATTAATGCCTGTAATCGATTAATGACGTATTCGTTAGCATTCATACCAGGTCGGTAGATCGTATGATGTAAATTGTTGAGGGCCATAAACAGTAACAATAAATGAAAAGAAATTATCACGTTCGATGTAAGTTGTCGTTCATACAGGTACCTACTTTTCTTAGATTTTCAAAAGTACCTACTATCGTATGTATCATCTTTGAATTTGAATATTACTATATTATACTTATCTATTGGTCGAGAAGCAAAAACGGAGTTCCTTCGTTTTCTCTTATAATCCCCACGGTTCGTACCTAAAATGTAGTAATGCTTCAAAGCATACTACTTATTAAAGCTACTTATGACTAGGAGTTAATTGCTTAATTTGATTAGGCTACTGTCGCATGTAAAGAATTTTTGGAGTACGTCGATAATGATTTTAAATGATGACTATTAAGCAGTTCTGTGCGCTGATTTAATCTTTATCAGCGGAAATGAAAATTCTTCCTTATTGTCTCGTTTGAGCTCAAAAGGGATAAAGTAAATCGAACGAAGATTTTAAATTCCAGGCTGGGGTCGATGTACGTTAAACAAAAGAAAATCGAGACAGCGAATAATTTATCTCGAGACTGTCTGAGTTCGTAGACAAGATAATCGATAATGGTTATTTTATGGTAATTCGTGGCGACGGCGAAATTTGATTTTATGGTACGATTCGAAAGTTCACGATAAGGTCAAGTAAGTTTACGAATGAGCGATATGTACGTCAATATAAATTATCGTTAGAAACGGCGTGTTCGATGTAATATGTATTCATTAACGATGCACGGTAAATGAAGTGGCCTACGGTCGATGCGGCCCTACAATCGTATAGAAAAGAATTATGAAAACGTACAGAAAATCAAAATTCGTAATTTCGTATAAAATTTTATGAAACGCAATATCTTATGGAGTTAAAACTTAGCCTGTGAGATACGGACGGTCGACTCGCGCAACATCTACAATTTTTATGCACTTGAATTCTAATAAGCGTTTTACGAAAGCAAGCAAAATATTTTATCATAATGTGTATAATGATAATATGTTTCATATAATGTATTATGTACCTTGGGTCGATTTTAATACGTTTGATTAAATCGATTAATCACAGTTTTAATGACGATTCGATGACTACGAACGGAATTGAAATGATACGGCTCCCAAAAATTCGGTTTTCGATTAAATTAGGGTTTCTTCCCTACGATCGGATGTAAAAGATTTGAAACGATACGGATTTGGCTCTCGGTCCTCGGTCAGCGGGTAAAATTCGAAAGTTTTCCTCTACGTTCGATAATACGGAAGTGATTACTCGGATCAGCTTCGAAATAGTCAGTTTTCTAAACTAAAATGTAGAACATCAAATTTTAATTATTAAACTTTCGAACAGGACGTAAATAATAGTGTTATTTCGATAGTCGCAATTTAACAGTTTTGTCGGTAAACAAAATGACCTCACACATTCGAGTGTAGACGTGAAATTAGCGCATACGTAAGTATATATTTTTCAATGACCTCTTATTTAGGTTGAAATCGATTGGGTTTATTCAGAAACGAGATAATGTATACGGAACAAACGAAAGTAATATATTTTAACCACGTGTAAATTTTATTGACCTTTAACTACGAGTTACGGAAATAAACGGAACGTAATTAATCAATATAACAAAACGAAAACAGTAACGAAAAGAAATTCGGGCAAGAACTAATACGAAATATTTCTAACGACTTGTTGAGCGAATAATTTGACCTCGAATTATTTTTAATCGGACGAATAATGAATCGGTTTCAGTCTAATAAGTTAAACGGTTGATTACGACGAAAGCCACGGTAAGCAAAACCGTGATTATAACGAAAATGACGATAATAGATAATCCTACGGGATTAAGGTTTACGGAGCAATGATTTACACATATGTTTAGGTTTTACGATTGGTCTATAAATACGGGGCTGAATTGAGAAGTCGCAAATTTTTATAACGATTACAAAACTTAATAAAATTACGAGATATAAGGGCGAAAAGTTTTCGTAGTGTAATTTATAGAAGCCTACGAAAATATAAAAATCCAAAATTGCGTTCAAAATATCGGCAGCCAAGTGGCGAGTTACTGGGTGCATAGGAAAAGATACAAAAACTTACAGTTACAGATTCACGAATGTAAAATGGCACTTTGAAATGGTTTCGACTTTATAAGAGATTTGTCACTTACGATAAATAATTCGTCAAAAAAAATGAAATAATAAGCCTACGTTTAATATCAACTTCGCACTGTTGAATGGCTACTTTCAAAAATCAAACAATAATACGAAATTTTAAACTTTTAAGTTTTCAAACTGAACTCGAATAGTCAGCAAGTTTAGCAATAAGTTTGGAATGATGAAATACTAGCGGCAGACTGGCTTGTCTTTCTGAGCCGGCAAAACTAACGGACGAGAGAAAGTAAAAGGCGTGGGTAACGCTAACTTACCACCACTCTTGTCTACTTATAAAATTCACAGTTTTAAAGCTTTACTATTGGAATACACTTTGGCTAGGTGTATCAAATTACCCAATATCGTCACAAAAAGAGCGCAATGCTTTCCGTAGTTTAACACTACGATGTCTATAATTTCCTAGTTTTAGTTACACTTTATTTCTAGATTCGTAATTATGAACTAACCTACCTTAATTATATTTAATTGCAGTTTACTAGGGGCGCAAGTGCCGCGTTTAATCAACAACTACTTGCTACGACTTCACGCAAGTGTAAATTCGCACTTTTCTTAATTTTACGGTAACTATTAGTAACTGTCTTCTACTACCAACGCAAGTGTCAAAATTGAACTTGCGGTGACTAGCAGTGCCTCAGTTTACACTCACTTTTTCTAAATTAAATTATTCTAACGGTTTTGGACGACCTATCTATTGTTTCTACAATATTTTTACAGGTCAAACGCGGGCTACGGGGTCAGTATCAATTTACCCTGCACCTTAATTGAAAGGGAAAAAATGCGTACTAGGACTTTTCCTACTTTCTGGGAAACAATTATATTTGATGCTGGGGAAACGGCCAAAGTGCTGCAAACCCAAATGCAAGAAATACAATATATCCTTATGGCAAATATGAGAGGTATGAGCGATGGAGAAAATGATATGTATTTAAGACCCGGTGATTACTAACTTACTAAAACTATGGTGGGTGAGTTGGTGAGCTACTACTTACTTATATCTATACAGGTGAAATCAAATGAAAATATTATATTATGTTTGCTTTTATAACTATATGTTAATAGTGAGTAAAGAGAATACACAATGCAATAATATTATGGACGTAGAAACACAGAGAAATTATATTAATTTAATTTACGTTACTTTACGAATTTATTCAACGGAAAGGAAAATGGGATTAATTCCCGAAAACAAATTATGTCCTAATAAAATGATACGTTTACTTTAATGGGGAAATGAAACAAAACGGAAAAGCTAAATATTCTTTTTATGAATTCGTCCAAATTATTTATAATCAATAAATATATATAAAGATACGATACCAGAATTTACGCACGTACTTTTGGTCAGAGGGTCGGCTGGGTCAGCTACGGATTGGTCACTGATTTATAATACTACGGATAAGCTACGGTCGAATAATTGTGAATCTAACTTTAAAGATATTTACTTTTGAAAAGAATAAATCGAACGTGATTTATAAAAGAATTACGAGTTACGAAAAAGACACAAAATAGAGTCAGAGATATTTTGGTTCAAAATACGAAAGTTACGAAAGCTACAAACGAAATATCGAGAGTACAATTTAGAAGTTGTTAAGGATCGAATGGCGAAAGACTGACTGACTGGGATTTCACGAATCTCAGCTTAAGGAAGGCTCGTCTGAGAGCGTCCTTCTTTTGTTTTAATCTATCCTACGGTCTGGAATAGAAAATCTACTGTCTGGGATTTTCTTCCCTCGCTCCTATAATCTCTGACCGTAAATCACGTGAGAATTCGGTACCTTTCTCGAGTACTGCTGCATCTTCTTTCCAAGGAGCTCAAGAATTTCCTTTTCATAACGTTTTGCATTATGATGCTGTAACTTTTTTTTGGTTTTGTGTAATCGACTTGTCCAAGGCATTTATCTCTAGACAGCAGGTTGTGCTTTCCTGTAAAATATTTAATGAGCGTCACCTTAAGCAATATTCGAAACAGGTTTATACTAAAAAACTTTAAATAGTGAATTACTAACCTACTTATATGACCTAAATCTTAAAATCTACATGCAATTTAAAATTACACTATGTAAAACAAACTGAACGCACTTTATATTTAAGATGTAATTTTAATATATGAATCTTTCTACGAAAACAAATAATAAAATTTAAAATAAGGATATGATTCTCAGTACATTAAAAACCAAAAATTACTATTGATAAACTACACAGAATCAAATGAATGTTAAACTGAGTTTAGATTCACTCTAGTCTAGTCAGTACTTAAACATGATCTGCTACTACAAGTAGGCTAATTAATTAACATTTCTTGTTTTAAAATAAATATTTTGTTAAATTTCTGCGACGTTTTTTACTTTATTGAGAAAACAGCAACATCCATTTACAGTAGGTAGCTGTTGCAAATTTCATTTAAGTTGAAACAACATTATATAAAGCTATAGATATAAAAAATGTCCCCCATAAGATCAATTTTTACAAATACTGAATTACTGAAAACTAAATTTGTTTTTTTAAATTAGAAATACTTAAAAATTTTCAAACACGACGTATGTATGAGTACAATTATTCCAGCGTTAGGAATTTAGACATTTACTTTACCTATATAAGTCTTGAGCATCATGTAATGACTTTTTTTACTCAGCTTTGTATTAAAAGTATTATAGTTTCTATATTTATTTCCTGTCCGGAAAATTTTAATCACCTGAAAAAATACTGACCAGAAAATAATTCTTCCCCGACCCGAGATTTAGGGAACAAGAAAACATTTTCCAAGACACATATAAAGAGAATTAAAGACTGTTAGGGAGCATGTAGTTGCAAACTGTCAACAGCCTTTATGCCAAAATAATTTGACTTTCCTGAAAATAGCCACACTATTATTTTAGAATGGCAGAGTAAACCTGTTATGCAAGCTTTCCTGTAGGACTGATGATACAACACTGCCAATAAAGCTTAATATTTTATATTTTGAGTAAAACTGATGTAGTTCTACGCCACTCAGTTTAAACTTGGTTCAAATTTTAACAACGAGTTGAGTATTAAATCCTGTCGGACCAAGTTGGACCAGGGAACGGCAAAATAGTGCGTAGACGCTTGATTGAAAATATATTAGTCCTAGGGCGGCCCAACGGTAACAACAGATCCAATCATCGAAATCAAATAAAAACTTATCGAAACATGTTACAAGCCTTAATTTTGGTTTACGCTATAGCTAAACTTTGAGTTGACATGTACGCACAGTTGGCGTAGCCAAGTAATTCATTTAATATTAACTTGGGCTTGTATTAATTAAACTATTATTTATTTAAACGTAACTTGCATAATCGATTTCTAAAATCCAACCTAATTTATTGCGCAACTAATAATGTATATTAAATATTCATGCATAAACAGAGTTTTTATTTAAAGCGCTATCATATTTTTAACGTTGAATATTATATAATTGTACTAATATCCCAATTTAAAAATTTAAATTTTAGTCACAAAGTTTTTTTCAACTGGTTGTAAAGCAATATGCTTGATGGATTGCTTATGCTTCGTTATGTTACTTCTAATGTGTTATTTATTCTGACTTGTGTGAACCAAATATTTAATTTAAATTACCTGACACTGACAGATACGACTTAGAATAATCCCTTTGATTGTATTGAATATCAATAAAGTTCTGCCAATGGGGAACATATTATTTGCCTTTCAAAACCCTGGAATATTAATAAATGAGCTTGTGCATGTTACATGATATATACAAGTTCCGTTGACGTAAAGCGCAGAAAGCCTTGAGGAATCATAATTCTGTCGCATGATCTTCAGTCGCCCTAATTGTAAATAGCAACAAGAAATTATACACGGCTTACTCTATTTTTAGTTGGTAGAATATATAAAATAGCTTTTAGTATGTGTCATGTGTATTAGTTGATGTTGGTTAGCTAAACATCGTAAATAAACGCTTTTAGAATGTCAACATCATAGGCGTAATTGAAACATAACATGAATTAGATGTAGGTACCTTCAGCAAAAATATTTGCTAATACTATAGCACTGCTGTTAAATTAAAAAATTAAAATCTAACAGCGGACAAACGGTGAAATTTACAGCCGAACCATTTCAGGCCACTAATACCTGTGGGAATTTCCATTGACAGTAGATACACGGTTTTGAATCAGAGGGTGCCAATGTAATTATATACTCCTTATGCGATTTCTATTCTATAGAAATATGCGTTTTACTTTTAAATATGTTGGAAAAGATGTAGATTTGCTTCTTCGCCGACAGTATATAATAGCGCGTATATCTGTTATAGGTAAGCAGTTAGCGCATTCATGTTTTTCTTGTTTTTGTATTGTGGTACAAACACTCCAAATATTGGAGTTGAGTATATCTAAATGGGTGCATGACGCACCTTTGATAACGTATTTATGAGCGGCATTTAATCCAACTAATATTTTCAGGTGAACTAAACCAGGAAAATCTAAAATCTTGAATGCAGAATATTAACCTACTTGACAATTCTTATCATTTACAAGAAATTAAAACATTATTACAGTATATATATACAGAATAAAAGGTCATTAACAATGTAACCTATTTCGTTTTTTAATTTTTTGTGTTAATTTTTCATGAAATTGTATACAAACTGATAAATGATTGGAAAACTTTCCAAATGTAGAAGACTGACTAAATATTTGTTAAAGAATACGATGCAATTAATGTTCCTAGCAAAAACCTACATGATTTATTCACAAATAATATTTAATTTAACCTTGAATTAAAATAGTTAACTTTTGTAAACACTAAATGAGATAAATATTTTTTTAATGTTAAATACAAGTTTTTTAAAAAATTTAAACACGATTCTTCATCTTTTTTTTGAAAAACAAAAATCGTATTTCAATTGCTTGTTTTTAAAAAGTTTAAAATGCTCTAATAATTACAAACATGCTTTTAAACAGCGGAAAATTGTATATTTAAACTTCTAGGACCTTCCAGAATCTTGATATTTTAATTTTTTGCAGCTGTTTAATTTTTATTTTCAGCATAACAAAGAAATGATTAATTTAGATACTTCACTGAGGATATCATAGGGTAATTACAGTTGCTGACAATATATTCATCTCTGCGTGTATCTGCTTTGCAGTTATAATAGGGCACGCTCTGAGGGTTTGTCATGTACCCTACAATTTGAGATTCACTGCTGCGTGTGTATTTGTAGGAGTGTAAGAAAAATTTTCTTGTTTATAGTTTTAATCTTTTATACGTTTTATGCTGTCTTGACTGATAATGTCTACTTGCATCTGTAAATGCAGGGAAATCGCAAATTTAAAACTATTTGGCGTTGAGATGATATTGAAAAAATTTTAATTGCCTGGGAAACCTGTTTCGAGACGCTGCCAAATTTCATCGTGATAGGTACCTATTTAATTAAAAATTTATCATGGATATCACACATATCACAAATAACGTCATCGGTAGTGTGAATGGACGTTCCTGGCGAATGATAACAGCTCATGTTAACTATAGTCAATTATGCAATGTGAAGCTGAACACAGAAGGTCAAAACGCCAAAACAATGAGGAATTTTTGATAACGTCATTTGTTGACGATTTCTTAATGCGTATTTTTTTAAGTTTTAGAAAAATCAAAAAATTCCAAGTTCCGATTGTAAAATATGAATTAAAGATGTGTAACTTTAAAAATTAATATTAAGGCATTTCTTTTTTATTAATCTATTGAAATAGTTGATTTGGCTGTAGTACATTATACTATAGCCCGGAGGCCTCATTTTCAGTTTTCGTCTTATGTTCACATGACATAATTACATGCACATCCAAACACCAAACACTAAGGCACTATTTAAATGTTGGCGCGTATATTATTGAAAAAAACATGGTTAGTTCCAGCGCAAAGCATAAATTATTTTCACATAAAGTTTACCATTTAATTGCGTAATTATTATAACCAACCTAAAACCTAGTCAAATAATTTGAAGAGATGCAAGAAACAACAACAAAAGGCAGTGCAAGACAATCGGTCCCTTTTGAGCCCTTAATTAAAAATGACCGCTTGTCTCAAAAGTATAGAACTGACCGGACCTCCGGTCAGTGCAATCGGTTCTACCGGTCACCGGCTCCGTGTCTTACACTGACAAAAGGCAAACTTTAGTCGTCTAAAGTTCAAGGCAAAGCCGGATGATAATGCCAGCGCAGGCAGCCTGCGCTGCCTGAATTTTCAAACAATACATAAAAATAAAACGTTTTGTACTTTTAAATAACATGAAAATAAAACATGTAAAAATTTTTAAAAAACGCGTGAATAGAAAATTTTGTACTGTTTAAAAACATGTGGGTACATTGTATTTTTCAATTTTTTGAAACATTCAAATAGAACAATTTAGCATTTCAATAACAAACAAACAAACATTTAACACTTTTTAAAAAAACACGTAAATAGAATATTTTTAACCTTTCAGAAAAACATTTGAATACAACATTTCTTTTGCCAAAGTAAAACTTTAGTTTGATCCATTTGGTGTTTCTCTTTGCTTAGAAACAAATTGCCCCCAAAAAGCAATTAGTTTAGGCTTTGTCTAACTAATATCCATTTTTTAGTATAAATTTAAACAAAATTATTGTATACCTAAACATGCTATTCATGTTTACAAGGATCTGTACTAGTTTTAACAAAAATCTTATATAATATTTATTTATTTATTCATTTATTCATTTATTTATTTATCTATGGACAGCCGAGAAAAATAACTTGGTGTATATTACATGTTTGTTTCATAACTAAAGTTTTAACACATTAAATATGAATAAATTTAACGTACATTTTTAAATTTGCTCAATTTATGTGTAGTTTATTAAATATCTAATTTTAGTTATGATGGTCTACTTTTATTTAGAACTCTTAAAAGTGATTAATCATGCCTGTTCAACGGCTGATAGGTAGCCGATTGGAAGTTTCTAGCAGACGCGGCTGGCCGTGGATATCCACGGTAGCCGATTTACCGCGGTAGGCACCGAATCATTTTTTGAAACCCGTGCATCCCGTGAAATATGTTGGCATACTTGTACATATATTGTAGTGCTAGAGCATTGCTAAGTGGAATATCGTCGGCAAAGAATCAAATCTGGCTATCTCCATTCAACCCTAAAAGCAAATATGACTCTTTCCATTTTGGACTAAAAGTAAAACTGAATATCTCCATTTAGCACAAAAAGCAATTCCGACTCTCTCTATTTTGGACTAAAAGCAAAACTGACTATCTCCATTTTTCATAAAATACAACTTATGTGTTATATATATTAATGATGGTTAAAAGGTTAGGCATTCCAACCTGAGTACGTTTGGGATGATCCTTACATAACGTCATCGAAAAATCTTCGAAAAAAGGACCCTCTCAATAGCTTCACTTTTTCGAAAATGTTTATATTTAACATGTAATGTCATCACTTCCCAAATTAACTTTGCATTCTGACCTGTGACGCCTTTTGAGGACATTAAAGGGATCGTCTATAAATGACCTCAAGTATCGTTGCAAGAATTAAAGGGATCGTTCATAATTGACGTCTATGGTCGTCTTAAACATTAAAAAGGTTCACAGACCTCAGTTGGGCATAACCTCTTCAATGTTTAGAACGACCATAGACGTCATTCATGGAAGATACCAATTACTTTTGCAACTATCTATGACGCCATTTATGAACGACCCCTTTAATTTTTGCAACGACCCTTGGCGTCTTTTATGGACGGCCTCTTTAATTTTTGCAACGACCCTTGACGTCTTTTATGGACGGCCCCTTAAATTTTTGCAACGACCTCTGACGTCATTCATGGATGACCCCTTTAATTTTTGCAACAACCCTTGACGTAATTTATGGACAGTCCCTTTTGTTTTTTTTGTTTGTAGGCTTTATTTAAATGTCCAATAATTCAATACACAGTACATACAGGCATTTATGGACGGTCCCTTAATTTTTGAAACGACCCTTGACGTCATTTATGGACAAACCCATCAATTTTTGCAACGACCCTTGAAGTCATTTATGGACGGCCCCTTTATTTTTGCAACAACCCTTGACGTAATTTATGAACGGCCCCTTCAATCACTGATTCACGCTTGACGTGATTTGTGGAGGATCCCTTCAATTTAGAAACAAAGCGAAAAGCCGACGGTGGGAAACCGACGGTTTTTCAATCGGCTACCGACCGAAACGGCTCTTGCGATATGTTTTGCTGTTCCGGTCGGTAGCCGTGAACAGGCATGTGATTAATATAGATATCACATTGCTAGTCACAAAATTCATGGAAATTAGTGTAGACAGGTTTTTAATCGTAATTTAACCTCTAACAATAATTCCCATGCATTAAATCGAACTGAGGGCGGCGGACTTCACACATTAATTATAATAATAAAAGCACAGTGTGCAGTGAGAAGAGTTAGTAAGTGCCTTAATCAAATATTATAAAAACAGAGGTTAATGTTAGCAATTTTCTCACACAAAACGCACTCACTGGATTGGGTTTGGAAAGTTTAGGACCCATAACGTGCGGATGAAAATAAAAATAAAAATAATTATACATATATATTAGGACGATACAAGCCGTTTAAAATTTCACAAGATATAAAATAGTCCTCTATGCGAAGTCGTGACTGCTAGTCATGTATAGCTTGTAGTAGATACAACTTCTGAAGCAGGTTTAGTTACAGCAGGTATATATTATGATTTCCTATATTTCAAAATTTCCTCACAACTAAGCATTTTATAAATTCGCCAACATTTAAAAAGGCTGATGATATTTTTATGATAGTACCTACATAATTTAAGTGTGCTGCCGATTATGTTTTTTTTTCAATAATCAATGTACAGAATTACATAGCTACAATTAAGCAAACAAATATTTACCTGAATACTAAGTCAAAAATCCATGCATCTGCCAATACATTGTTTAGCACAGAACAACTTTCAACTTTATTTTTGTAAGGTTGAGTACGGTTACAAAAGTAATTATATTTAGTGATGCTGTAAAGCACGGTGCAAATTTTTGTTAGTTTGTGAGACAACAAGCTGATAATGCTAATCTTTAAAATTCACGTAAATGAGCAAATGATTGTAGTTATATAATATAATTATTTAAATTCATGTTTTTATTGTTGGATTATACGCAAACAATCTGCAGTAAACGGTGAACATTTTAAAACTAAATTGTTTCAATTTTTGTAAATTAAAGTTAGCTGATAAATACAAATTACGCAAGAATTCCTGTTCGTAAATGCTACTACATTTTATGATGTTTTCAATCCACTTTTTAGAACAAATGGCAAAATAAATTTCAAATTAATCTATAATAAACGTAGAATAAGAATATAACTTTTGACATTACTTACATCGTTGTGAATATTTTGGCGCCCTGGACGCCACTTAAATTTTTTAAGTGTATTGTTTTAATTACGGGAGCGTCGATTTAAAATTCGGAGTCTTTGCCAGTAATCACAAAACCTGAGAAAAATAAATATTAGGACAGTATTTGCGTCAAACAACAAAGTTTTGATACAAAATGTTTACATTTAACTACAGTATTTCATAATAATGGCGGGTCACTGTGACCAAACACTGCCCTCAAGTTACTTAAACTCTAAGCTATTGAAAACTAGCTGAATTTTTTTAAATGAGTCTTCTTAAAATCTGCGAACATAAAGTTGTGACATTCTCTTGTTAGATATATTATTATGGCATCACAAAGATCCACAGTAATGTCTCCCCTAGATTAGGTACACAACTTGAATCTAAAAGGGTTCATGACTTACGACACTCATCGTCACCATTATTATTTATTCATGTATTTTTATGTGTTAAATGGCACTTTATTATAATTTTAATTGTTTTGAGGTTTAACACTATAGCCATTCCGCAAGTCGTCTTTTTTGTCTGTGCTACGAAATATTTATATCTGCGGTTGCAAGATTTATAGATTTTCCCACAAAAGGAATAACATAAACAATCTATATCGTTTTATTATTATATCAAATATACCATATCGTTAAAGTATGTGCGAACTTGCCATTCTCTAAAATCTGCTAAAAGCTAAAAAAAAAGTCGCAGTTATTCACATTTCAATACACTAGAACAAAATTGAATTTAAATCTAGTGAAAAGTTGAGAACGGCCACACTTATTGTTAGCATTGAAAGTAACGACATGCCACTAGTGATGTTATTGCAAAATATATTTACAGTTTTAAATACAACAGGTTTTATTACCCAAGTTGACAATACTGCAGCACTGTAAATTTATAACTTAAACCTACGTAGGTGAGAAAGTATTCCTAATTCAGTATAAAACAAAGAGCCATTACCATAACTAGGTTTTAACGATATATAGCGAAAGCGGTTGTGATACTATGCGAAAACGATTCTGGTTCATTATGGATTTATGATACATAATTAGAATTTTAATTTTGTATGTTAAACATCAGCTATTAGTCTTTTCTTGGCTGTATTAAATAAATATTCATACCTACGATATTTAAAGTATTTCCTATTTAAGTAAATTACAAAAACATTCCAGTTATATAGCGTGGTATTATTATGAGATGCAATTAGTCTTAATAAAAAAGTTTTAACATTCAAGTTTACAATTCTATTGCACTCAGGGACAGATAATGTCGCCACGACCGGATAATGTGGCCAGCACAGGCAGCCCTCTCTGCCTGAATTTTCAAAAAACGTGCTAAAGGAACATTAAGTTTTTTCCAAAAATATGTAAATAGAACACTTTGAGTTTTAAAAATCATGCAAAATAATATATTTTGTATATTTAAAAAACATAGAAATAAAACATTTTCCAATTTTTTCAAAACATGTAAAAAAAGCATTTTGGACTTTTTCGAATCAAGTAAAAAGAACATCTTAAACAGTTCTTAAACATATTGTAAATCCAACATTTTTGTTTACTATTGAAAACCCTTAATAAAATCCAAATGGTGTTTTTTGTACAAAAACAAATGGTTGCCTAAAAGCAAATCGTTCGTCCGGCCCTGATAGCTCTGGAAATTGAAAAGTTAAACCTTCTACTTCGTACGTAGTATGTAGTATGTAAATGATCAAAATTTAGTCATAAACAAAGGGGTATAGCCATACCTACTGTTTAATGTCTACTTTACAAAGAATTGCATCATACTTTACATAAAGTTAATAGTGGATAATTTTATACATAAAAATTTCTCGAAAAGGTAGTTAAGTATAGATTAAATCAAGTAAAGTTCCGCTAGTTACGTCATGCCATACCATACTAGCTCAACTAAATAGATTTTGCATAAGTCGTGTGTGTACTTTTTAACAAGGAACAAGCAACAAGAGTAACTTTCTACTTTACATATTGTTAGACATTGGCAATATTGGCATTATAACAACTCAAAGACACGCAATGTCACCTTTGGATTTTACAGGGAGAAGGGTTCTAGTTACTGGGGGTGCTGCAGGTACTTAATACTACACTTAAATTTAAAAATCTGCTTTTCAAAAATTGTTAAAATTTAGACATATTAGGTTTTGCAGACAATTTTTACATTGTTTAAAATATGTTTTTCTAATGTATCAGTCATATTTTTCTTGTAAATTTCGATTCCGCCTAATTGCAATTAAAGATGTTGTAAAATTCAATAAATTAGGCTTAAAAGAATAATTACATGTTTTTTTTATAATGTAATTTTCAATGGAATAGGGATTGGCAAAGGTATTTCAATAAAGTTCCTTGAATTAAATGCCACTGTGATTGTCCTGGACAAAAATGTTACACTTCTAGAAAAATTAGTACGGGAATATCCGTCAATTCAAACAGTCGCAGCTGACTTGAAAAACTGGGATGAAACCCAGAAAGCAGTAGAGGACGTCCTGCCCATTCATCACTTGGCAAATAATGCGGGAATTGGACCACAACTACCATTCTTGGACGTTAATATGCATCACATTGACACGTAGTTCATTCGTAGTTAACCAATCATAGTATAAAATAAAAATAAATTGAAATAAATATGTAAAATGCTAATTTTTATGTTCTATTTTAGACTGTTTGACATTAACTTCAAAGCTGCTCTAAACGTTGCACAGGTCGTGGCGAAGGGAATGATTGCAAATAACGTATCTAATGGGACCATCGTCAACACGAGCTCTGTTGTAAGTCCACTTGTACTATAGGCAATGCCTACTGCTTAAATTAAAGTTTTAGTTTATTGGCTGTCTGCAATGGGCTTATTAGTGGCCTGAGCAGAATAATAAATAACAATATCATACTAGTGAGTATCTCACGAAGCACTATGTATATACATGTCCAATGTAATCCTAACTAAAACAAAAATTTGAGTGTCTGTATCATAGGGTACATATTTCGTTATACAATTTATACTTTAAAATTTTTTTAAACAGACTGACGTGATAGCGACAGCAGGCGTTTACTGCGCAACTAAAGCAGCCCTTACAATGCTCACAAAATCCATGGCAGTTGAACTGGCCCCGCATGGAATTCGAGTGAACAGCGTGAGCCCTGGGATAGTTAATACAGAGCTACTTGCTAGTCTATCCGAGGAATTCAAAAAGAACAATCTTGGCCCAGTTTATAATCGACAGTTATTCAAAGGAATGACTCAGCCTAATGATGTCGCAGATGCTGTTGTGTTCTTGTCCAGCACAATGGCATCTAGAATCACTGCTACAAGGCTTGTCGTTGACCAAGGAGTAACTGCCACATAGACGGAATGCACAGGGAGAGAACACACTCTGCATTTTAAAAACGTAGTCACCTGACAGTCACGAATTAGGCATCAGTGTCATAGGATGATTGAAAAAATATTTTTAATTCATTTCAGTTTGATCTTAAAATAAACTAAAAAATTCATTTTAAAGCCAATCTTAGAGCTTCAGCTGGCCCTAGAGTCTAGAGTTACAAAAAATAAACAATTTATATGTAATGGTATGTTAAGATGTTGGAATAATTAAATATAACGATGGTCTTGAAATTTTAAGACTTTTCAAGACTCTTGAATGGTCTTGAAAATTGAAAAAGTCTTAGTCATGATTTTGCAAGCCCTATTTAGTTGTCAGTTGTCCCCTCGGATCTCGTACCATCTTCGATCGTACCCTAGCGGTCGTACTCTATGGCCACATTCGTAACTTAACAGTTCATACCCTAACGAAAATAAATGATTTACGTAAAGTCTACATATTGAATGCACATACAAGTTTTATTGACATTTATATCAAAAAGATATTACGTGGACCCCGTCGATCCAGAAAAAGCCAGCAGCCCGGCACAACTAAACCGGCAGCAGCATCTGGTGTGCGTGTATCCGCCAGAAATTGCAACAAGAAGCAGAAACTCGCTTCAGCAGACGATATTCATGATTCCTTTACCCAGAATTGCTAATCTAATCAGAATCTTTAAAAAGTATTGTCCAATATTTTTTGTAGATTTCAGTGTCAGTAAAATTTGTATGTGCACTGAATATGTTGACTTCTAAACAATCATTCTTTGTCACTAGGGTACGACTTGTTAGGGTATATTTCATTGCCATCATGTTACAAAATTTTCGTTCTCATGTCTCGATAAATACTAATGTTTCATCGTACAATTAAAAATACAGTTATTGGAAAGTCAGAACCTGATTTCCTGTTCCCTTTAAAACCTGAAACAAGGGACACTTTCCACTACTGCTGCTATTGCTACATATAGCCTCGCATGACGTTGAAGATGCCCAAATAAAATTAAACAATTCTAATTGATCTGTGTGAAAAATTTAAAATACTGTTGATACCCAAAAACAATAGGTTTGAAGCCTTTATTACTAAAAACGTTAAATGCCTATTTTAGCAACATTGGTGATGGCAGAAATTTTGTCACTCGTGCACAAATCAGGTGTTTGTTTAGGCCCGACGACATTCACACATGTTTAGTTGCTTCATTTCACCCCATTGCGACTATCCCATTGTACTGTGTTTACACAGGTTTTGACACTTCCTCTGGTTGTGTCATAGCATGAAATTTCGAGTTATTTAACATTACCACAATGCTGATGACGCAATGTTGAATGTTGAACCACAGTCTGTGGGAAACTCGATATAAATTGTTGGAATTATAAAATATTTAATGTACCTAGCTTTTACCGTAGTGTTAAATAGAGATATTTAGTCATTTACTGTTGTGCTGCTGATTAAAAGAACTTATATTGTAAATGCTAAAAAAATGCCCCTACACTGCGAGTGCAAAGTTAGTAAGACGTTCAATAAATGCAATGTTTTGAATTTAAATATTTAAATGTCAGCAGATTTTTACAAAATCGTTGTAAGGCTTACACACATTATTCCTAAAATGACACTTCTATACCTTGCGAAATTCACAAAGCCTTTGTACAATAAAAATATAAGCGGCGTTAAGCTAAATCTTTTGATTATATCCACTTATGACGATAAATTCTACTGCAATTTTGACATATAGAAATATATGTTAAGGTGTGGGTAGAATTTGAATTTTGAAGCTAGATTGAATGAAAAAAAAAATGATTTTTAAGATTGATTTTGCAACACTTTTTATTTAATACATTATTTGTGTTAGATTTCTACGACGTTTTGTATTTAAAGTTTTTGGAGTTATTAAATTACATCAAAGATATTTATGTGAAAAACAGTTACAAATCTTATTTGGACGATAAAAAAATTCTTGGAATGTGTTTGTGTAAGATTGAGTTTGCCTTGTCCTGCAATTTATTTGAGGAAGAACTAAGGAAGAAGGAAAAACTTTTAATCATGCATCATGCATGCAAGTTAATTCATCGATATCTCTATATATTATTTGCATTCCTATAAAAAACATAGTTTTGAAATCCTTAATGGGAACCTTAAGGAAATTGTTTTGTACATACACAAAATTAGTAAAATATATTATTTGAAAATACTAGTTAAATTTAATTTGTAAGCGGCAACAGATTTATTATTCAGTATTTGGAATTTCAAAGAAGTTTAGTTAGCACACCAAATTAAAATTTTGAATTGATGAAAATTGATAAAAATGATGAAAATCAATAAAAATTAAGTGTAAATAGTAATGTGATATTGTTTGATGAATACAAATAACATCTGATAGCGTTAACATCCTAAGTGCCAGTTGGTAGTTACAGCAACATGGAATTCAAACGTGTTGGTTTCTACTTATTCATTAAGAACTGCATTATATACTACTACAAAAGGCTCATCATCGTCTGTATACATATGGTAACTTGTATATACATAAAACCAAATTTTTTTGAATATTTTGCAGCCCTGGACGTCCCCGAAATAGGATTTTTAAAAAAAAACTGTGGTATAGACGGACCAAATCATTATGTGTCTTTGAATCCATGTTAGCAATAGGTAAATTAAAATGAAGAATATTCACGTTTATAGTAAACTTTTAAAAATAAAAATATCTTTACTGTATACTCAAATATTTAAAAAACATTTAGTTCTTGCAAGTGGTATAGTTATTGGATTAAAAAACTACGGCATTTGATTACCACTATGTGATGGTTGGTTGGGAAGGGATTCTGCTTTTCAGTTCACAAGTTCCATATTTTAAACGACAACCAGTGTTTAATGATGATGACAGAACATTAAAATTTGATTTTTTCTTAAGCAGTTTAAAAAGAATTAAAAAATATGTATGTTATATGCTTTCAAGTCCAAGTCTTAATTTAAATTTAAAATTTCGTTCTGGTCGAAAAACAATATTGTACTAGCATTTCAAAGTCGAGATAAATACTATATGATAAATTTACTGCCTAAAATTAATAACTATGAGCGAACTAATTACATGCTCTACTAATACATTTATTTAAGTAAAAACAAATTTTCTAATCCATCTTTAAACCAAAATTTTAAATGCAATTTAATTTTTTTTTGCTGTAAGACTCACAAAAAAAAACTTACAGATTTAAATTGTTTTTTTTTCATTGATTTTTATAATAATTTTGCACTTTGCAGTGACAGGTTCTTTTAAAGTCAAAATCTACGCTAATGTTTGCATCCAAATTCTTGAAATTTTTAAATGCTTTACAATTTTATAGGCATATTATTTCTACAGTTTCACTTTTGGGACGTAAGGAATAATTTGAATCACCTAATTTTATAAATACCTATTACCTATCAAAGCATCATTGTGCGCACATTTTGCCAATTATGAATAAATCGAAATTAAAAATAATTTACCAAAACCCGTCTGTAAATGACTAATAGAATTATTGAAGTTGCTAATCTGTGTTGTAAAAACGCAGAAACGTAATTACAAAAAATGATGCGTGTGATGTATAGCGCCTTATTTCGACATTACTTCTAACTTGTTTCTACTTGAATCTGTTTTCCGTAGAATCCTAAATAAGTACGATATGAAAGAGTGCAGAAGCATTTGGATTAGTGAATTTGCAACTGCCTACATAAGTAATGTTGAAACTTTCAGATATTTGTTTAGTATTGCGTAAATGCGAAAAAGTTTTCTTTCACAACACCGCCTGGGCTTTATGCAATCATTTTCATTCGGATTTTTCAACTATTGTGCAACCTATGTATATACTTCTATAATTTTGACTTTGTTTCAAAATTTAAATTTTTTTATTGTTTGTGCCGTTTTAAACTTACAAGAACGGGCTGAATTTAATTCATTTGCGCATTAAATTAATCAGTAAATTTAATTTAATCTGTTAATATTATTTTTGTAACAATTTTGAAGTGTAAAGTTTCACTAATTGTATTCGTTTATGTTTATGATGGATTAAATGATTTTACTATTTATTTATTAGTGTATCATAAAGCAGATATCAGTGCGTTTACACAACATTATATCGAGGGTGAAGTATCAAATTGGTTAACTTCCACGTTTTACTAAACGCAAATCGGATTCCTCCCACTTTTTGTTAAAAGAAAATCAGTTTGAATTGAAAAACAATACAAAGTTAAAGAAGTTGCATGTTGCAAAATGCCGAAATTTAATGGTAGTGCATTACGTGAAAATCAAAATTAAAACAGCTGTAAATAAATAAAATAATTTAGAAGGCCCATGCAGTAATTATATCCAATTAATTAAGAAAGTAAATAATAAAGCTCAATTAGTATTTTTTAAACAAGTTTAGCGTAATATGGCTGGTGTGCGCAGCACTACATCTTCTTTATAGCAGCTAAAAACATATTATCAATAATGCACGTCAATTTGCATGAAGTGAATAAAAAAGTACATTTACATTATTGCAATGGTGTAAAACTGTGTAGAAAGTGGCAAGATGAACTAAGGAGGTTTCACGCTCTTTACTACCGTTTTTAGCAAGGTGCAACTCCCGTAATATAGTTACTTCGGGTACAAATTTTTGTTAACATGCCTTCAAAACACAGGGAATTGGACCTAAATTTAAAATGCATTTTAGGAGAAATTCGATTAACATGATTTGAGCTATACAATTTAAAATGAAAAATACACATATGGTGCGAAAGGAAAATTTTTTTGTCATCTACTTAATAAAATAAAGGAACCTATAGCTCTCGATGTAATGTAATATGTTATAAAGAAAGCAAGTAGTAGAATGTGTGAATTAATAATATCAATACAAAATTAAAGTTATCCATTTAATCCACTTGGCTTTATTATTTAGCTAGACTTGACTACAATAACAGCAAACTCAAGTGCTACTCATTAGTCGGGGTATTGGGTTTATGCATTCTTTGAACTACCACAGAATAGGATGTCAATTAAAAATTTTCCTTAATTAATGATAATTTAATTCCGTTTAAAAAATTTAAAAAGAACTTATTTATAATCTTTACGCCTGTTCTAGTTTAAATTATGCCTTTCCGCAGACGTAAACGCCACAGTGTAGCTCGTCTGTAGTAAAATAAATGCAACACTATTTTGCATTGGTGTTGTAGCACAAGTGTCTATGCATTGCTTCCTCTAACATATTACAAAATCCATATTGACTTGTGCACTATCAAATTATTATCTATATTAAAAAACTATACGATTAGGCAAGTTATTTACAGATATGCTATGTGCGTATCGTCATGTTGGTTTGCTTGTTTAAAGTTTATATAATACTAATTTCAGTACCAATGAAAGGCAAAGTATCACCTGTGATCTATGTCATAAGATGTTTTTTTTTAAATGTGTTTTTTGATTATGTAAAGGATCGTTGTATAATGGTAAGCATCTTTTTTAGGAAAATCACAAACTAAACTAAAATATAATAATTAATAAATATAATTCTTTTAGGTAGAATATAATCTTGTTATCAAATGTGCTTTATCTGCGTTAAAGTTCCCTATGTTAGAAGCAAAGCTATTTTGACGTCCTCTATGTTTTTGAGCGGCATCGTAAAATTCTTGAATCGCATGGTTTTCAACTACCAAGTAAATTTGATATTTTAAAGATTAATTGCTAATGTTAGGGGACGGGGGGACAGCATTTGAATTTTATTATTATGGATTTTTTAAGATTAATTAAGTTATAGTACGCAGCAAATTTTTGAGGTGTACCTTCTGCGCATAACTTTTATGATTTTACATAAATGCAAGAATTGAGTATAGATTATGTAATGAGGTTATTCGCATGTAAAATGGTATTTTAAAATATAGGATTAATGTTTTTAAGTTTTAGTTGTAGTTGTAAGTAATCCTCCCTCAAACAAGCCAGTGAACTTTCTTTTTAACACATGTCACTGCCCTTTATATTCAAAGTTTATTGCATTGCAGACGTGTTTCCAACCTAGGTAGCTAGGTCAGATTAACTTCTTGCATTTTATTGAATGGCGTCATAATATGAAGACAATAAGAGATGAATTAAGACTAACAACTTTGTAATGCTTAACCTCAATTTTTTATAAATAGTTTAGCATTCTGTGTCTTCGTTTTTAAAACCAGTGGCAGTCAAGCAGAAACAAAACAAAAAAGAATTTGTTAAAAAAATCAATTAAATCCTTTATCTGCAACTTTGTGACTAAAACCTAATTCCTAAGCATGTCAATTTAATAATAATTATTTAATTTTCGGGTAACCTGAATATTTATGTATATTCACTCTTATTCTCTTTTATATTTGAACTTATAGACTTTCGAAGTAGGATGTATAATTGTTAGACGTAAGAATAACTTGGAGAAATTAACAACTCGGTTACTATCAAACTAGCAAAATACTATTACAAAAATAAAAGTTACTGATGTTTGTATGTTGTAGTTCCACTATACACTTGCTATTGATGCTGTAGCTCTATAAGCCCTAATGTTTATTATTTCTTGCACAAAAAAAGGTCAAAGGTCAAAGGAACTTTATTTGTAAGGGGTTTGGTGTTTCTAATCAATTGATCAGTTCTCCCAACACGAACCCCCGTGTGACTAGCTTACCCCGTACTAACACAGAGCCAAGTAAGCCTTTAATGACATAGGTCGCCACACATGTGGAGAGCCCGGCACGAGGACGATTACTTGGTTGCAAGTACATCATGCTTGAAATAGGTGATAAAAATGAAAAAGTTTTATTCTCTAGTGTTCATAAATTGTAACCATGTACTTACATATGCTACCTAGGAATGGGAATGCAGATGAAATATTTTATGGCAGTAATAATACCTGTAGGAATGTCAATTACCAGTAGATATATATTTTTAAATCATAGTGTGCCAATCTAAATACTCTTCAATACTACCAACCAACTTGACGCTTATTATCATGTGCAAGCAATTAAAATATGATAACAGTAACATAAATTGTATTCACCATATAATATATTAGTTAAATTTAAAATGTGATTTTTACATTAAAAAATTACAAATGAGCATAATTGTGATCAGCATTTATATTACTAACTAATATTATTTCCTAATTTTATTTATCTCTGCCGTATCCTATGGACTCATATAGATTAGTTAGTTGGAGAAAGAAAACCACCCATTGATTTCCTGAAATGAACGCATTATAGCTAAACTTAAAAAAAGATGTATATTTTGATAAATTCTGTATTAATGTAAAATCAAATAGAGCTTCTTGATAGTACTTTTCAGTAGTCTGAGAAAATTTTGCAGTACTAAAAGGTCATTAACAATGCAACTAATTTCATTTGTAAGTTTCTTTAAATTTTTTATATAATTGTATACAAACTGATAAATGAATGGAAGACTTTTTAAAAAAAGAAGACCGACTAAATATATATTAAACAATATGATTCAATTAATGTTCGTAACAAAAATTATTCGTACATGATATATTTACAAACTGTTTTTAAATTAGCGTGGAATTAAAATAGATAATTTCTGTGAATATGAAAGAAGAATTATTGACGGCCGCCAGAAAACTTCAGCGAAGCAAATCGTGAAGGATCCGAGTGGCACGTGACTTGTTTGTCTGAATTTGAATCGAGGGAAAAGACTCCTAAAACCCCACAAGATTGAATGTAGGGAACAAAAGAGGAAGCGTCTTCTTGAGCTTTTTTTAGGACTGAGATTTTCTGTCCCAGTCAGTCGATGTTTAATTGGCAGTAGCAGCAGTCGAAATAATATTGAGCGTAGAAAGTTTCTATCTCGTTTTACAAAATCTTTCGCAAAGATATTCGTTTATATTTCGTATTTTACTTTCGTTTCGTTTCCTTACTATTTGTCGAAAGTAGTTATTTTCGTTTATAAGTTTTATTACAGTTTGATAGTAAGTAGAAAGATCATTGGTCGTAGGTCATTACCGTAAATTCTCTTCGTTTATTAAGTGAATTGATCCAGCTCCTAACCTCGTATCCAGATTGACCAAATTCTGACCAAGTACGTCCATCCGGTATCGTATCATTTTATATATTAATAATTGTGAAATATTTGGAGGAAATCATAAAATTACATTCATTAGCTTTTCGTTTTATTTCCTTTTCGAACATTAAAGTAATTGTATAATTCAAATACGAGTTACATTTTGTTTTCTGGAAAAATATACTTCCCATTTTCTTTCCGTTTCAAATTAAATAAAAGTAAATTAATTATTTGTATATTAACAAAATATATTCGTGTCCCTACGTACATACAAATTATTGGATACGTGTACTTACTTATACTAAATTAATATTATTTGTATTTTATCATTTTACATTGAAATATTTGGCACATTCATTCACTTGTTTGATTTTACATTTTGAGCATCTTGTTAAGTACTTATCATATTCACTGCCCATTAGCAATTTGTCCTAAATTAAGTCAGGGTCTAAATAGTTTTCACACCCCATATTTTATCGTCCTCTCACATCGAAAAAGGTTATTCATTATTTATTTTGAAAGTAGGGATTTCAGCACTCCGGCATCCATCCCCACAGTAAATAGTGAATATTTCTAGGAAGTAGGGAATCTTTTAGCGCCCCCGATTTTCCACTTTCTTAAAGGTGCGGGGTAATGTGAAACTGGCATCGTGACCTGCATTTGACCTGTGAAAATAAAATCATAGTCGTCGAGAGTTAGTTTAGAAACTATAGCATAGGATAAAATAGTCGAAACCGAGTGTCAACTGATACACTGCCAGTAGTTGCAAGTTTGATATCGACACTTGCGTTGAGTGTAGAAGACAACTAAAAATAGTTAATTTAATCTTAATTCGTACGGGCACACACGTGCGTTAATCCGTAGCAAGTAGTTGGTGTATGAACGCGGCACTTGCGCTCTTAGTAAGCATTAACTTAATATAGTTAAGTTAATTTTAGTTGACAATTTAAAAGTAGTAAGTAATGTATAATTAAAACTAGGCAGGAAAAGATAATTTTAAATTCTACCACGGAAAGCATTGTGTAACTTTTGTGGCATATTATGGTCACTTCATACTTGAAGTACTATTATATAGGGAAGCGAATAGTATAAGGTGTAAAATTTATGGGTAGGTAGTGGTAGTGGCTATTATAGCACAGCTCTCACTTTCACTTTTTCGTCCGTTACATTTTATGTGGCTGTGATCATTTTGATGCCAGCACCGCACCGTATCTCAAGCATTGCTCAGTACTCAGCAAGTTCGCGGTGCCACTTTTTAGTTTTGCAGAGTGAAGTTCATAATTTCAATGTTTTGAAAGTGGGTAAAGTCGAAATACCTTACATAATCGTACGACCTTAGAGCAAGGTGTTCATTGTCAGAAGTTCAAGTTATAAAATTTGAGAAAAATTGAAGAAAACGAAATTCAACAGTAGCCGTCGGTAATGCATTAGAATACAGTAAGTTGCCACTTATACTTTATGCATCCAGTAACGCAGCACTTGGCTGCTGACATATTAAATGCGATATTAGATTTCTACATTTTCGTAGGGTTTTACAAATTGCATTACGCGCAATTTCTACCCGTATATTTAGGACTTTTACTGTGCTTTGTGATTGTAATCAAAATTTGTGATTTTTCTATTCAGCCGCGCATTTATAAGAAAATAATTAAGCCTAAGCACGTCTGTAAATCACTACTTAGAAAGCCACGTGCCCGTAGAATCATTTATTATAGGCATTTCCGTTATAATCACGCTCACGCATACAGAGGTTTCCGTAAAACTCTGCCGTTCAATTTACTTGACTAAAATCGAACCAAAAGAATCGTAAGTAAATATTTTAAGGTCAAATAAAATATTCGTATCTTTATGCACATATAATTTTCGAATTAATATTTTTGTTTCGCTATAATTTTCGTTTCGTTCGATTTCATAAAAGTAAACCTCTCAGCCGCCAGTTAACTCTGCCTGAAACAAAGTTTACATTGTTCGTCGTCGTAGTATAATTATAAAGGTCAACTAATCGTTCGAAAAATTGCATGCATTGATGTGCGAGGTCATTATTTACGAAATTAAAGTTGTAAAAATTGAATAACTTATAAAAATTAATCATTTCGATCGCCTTTTATAAATATTGTAACTAATTGAATGTTTTGCTCTTGTAAGTATTTTAGAACCTTGACTTTAAGGCTGATTCGAAAGTCGCCTTCATTCGAACCGTACGTAGGCCTGAAATTGCCCAATTTGCCGAATTTTAAGTCGTGACCGAAGACTCAACCGAAATCATCGTATCGTTTCTGCCATTTATTTTAAACGTAGCCATATCCGAATCTCGAAGACATTGCTCCGAATTTATTCGAACGTAGCCATCGAAATCTGTACCGGAACCAAGTGATAACCGTGATTAATCAAGTTAACATAACGTGTTAATTTTGATAGAGGTACAAATACATAATATTACATTATATAATAAAATACAGAACGTAATATTTTGATCGCTTTCGTAGATGCTTTAATTTATATATATTGCATCATATTAAGTGAATGTTGCGTGTACGAATTGCCTTTGCCTTCACTGCCAAGTATTAACCCCATCGTACATATATAATTTTTGTGACTTCATAATTAGCAAGCATAAAAATTCGAGACTATAATTTTGTGTGTTATATTATGTGCATTGTGTGAACGTAGGGCTGCATCGATCGTAGGCATCCCGGCATTCATTGCATTATTAAGAATTAAATACCTAGCCATCGCCACGCCATTTCAAACGCAAATTCATACATTGGTACATATTTTACTTTTGTAAACTTTCGTGACCCCAGTCGAGCCGTACCATTCCGTCGCGTCGATAACCATTTAATTTCATTGAATAGAATTTGCATAAAATTTCTATTAAGGAAGTAAGACTACGTTCGTCTAGACTTGATAATTCGATTAAGAAATAACTTCAAATGTTTTTTTTGTCTATGTTCGTTAACCTCAGTTTTGTGATAACAAGTTTGTCTGCTTCGAACTTATCTGATTTAACCTCGCCGTTCGAGGATTTTATTTCTTAGGGTAAAATTTCAAATCGTAAATAAATTAAAAAGACAATAGGCAAGAATTTTCATTACCTGAATAAATCACAAATCAGAGCACAGTCGTGCTGATTTATTTATCATCTCCGTGATTTCGTCTAGACAACGAAAATTCTATAAAGTTCAATTACTAAGTACGTAGGATAATATAATTAAATTTCTGAATAAATTATAATTGACTAGTGGCATGACTTGAGGTCATACTATGGAACAGGTACAAACCAACGGGGATTTAAGAAAAGAAGATTAATTTATTAATTCGAATTTTACAAACTAGAATAAAGTAATTATATTTAAGGAAAAAATTAAAGCTACAGTCGTATACGAATTTTTACATGGCTTTATAACGATCGTAGGTACTATATGAGAGTACGTACTCAAACAAACGAAAAACCTTCGAAGTATATATAAACCTATAATAATAAATGTGCTTACTTAATGACTGATCGTATATTATATACAACCAGATTTCGATCTTCTATGAGCGCCCGTTCCTACATAATTCAACGATTACAAATTATAGCTGTAATTGAGCTAAAGGTTACTAGGTCCGAAAAATTTCAAATTTTAACAGAAGGTCTACCCAACGATATAGCGAAGAAAGTAGGTAGCTGCTCTGCTATCGAAACTTTTATATTTAAGTTAAATCAGGCCCTACAACAACTAGCGTAGGCACTAATATTAATTCTCGATATTTCTATGCGTTAATAAATAGGTACTCACACATGAAAACCCGCACATGTACTTTCTTTAATTTATGGCTGGTCATTTACTTCATATGACTCAACATCAATTTGGCCAAGACGCTCAAACATACGTAACCGAGAGACTTATCGCATTGGCTTTACTTGCCTATGATAAAGACGAAGAAACTCAACTTTGTTTCTTAATCGAAGGCTTTCCAAATCATTTGGCCGAGAAAGTCATTCATTGCCCAACAGTTGCAATTTTTATTGTGACATTACAACGAATATTGCAGCAACGTGCCTTAAATTGTATTTTACGCTGTAATACGAAACAATATAAAACTACTATAACTTCGCATACGAAGGAGAAAATACCTACTTAGTTAGTATTTACATTTACGGACGTAGGGATTAAAAATTATTAACTTCTAAATTAATACCTTCTCTTAAGTTGAATTTTCGGTCCAGATAATATCTCCAAGATATTGTCATCCTGGAGGACAAAAATAAAGCCGAAACTTCAAAAAGAAAAGACATTGAGGAAACACGAAATCCTCTGGGCGACGCAGCCGACGTTTAAGCTGAATTTCCATTAGTTGTGGACGATTTCAATTTAAGTGCTTTCTCTGTCCACGGAGAAACAACTTTGAAAAGTCTTCTACGCGATTTAAAACAATTACCGGGAGAATCAGAGAAAACATATTTGGCTCGACTAAACGAGCAAGCTCGAAAGTTTCACCAGGACGTGGATAAGGCATTTCGCAGTGACGACACTTTTGCTTTCGAAACTGTTAAACTGGTCAAAGAATTATTTTTTGAGGTTGACCCCGTTTACGTAGGAACAGAATCTGGAAAGCTGGTTCTGCGCTTAAAACGACTTGACGACGTGACTAAATCCGTCTCTAAATTTTTCAAGGCAAGGATGACGAATCCTTCGACTACCGTTGCGCGCGACGCAAGTGACCCGGGAGCTACTGCAGCTCCTCAACAAATTAATTCGGGTAACGTAGTGAATGTAGGACAAAGTGGACAAGGTAGTGGAGCTCCTTCTGAATCCACGGTTGTTCCCCCTGGAACCCCAGCAGTTGGTATGACTCTGGATCATATCTGAGCCATCGTAGAACCATTTTACGAATATTGCTTTTGAGCATTAGACCGAACTCAAATTTGGCTCATCAACGAGCAAAAACTAATAGAGCCGATTGGACATTTTCGTGGCAAAAGTGAAGCCGCATTCTGGCTCATCGAATATAAGAAGGAAATTCTGCGTAGGAATATCACATCTTAGCAAGCTATAATGTTCTTAGGCCAATTGTTGGAGGGACCAGCTAAAACGTGGTGGTCTTCCGAAAAGAATCTGCATTTCGCCTTGTTAGACCAAAATGATGTCAAAGAATGTAATCATATATGAGATCGTATTATGAATTCCATGGTACTTCGCTTCGACCGTGCTCACATGTCGAGCAAAGCTGCATCCGAATTACCAAAAACCATTTACCGTCCAGGTATGGGAGGAAATGAATACGTGGCAGGTCGTCTGCATGTTTTGGCTCAAATCGATCCTAACATGGGAACGCGAGCCAAAATAAAATATTTAATCGAAGGGCTTGCAGATTTATTGGCTGATAAAGTCATGTCATGCTCCAGCATTGACAACATGACAAAACCCCTCAATCGTTATTTGGAAATAAATTCGAACAAAGCACAGGAGACTTTCGCATATAATAACGTGGCTCAGTAGCCAGCCTTCGCACGTGGGAATATAGTAACCGACGTCGCCGACATTAATAATTGTAATACTTTCGCAAGTCATTCTAATTATAATTCGAATGAAAACAATAATGCCCGTAGTAACAATAATAAATTATTGGCCTTGGCGGTGTCCATGTGGACCAATCTCATGATCCACATGGTGCCCAATAAAAATAATATTAATAACAATAATAAAAATTCGAATCGTGGACAGGCAAATAAATATACCGATGTCCAATTCACGAACAGTTTCTCGGGTGCTCATAAAGCAACTTGTGTGACCCCAGATGGGAGACCAACTTGCTACCGTTGTCAAACCCCACGGCACAGCGTATGGAAATGTTGGGTTTTTATGGATGAGAACAACATCCCTCTGCCACCTGAAGCTGATGGATGGAAAAGGAATCGAAATGGAGGAAATAATTATAATTCTGGTAATTATAATATTAGCTCCAACCATCATCAGACCCAAAATAATTATAACAGTCAAAACAATTATAATAATCGTTCTAATAATAATTATCACCAGAATCGAAACTCCGGACATATCAATAATTCGCACAATAATAATATAAACGTAGGCCAACCGACCCAGCAGACATTTATGCGATTCATGCAATTATTTGCCCCATATCTACAAGCAGGTAACAATTAAAATTGCCATAATAATTCGAACGATCGTAATGTCCAAATTACTTCTATGGACCATGACACGGATATGGTTCCCCACATCGATCAGGTTAGGAATAGGATGTCTCAAAACCAGCTGAATAATTATAACATTCATATGCGAATGCTTAAATTTAAGGTACCGAACGTCGAGCTAGTATTGACTTACGAAGCCATTTAGTCCAAAATTGCATTGCGCAAATTACAGGGACACGCGATGACTGACAGTAGAAATCCTACAAACTGTGTTATACCTGAATCTCTTTTTGAGTACCCTGACACCAATGAAGTTCATTTATTTCAGTCGAACCGAATTGCGTGAAATGATATTCGTAGAGACTTCACGTTCCAACACATGAATGAAAAAGGTCTTAATATTAATGTGCTAACGGATACTGGCGCATCTATTAGCAGCATTAGTCCGTTCGCTGTGGCATGCCTAGGCATGACAGATTTAATTCAGCCTTGCCGTCCTATACAGGCAATTCTCTCATTCGATACTGGTACGCCTCATTTTAAAGACAAATTTATATTTCTTAAAGTTCAAATCCCAGAATTAGACGTATGGATACTTTAGGGATTTTTCGTAATTGATACTCCCAGTAATGACGTGGTATTTGGGATGGATTTGCTCATTGCTTACGATGCAATGGTACATTGTCGCGTGGGCACAGTTAAGTTCACGAAGGTTGAGAATTATGTGAGTACGAAACCACAGTTTCTTTTAGATGGTCAACCCAATCATAGCGTATATGAGAAAAATCGTGTAGGCAGGGCTATGCAGCATCATTTGCCAAAATTAAATCATATTAATGTTCATTCAAACGAACGTAGTGACAAAGAAAGTACTGATGTAGAATGCATATCTTAAATCGTGACATCAACTACGTCAATAGTAAATCTCCTTAATTTACCTTTCGTGCCCGTAGTCACGCCAGACCGTAGGACATCTTCACATTATAGGGGTGCCAATACTATTCGCCCGGAAGTGGAAACTACCAGTTCCTTTGATGAGGAAGTGAAGAGTATTGACACTTCAATAATGTCGAGCACAGCCAAAGCCGAGCTTCCAAAATTTAAATTAGGATTGTTTACTATTAATTCCGTGGAGTTGAAAGTAGATGGACCGACGAAAATTCCTATCTACACAGCAAATCAAAATTATACCGGACCGATCGTAGTTGAGCCCAATCTCCATTTATTTAATAAGTATATAGCATTAATTGAGGAAAATCGCATCAATATAGTCAATGGTGCAGGATTTTGTAAAGCTATTAGTTTAGACGAAGACATTATTCTTTTACGTCAGGGATTATTTTTTACGTACCGTGCTATCCCACAATGCTACATGCGTAGCAATGAAGTAAATAAAGATGATCAAGAATGTCCCGTAGGAGATGAAACGAAGCCTCTCCCAGATGAAATTCCAGGTAGCCAGGAGCTCACAGATGACGAATGGAGCCAATTTAAAATTTTTAAAGGGCTATCCGTTTTTGAAAAACGGAGAGTCGGTATTTTATTATTAAAATATTATTCGATTTTTGGCTGGAAACTGGATGATTTCCATTCTTTAATTGTGGATCCTTTGACAGGAAAAATACTTCAAGTTTCGATAGATTTATTAGATCCGTCGCCCCTAATTTAGGCCCCGGCACCGATGTCTAATTTATTTAAGGTCGTATGCCGTGACGACACTGATGATTTGCTCATGAAAAAAATTATTGAGCCTTGTCATTCTAATTGGGTTTCCCAACAACGCGTAGTTAGGAAAGGTAAAAATGGATGGCGTCCTGTATTGGACCTACGGGAGATAAATCGGCGGGTAAAACCGATCGCGGTGCCCTTACCACCGATAGTAGACGAAATAAATAAATTGGCCGCATGTACTCACTATTGTCAACTCGACATGGCAAGCTCATACCAACAGGTAGAAGTGCATGAAGACAGTAGGAATTACTTTGTCTACATAAATCATACTGGCACTTGGCGATTTTGTAGACTTGCATTCGGCTTCATAAATAGCGGTGCATTATTTCAATCAGCTATGTCTAAAATAACTAAACTATATAACCATAAATGGCTAAGTCAGTATGTAGATGATTCAGGTTTTGGAGCAAAGGGTTTCAATGAAATGCTTCATCGGCTCGAACTCCTCTTTTGGCTTTTCGTACAGGCCAACATTAAATTAAAGCCTAGCAAATGTCACATTGGATTTCCTAGCATTATATTTTTAGGGCATCGAGTTAGTAAGAAAGGCGTGTTAATTGACGCTGATCGCATCAAAACAATTGTTAAATAGCCCTATCCTACTGATACGACTGAAATCCGTCGTTTTATCGGAATTTCAAATTTCTTTCGGCGTATGATTTATGGCTATTCTCGGTTAGCCCGACCGTTGTACCAATTACCCATGAAAAATATGCCATTCGTCTTCGATGCTTCCTGCCGTGAGGCAGTGGATAAAATTAAGTCGGCTATCACTAACGCTCCGGTACTTGCGTTTCCTGATGAAACTGCACAGCTCGAATTATGGACAGACGCATCCGAATTTGAAATTGCGGGTTGTCTCGTCTAGAAAGTAGGGAAGCTTTGTCGGCCCCTTGGTCAACAAAAATGGTCCGTGACCGACAAAGAATGTTATGCAATTATTTATTCCTTGCAAAAATTTCGCAACTTTGTTTTGGGCAAGAAGGTGCACATATACACCGACCACTTGGCCCTCACTTCCTTATTACATACATCTGAATGTAATAGCCGCTCGATTCGCTGGAGCTTGAAGCTCAGTGAATACGACTTGAAAATTTACCATGTCGCAGGTAAATGTAATGAGATGGCAGATGGTCTTAGTCGTCCTCCGAGAAACGGCCATGCCAGTACTCCCGAAATCGAACCGAAAATCCGTTCCATTCATATTTGGTCCCTACATGATGCGGACTTCATAAAGAGATGCGATCAAATCAAAGCCGACCTCATCCGACTCAAAACTTTGCAGCTCCACGACAAGCGTATAAGCAAAATAATTATTTCCTTACGTAAGGATATAAAAAATAAATTTTTAGGATATAATAAGTATAGAAAAAACTTCCAACTTAATAATGACTCCGGCAGATTAGAAAGGCTCTCCGGTAAACCTTTAGGGAAATGATGGGTTAGCTTGCTGACTGAAGAATAAGCTTGTCAGGCCATTAAATATTTGCATGATAAATCCCATTTAGGCCACGAAAAGATTTATGCCGCTCTACGGGAAGAGTATTGGTTCTTCCAAATGCATAAAATTGTGATGGAAGTCTGTCGCTCTTGTGACACATGTCAGAGACATTTTATTAAGTCAAAAAGGCGTTCTGGTCCTCTGCATGTTATGATCACGCCTCAATTGCCGTATGCAAAAATGTCGATTATTTATATTGGCCCTCTTAATCGTACTCAGGCCGGAAATCAATATATCCTTGCATGCATTAATCAATGTACTCGATACATTTACCTTTTTCCGACTGTAGGACCCACAACTGCAGAAACAATACGATGTCTCGAGCCTCTGGTCCAAAAACACAAAATTCAGTCCCTGGTCTCTGACAATGAAGCCGCCTACACGTCAAATGAGTATTTTTGTTTTTGCGAAAATTATATCATAATTCGTATTGCCACTTCCGCCCGTCATGCAAGTAGTAATGCATTTGTGGAGCAAAGTTATTCAACTTTCGGCTCCATTTTAAAGAAATTAAAATTCGAAACTCAGAATCTATGGGATTCTCTCTTTCCGCACGTACCCAACGAATATAATGCTGCTAAGCACAGCAGCACCGGGTACATCCCATACTTTTTCATGAATGGATGATCTCTTACCCATCCCTACGATCAGGCCGTCTCTGAAAGTTCTAGTAGCGATGATGACCCCGAGGGGCATCTCTTTGAATTGACGAGCTGTTTCAGCACCGCATGGAAGCTCACCAAAATTCTTGCAAAAATCAGCTCAAGCGAAAGCTTGATTTCAAATGTAGGCATCCGCATATTAATTTTTATATTGGCAATCTAGTTTTAAAAAGAAATTATACGCGCAAAACAGGTACCCCTAGTAAGTTTATGGTACGCTATTCCGGTCCCTAAAAAATTTATTTGCTCATTGAAAATGAGCATGTTTATTTTTTATGTCCCACCGACTTCGATTTATCGTCGCCCGAGAAACCTACAGAGGTGGAAATGGTACATAGACATAATTAAATTATGTACATACCTTCGCTTCTTGATCAACCTCCGCCTGAGGTGGATCAGAATTTAGAGTGGCCTAATTTATTTAAGCCCACCGCGGCCGACCACGTAATTTTCATCGAACCTACGATCGACCCCACCAGAGAGCCCTAAGAGGACGGTTCCAATGTATTTCCATATGTTGTCCCGAGAGGCATATATAATAGTAGCAATTCTCCTCAGCGTGAGCCAGCTCCGAGTGCTCCGCCCTACGATCTTTTATCAGACTCTGATGACACAGATTCTGAGCATAGTATAGAATCTTTGGATAGCACTGACGCGTCTCACCATTCTTAGCGGAAACAGACAATAATGAAAACGCCCAAATCAAAAAGTTCTCCGGACCCACGGGGGGGAGCAGGGAGTGGTTCCGTGTCTGCCGAGACACGTAATGAAAGTAGGCAAGTTAGTCCCACTGACAGAACTTGTAGCGTTTGGGATCGCTTCGACAGCGCCCAGGAAACTTTTGCGTCCGCATCTCTTAAGAGAAATTCCATTTCTCCAGCGACCGCAAAATTTAAAACTCCGCCGAAAATTGTAAGTAGGTCTCCAAAGACCCTATTATCTTCGCCTACGACTAATATTAATACTATACAGAATAATGTGCAAATTTCTACGAACGTAGAGCCCGTAGCTCCCAATATACTAGGACCCGCCAGATCTTTTATACCCGTACCGGTCGCGGCTGAATTAGAGCGACCCAAAAGAGATCGCAAATGGAATCCTAAATACGACCCCAAAATTTATGATCTTAAACAATTACAGACCCCAAAAATTGACCGTAGCTTCGCCTTTGCGCAATTCACGGACTTGATGTCCCAAGTCCAAAATAATATTTTTGCAAGTAGAACCGCTGAGCAAAGTAGTTTGGAAAATAAAGACTAAAATGCAAAATCGAACAAATGAAAATATGTAAATAATTTAAGGTTTGATTAACTGTGTGCGTGCAATCTAAGATAAGTCATATTAGCGAGGACGATCTCCTAATGGCGAGTGATGACGAGACCGTGATTTTGTCTCCGAGTGAGGATGAAAATCTTTTATTGATGGATGTTGACGATGACAGTCCAAAAAAGATGGTAGTTACTGAGGCTCCCGATATTCCAGACGAAAAGATGATTGAAGACCAGGATTTGAACTTAGGGGAGGATTATCAAAAACGACGAGCTGCGTTGGATGTACTGAAACAAACATTCGCAGACATCTTTAAGAAAATTGAAGATGAGGAGCGTGCCATCAAATTTATGGAGGTCGCGTAATCAAGCGGAATTCCGGCAGAAAAGATAAAAGTCGAAAAATCAGCACCAATAATTAACGTACCTAAGATCCGTGAGTGTCCAGTCTGCATAAATAGAGGACTCCGGGAAAATTTGCGGCATGTCTTCGACAAATGCCTGGTGAAACGAACCCAACGGCTCCAGCCGTATTCGCCAAATGTGAAACTGTGTTGGTCTTGTCAAGGCCCACATTTATATCGAAATTGTCCAAATAACATACATTAAAAATCCCCGTTAATAAGCATGTAGATAAACGTAGGATCTGTCGAGGTGTAAATATAAAATAGTAAAATAATCACACATTTTTTTGAGTTGCATAAAACTGCCCTGATTTTCACTTTCATAAAATGATAATTTTGAATCTCATAATTGTAGTTTCGTTAGGTTTTGAATGTAGATAAGGGTCACACGAAAGTAGATCAAAGTTTTACCGTTCTGTGTCTAATAAATATAATTAGAGGGTTTTTACTTTTTATTTTTATTTTTTTTATTTTTCCTTCACCTTCCATTGCACCTAGATGGAAAACATCCCTTCTATTGCCGCCATAGTCGAAGGCGCGTTCGAGATGGAATCCGTGGAATTTGATTTTTACGGTGAAAATTTTCAGAGTACGTAGCACTGTAAAATAATGTAAATACATTTTTCGTAAACGTAGAAATTGTAAATATTGCACTTAAGAGGTTTAATTTGTGTGAAATTTTCTTAAAGTTTACAGAGAATCTTCCCCGTTTAATGAAGACGAAGAGTAAAAAGATAAAAAGGAAATTGCCCCAGGGATAATGTTTCACGATGAAGACCTGCGTATTCAATATTCCGGTTTTCCTCAGAAGTGGGGTGAACACAAGGATGAAAATGAAGAAAAGATTGGATGGTTTGCGATGGATCCTAATGATCTCCTTAAGGACCGTGTTCGTGCACTTAAAATTAAATTTCAGGCGATGTATTTTGAGCCCAAATCGTATGATCGATATCGTATTAGAAGGCCATTGGCCTTGCCTGTTGTGTATCCACGAATTAAGCAAAAAAGTGTGGAGGATCTGCCGGAGAATCCGAAAGATCCAAAGATCTATATGGTTGAGTGTGGTAGTGTTGCGAAAAAAGTCGGGATCTGTCCACCTCCGGTCGTGGCTCCGGCTAAATTGAAGTTAGTAAAATTCGGATGGGCTATTTCACTCATCAACGGTAGGCTTATTCGAAAGAGAGTAGGCACCTACGAAAATCGTACCCCTGAGGGAAATTAACGTTATAATATTTTGTCGCCACAACCTTCAGTTGATTGGCTAAGCCAACGATTTTGTAAAGATTTTGACGTCTAGGTTTATTATGTGCCAGTAGGTACTTTTTGTTTTGTAGTGTATTTATATGTGCCGTGTGAGGTACTTGTGACTTATCGTAGTTTGCCTTGTACTTAGCAAGCACATGTGCATTTTTTGTAGTAACTTTAGAAACGTATTATTATTGTTCGCCCTCTTGACGTTTTAGGCATATAAGTTTGTGACAGTAGAATTAGTAAAAGTTTTTATGCACTCATCAGCAAATGAATTGTTTTAAATCGTTAGACTTACAACTTTCTACCGTAAATCGATCTCTGAGAAGATAGACTTGTAATTTTATTGACATCATTGACAAATTAATCATTCAATTTTATATTGAAGCAAATTATGTTTCGGACCATTTTTCATGTAATTTCTGTAAAAATTTATATTAATTTATTTACTCTTTTGGTGGATCAATGATTATTTTAGTAATAAAAATGACCGTAGGAAAAATAAATTAAATGCGTGTGTTTTTTTTCTTCCGCATCAGTTTATTTTCAGTCGCCCGTTTCCAGTTTATATTACCTGTTCGGACGTCGAGCGCGGACGTCGACACTTGGGTGAGGATTTAAAAGAAGAATTATTGACGGCCGCCAGAAAACTTCAGCGAAGCAAATCGTGAAGGATCCGAGTGGCACGTGACTCGTACGTCAGAATCTAAATCGAGGGAAAAGACTCCCAAAACCCGACAAGATTGAATGTAGGGAACAAAAGAGGAAGCGTCTTCTTGAGCTTTTCTCAGGACTGAGATTTTCTGTCCCAGTCAGTCAGAGTTTAATTGGCAGTAGCAGCAGTCGAAATTATATTGAGCGTTAAAAGTTTCTATTTCGTTTTACAAAATCTTTTAAAAAGATATTCGTTTATATTTCGTATTTTACTTTCGTTTCGTTTCCTTACTATTTGTCGAAAGTAGTTTTTTTCGTTTATAAGTTTTATTACAGTTTGATAGTAAGTAGAAATATCATTGGTCGTAGGTCATTACCGTAAATTCTCTTCGTTTATTAAGTGAATTGATCCAGCTCTCAACCCCGTATCCAGATTGACCAAATTCTGACCGAGTACGTCCATCCAGTGTCGTATTATTTTATATATTAATGATCGTGAAATATTCGGACGAAATCATAAAATAACATTCATTAGCTTCTCGTTTTATTTCCTTTTCGAACATTAAAGTAATTGTATGATTCAAAAAGGAGTTACATTTGGTTTGCTGGGAAAATATACTTCCCATTTCCTTTCCGTTTCAAATTGTATAAAAGTAAATTAATTATTCGTATATTACCAAAATATATTCGTGTCCCTACGTACATACAAATTATTGCATACGTGTACCTACTTATACTACATTAATATTATTTGTATTCCATCAATTTACATTGAAATATTTGGCACATTCATTCACTTGTTCGATTTTACATTTTGAGCATCTAGTTAAGTACTCATCATATTCACTGCCCATTAGCAATTAGTCTTAAATTAAGTCAGGGTCTTAATAGTTTTCACACCCCATATTTTATCGTCCTCTCACATCGAAAAAGGTTATTCATTATTTATTTTGAAAGTAGGGATTTCAGCACTCCAGCATCCATCCCCACAGTAAATAGTGAATATTTCCAGGAAGTAGGGAATCTTTTAGCGCCCCTGATTTTCCACTTTCTTAAATACTCAATGAGAGAAATGTTTTAAAATGTTAAATGCATTTGAAGTTTTTGAAAAATTAAATAACAATTTTCTACAACGGACAACACGTTGAAAAAGGTAATCATTAAAAGTCAGGAAAAGAGGCAAATGATTGTAGTAATTTACTATACTTGTTCAGATTCAGGTTTTTATTTCTGCATTACACATGAACGTCCGGCAGCTTACGGGGAAATAAATATTAAAATTAAATTATTTCAAATTTTGTAAATAAATGATAACGCTAATTAATTAATAATTTCAATAATGAACAAAAAATCCTGTTTGTAAATTGTATTAGAATTATTTACATTTTTAATGCGATTGCTACTATAAATGGCAAAAGACATTTCAAATTAACCTATAATATACGTACAATCTTACTTGTGTAAAACCTCTTTACTATTTTGAATTTGTTGCAGACATTGACGTCACTTAAATCTTTAACGCATAGAATTAGCAACAAGATTAAGAGGCTACGATGTCACTTTGCTTATTGTGAAAACGAACAAAGATAACTCGTGATATACAAACGATTCTGATTATCTCACAAAACTTAAAAAACTAAAAATGTATTTCACACTTAATACACAAGTATTTAGATACAATATTGTTTTTCGAATCGATATATCTATTTAAATACGACTAACATTAAATTAACATTGTTAGATTACGGTGCATTGTATCGACGAAACTCTCTTTTATTAATTCACAAACTTTATATTTTTGACGACAACCAGTGTGCCTCAAAAAAATTAATAGAAGTAAATCAGGAAATTCATCAAGTTTATATATAGTACATAATGTTTAGAAGATGAAGACATGCCGAAGAACGTTAAAGATGCAGTTTCATAATTGTAAAGGCACATTATTATTATAGTATCATTTTTTGGACGTAGGAAATAAATTTTCCTTGGTACTTCTGTTGTTTCCCATTAACCATTACAGCAATATTATACAATCATTTTGTCGAATTTGAATAAACTAAAATTAAAACTACCGTACTAACTGCCGTCCATAAATGAGACTAATAAAATTATTAAAGTTGTCAATGTGATTGTCTTATCTGTAATGTTTATATGGTATTTCCGAATTAAGTAATTATATTTGTGTGAGTCTGTTCTTGAAAAACAGCTGTATGTTGAAGTGCCTGACTTGTTAATAAAGGTAACCTCAAACCTCAAACCTCAAACCTCATTAGTTAAATTAAAACGCGGAAAGGTAAGGTAAAAATAAATTGTCTGTGACATTACTTGCAACTTGTTTAAAACGTTGGTATGATATAGACGCCACTTAAATCCTTGTCCTAGAAAATGATAAAAAAGGAAGGAATGGGTTATGGATGACAGATTCGAAGAGCGTAAAACAAAGACAGAATTTCGAATAAATATACAAAACTACGGTAAGAAATCCTTTACTATACAACTCAATGAATAACATATTAACTTTGTATTCAACTAATTTGACAACACATTGTCTACAAAATATGCCATTGAAATATTCAAAATTTTAGATTCCCTATTTTTATCATGTGATGTCACCAGTATTGCAGGAGGTAGAAGTAACCCATTGACTCTGCCTTTGACATTTATGGACGATTGCTAACGTTTATTTCCTGTAAGTGCATATTTTAAAGTAATATTATATCTGAAAGTGAAGAAACCGTGGTTTAGAATAAGTTCTCAGGTACCTAGATTATTATTTATTATTATTATTCAAGATTTATTCTTTCTTTCTCATTGATTTCATTATATACATACACTGTAGAATCACATAGGAATGAAATGATTACACTGCATGACAATCAACACTGGTCTAAATTCAAAATATTCACCAAGATGCTACAACTTTATAAGTGTGAACAGATTAATCTAAACAGCATTGTAGAAGCATGTGGATTAGTGAATCTGCAACTGCCTTCAAAGAGTAATGTTTAAACTTTCTAACATGTTTTTTACTATTACGTAAATACGGAAACGCTATCTCTCAAAGCCCGGTCTTGGCTGTATTTTATACAATCATGTGACTCATTCAAATCTTTTAAATCTCGTGCAGCCTATGCATATAAATAATTTTGACTTTGTTTTAATTCGGAAATTTTTATTTTTTGCCTGTGCCGTTTTGAATTCACAAGAATTTTTAGGTGTTCATATTTTCAACCGTGTTCGCTTATTATTGATTTGAGCGTGCAACAATGAACCTCTTGCAAAAGTGCACGCCCTAGCGGAGCAAAAGTAAAACAAGCAATGCAAAATCATACGTATTCTTAAATGGCTTTATTTCCAATATGAGGTTCATAGGCACAAATTAAAGGTAAATGCACAATTAACACTTTAGAATAATTAAATTGGCAGTGCAATGCCTGTAGTAACCGTAAAATTGATTCTCAGGTCAAAGTATGTATTTCAATGAAAACCCCGTACGGCTTGTAGATAAATGGTGCGGGATTTTCATTAAAATACATACGTCGACCTGAGAATCAATTGTACGGTTACCACAGGCTAGGCATGGCACTGCCAATTTAATTATCCTAAAGTGTTAATTGTGCATTTACCTTTAATTTGCGCCTATAAACCTCATATTGGAAATAAAGCCATTTAAGAATACGTATGATTTTGCATTGCTTGTTTCACTTTTGCTCCGCCAGGGCGTGTACTTTTGCAAGGGGTTCATTTAACAATTACGTGGTATAAAAATCCAAACTTTGGAACCCCCATTCTCCGCTTTTTGGTATGAACGCCCGTGTAAAAGGATAGGCAACTTGAAGCCCTACCCCCCCCCCCCCCCACCCCGACGTACCACGTAATTGTTACACGCTCCTTATGATAGATTAAATGATATTACTATGCATTAGAGTATTATGAAGCAGCTTTAAATACATTTTTATATATAATTACGTACTACATTTATTTCGTTACTGAAGAAGCAAAGTTGCCGGTCTCCATTTCTCACTAATAGCAAAATTTCCGTTCTCCAATGCGCGCTAAAAGCAAAGTCGCCGTTCTCCATTTATTAGTAGTAACGTATTAGTAACGTTTCTAATAAATGGAGAACGGCAACTTTGCTTTTAGCGGGCATTGGAGAACGGCAATTTTGCTGTTAGTGAGAATTGGAGATCGGCAACTTTGCTTCTTTAGTAACGATTTGTATTATTAGCATCGAAGGAAGTTTATGTTGCTCTCCGCCCTATCAAAGACATTTTAATACTAGGCATGTTATTGAATGGCGTCCTAGGCTACCAATTCTTTTAACTAACAAAATGATACAAATTAGGGAAAATAAATGTGGTGCAAAAACATAAATAGTCGTGCAAAATTGAATTAAAAAAAACAAGGCATTATTGACATGCCTATTATTTAATTTATAATATAATTCAAATATAAAAATCAACGCATAAAGTGCTTAATGGTAAACTTTGGTCATTGTTTAAGTGTGTAGAATAAAGGAACTTAATTATATCAACAAATTTAGAAACAATTGATCACATACTGGATATACATACAGTGTTTAAGATTTTAATAAATGAGAAATTTTGCATTTAATAGGCACCACTTTTTCACAAAATCGTTCCTATCGTTATTTACTGATTAAATTCTTCGTCACAGTGTAAGCGTAAACCTATACTCACCATAGCTAATAACTGAGCCTTTGGCAGAAAAAAAAAGCAGCGTCAAGCTGCGTTTATCTTTTCATTAGACTATTTCAGCCTGTACAAACGTAAATAAATTTGTACGCTGGAATTTATTTTGGTAACTAGATTACATTTTAATACTTGGAACCAAAAGATTAATTTTTTATTTACTTTAGTACTATTATTGTGTTTAAAATATAAGAGTTGGAGTGTTCCTAATGCAAAGATAACAAGCAAAATGACATCGTAAAAAGTAAGATGAATGATAAACTGTAAATAAGTTTTTATAAATCGGGGCTTGCTATGCTTAAAATTTTCCCCTGTACATGATTTGAATTTGAGCTAACACTAAATAAATCGTTTTTTAAAGACAAAGGAAACAAAATAAACATTCACACACTAAGAATTGTCAAAAATAAATCAAACGGAAGAAATGTAAACATTATTTGTTTTTCTTCTTTTATTCTATACCATCAATTAGTTATGGCCAGTTTCACTGTAAAATTTTTATAGCGTTATAGTTAGACTAATAATTGTAGCCATATTATATTTCAAGCTAATTTGAAATTATTCAGATTTATTTATTTTTGCTGCGTTAAAGGCAAACTAAATTTCAGAACTAAATTTCTTAAAATTTAGTAAATTGATAATGACTACTGATTACAAATGTGGAAATAAAAACCTTTCATAAATTCTTTTATACTGATTGACGTTTTCAATTATATTGTTAGAACCACGGACAAAAGAAATTTTGAATCAATCTATAAATTATGCAATATGCGTAGAATCATACTTGTTAAAACATAATCGTTTTTATTAGTTTGCAGCCCAGGACGCCACTTAAATCTGTCGTGCATAAAATTGCGCATTGTGTTTGGATCAGGTACCGTGTCTCTAAAGTAATCAAACATAATTATATATTCCAAGAAAATTATACAAAATCAATTATCTTATACCCAACCGTTGAAGCTAAACATTACTTTATACTGTAATATTTTGCTGATTTTGGAGGGTTTCGAGGTAAGACGTGTCCGCTCGTCGGTCCTCCAAGCCAACGCTGAACCATTGAATACATCAAGTATATCAGATTCGGTTTGGGATTTTTCTGTGTTTGGGAGTGAGTAAGCGATAAGACGGTTGCAAGCGATCGGCTCTATGGGGCCGATTGCTTGCATTTGCTTATTGGTGATCTCTTCCTGGGCCTCCTCATTCTCAGCGGCAGGGATAGTGGAGGTAGGGAACAGAATTTGAGGACATTCGTTGAACTCAACTATTTGTATACCTTCCTCGTTGAATAACACTATCTCTGCTCTTGGGAGAGACGAGGCATGGGAGAGGGGGCAGATAAGGAGATTTGGCTATCGGAACTCTTAGGGTCGATGGCTGTGGCTTCTTCTTGCGTACTTCTTCGTCGTGTAGAATAGTTAACCAGACGCATCTGTTGATTATATTTGCGTTATCTGCTTAATTGATCTGCTTAGAAAGGAGCGTTTTCGTCGCATACTTAAAGCAGCCCAAAGTGGGGTACGGTGCATTCAGCGCATCAGAGGATCCTGGTATAGGACGCTTCTGCTTTTCTTAATTCCTGACCGGACTAGCTGGTCATGGGAACTCATAGTATTAAGATAGATTAGCATTAAGTCGATTGGAAAAATACGAAGGCTATCCACGTGACTGTGCTTGCACAATCCACTTATTGAGTATGTTCTAGGTGAATTTCCATACAGCAAATTATTCTAATTGGGATGGAAATGGGTCGATACCGGCCTCGTCCAATGATTATCGAGTGCGAAACTGTGAGCGTGCTCGATATGAAACCCAAAAGATACATACATACATACATATACTGTAATATTTGGATATTGTTTTGTTTTGGCAAGCAATAATTATATGTATTTGATGGAAACGACTGTATAAGATTAACTATGTGAAATGATTTGTTAAAGGATCTCTCATTTTTTGTTTACAAATTTTATATTTGAAGGGACAATTAGCTACGTGCCTTTAAAAATTAAAATTAAAGTAAATCAATATTACTTATAAATAAAAAGTTATAACGTTAAGAAGGTCAAAACACGCAAGAGAATGGAAATAATCCTGTGTGAATTGTGTGCGTTACATACAATGTGATAGTACTATTGGTGCGGTTTTATTTTTGGGACGTAAGAAATGATTTTACTTAGGTAAATATCTTGCAAGCCATCCATGTTTCATAAAAAAACGATATGCCCCATATTTTGTCAATCATGAATAAATCAAAGTCAAAAATAATTTGTTAATGTCTTGTCTGTGAATGGCTAATAGAAATATATTTATTTGAGTTGTCAATTGGTTTTGTAAAATTGCAGTAACGTAAGGTAAACAAATGGTCCGTGTGAAGTATAGCGAATTATTTTGACATAACTTGCAACCGACTTGTTTCAAAATTTTATCTAGTATAATTACTAATATAGGCCAATTGAATCTATTTCCTATAGAACCCGAGAGCACTATGAGGTAATACAAGGGTAGCTCAATATCTTAAAACAGAGATAGGCGATTTTGAATAATTACTATCAATATTCTCCTGTAAAACCAAAGAATTACCAAATTTACTTTATATTTCATTAATTTGTTAAGGGATCGTCTACAAAAGATGTCATCGAAATCTACCAATTTTCAGAATCCTTCAAAATCTACCGCCATCAACTTAAATGCGTAAATGGATATTTTTGTCAAAGGATGTCATCAGCATCCTAGCATTGCCTAGCTGGTAGTAGTATTGTCCCATTGACACTGTCTGTGACGCCAATACGCCATGGACGATTTCTAAGTTTCTAAGTGCGAATTGTAAACTATAAATTCCATAAATAGTTACAAAGCATACATTTAAATTAGTGCAGTGATTTATAATACAAACTCAGGAACCATGTTTTAATTTAGAAAATTTAATTGTTTGCCTGATTGCCTCTGCTGCTTTGTTATGATTAAAAAAACGGATAGAATTTAATCGTCCTTATTGTCATTACAATTTACAAGTGATAGTTTTTACAATTCGTATTCGTGTATTAGTGATTATGACAAATTAGATGACATTATTATTTACAAGTTTATTAAAAAGCAGATTATGGTGCATTTACAAACATTCAAGTTTTCGGCTTTTGACAATCAAAATGCATTGTTCTAAGTGATCTTAGGCATGATGAAGACTATTTACTAGCGTGTATTTGGACAGCGTTTCATTATACTAAACCTTTTAGCAAACACAATTATACAAATAGGTGGAAATAAATTAGGTGCAAATAAAAAAGTAGTCATGAAAAAATAAAATATAAAAAATGTAGCATTAAAAGCAACAAGCTAAATCTGCATCATTAATATATTATTATTATGTTATTTTTTCTAGTGTCGTTTTAATTATTTATTTTGAGGATAACGCAAACATTAGATTGTTGATTCTTATTTATTTTACTGCATTATTTAACTTAACATTAAATGAACCATAGTAGTAGAAGCAAATAGTTAATTTTTTAAGAAAGTTTTTCAGTTAGGACGTCCTCACATTTTACATTTAAAGAAAAATTTTTGCGAACGAATATTACCATTTCTAAACAAATCGTAATATTGATGTTCCTTTGCCATCCATTTTGTATCTGAAGAATTCTCTAAACGCCGTAAAGCATTTATGAAAGTTCTCAAACTTTTTCATCTGATTGATTTCGCAGTTGTACCAGAACAACGGGGATCTCGATATTTCTCTTGAGACTAAGTTTTCTATTAGATGTATTTGCAAGCATTTGCTAATATTTAAAATTTGCAAGCATCCTATTTATTTAAATGGGAAACATTATATGCATGAATGCAAATTAGTTATGTTAGGTACCTAATGCCGATGCCTAGCTAACGTAATGGCTGTGTAAATCCATTAGGCATTGGCAGATCCATTTTTTGACATAATTGTCACTACCAAATATTTTTAACTTTACTGATTTCAAAACTTCATTTTAATAGCAATTTCTACTGTATAAAAATTCCAAATTTTCCAAGTCTTATGTCCGGGATGTGATGTATTAGGTACAGAGACTAATAAAAGTGATATGATATGCAGTTTAAAGCCACTTGGTAATCTTAAATATCAGCATTTTTATTTTACTAAGATTCCAGTATTTTAGAAATTTAATAAAAATTAAAATGAAGATGTAATAAAACTGACACATTTAAGGTAGGAACACAGGTTGTTAGTTTAATTTAAACATAATTCAAACATTTTAGATATTTTACAGCGTGTTGTGTACCAAATGAAGAAATTTTTATATGAGATAGAATTCATATTGCCTAAAAACATGAAACATGAGCGTGTGCAGGTAAATATTTCTTCACAGGTTTATAAATTATTTTTTCTATACAAAGTGCATTCCAATGCCGCCTAGATTTTTCTGTAATTGCGCGTTCAAGAAAAATTTGCATATTGAAGTAGAAGATACTTAAATACAGAGAGAATAGTTACATTTGTTTATTTGCAATGAAATTAAAGCGCGCCTAATTTTTTTATTAAGTTATAGGCTGCAAGGGAAAGGTGGCCAATCCACATCATTGGCACGTACGAAATGTTATTATTTATTTATACGTTAGTTAGCCAGTAGATCACTATTAGGTAATACACATTTTGTCAATTAATGTTTATTATGAATTAACAATTAGGTAACAAACACAAAGTATGAATTGCTTATTGAATTATTGGCGTAGATAACCTAATTCTTAAAACAATGCAGAAGATTGATTTTTAAAGTCGGAACACAAAACGTGCATTTTAGTATAATAATAAATATATTGAAATTTGAACATACACGCCGTTTGAGAATTTTGCAAGCGACAATTGACACGTAGCATGCCATGTACGTAAGCGTAAATTGTTGCCTAGTCATAATTAATTAGAAATCAGATACAGACATCGTAACACATGTTTTCCCATAGTCCGAGATTCCCTCACCATACTATTACCAAGTATTTTATAAATAGGCATAGGAGGACACTCCAAAATGCTGATAATATATTTTATGATAGCTAGTGCATAATGTGAGAATACTGCATACAATTTTCTTTCCAAAATAATAAGTGTACGGGGTTATGGAGCCAAACAATTTTTGCATTTTGAATTTTGTTGGTACGTAGAAAAAACGCTTATTGTATACTGTCAATAAACAACTGTATAATCAGATAAGCTTACGTTTATATTTAATGTCTTGCAGTTGAAAAGTGTAATGTTTTCTTGAGTATTATTCTAAAGACAAAGTTTTAAGAATTAATGCAATAGAAGCCGCTTGTTTTGACTAGAGTAATTTACCAGTATGTTCATGTTTAATGATAAAAGACTTTTTCTAGACAAGATGAATCCTTAGAAAAACTTGCAAAAAAGGCTCACGCGTAACCAAATTTTACTAACACGGGGAACTTGGGCGGTGGGGGGTGCAACAAAATTTTATAAAGTTCTTAAATTACAGCCATAATACAAAATATACATTTTAAAAGATTACGTAGAATTTTGCTGACTTTGCTGCTGTAATCGCTCTCGGATGGATATCAGTTTGTGAGAAAGCACGCTAGTAATACTGATCTTTAAAAGTCACCTTAATCGGCAAATAACTGTAGTTATATTATGTATTCATTTATTTTGTATTCACGATTTTACTATTGAGCTAGCGTGAACGACCATGACGAGTTATATTCTAAAACTAAACTGCTTATAATTGTGTAACCTTATATTACCTACTTACTAAAAATTAAGTAACAAAGACTGTTTGTATATGCTATTAGACTAGTTGACGTAGTCATTTCGTTTTATAAAACAATGGACAAAAGAAATTTGAAATTAATCTATAATATGCACAAAATGTTACTTGTGTAAACCTAATTGTTTATTCTGCACCCCACGACGCCACTTTATTATTTTTCTGAAACAAATATGTAGCTTAAAAGTTAGCTGTACGATCGTGTATACCTTAAAATTAAACCCGAATCTCATTTATACGGGCGTCCGCATACGAATCATCGTAAGGGTCGGACAAAAGTGGCGCCATCCAAGTTTAACGCATGTTTAGACCTATCCACCGACCCACCCACTGTGTCACCATCTTAAACATTATGTAAATAGCTATCTAATGTGACAGACGCTCAACGTGGGTTGACAATTTGTGCCCGATCCCTTAGCCGGGAATGTTGGTTATGTGTATACGATGGTAGGTATTTTCAAGTGATGGTAGGTGTATTGTTCAGCTCTGGTAGGATTCTGGTAGGATGCTAGGTGTTGTTAAGTGCGGATAGGATGGTAGGTGTATTGTTAAGTACCATCGCACCAGGACTTAACGATACACCAACCATCACTTTACCATCACTTTTTAAGTGATGGTAAAGTGATAGTAGAGTGATGGTAGATGGTAAAATGATGGTTCATAAAGGAACTCCCAAAAGCAAGCTCTATAATAAGAAGTAGGTAGGTAAGACGCAAGGTGAGGAGTGATTAAGTAAGTAAGTAATAGTAGGAAACTCACCAATTTAGAAATTAGTTTTGAATGCTCGATTGTTTGAAAAACGAACTGTTTTTTCGAAAATTGTGCAACGTTTCGATCTGCTTGGTCTTCTTAAAGAATTGTTTTGTTTTTCTTTAAATTTTTTTCTAGTCAAACAGAACAGATTTTGAAACTTACTTATCCACATTCGTAACCCAATTTTACACAGCTCAGTTAAAGTTACATATCTTCAGATTTATTTTGGTACATTATAATTGATGAGGGCAGACATACATTCTAAAAATATTAGTTGACTTTCCAGCTATGTAATTATTTGTTAATGTTGCATAAATATCGTCGCTATAAATAATCTAGAAAAATTTCGCCGTAACTTTAAATAATTGATGCCTGACTTACAGTATCAAAATACAAAATTACAGAAAAAACTTGAATAGCTGACATTAATTAAAACAATTTATAAATGAACAGTAGGCGTAGCTACATAATAACATAAATAAAAATGTGAGATTACATTATTTCAACCCGTAATTTGGCTAATAAGGTGTGTACGTATATTTCTACTCCACGCTTTTATAATGGACATAACCCGGGTGCATACCATACGTGTTGGTATTTATTTTTCAATGTATGAAAATATTTAATTTGTAGGAAGTACATGGAATTGACAAACTATCACCTAAATACAATTTTTGAAGTCAATGTTAACTGCCGCTTTTGAACTGTAAGCGACTAATTATGCCCTATGGTCAAACTGATTGTTAGTTGGAGTTGGAGTAGGTCTATTTCGCGTAGGGGAAATCCGAAACGTATACATGTAGAAAGACAGATAACGTGCCTGGCAATCGTATTCATAGCGATCCTTATCCATAAAATGTAATAAAAAGTAAAAATACATACGTTGATCTATAATTTTCATTTATAATAGCTAAGCACATTAAAATATCAATATCAAAGCTTCTTTAGATTTTCTGTTCGTAAGTTACAACGTATAACATTCACAAAATATTTACAGTATTGTTGTATGAAGTAACAAGCCGTTTAGAAATTTTAGGAGATAAGATATAATTACGCTTGTCAATCGTATGCAAGTTCAGTAACACAGATTTTCCCTTTATTGTGGCAGAAATTTACTCACTAGGAAGCATTTCACAAACACGTTAACATTAGTAATGTTAGTGATACATTTTATTTCGACGGAACATTTTCATAATCTGAGAATAATAATTTTCTTACTTAGAAGGATAAGTACCAGCAGAGACGCGAACAAAATATTTTAAAAGTATGCTTACACCAGTAGCAGCTTAAAGTTTTCTTTTCATGTTTCTGTATTGCCTCTTAATTGCAAGGCATCGCCACTCTGCACAAACAGGAAAATTTTCATTTTTTGGATTAAGTAGTGTATGGATTGGTTTTTTAGCGCATTAAGTATAATGAGATACAAGCATGAATATTTTGCTGAAGTAAAATACACCAAATTTAATACATTAAAAAATAGGTAATAATGAAATAGTAACATGAGGTTATTTCAAGTCTCACTTAGTTAAAATTAAAATTTCCGTATTGGCGTCGACAACTTTGTTGGGTGAATGCAGAAACAAGATAAATTAAATAGTTTAAAATTGTTATTAAATCTGAACTATTTAAACTGCAAGTAAAGTAATATCAATATATTTTAAATCGCGTTCATATCAAAATTTAAAATGTACATAATATATATTCCAGTAGTTTTGTTTTACCAAGCGCTTACAAATTCAACGTAGAATTTTCGCTGGTTTATTTTGCATGGGTAATTTGTATACTGCAGTGATAGGTACAAAAATCATTCGTACGTTTTGAAATTTTACGCGGTGACTTTAGTTAGCTTATCGAGCTGTCACACCCTGTAGTAATAAAAATAAATTCAGAAACACGTTTAGCTACTTATGTTTACCTAAAATTCGTTCTCAAGCAAGCATTCCATAAGCAAATCAACATCAGCAAATGCTGGTGAGATATGTTTTATAACCTGACTCCTTATGAGAATACCGGCGAGAACAAGTTTTGAATATCTGCTCTCATGACTATGGCGCGAAACTGCAATACATTTTTCAAATTTAATATTTTGGTTTTTGTAAATCCCCCTTCAAAAGCACCGTCGCCATCTGCAATTTATAATTCTAACTGACTTCGTAAAAACCGCCAACTCCCGTGCAACTCATTTATATACATATTATTTTCTAAAATTACTCTCTTACATCACCTGCACGTAAAATATTCTTTTCACTTCGGATTGTCAGATTTGTGTATACTTGACAATTATTTGTACGCGGCACTTAATCTTAGCAATAGTATAATAAGTTTTACATCTAGAAAATTTAAAATTTATAACAGAACCCAACTTGAGAGTTTGAAACAAGTCACAGTGTACAATCAATCACAAATATGCGCTAACTAGACGATACATTAAATTTCATTTGTTAAATATTATTTAATTATTTAATGTTTTTAAATGTAAACTCGCCGCAAATAAAAGCAAATTAAATATGTATATAGCAATCAGTACTTTTATTACCAACCAATAATAATTCCATATCTCAAAATACCAACCAAAATATTGCTATTACACAAACATATACATAATGACATAATTTGGGTCCTGCTACATAGATGAACACAGCATTTCTAAATTCATGTTTTCTGATTTTGATTTTATCAGAGCACTAAAAATAAACTGGGAGGTAAAATGATTTAACAACTTATTAAAACATAGAGGTAATGGAGGTCAAGTTTGTTGCCTATTTTGTTTTTTAATTAGCTTAAGTATTTTATTATTGAATATGTTTCCTGCTGTGACAAAATATAAATATAAAACCACGAACTAGCTTTAGAAGTTTGCAAAACAAAAGAATTTAAAAATATGTATGTTGAATATTGCGTAAACTAGAATATTTTCAAAGGTAAAATTTTTAATACCGGCTCCTAATGAATGATTTAGATTAAATATGTGCAAGTTAACTATAAGAGCAATCTTATGCAACAAATTTTGTAAATTGAAAACGCTTCTTATTAAAGTTGAGTAATAAAACCCGTTTGTAAATTGTAACAGACTTATCAGTATTGATAATGTAACTTTTTAAATGAAAGGACAAAAGAAATTTCAAATCAATCTATACCATGTATACCATCGGCACCTTACTTGTATGAAACCTAATTATTTTGAATATCTGCAGACCTTAACGCCGTTAAAACTGTATTTAATAAAAAGCAAGCCTGTTATGTTAAGTTTGAAATCCCATTTGTAAGCCACTTATTTAAATTTTAACAATGTATTATCACTAAACTGCTTGAGCAATACAGTTATTTCGGTAGCGTTGAGTCCATGCTATTACATATTGTGTATGCAAAGTATGATTAAAATAGTTATACGATTAAAACTACACGATAAGATTAGCATGGAGATATTTTGTTCATCATGAACTCCTAATTTCGGTTTAAAAATTCCGCAGTCCAAAGGAAAATTCCGTGTGCTCTAAAAACAATAAACATAAAAAACGAAACTTTATATGTATGGATAAAAATTAGTTATGTTAGGTACCTGATGTCGATGCCTAGCTAACGTAACGACTGTGTCAATCTATTAAGTATTGGTAGATCTATTCTTTTGACCTTATTTTCCTAGCCATTTTTTATAACTTGACTGATTTCGAAACTTCATTTTAATAGCAATTTCTGTGTGAAAATTCCAAATTTTCCAAGTCTTATGTCCGAGTTGTGACGTATAAGGTACATGGACTAATAAAAAGGGTAAGATATGCAGTTAAAAGCCGCTTAGTAATTTTTGCAATTATATGCTGCCAGGTTGCGTACCCAGTAGCCAGGATAATCAATGTCAAAAAATACGAAAGCCCAAAGGAGTATTGTTGTTGTACATTGTATTCCTTAGGCGGAAATTTACTTACTAGGAAGTATTTCATGTAATTAATAACTCTAAAGTTTATTATTTCTAGCCCCGATTTTTATTAATCATTGTATCTTATGCCTATGAATACCCATTTGGATTAACAAGTTTGCATGCGTAGACGACGTTAAAGGCTTTTACCTTGGAAATAGACAAATGATATTGAAGAGATATTGTTATGTGCATGGAAATGTGCATCGCAGTATGGGCTACGTGACGATTGGGATGACTCGGCTTTGACATGGGTTAAAGTCCGGTCATTCGATGGTTACGTGGATCATGGCTCAGCACTTCCCACACTAAAATGCTGATGCTGGTCTACAGCCTCAGCATCATAAAGTTGGCACTTCAAAGGAAGTGTCAACTAAAAACAAATGCAAGGGTAATTAAAAACGGCAGGAATGACATGAAATGGAAAGCAATGAAGCGGCGCCAATCAATTAGCTTACGCTCCAGCTTAAGAATTGACTCCTTGTTTCGTCTCTCCTTAAAAGTAATAAAATACTATCTACATTCTATCTATAGATTATATTGGACTTTACCGATTTGCCTTTCTTGGTCTACATCCACGCATATAGATCGTACCCGCATATAAGTATAAGGAAAAATCACATTTTTTGACATGGTGCGCTCATAGGCTATATGCCTCACAGACTAACAAATCAAATCTTTAGTAAGTACTACATTGTTTTAACTCCTCTTCATGTCCTCCTGGACAAAGTCGAAAATTTCCAGTCACTGATCCCACACATTTCATTTTTGCCACTTCAACTATGACTACTTAAATCTCCGTCCAGACGTATTTCATCAAAAATTCACAAGTATCATTTTTTATTCAATTTTACGTAAAATCACACAAGTGTTTTAGTGCAATTAGCATAGTCGCTCTTTTCCTCAGTACTCTTTTTTCACTTTGTGCACCTATGTAAGCAGTAACCGTACACAGCATTAAAGACAATAACACCAACTTTTTGAGGAAAATCCAGTTCTTTCTGTTTCCTGTGGGACAGCACGACGGACAAAGACGTTCAAAAATCTGAGGACATCAACTCTATTATTATCAAATTGACAATAATGGATCAGGTCTGATAAAATTTATTGCGTAATGCCTATTTCTTTTTCCTAATTAACATTTTTACTTCAATCTTTTAATCCACATACCTACCTAAGTAGATATATATATATTTCTGGTTTCTTTCCTTTCAATCTCCTATGTACTTTATATTAGCTCACCAAGCTCATACATCATAATTACATTTACTTCCCTATGTTCCTAGTTAATTCTATATTTACTTAATTACAGTTAAAACTTTAATCTCAATTAAAGTGAAAACTCTTTTTCCAACCAATTTCATTCAAAAATTATGTACCATAGTTAAGTTTAATCTTCTTTTCTCCTAATTATATATTAATTCATTTAATTACACTTAAAATTATTTAATCTCAATTAAAGTGAAAATTCTTTTTTTACCCAATTTCATTCAAAAATTATGTGCCATAGCTAAATTTAATCCTCTTTTCTCCTAATCATATATGAATTTAATTAACTATAGTTGAAATCGCTAATTACAATTAAAAGTCAAGATTACCTTTTCCTCTGATTTTTACTAAAAATTATGTACTATAGTTAAAATTCATTCCTTATTAGCCTATATATATATACCAATTTACTTAATTACAATTAAAATCGCTAATTACAATTAAAAGTCAACATATTTTCCTCTGATTTTTACTACAAATTATGTACTATAGTTAAAATTCATTCCTTATTAGCCCTTTATATATACCGATTTACTTAATTACAGTTAAAATTGCTAACTACAATTAAAAGTCAACATTATCTTTTCCTCTGATTTTTACTGAAAATTATGTACCATAGTTAAAATTCATTCCTTATTAGCCTATATATATACCAATTTACTTAAATACAATTAAAATCGCTAATTACAATTAAAAGTCAACATTAAATTTTCCTCTGATTTTTACTACAAATTATGTACTATAGTTACAATTCATTCCTTATTATCCAATATATATACCAATTCATTTTATTACAGTTAAAATCGCTAATTACAATTGAAACTCAAAATTACCTTTTTTCTGATTTTTACAAAAACAATTATGTACCATAGTTAAAATTCATTCCTTACTATCCTAAATATATACCAATTTACTTATTATAGGTACAACCACTAATCATACCTACAAGTCCACTAATCATAACCACAAGTGCAAATTCTATTTTCTTTCAATTTCAACTAAACATTATGTATCATTGATACATACAATTCTTCTTTTACCTACCTACATACCTAAGTACTTCATTCATTACAATTAATGTAAAATTTCAAATTTAGGTAACAATTTAAAAATTACATGGGCACTACACAATCATCAGTTTAACCCGGCTTTGGCAATCAAACCATTTATTTTGCTTTTAGTAGATTATTTTATGCACGGCCTTTTCATTATTCATTAATTTTTTGAAACGGCTTTAAGAACCCCTTCCTTCTCTTAACCTTCTACTACACCCCGCCTAGTTTAATAGTCAAGGGGCCTCCTCCGTGTTCGGCCCACGTCCCGGACAAGCAGGTAATCCCCGTGGAGTCGTTGTCCAGTTCTAACTTAGTAACGTATGGGCGTGTTTATCAAGTTATAACCAAAAATAAACTCAAATTTGGTAGTAGACTCCTTTAACTTATAGTCCATACCTAATCCTAATTTCCTTTCTTCCCAACAAAATTTCATAAACCGGTATGCATCAGTCGGGTCGCAACCTGTGAAGCATTCACCAAAGATTTAATTTTTATTTATGCTTACCTTAATTGGTTGTCATAATACAAAAAATTAAATTCACATAAATTCATCTAAACTCGGCCATCATACCTACGACCATCCATCATAGAAATCGCAGCTACTCGTGTCGAGTCACGGTTTCGAAAAATTATTTTTACTCTTGAAGTGGGCCCCCCACGCGGTAGTTTTTCTACACTCTTAAGTGTGACACCGCCCCATTGCTTGCATTTAACACCCTCAGGTGTTAAAGCCATTCCCCAAGTGATTATTTAAACTTAGGTAATAACACTTTGTCACCACATAGCTTTACGCACTTTTAAGTGATAAAGGCCAACTCGCACGTTGCTATTTACCTGTTGGTGAGTACAACGTGCATACAGCATTTTTCACGCTTTCGTGAAAAAGCCATTTCAGAGGACGATTTTTACCCTCTGGCAATTACGCCTTTCATCTCACACTCACAACATTTGTCATTCATTGGTGATAAAGCTCTTGTAGGGTGATTCTAACCCTTTGGTTATTACACTCTACTTCACAAAAACATAGCAATATTTACAATTACGTAAATATAGCCACAAGTATACGGTGATTCTGCCCCACGGGTCATTACACCGCTTACACAAACACACACACACATAAAATAGGTATCACCCGTAGTAATACATAATACGCTACGCTTCATTTAAAACATTTAAACTTATTCAATATTAACCATTTTTATCATTTCCATCTAAACGTGTCTCACTTGAAATTTTTCATTTTCAGTTAAACCATTTTATAAATTTAAGCTCAAATTCATTCAAAATTATCGTAAATTATTGCTGAATCAAAATTTCAACACGAACAACGAGACACGTTTCGTTTTCAATTTGAAACAAAAGACGTTCACCGACGCTTTTCAAATTACTCTCAATAAAATTTAATGATTTCCGTTCCTTAACGGCTCTCAATTAAATTTTATTACAACAATAATTACCATTGGACTTTATCACGAATACAGTCGAATTAGTCACATCAGTCGAAATTTTATTACAATATTAATTACCATTGGACTTTATAACGAATAAAGTCGAATTAACAAAATCAGTAGTGCTTTCAAAAACAACATTAATAACTCTGTGGCATTATTTTAAATAAAGCCAAATTAGCAAAAATTGTGGAACCTTCTAATCTAACACTAATTACGTTTGGCATTATTATAAATCAAGCCGAATTACCAAAATCGTAGAACTTTTATACATCACATTAAGTACTCACTTGTTTAATTACATATAAACCCGATATTGCAAACCTTGACATCCGTTCAATTAACAACTTAATATTTAATTAAACGCTAAATTTACAGTGTTCCGTTTTATTTTTTGTTTTAAATTCAACTCACATCCTCCTTTTAATGACTTTATTCTGAATTAACGCAACAATTGCAAATTATTTTTTAAATTCAAGTCACATCCTCCCATTAACAGCTTTTATTGTTAATTAACACAAAATCTGCAAATTATTTGAAAACTTAAGTCACATCCTACCTTTAACAACTTTATTGTCAATTTATCCAACATTTGCAAATCAGTTTTAAAATTCCACGTCACATCCTTTGTTTAACGACTTTATTTTCAATTAACACAACATTTGCAAATTATTTTTAAATTCAAGCCACGTCCTTCCTTTAACGACTTTTAATTCTCAATTTAGACAAATTTGCAAACAATTAATTCCTTTTACTTTAACGTCGAATTCTTTCTGTGACAACTTCATACTCCAATTTAGCAAATTTCCAATATAAAAATAATTCATACTCAAATTAACTATAGTTAGAAAGCACAATAAGCTAATATCAGTTATAAACCAAGTTCAGTTTATTCCACACATCCAATCAACTCATGCTAACCCACGGTCATTGACCCACATCACGTTACACTAGTCAATGGATAATAATACTCCACTAACTAGAAGGACCACTAATACCGCCCAACGTGCTGCCGAGGACGCTAGGCTCCTCCCACAATCCGCTATCCCCAACCGTATTAGACAAAATAAAACTAAACCCCCCACCCAACAACCAGCCACGTCTTCAGACACACCTACAACCTCCCCAACTGCAACCACTTCCCAACAAACGCTACCAACACCATACGAGCAACAACAGCCGTTGTCGCAATTAAACCTTGCAGACATACAACAGCACTTTACATCTGATGAACTCATAGCGCTTGCCACATTTAACGACAACCCATATAATAGACCCTAAACAGACAACGCTGAACAAAATACTAGAAACTTTGAACATCAGCTCCTCTTTGCTAAGGTTATATCAATTAAACAACAACAACTAGCTCTTACAGCATCCCCACAACAACCATCCAGTGACTCCACACCTAATAAAACATTCTCAATTGAGACCGTGACAACGTCAACGGTCGCCACTACTTCCCGTACCCACTCTACTCATACCTCACCAAGTACCACACCTTCCCAAGTTATACCATCCCACAACTTAGGGTCGCCAGTATCAGTAACCCAGATAGTGTCACCAATTGCAGCTTCTTCTGTTTCACGAACAACTCTTTTACACGACGACCAATACCAACCTCAAATTCACACTCGAAATAACTCCGCCCCATCTAATTTATTAACACCGATTGAATACCCCTATACGCTATTACAACATTTAACTTATTTAGAAGACCCGACTCAACGCCCACAACCTTGGCAACAAGACGACATAGCAAACGTACAGGATTACATTGAAACCCTTACTGACATTTATAGACTTGAAACCCCATTACAAAGGCAAACCTCAAATATACACCAAATTTTATTTCTAGCTATAGCCAAGGTCAACCAACATAGGACAGAACATAACCTCCCTCTTATCCAATACCCTATTTTACCATCCAACGCTAATACTACTCCAATTAGCTCCAACACTGAACACCCCTCTCACCAAAGTACATCTGCACCTACCCCATCACAGACAAACTCACCCACTACACCTTCTACAAACCTTTATCCCAGTCATATTACACTCCGCCTCCACACCGATCGTAACCTCTTCATCTCTAACTACTACAACTACAACCACAGTCTCCTCTCATAATACAGTAGTTACTACAGTCTCTCTTCCTTTGTCTACTCCCCCACCAACTACATCAATCCCAGCTGTAACTACCACTACTGGCGTCAATTCAACACCCCCCTTTAGTCAATTCAATGTCCCAGTATATTCCAATCGATTACCATTTCCTAATTTAACTAATAGATTGCCAAATTCTAACCCCTCTAATTGACGAATTAATCGGTCACTTGACATAACTCAAACCCTACATACATTAAATAACACTCCACCACAGCGCCACAATACTTCAAATTCTAGCGCAACCGCTACATCATTCCAATCCTTTTCACGTTTCAATACACGCTTTCCAACTCAACCACTAAATTTATCAACACCCTTTACACAAGTCAACAATGCAACACCCCCTCCACCACCTCCACCTCCACCTCCACCCCCACCCCCTTCTCCACCCTTTCCTCCACCGTTACCACCACCAGATTACAACGACTATTACGACGACTCAGCAATGGCCGCGATTGCAAGTTTTAAAAAATTCAATCCTGCAACTGAGTCAGGAGCCGACTTTCTGCAAAGATTTGATGGTCTTTGTGGTGCAATGAGGATAATCTCTTCAGCGCAAAAGTTAAGTACTATTACCCTAGTCATTAACGAGTCACTACGTCAATGGCTTCAAGGATGGCTAGTACAAAATAACACCACAGATGACGTCAAATGGACGCGATTTAGGGACGAACTACGAACAATTTACCCACACGACACGAATGTTATACGCATTCAGTTGTACACTCAACGGCAACTACCGACAGAGTCAGCATCGGAATTTATTATGAAAAAGGAATCGCAATACTTCCGAGCATTTAACATCCACCCACCTCTAGCCGACTTGCATAGCATCCTTAAAACCGGTCTCTCCCCTACTTACCTACCGTTCTTTCTCGCTCATACTTATGTTGATTTAGCCGACATTCGCACTAAGATGCGAGACGCCGAAATGGCTATTAACCAAGCACAACCTACAGCTGGTATTGCCATGTCTGCTTAGTATGAGTCATTGGACACCAAAGTCCAAATGATTGCCGACGCATTAGCAAACTTCACACTCAATGCTAATTATCAACGGCCCAGAGAACGCAGTCGGGACAGCAGACCTAACTATAGGAATAGGACTCCATATCCTAGTCCAGATGAAGACAGGTACCCTAATCGTAATAAAAGGTCACAATCACGCGATTGTTTCAATCCTAGAGATAGAGACTAGCGTGGTAACTATTATAGAAATGATAGATCAACGTCACGCAATTGCAATGATTTCCAAAGGCGTCGCACGCCTAGCCGTGAACGCTATAGTAACAACAACAACAGTAACTGGCAGCCACGTTCAAATACCAACAATACCAGTAACTGGCAGCCACGATCTAATGATAACAACAACCGCCAACAAGCTGGAAACCATCGAAGCCCCAACCAAATGCGGTTTGACGACCGTGCTTCGGAAAACCAGCCCGGGGCCCAGGAGACCAACCCAAGGCAGGACGACAGAGTCTCCCAGCAGTACCCATAGAACCCCACGCACCAATACTGATTCCCACCCTTCAACCTAACATACCACAGAACAACCCAGTACTTACAGTCCCACTTACCCAAACTATCATAGCATTTCAACCAGTAGCCAATCAAATCAAACCTTCCAATCCAGCAGTACCTCCTATCCAAATTCAACCCAGTAAACTTCCTCAACCATCCCCTGAATCGAAACATAACATTTTACTCTCACACCCATTAGAGATATTACCTCCTACTTCCAAACATTTAATCTCAATTAGCCCTCCACAACTACAGGTAAAGCCGGTAATCCCAAACCTTCAACCCACACCCACTGACGACGAGCCTATAATTATATATGTTATGTCGTCCATTGATTCCAAATGCCCATACCTTAAGGTGAACCTTTCAAAATCAAGTTCCAAATATGCCCTCTTAGATACAGGTTCTAGTAAGTCTCTTATTAGTGCGAACTGCGTCCCAGTAAATACACCAATTACTCCAATCACCAAACCAGTTAAAATAATTACAGCAGATTAAAATTTTTTAATGCCATTAGGTACTATAACTATTCCCATTTGCATAGGCCTTAATTCCATAACTTGGACATTTCTGGTACTTCAAAAGCTACGCCCAGAAATTATCATAGGTTCTGATTTTATTAATACCTACGAATTAGATATTATCCAATCTCGCTCACTGCTACGAGGCCCACTATTCAAAAATGTGAAACTTTAATATCGACACCCCCTTCAAATCAACACATGCCTTATAGACACGACCCCTCCAATTATAAGAGCAACTACTGTCAATTCGATAAAAATCCAACCCTACGACCACTGCCCTGTTAAAATAAATCTCCCACCGAATCAACAGCAGTCATTGCTGCTTGAACCATCCGTTCGCTTGTACAACCAAAAGTGGCTTCTTACTACCAGAACAGTAGTCGAACCAGACTATCCATACGCACTAGTGTTCAACCGTACTGGTAAGCCAATATATATACCTAGAAATACAACACTAGGCACATTAGAAGATAACTTCCAAATTGTACAAGCCAACGCAGTTCAAATCAAACCACCCTTCGACGAGTCACCACCTGCCGCTCCATCACAACGACGTAAATTAACTGAACAACAGCTTTCCAAATTACACGTCAATGCAGCATTGACTCCTAGTGAACAAAATCAGATGAGACAATTATTATATAAAAATGGCGACCTTTTTGGCTATGAGTACACGGATCTTAAATCATGTATTCATCCTCCAATGGAAATTATTACTGTAGGCCCACCACCCTATCAATCTCCATATAAGGCTGCCTCTAAAGAACGAGAAGAAATAGCTAGGCAAGTTAAAGAATTAAAGAAGGCAGGCATACTCAAAGATTCCAACAGCCCATATGCCAGCCCCTGTTTTATTGTAAAAAAGAAAAACGGTACTTTCCGCCTAGTTGCTAATTTCAAAAAATTAAATGAACAGACGGTTAAAGATCGTCACCCTCTCCCACGAATTGATGATATCTTGATGGCACATAATGCTGCAAAATACTTTTCAGCATTAGATCTTTTTAGTGGATTCTTCCAAGGATCCATTCACCCAAGACACCAACATAAAACCGCCATCATCACACCTGACACTCAAGTAGAATACACTCGCGTGTGTTTTGGATTATGTAACTCACCGAGTTATTTCCATTGCATGGTCCACGCTGCGCTTGCGCACCTCCGATTCAAGAGTTCTTTAGTATATATTGATGATATTATTGTTTATGCCAAGAATTTTCATTATCACTTAACTCGTCTTGAAGAGGTCTTTGCCAGACTTCGCGAATACAAGCTCACAATGAATCCTGAAAAGTGTTTCTTGGCTTTCCAAGAAATTAGAGTTCTGGGTTTCAAAGCTAACACCTTCGGAATAGCTCCTGATGATCACATTATCTCAGCTATTAGGGATTTCATACCCCCTCAAACGGAAAAAGAAGCTATACGATAGATCGGGCTTTGCACCTTTTACCGTGGATTCATAAAGAATTTCGCATTCTACTCTCAACCAATAACTCAACTGTGGAAAAAAGACCAGCAATTCCACTGGGAAGAGGCTCAACAACAAGCCTTTGAAGCCCTCAAACAGAAAATGATAACTGCCCCAGTCCTCATGCATTTTCAACCCCACAAAATGTGCATCATTCACACAGATGCAAGCCGAGTAGGAGTAGCTGGCATATTATACCAAGAATATAACAGCAGGCAGCACCCAGTTGCATATGTTAGTAGATCACTCACTGATGCTGAGACACGGTATTCCGTCACAGAGCTTGAATGTCTGGCTGTGGTCTTTACAATCCGTAAGCTCCGGGCATACCTCTATGGTACACCCTTTACAGTGAGAACAGACCATCACGCCCTCTGTTACCTGAAAACTTTACAAGATCCTAATGCTAGATTAACTAAAATGGCTTTAAAATTACAAGAATACCAATACAAAATTGAGTATAAGAAAGGGACCAGCCATGGCGACGCTGACTGCTTGTCACGAGCACCTGTCACCAAGGCAACAGCTTTTCATGAACACGAGGACCTAAACATCCCCATTATGGTTCTACAAGTTATCGATTCCCCCTCATTAATTGCTGAAGCCCAACAGGCTGACCCTATACTTAAAGAAATAATAGAGTTTCTTCAAGACCCAAACCCCGACAAATCCAAAACTAAATTTCAGCACTTTCACCTCAATGAGCAGAATGTGCTTTTGTTCTCCAAACCATACACTCCTAATTCACGATTGGTAGTACCTAAATTTTTAGCAACGACGATTTTGCAGCGCGCACATGATGCCAGCACAGCTGGACACTTTGGTTTTCTCAAAACGTTATATCGTGTGTCACGTAAATATACTTTGCCAAATTTGCAAAAGGACGTGTACAACTATGTACGTTCTTGCGTAATTTGCCAAGCTCGCCAACATTCTACACTTAGCCCATCTGGTTTGCTAAAGCCAATTAAAATATCTGGTTTTAAGCAAGTGTTTGCTATTGACTTAATGCAATTTCGTGAAACCGCCTCTGGTAATAACTACATAGTAGTAGCTACGGAATATTTGTCCAAATATGCGTGGACTAAGGCAATTAAGACAAAAGCAACTAATGTCGTTGCAGATTTTCTGCTTAATGACATATTACTAACCATTGGTCCAATTCAACACGTGATCAGCGACCTCGAAAAAGAGTTTAGCTCTCACTTGGTCAAACAAATAGTACAGAATCATAATATGCATCATGGGTTTAGTACGCCATATTATCCGCTAGCCCATGGAGCAGTTGAGCGCTTAAATCAAACTGTAGGCATTATGCTCAGTAAATACGTCGACAAATTTCATTCTAATTGGGACGCATATTTACCTTACATAACTTATGCCTACAACACAGCCGTTCACCAAACTACACGTAAAACCCCATACGAGATGGTTTATGCTTGTCAGCCGGCAGAACCTATTGACGAGGTCTTTGTAAATCTCAAATCAATAAATCGTTCTGCGCAAATAATAACAACTCAGATCACTCGTGACGAGTTAGTAGCTACAATTAAAGAAGCACAGGAGAAAGCAAAAACGTATTTAAATAAGAAACGTCGCCCAAATACCTTTAAGGTAGGCGATTACGTTAGAGTTTTCATTCCTGAAAGAAAAGTAGGTCTCTCAGATAAACTCATGAGTAGACAGTTTGGTCCGTATAAAATCATGTCAATGGACGACCGTGACAATTGTCATCTAGAGCCTGTCGTGCCTGACACCAACCTTAAAAAAACTTACGCTAACGTAAGTAAGTTAAAACAGATCATACTTCGAAAAGATGATCCTAGGTATTACGATGCAGTGCTTTACAAAGCACAATTAGAACAGGAATTTGATTCAGCATCCTTAGATACTGAACCACAAAATGATAAAATTGCAAATTCAGATAAAACAGACGCTGCAGTTCCAACGGATATTGTACCTAAAGTAAACAATACTGACGTTACTAATCCGCAGCTTAAACCTATTCTGAGACGTTCAACCAGGCCTTCCAAGCCTCCTGAACGCCTAGGTTATGCAAAATAATCGATTCTGAGCATCCGCCTAATACGACCACTAACGTTTCTTCTTCCTTTAACAACTAAACGCATTTTGTTGGGCTCAATAAAATCAACAATATCGAATAATTAGCCTAATATTTACATTTCAGGTTCCGTCAACATCCGCTTTCAAAACAGAGTCTATTGATCAGCAAGCACTTCAACCTCTCGAGTTAACAGCTACCATAGATTTGCGAGGTCAAATTATTGTTGACACTACACTGCTTCAACTAGATTTCGGGGACTTTAGTCATGTTGAAATTAAATTAATTCCCAACAATAATTACGAATTCGAACCAATTGCCAACAACTATCATGATCATAAACCACCACTTGACCAAAGTCAGGTTGAGAACCTATTACCTTAGCCTTTGCCCACATCAACCCCACAAACCACTCACCCGGTGACAACTTCATCACCGATTACTGTCCAAACGTCTCCCATGGTTGACTATATGGCTGGTGAGGGTGCTCTCGGTCTCCAACAGCACGAGAGTTGGACGGACAATTTCAATATTGTTCCTCCGCCCCCAACGCATCATATCTTTGAGTATGCTCACCAGTCAGAGAGACCACCTATTCCAATAGACAAGGTAGAACCTACCCCTCCACTACCGACACATCCTATTTTTGAGTATCACCACCAGTCGGTAAGGTCACCTTTTCTGTGTCATGGAACATACTATGAAACATTCGAACACGAAATTCACCACATGCTGGCCAACGCCATTGTAAACACTGACGATTGCTAAACAAAAAGACATTATAAAACGCGTATAATTCAATTCTCATTAATTACTATTGCCAAATATTCTTTTTTTTAAATTCAAACTATTTAAGCAATTCGTCAAACCTTCATTTTTCTTTGATTATTTACCTATCAACAATTTTCTTTCAATAAAATTGCGTTGTGTCTTTTAAACAATTCTAACTGATAATGTGTCTTTATGCAAATTTTTTAACATGCCACATTTATTTCATAACCTATCAGCAGTAAATCGGTTTCCTCTGCTCAACACAGGAAGCAGATTTATGGCTTACTTCAACATCTTAGTTAACATTCTAGTTCTTAATTATTGACAAACATCTGGTCACACAAGGCTCTTATAAAAACGAGCCCACAGAGCTCAAAAGAGGCAGTCAAGATCTCCTCTCTGGTGTGACCATTTAATCCAATACTTCTTTATCTTATAATAATTCATTTTATTTTAATTTTATCTCATATCTTAAGGTTATCACAATATATAAATATAAAACAACAAAAAAATCTTACGTTCTCATTACATAAACTCTATTAAATCAAACAAAATTTCATCACTTTACCTAATTTAGTCTTTTGTTTGGAGCTGACCATGCTTCTCTATACGTTTGTGTTTACTGTTTTACAATTACTTTTATCTACTGCGGCTCCTATAGAGATATTGAACCACAATTTTGGACCATCAGTGCCAATACCGAGGATGCTATCTTTACCAAAGCTACCTCCGCCACCAAAATTACCGCAGCCGCCTAAATTACCTCAACCACTAAAATTGCCGCAGCCCCCTAAATTACCTCAGTCCCCACCACCTCTAAACAGACCGTCACTCAATCCACCGGTGATCCATTCTCCAAAAATTCCTCTTCCCCAACCACCACTTAACCTTAATCCTCGGAATCCTCCACCGCGGACCAATCCTTTTGATTCCGATCTGGGAGTCTACGCCGGCAGTTTACCACCACGAGTTAATCTACCACCTTCACCCCGAACACTCCGCAATAGAGTAGCAGACGCGGCTCACTCAGTCAAGAACGCTGCCAAGGCAGTAGCAACCAACTCTGCAGTCCAAATTGCTACCCTCATGGTTGCAGCTCCGTTAGCTGTAGATCAAATCAGTCGTCGTATTAATAGACCAACCCCCACTCAAAGCTTAAACGTTTCCCAGGACACCCACTACCATTACCACTATCCAGTCGAAGTTCCCTACCTACCATCAAATCACTCTGCAAAACAGCAAGAGAATCAATTCCGCAAAACACTAGTCACGCCCTCTATCTCTTCTCCACAGACGTCCGCGCTACCTCTTACGCATCCTCCAACCACTCCCACCCCATCAACTTCTACCCTGCAGACGTCACCGCCACTATTGGATCACCCCACAACAACAGCTAAGTTCAGAACTTCATCAAAATTCACCACAAAACTTAATTATTCGGTTTTCCTTGCTTCACCATCTCCAACTATTCACCATCAAGTTCAATTAGAGACCACCCACAGCGTTACACTTACTCTTCAAATCGCTGCCTTAACGATGGAAGTTCTCTCAACTATAGCCACAAGTTATTGTCTCTTTAGAAAATACCCTATATGTTGCAAAGCTACAACACAGAAGCAGCCGAACTCGACACATTCTCCAACTCCTACAACCGAATCACCTACAGGCACAAAAATTCGATTACAGGACCTTCCACCATTAGACGAATTACTTAAGGACTTTAACGGTGACCAAACTGCAGTATCACCAGCAACACCGCTTATTAGTCCTACTCAAGCCTAACAATTCGTAACACCAATTTTTTTTGTCTTGTTTTAAACTTACAACACTGTATTCACATGGTCAGCCCACTCACATTAATTACAATTATAATTTTAATTTTAAAATCTTATTTAAATCCAAAGTTACATCAAACCCTTTAAACTTTATTTTCACTTCAATTTTACTCTTATTCAAAAGTACTTACACCTATAAACATTAATTATGACTTCATTTTGATGATTTTGCAGAATTTGTAATCGTTAATTTTATCATTTTATTAATTTGTTGTTGTTCTTTTTTGCACAGAGAGGAAGCTTGTTACGATTTGCAACATCATCCACCACTTCAACATCCTACCCTGTTATTCGCCTTAATCCTAACTCTCCTTTCCCCCTTCTCCGCCCTCTTCCCCTCATTCCACCAACCTACCCTCAAATACACATGCCTACCAATCAGTTGGCAACAATTTACTTGCTTAACGATGGGTCCTATTTGTTTCTGGACAACTTCATTCCGGGTTTTGCTCGATACTATCCGGACCGGATTTATACAGATGTCACTGGATCTTTGTCTCTGTATGCTTACGTTGGACGACATTATATCCATGCTAGAACACACCCTATTGGAACTTTTACTTGGATCAACCCACGCACCCGTGCAGTCCATTTTGGCTTTGATCCTGTTCGAGCGGTGTTGTTTGTCACCTCTGACACGTATCGTCGCTTCGTTCGCCACCGAGCCCACAACTACCACCAGTTGTCCTCTAACGCTTACTATCAAATCACAGGTCCCTTCATGCCAGATGTTCGCCTGTTTTCTCAACAAAATAACCGTCCTACTGCTGGTATCCTCCCGGTACCGGCCGAGCCGCGGTCCCGCCTCGTGATTCTTAACCCGCCTTATGATGCCGACATGTACATTATTCCACGTCTAGATTCTCCATAGACAGTTTCTACGGAATACATTATTAACGACCATCATAATTTGCTAAGTTCATGTTAATATGCTATAATAGGCTTTTACTGTGTTTCCTACCATATGCGTTCCTTTTATCAAGTTAATTAATATTTCCTAATTCCTTTCCATTCCCTTCCCATTATTTTAATTTTGTCATCATTATTGGTTATTTTATCCAAAACCCATTTTCCTGTTTGCAATCAAACAACTTCTTTCTTTTGTTCAAGAATTATTAAGCAAATTTAAGCTCCATTTTAAATCAATGTCCAAATCTTATAAATAACTCCTAATCTCCACATTCCAGGGTGTAAATAGTACTAATTGGCCACTTTTCACTACGGTGTTATTTATGTTGGTCAAGATTTCAGTTAGCACAGTGTCGTACATTTATGGTTATACTCTCGTTGGGAGTGTAAACAGAAGGGTCTCCTTGTGTTTCCTGTTATCATCTTAATTTTATAGTTTTTAGTTTATGTACATTTCAACTTATCAACATAATTCATTTACTTAATTTTTGCAATACATGGTGTCAACGAGCCTAACACATGCAAATTTGGGTATCCTTCCGTCGGTCGGGTACCCCGAAAGGCTCTTTTGGGCTCCTTGATACCAGTTATGTTGTTACTTATTTCAATCTTTATTGCCTTCTGTAACAATAATAATATTAATATTCTTATAAATATTATAACTTAGAGACCATGGTTATTTACCTGGTACTACTGATGACTGGTGTCGTTCAGCGGACTTCATGCCGATTGGCTTATACTCTCTTCGGGAGTGTAAGACAAGGGGCTCATGTCCGCTTTATGACATCGTCACTCCATAGTTTTTCGTTATGTTTATTTCAATAATTTTAAGCAAAATACTACGATATTATCATTCGTTCAATTTAATACAAATCCTATTACATTGCCATTCTTCAGTTACCAACATTCTTAGGATTTTAAAGTTACTCCAATTCTAATATCATTTGGACAACATCATTGTATCAATTATGTATTTCCCATTCATCAATACTTACTAATTACTATAAATATCAATATCATATTATTATGTACGCTTCACTGCAACTTTTGCCTATTATACGGTCATTATTTCACTACGTTATCAGCACATGTATATACATCTAAATTTCCTTTTGTTTTGATTTTGTTTTAAATTTTGACGCTCATTCTTGCTGCTTTGTATCCTTTTGATTGAAAATAATGAGGACATTATTTTTTTACCGTACCAGTAGAATGTTATGTGCATGGAAATGTGCATCGCAGTATGGGCTACGTGACGATTGGGATGACTCGGCTTTGACATGGGTTAAAGTCCGGTCATTCGATGGTTACGCGGATCATGGCTCAGCACTTCCCACACTAAAATGCTGATGCTGGTCTACAGCCTCAGCATCATAAAGTTGGCACTTCAAAGGAAGTGTTAACTAAAAACAAATGCAAGGGTAATTAAAAACGGCAGGAATGACCCGTTATAAGAATGGAAAGCAATGAAGCGGCGCCAATCAATTAGCTTACGCTCCAGCTTAAGAATTGACTCCTTGTTTCGTCTCTCCTTAAAAGTAATAAAATACTATCTACATTTTATCTATAGATTATATTGGACTTTACAGAATTGCCTTTCTTGGTCTACATCCACGCATATAGATCGTACCCGCATATAAGTATAAGGAAAAATCACATTTTGTGACAATATTTTAGAAGTTCTGCAACCTTAATATATTTAAAAGTCGCTGGGGAAACACTTACTAACAAACTGCTATATTACTAATATACACTTCTAAATATTCAATTTATAAACTCCAGATTCAAAACTGTTTAACAATGTCATAGTTTAAATGAAAGCTAATTGGCTGTACAAAAGAAACAAAAACTTTACACAAAAAAGGAAATTCCTAATAGTCTACTCTTAACAATAATCTGCAAACTGCTACCGGTTTGTAATCGGTTGCTTTACCAACATATTTTTTGCAAAGTTAATCCACTAAATACAATAAAAAGTAAAATACAATAAGCTAACCTATAACTTTGATTTATATTAGCAACCTACTTTTACATTTTCAAAGCTTCATCATACTTAAGGTCCGCGTTGTTACTGATAACATACAAAAAATATTTTGACTTTAATATTGAGTTTCAATCCGTTTGGAAATTTTGCGAGGTTAGAGCCTAGGCTCGACGTGGTTAAATATACTATAAGTTATTTATCATCTGAAAATTGTACTGAGAAGAAACATAATCTCTTGACATTTGTGATAAGCCTTGTGGGTCAATACGACGGTTTCGACTCTCTCTAGTGAAATTTATTTGCTGATACTCGTAGTAGCTATGATGGATATTGTATTTTGATTGGTAGAAAATGCTGTTTCAACAAAAGAACTACATAATAAATTTCATGACGAATTAAACGAATATCTGTAGACTGCAGCACCAAAAGTAAGCAATCAAAAATTATAATTAAGAAAGATTGCAAAATCTAGTGGGCAAATTCAAAGGATGGAAAAGCAGGCATTTGCCCACACCATAATAAAATTTTTAACATAAGCTGACATGAAAGTAATTGAAAATTGATAAGATGATATGCATCCGCCACAGGCATTTTTCTAAATCTGCTATTAGATCTAGCAACTATTTTCCAGTCTTTCTAATTATACTAATATGTAATTTAGATGCGTTTACAGAGTTTATTATTATACATGCGTTCTAATAATCGCATCTGGAACTTGCTAACATACATTTTTCTATAGGCAATTAAATGGATTTGAAGTTCTTCGCACTCCGCATTTAACGGTTGAAACTATATTACCTTATTATACATTTTTAAAGATAGGAAATACTGTATGAAATAATGAAATGCTTCTAACCATAAAAGCAACGAGTTACTTACTAATTTTTGTTAAACGTACGTTGAATTGCTTATTTTATATTTTACAGTGAATGAAATCAACCCGCTTAGAAATTTTACATTTGATGAATTAGTTATTCTAGAAGGGATCAGATTTTAGGTTAAATTAAATCCAAATTCATTAGAATTAATGATTGGTCGCTATTAAATTTTAATTTTTGTCTTTTTTATGTACATACAATAATTATTAAAATTAATTAGGTATTTGAGTTATTTTTAAGGGGAACTAGTTGAGACAACTGGTATAGTTACAGGATTTTTAACAATTGTTTTCAGGATAAACTAACATAGTCCTGTTTAGATAGTTTTTATTGGAGCAGCGAAACCAGTATCTGAGCTCAAACTTTCAAATTAGTCAAAATACTAACATTGGAAAGGAGTTTGAAAGCAATATAGTAATTAAATTCGAAGCACACTCATAATTGTGCAATTGACAATGACATTTTTCAAGATGTGCAAAATATTAAAGTGCAAAAAAGAATTAGAACAACCGAAGCCGCAATAGCTGTAAAAAATTAATTCTAAGCTTTTGACATTCAGTACATAGATGGCAAGGTATGGATCGTCACCAAATTGTATCATCAAAAATTCCCAATTTCAGTACCCTAAGACCCCTCATGTGCATTTAGCCTTACCCATGCGTAAATAGCTGTCTTAAACATGGGATGCTATCAAATATCAATAATTGTAAACCAGTTGACCCTGCGAAAGATATTATTTGTGGACGATCCCTTAAAAGTTTTGTAAAGCAATTATTTAAATGTCAACGATGATGAATCTTATCCTACTGGTTTGTGTATTTGCAGTTTCACTATACATGATTGTGTTTAATATTGTAGTTTAAAGATGTTCAGTTAGTTTTAAGTGTATAACGTAAATATAACAACATATAACATATAAATGCCATTGATTTAAACTATTGTCGTTAAAAGCCGCTTAAACAATGTAGAAACAAAATTATGCCCACAAACGTTGTGAAAAGTGTCGCAAAGATTTTGTTTCTAAGGGAATAACTGTAATTGGATAAATTAAAAACTGATACCAAGTTATGTCATTAGAATGAAAAAACCCGGATTTTTGAAATAGAATTATGTATACTAACAATATAATGTAAGCAAGTAATCAGCCACAAAAAGGCAACTGAAATAACAAAACAATAAGGTGCAGAAATTATTGCCTAAAAGGAAAGGTACATTTTATTCCTGGAGTTAAATGTTGCAACTATTACAATAAATGATGCCCGTAGTCTACATAAATTACACATTTGATCATGTAAATAAAATTTTCAATTAAACGTAACAAATACTTTCTGTATTTTTTTAGTTTCTAAATTTGGTGTGAACACAAATTTAGTTGCAAACCTGTAACAACCAGCTCTTTGGGTAGCCTTTAGGAGTTCTAATTGTTAATAGGTTTCATCGATTAAAGGATGAATATGCGACAGCTTGATAACTTTTGTGGGCAAATATTTATTTGAACATGATTTTAAATTTAAATGTAATGGAGAAACAAGATTTTTCCGTAAATTTAAAAAAAAAGTAATTAAGCATCAACATGACGAGATTATTTTTACTGTAAATTTTTCAAATGGTATGCAACATTTCCTGGTAATTTTATTTGTAGAAAAAAAATTGAAAAAAAAACAGGTTGACACCTCTCCAATAAATATAGTCGTACTTGTTTATTATAAATATCCATTGCGGTTAGCTTCCCACAAAATACATTTATAAGCGTCAGTTAATCATATTGATATTTTTAGCTGTGCCACACTTGTACATTTCAGCAATGAAATTGTTTACAAACTGTGTCGTTTTCTATTAATGAAAAGTGTGCAGCAATTTATCAGTTATAAAAATAAAAATTACAAGATAGCAACATTACATTCTTCCAAGAATTAATTTAAATTTTTTTCTGACGTTGACAACTTTGTTGGATCAATGCAAAAACGAGATTTAAATTCAACAGTTTAAAATTTTAATTCTGAACGATTCAATTCCGTGCACTACTATCAAAATTAAAGCAAAATAAAATAAGATAATGCAGCATGAAATTGTTGGCTTTGGCCCTCAGCATGCATTGAACGACTGAATAACAGAGTCTACTGACACTGATACCCAGTTTATGCATGTTCATCCCTAGCAGAAGTAATGGCGATTTAAATTCATTAAATATTGGTGGATTAATTGTTTTTATACTATTTTTGCTGACTATCTGTCTAACTTTTGCGATTTTACATTTTCATTTTAATAGCAATTTTAATGCTATGCAGTTTCAAAACCTCAAAATCCTGAAGCCCGGATTGTAAAAAACAGCGTAAGTCAGTAAAAGACAGAAGTTCAGGGAAATTTTATATAAGGTGTATTAATTTACCTAATGTTAATATCATTTATTAACATATTATTTTACTTTGATGAGATTGTACATTTATCGTCTTGTATTAATATAATGCAACACCATAACTGGGTATGGACTATTAAAATCGCACAAACTGTAACATTTTGAATTAACAACAGAAACCCAACTGAATCATTCCGAGTCTTTTAGCCTATGTTCTTCATAAGGAAACGCGATGCGAAATAAAGACACATGAATTACACAGATTCTATGCGTAAACTAATCTTAGCGACGTTAAACTACCACGATTAGTTCCAATTTGACTTTAAATTGCATTTCAATTTTGTTGTGCAAAATCGTGTGTATTGGTGCAAGTACGTTGTATTTTATTTAGGTAAATAGGTTTATTTAAAATGTTTTACAAGAAGCCTACTTTCTCAAAACTATTTATATAAATACTGTTACTGTTTAACCTTTATGACGTTTTATACCTTATAATAAATCACATTATCAATCTCAGGATGATTTTTCAGTTGGATGATGTTACTACAGCTCATACAATGTGATTCTAAGATTTTGAATAAAATGCTTTACAAATAACTGTTTTCTAGAATCATGAAAGTTTAACTTGCATTTAAGTTCATTGTAGAAAAATTCATTACAAAAATTGTTTATTTTTTCATGCAAGCGCAATGTAATACTTTTTGTTAAAATAGAAGCAAGTAGTACTTACTTAGATTATAAACAAAATTACAAAATTTAAGTTTTTTATTCAAATTCAAAACATTTAGCATTTTTATTTACCCACGCATGATTACAGTTCTAGTCGTATTTAAGTACTGTTTACTAGTTAAGCTTTTAGGTTTACCTAGGCATTTATTTACTAACGTACAAAGCGATGTAAGTCAATTTATTTTTTTTAAAAAGTCCCTTATCAATGCTTATACAATTCGAAAAGTAAATAAAATTTAATTTCTTAGAACTAAGATAGCAAACTGACATAATTATACAACTTTTAAAATTTCGACGCTTAGTTTTATTAGTAATTTTCGATTCAAGCGATTTCAAAATTTTACGTCTTTTGCCCAGATGAAAACATGTAATGCACGAAATATAATTAAAAAAATACAGCATAAGGAAAAAGCCGTATGAAAATTTCTTGAGGTTGCAATTAATATACAGTGATAAGTTTTTTCAATCACTGCTAATTCTAGTAATTTTGAATTTACAAAATCGTTTCATTATATAATTTGCATGACAAATAAAATGCAATTTAGTATCTTTAAGCTACCATCAAAAATTAATTATCAAAACATGTTAATAAATTATACAGAAAAATGCACTACCCTACTTTTATCAGCTCTTGCATGTGAACTCTTTGTATCTTATAGGCTCAAAAAAATGTGGAGCACAGAGGTTTTAATTAGTCTATACTTAGTCTATTAGGATCTCTAGACTTTGCTCTAATCAAATGTTTAAAAATATTTAACTGTATGAATGATTTTACTGCCGTAGATACCGTGTAAAACTGTGAACATGCAAATCAGCGAACAACGTGATTGATGATCACCGCTCTTTAATCTACATCATTAGCGGCATAGCAGTCTAATGCTAGTAGAGCGTCATACAGTGGTCGACTTGGTCTTCCCTACTGACATTAAAAACTCTGTCCATTTTTGTATATTGTGTAAGTACACAAAATAGTAAATTTCTTTTGTAACTTGGAATCAACTCACGGATCTCGATTGAGTTTTCATACAAAATTTACCCCAATTAAAACTGCATAAATCTTTGCGAGTCCCAAAATGCTACCCAGTTAAAATTTTCTCCAGACAAAGCTTCCTTGAAGGCTCCGATAAAAACAAATTAGTCCCAATATTGAGTATAACATGCATATAAAATTTTTAAAATGAAAAACAAATATACATCTCTTGTGCTGAATATTTTTAAAATAATCTTTTGAAGCCTACATTGAACTAATGATGCAAATACTTGTAGACCCCACAGTTAAGCTATTTAATTATTTTGTTTTAGTATATTTAAATTGATAGTTTTAATAAACTGACAACATTTTGTGCAAATTAAAATATTTTTCTGAGCAGCGAATCACCATAATTTTAACATTGTTCAAGCATTCATAGTTTATATACAAACTAGTGTGCTCAAACACTGATTAACGAAAGTAAATCAGAAAATACATATGCATTATTATTAAAATTAATAGCTTTCTACGAAAAACGGATATGCATGCGCTTAGCGTAATTACGATGTAAATTGAATTAATATTATGGTGATCTCGCCCTCCCCCCTAGGAGCGAATTTTTAAACATTGCAAACATAGGAGCGGCCATTTTCCAAGATGGCTGCTCTTATCCTCTTAACATTGTGAGCGCCCCTCCATGGCATAATCCTGGATCCGCCCCTGTAATTAAATGAGTATTTGTTTTATACCATTGTAATATCTGAGGAGAGTATTAACTTTCAAAAATAGTCCGCTGAGGCAGTTAGGCTCTTTGCATTGAACAATAATTTTAAAATCATAAATCTGAAGAAATAACTGCTCATTAAAACATACATGTTGCATTTGCACTCAAAAAATAAAGCCATGCATTTATTTGCTTGAATAGCCGTTTTATTGCTAAACTTAAAAACAAAATTTGTATTATAAAAAATTCTGTAATTGTTAACTCATATAAAAGTACTGATAAAACTTATATCTCGTCTTTGACACGTTTTTATTAAATAATAATATTGATAATAATATAAACAATTTTGTTTTGGAATTTTTATTTAAGTCTTTCTTGTTTTTGTAAATCTTCCTTCAAAAGCATCGTTGCCGTCTGGGATTTATAATGTTAGCAGATACAGTACAAGGCACTGCCTGACTGCCTGTATTATCCGTGCCGCGCAGTCTATATGCATGTATTTAAGTACATACACAATCAATAAAATATGTGTGTGCACGTAAATAAAAGATATAAACTTGGAGAAAATGCTTAAAATGTACACACTTTATTTTGATATCGTTTATTTAGAGTTTGATTCTATTTTATGAGATTGTGCAATAATATTTCTCCATACTACATTTTTTTACCTGGATGAGATAATTCTCAACCACACTTCCTTCTGGTTTTACAATAAAGTATTTATAAACGGCGTTTAATCTTAGCAACTTTATCAAACCTACAAAGCGATAAAGTAGCTCAGTTGTTTAGGAATTCAAGGCGTATTTAATGCTATATTTATTGTCCTTTCATTAGCAAATTATTACTATTTTCATTTTCTGGACGTGAGGAATGATTTCATTTAATTATAGGGTAAGTCAGCCGGGCCATCCGAATAAAATACTTTAAAAATTATTGCCTTTTAATATTATGAGAATTGAACTTACATTAAAGTTAATTTTAAAAAAAAATCGTTTAAAAAGAATGTTTAAATTGCAATGCAATCGCAATTTAATAGTTATTGTTTAAATGGAATAAGTAGTAAAATTCAGTAGTTAAGAACAAAATTAAAAAATTTAAGTTATTCATTTAAGCGACCTGGAGTTTTTATTGACATAGGCTTGCTAACAGCACAGGTCGAATTCAAAGTCTGTTTATTAGCTCAGCCGTTGGGTTTTATTATTCATGTAGGAACGGAAACAAAAATATACGTCAATTAAAAATAGTCCTTTATCATTGATAATGCAATTCGAAAAGTTTAAACAATTTTATTTCTTATAATGAAATTATGTTCTGTTTTAAATTATGCTTTTTCATGGATTTAAGTACCATACAGATATATAATATTGTATTTTCCTTTGGTGTAGTAGAACACGTGCATATGCTTCACTTTTCCTAAAATATTAAAAATGCGTACTGATTTATGCAGTTCCCTAATAACTTCATCACAATAATTAAATATAAAGTTGGCACGCCAATTACAATTTGTTGTATGTTATCCCGAATTTCAATCGTTGCGTTTCGTAATGTAGTGGACAGTAAACAGTTAACTCCAGTTTTATTATATTGCGTTTTTCCCCACAGATGCAGTCTACCATAGCCGTTTGTTTGGAAAATGTTGGTATGGTTTTTATGAAATGCGTAAGCGGCATTGAAATAGAAGTTAGGGACAATAGGTACTGCCTGCATTATGCACATCACCCGTAACTCACACATTAAAAACGACTGAAAACACTTTGTTAAATGATAAAGCTATTCGTACAACGAAAATTGAAAATACAAAACTGCATACAAAATCAGTTTAAATAAATATTAAAATATTTGTTTTCAATTTTGTACCGGAAGTGAACACGCGTAGAGCTTTAGTTTTATTTAAATCATCGTATTTAGCTCACATCTTCATTGTAGAAGTACAGTTGTCAAGAATATTTTGTTTCAAAGTTAAAAACAAGTGATTTATTTTTTTAAACTCTTATATTCGTTTAATGCTCAAATTGTAACGTTTACCAGAATTTAGTTTTTAAAGTAGTCCACAGATTTATTATCAAACTTCTTGAGATATTTACAAAAATAAATCAGTTAGGAAGGTTTAGTATATCATTTTAAGGCTCAGATACGTTTTTGGTTTACTAGATATACGTGTCAGGATTTTAAAATTAATTTTATTAACGTTTACGTTTTTGTTCTATTGCTTTTTTAATAAAGTAATGGTTGATACATAGCTACTCTATAAAATTATATTAGATTGCGTAATTAGTCCGAAAAAGTTAGCGCTTATTTTTAAAAATCCTCGAATTGTGACATTCTAATAATCGAATAAAACCAACATGTTCGTCATCGTTGAAATAATAGTATGTGTATGTATGTAAGTATATAACAGTATAGCCGCCTGAAGGCATAACACCCATCACGGCACTGTATTGCTGTACGCTGAATGTATTCTAGAGTAAACCATATGAATGGAGACTCGGTGAATGTACAGCTTTGAACGAAGGAAAGAAGATAGTATGGAATAGAAGACCCCCAAATTAGATAGTGCGGCTGTTAAAGCTTGCGATTATATTTAAAGTATTTTTAAAGTATTTGGGAAAAATCCCAGGTTCAGTATTATTGGCCAACCCCGCGACTGCGCCTGTGAGTCATCATCTCTCAAACACAGAAGCTGATCCTGACCACTAAACCCCACGTAGTTACGTCAAGTATACCGACACAGCATGAGAATGAGTGAAAGCTTGTAGTAGGTAGGAGAGTAAGGTCTGCTTGACTATATTGCAACTATACCTAAGTACGGAGAGGCAACTACTGGTCTGCTAGACACACATTTCATACGACCGTGTATGTTTTCATACACATATGAACTGTCGTATATTACTTCCCCTTTGTTGCTCACGAAAAACTCTCAAACCCACCCTCCCCACCAAGCCCTTCCAAAACACTAACTTCTGCGCAACGAGACGTAAAAACGCTACCTGACTGAGGATTCTCTCATACGGTTCAAAAAGAACCGTCGAGATATTGAGGACGGAGCACTGCTTCCCTCGGCCACAAAGTCAGGCTGTTGAAATAATAGTGAGTTTAACGCGCCCCTAAACTAAACTTCACAAATACAACTACAAAAGCTATTAAAACGTAAATAATACGTATACAACTAAAAAACCAACATAAGTTTGGCATCTATTTCAAAAATATTTTCAAAGCTTATACCCGTTCCGCATTGAGCACCTACGGAGGTGACTTTCGTAAAAAACCTAGCTAGGTGCAGTGCGAAGAGCTTCCCCTAAGCCTAAGTAGGCGTGGTTTACCCTAAATTTTTACCTCCGTAAATCGCGTTAGGCTAGACCTAAATGCCTACGTTGGTAGGTGGTTTGTGCAGTGCGGGTGCTACCTAACTAAAGGTCCTGAACTAACCACACTTCATTTTTCCCTCGCTTAAACAAGGATGCCTTTGAAACTTTCTTTCATTGGCCCTGAGGAAAAATGAGCCCGTGAGTCTTATTGGCCAATCACGGCAGAGCTTTTAAGGTTAGGTGAGCCAGTCCAGGTGGTCATTTCTACGGAAGCTACCTACAAGCGTTAATAGTGCGGAGAGGTGTACCTAACTATTTAACCTACTAAAGTCACCTCCGTATGTGACAGTGCGTGTTGGGTATTACTCGTTTTCATTTTAAAGCGCCAACATATATCATCATCATCAATGATTATTACATAATTAAACTTATACTACCATTGGATATTTAAAATGTAAATTTTATTGTTTGATATATTTTTGTTAGAAAAAAAAGAAGTGTGTTAAACTATTTGTCATCGAGTTTTGATGCTCTAAAGGATTTGTTATTTTGCTTGTAATGTTTTATGTATTGTAACTAATATACAAATTGTATTATAATATAATAGTTACCCTCTTAAGGTTTTCGCTAAGCTTAGTTAATTCTAAATACTCCTACCTACTAAAATTGTATGCTAGTTTAAAACCAATTTTGACGGTTGGGAAGATAATAAAAGGGCTACATTAGGTCCAATTCGCTCGAAACTCAGCAACGGAAACGTCGCCGTTTAAAACGTCGCCGCTTAAAATGTTGTCGTTCAAACCGACAGAATTCAAAACGAATTTTCGGTGACCAGAATATCGGCATTTCGTAAATTGTTTTAATTAATTGCCTGTTTAACTGTTGATAATTTGAACTTTAAAAGCTTTTTTTGTATCTCTATATGGTGCATGCTAAGCTATACATTTCAGATGTTGAACTTAAGCATCTATTTAAATGAATGTATGTAAGTGAAGTAGCTACGTGAACAACTACATCAGATAGTATCGAAACCAAGACTTTTTGTCGTGGATCTGTGACAGCGTGGCATAAAATTTTAATTTAAATTTCTAAGTGGCGTTGAACCTAAACATTTCATTTATAGGTACCTGTCCACCCAGAGAGAGATAGTAAAATTTTATTTACAACTGGCGCACTATTACGCTTGCCATTAAGACAACACACAAATATTAATGAAACTTTGATCAGCTATGAAACTAAATATAGCTAAAACCTACATAAATTCAGAGACATTGATTGTACGCTTGTAATTGTTAATTACTTTGACGGAAACTACGGCTAAAAATTTCTTTTAAAAAAAGAAAACTTATTCAAGACAAGATTCACTCGATTTTAGAATTGCCATAATATAAAATAATATAGAGGTTCAACTACCTTTTCCATTTTGAATAGGTGTGGGAAGAACTAGACGACTACTGAGACATTCAAAACTGGTAGGAACTTACGCCAACTAGTAGGGTACTTAATTATGTTGCATTAAAAATAAATATATGTATGCATTGCGCGAAACTGTGAAAAAACCGTATAATTATAGCTTACAGCTGGTGGATGTCAACGCTGGTTACTAAAATTTTATTCAAAATGTCGATTACAAAGTTTAAATAAGTTACAAATCGATTATAGCGCACAATAATAAAAATAATTTTCTTAAATTATGTTAGTTTAACAAAATCATTGTATTTATTTGTTTGTTTTTAATATGAAAGATTAGAACAATTATAAAATTGTTTGAACATCCTGTACAACGTAGAATAAATCCTACCATAGTTAAAGTCTATGTTTTACTTATCTAAATTTGTATTGTCAATTAATTTTGTATAACACGAGTTCTAGTCAGTCTGTTATGAAAACGTTTATCGTTTGTATCCAGAAACTATTTTCTCTCTATTTTGTAGCTACTGCATAAGTGCATTCTGCGCATGTAGTATGTACTTTTCAACAGTTCTTGTACACAAAGGTTGAGATATTCATTCCCAATTATTTCAGCATTTTACTGATACTACATCAACATTCAGTTTAAAAAACTAGGTTGACACGATTATCTATTCAATAAAAATTGCGGTGAGTTAATTTATTTATTGACAACGAAAAAAAAGGAAAATAATTTAAAAAAAAATAAACTATAAATTTAATTTTAAAATAATCATTGCTTACCTTCTGACATTGTCAATTCTGTGATTTTTCAAAAAGATTTTTTTAAATTCTCTGTAAATTAAGTAAACAAAAGTAATAGAAGAAATACATATTCATTAGGTCGATTTAACTAAAGTATGCACAGCCACACCCATTATTACTGTAAGTCGTGTGTGAGGCGACGGTGATAGCGATAGGAGGCTTGCGCATGACTTGTCTCGGTTATATTGTACTTTCATTTATATCCGTCAAGCTTTTCTGCCCTACAGTGACGAGTCCGTTCTTTAGGAAGCAAATGTCAGTAAAAGTCACTAGAAAGCACCAGAAAGCAATGTTCGACATTCTCAAGTTAACTTGGCCAAAATAGTTCGTGAACGACTACTAGTTCATCAGGGCCTCACTAGCCGAGCTCCACATTAAGAAAACGAGCCCTACTTTACTCAAGCACAATAGCTCTCATTGCTCCACCCGGGCTGGTTTGAGCTTGGTTTTTCGTAAAATAGTTAATAACTATGAAAAGTGCGAGCTTTATGCCACAAAGTTAACTTATGGCGTACACTGCCAGAAAGTAAACTCTTCAATACCGTACACTGGCACCAAGTCATATCAAATTAGCAGGCGATCCAGTGAATAGCGATTTAGCAAACTGACTATACATGAGCGGTGCTTTACCTAATTACTTTCAACTTTCCAGGCACCATTAGACCTAAGCTTAGCTGACTATTTACTTAAAAAGAAGCTTCATTACATTAACTTTAAGAAATCAAAATCATTAAAAGTTATCTTTAAGCCCTTCAAGCCATGGTTCTTTTTGCGAATTAAACTTGATTATTTCATTAAAATAACTTAATAAATTAATAAGGAGATAGTCTATTGCGCAGCAACTTACACTTAGTTTTACCATGCTTGAACATTTGATCTGACATGATTTCAAATGACTTTTTATACAAATTACAATAATTAATAAAAACTGAATAAATCCTTGCTACTCAATAGAAATATGCCACAGACGAAGCATCCTCGAAGGCTGTGATCTAAAATATGAGCACTAATATTGAGTATAAATTGTATGCTACATTTTTTAAACGAAAATCAAATTTACATTTTTTATTATGCTAAATATTTTTTAAATAATCTTTTGAAGCCCACATGGCACTGATGCTGCAAACATGAGCCCTATTTTTTTTTATAAGCTATTTCATCTGCTTTTTTTGTTGATTCAAATTGATGGTTTCATTAAAATGACTACATTAGGTTCGCATTAGGATATTTTGCTAAGCTGTTAAGGGGGGAATCATTATTATTTTGACGTCGTTTAAAAGATCATGGTTTAAATAAAAACAAGTTTGCTCAAGATGCAACTAAGGAAATTTACTCAGAAAATACATACTCATTAATATCTGAATAAATAATTTTCAACGAAAAACGGATATGCATGATCGTAACGTAGGTAATTTCAATGCCAATTCAAATAATATAAATTAATTCATAATTTGCACTTTGTTTAAACTAGAAGTTTATGTTTGTTCTACAATTTTTAAGCTTCATTTTAATAGCATTTTCTACCTTACGAGATTTCAAAATTTTTCGAGTTCTATGCACGCCTCTTCACGGTTACCGACCTGATAATTAAGTTTTATGCAAACCACCGATCCGGTGAATAACCGATAGCTAAACCGACGGTATTTCGCCGTCGGCATAAATATCTGACTCTATTTTAGCACAACCTAAATTATTCCTACATTTAATGTTCTATCTACATGTTTCTGCAGTCTAAAATGTTCTATCTACATGTTTTTTAAAAGTGTAAAATGTTCTATCTACATGTTTATAAAAACTAAAATTTGCTATCTACATGTTTCTTATAAGTGTAAAATATCTACATGTTTTTAAAAACTGTAAAATGTTCCATCTACATGTTTTTTATAATTATGGGTAAAATTTTCTATTTACATGTTTTTAAAAAGTGTAAAATGGTCTACCTATATGTTTCTCAAAAGTGTAAAATGTTCTATTTGCATGTTTTCGAAAAGTGTAAAATGTTCTATTTAAAATACAGCAACAAACAAGCCGGTGGTTTGCGCGGTGCTTAGGTTTGTATCGGCATGCCAGTGGAACGTCGGTTTTTACATTTTCGTTCGGTGACCGCTTCACTGATGAAGAGGCGTGGTTCTATGTCTGGGTTGTGACGTATATTATGAATACTAAATATTAACTTTAACCTATTTAGTTACAAGCCGTTTGAACACTTTAGCGGTACAAACGTTTTGAGGGATATGCAGACAAGTTGGTCAACATCCGAGAAGTAAGTAAAACTCAGTACATGATTAGTTACACAGGTAGTGTAGGAAATACTTCTCTAATAAGTTAACGTTAAAAAAAGTTGGTAATACATTTTTATATGATAGCACATAATCTGGGTATACTCGAGACGAATTGTTTTCAATATATGCAACTCCTGACTAATATTGTTAAACTGTTTCTGAATTATTGTATAGTTAAATCAAATTATTTAAAATTGAAAAATATAAAATTAATTAAGTAGTTTGTTTAATTAAGCTAAAGCTTTGAAAAAACATCAGATGAAGAAACTGCACTTTTCAATGTGAAAAACAAATTTCAAACTATAAATGTGATTTAAAAACTGTTCATTATAACTATTAAAAACATAATGTAGTGCAAATAGTGTGCATCTTGTGGGTAGAATGTATAACACTTAAATCCGCGCATTCGTAACGTAATGTTTTATCAACGCATACGATCAAGCTTGGAATCAGATTAATAAGAGTTTGAAAGCAAATACCTAGGTAATATAAGTAATGCAACTTATTTCCAGCAGACGAAAATTGTAAGAACAATTTCTGACCGAGAATTTAGAAATACATAGAACACACATTCGACATTGAATAAAAATACAACAGAAAGATACAACGTTGCATACTCAGGCATGGGGCAACCAATTATTTTACTGTTTATATTATGTCGGTATGTTTTTTTGCTATTGGTACACTTTTATTCAATAATACATCTGAATTTTTGGCGTTATCTGTGAATTTTTGAAATTTTAAGATGTCCTGATGTTTTACAGTTTGAATAGCGCGCGGGTCTTTAATTTTAGGCAGGAATCAGAAGCTTGAGTTTGAATAGTACTCAGGGTACACAATGACAAGACATACAGTACTCATTATTAATGCGCAAATACTTATCTTTATTAGTGTTTCGTTCGGGACGGGACGGGACGGGATTTGAGTTTCCCGTCCCGTCCCGAAATTTTCGGGACAAGGTTTTCGGGATTCGGGACGGGACGAGCCTCATCCCGTCCCGTCCCGTCCCGAAGCAGCTCTGTCCCGTCCCGTCCCGTTCCGTCCCGAGCTTTTTAAATATAATTTAAAAGTCTATTAAAATGAGCAATAATGTCATTTTATCACAAAAAAAGTGTGTATTTACCTATTTGAATTTATTTATTGATAATAGGCAATCGAAAGTATTTTTTTAATGCTTAAAATGTTTGCCAATTTAATTTAAAATAATTAAAATGCATAGCTTCATTTAATTCAAATGCACATAAGTTGAATGCAATGTTTGTAGACGTTTCATAATAAACTACTAACTAGCTTTGCCAAGCTTTTAAAATAGTTTAGAAACAATTACCAACGTTACACACTGCCTTTAATAAAGCTCCAGTGAAACTGTTAGGTGGCAGACCAATAACAAGTTATAATCCGCATAATAAGCATAGAGCTATAATAAAGCATTAAGATGTACGTACTAATGAAATGTTAAATGTTAACAGCTACAGTGCTCAAAACCTATTTATATGACTACTTTTTTTTGTAATGTGTAATTTTTAACACTAGCTGAAATAAAGTAATTTCTGTGTTGGATTTAGCTCACATTCTTATCGCAACAATAATAAGTAATGGATGCTCAGGGATACTCGGGACGTCCCGATCGGGACGGGACGGGTTCGGGACTGGACGACGTCTGTCCCGTCCCGAACCCGTCCCGTCCCGAAATTTTCGGGACAGAAAATCCTCGTCCCGTCCCGTCCCGTATCCCGTCCCGGCCGGGACGGGACGGGATATCCCGTCCCGAGCGAAACTCTAATCTTTATCTTTTACTGTCGTAACGAATACTGGTCTAGTTTTCCGTTTAATGCTGGCTTCTCAACAGATTGATGCAGGAGCAAACTATTCTTCTATACGATACCCTTTGCCCTAAAAATATTCATGAGCGTCACTTAGATGTAGCAGTGATCCTCACAACAGGTGTACACCAAAAATCCTTAAATATCAAGAACATGAATTATCAACCTACCTACATCCTTGACATCCTTAATATTATATCCTAAATACTACTACAAATTATATACGGAAAATAAAATTGCGCCCATGCATTACTTTAAAATATAGTTTCATAATTCTCAAAAATCTTTAAATAGTGAAAATAGAATGTAGTATACAAATATGATTGTCAGTACATTACAAACCAAAAGCTTGCAAATAATAAAATACACAGGAAACGGATTATAATAAAATTAAAATCAAATGGACAGAAGTTCCTTCAGACGATCAATAAGGCATTTCCAAATTCAAATTTTCAGCTTCCGGCTGATTGTTACAGATAAACTTGAAGATTTTTCATTTTAACAAAAACGTCAAAGTCAAAATATAAGGAGTTAATTTTTGTAGACTAATTTGTTGGTTTTCTGCTCACTAATAATTTTTTTAATCAAGTAAATAATTAATTGGTATGCTAAATGTTTTATTAAGTAAATATATTTCAAATAGTAGGATATATTTTTTTCAAAAACTGCCAAAAAAGAAGACACATTTCATTTGTAAGAGAATATAAAAGTCTAGCTACTTTCGTGTGTGTGGTTAGCTAAACAGTCTAACTATCATTACTATAACTCCATTACTCAAGACCGACTTTTTAGAGAAACATTCACTTTTCAGTTGGATCAGGGCAAATAGAATAAAATATATTCTATTCTGTTTGCCTCGAGTTGGACGAAAATTTGGTAGAATTATTGGGTAGTTTAACGCCACTTGAACATGTAATCTGCATATTGTAATATGTGAAAACCGAAAGGTTAATTTCATTTGTCCAATTTCTGAATAAGTCGATTTAGTCGACGGTTTAGTATATAAAAATGCCGATAACATCACTGATATTGTGCTATATGTAAACTTTGTAGAATAGATGTTTTACTAAAAAATAATTACGTATCTCTGACGAATTAACTGCATACGAATATCCGTAGATTGCCTAAAAAAACAGTTTTGAAAATATAATTACGGTTATCAATAATGTATATGGCACATCCAGTGGGAATAATTTGTCAACGCAGAATTAAATTTTTAACATTGGAGGCTAACATAGGGGAATTAAAACCAAAGCGGCCGCTTTTAAATTTTGATGTATCGACGTATTCCATGAACCCCCAAAGTTGTTTTAATTTCCGCACCAGAATCCAGCAACTTTCTCCAGGCTTTGCCACAATAATGCATAAACCTAAATAATTTAATTTCTTTACAATATCTTTCGAAACGATGTACATGCCTTCAAAAATTCAAAATTAACCTTTTTCATCACAAAATACAAACTTATAAAAAATGCATCCTGTTACATTTAACATGGTGTCAGTGGAGGTATTTTCATTCAAATGAGACAAGTTTCAGTCAGCTTAACTTAAAATTTTGTAAAGTTTTACATTCAGAAAATATATTGTCCAAAATTTTGTACCTACAACATTGTACGTATTTGGATTTTATTAAAAAACAGCTTAAGATATGCATACCGTATTTGTTTTGTGCTTGACTGGCCCTACATTCAACGATTCAACACCCAATTAAAAAACTACGTTAACAGGGGTAACTAGTTAGGTGAAAAACTGCATGTGTATTTATTTAAGTGATAAATAGTGTTATCTGAAAGTATAAATCAAAGCACAATGGGCACATTTAGTTTTACAAGCAATGGAATTCATGGATTTATTAGCAATGGATGATATAATATAAAGAGACCGAAATGGATTAAATGTCGCACGTCGCACCGCCATCTTCACCAAACATAGTGTTAGAAAATTCTTATGGCTTCAGCGCCATTCAAATAAATTGTGAATTAAAATATATAATTCGTACACAAGATTCGGTTTCCTAATCCTCTGATAAAAGATAAAGATTTCAAAAATAGTCAATCGAAGCAGAATCATCTTGCGTTGAGTAATAAATTTCAAACCATAAATAAAATAAATAAAACTGTTTGATGTAGCTATTAAATAAGTCATAGATAACCAACCCCGGAAAAATAAAAGTGTCGAATAATTGAATAGCGGTTTCAATTTACTGATCATGGGGCATGCCAAAATTGAGAGGAATGCAGAACGACGGCTAAGCTAAGGCCTTTTAATTGTATACAGAATAATACAGATTATTAGGCAGTTTGAATTGATTGAAAGGAATTAAGGGGATTTCCTAAATCTATTACTATCGAAGCAATACAGTACGCAATATAGTATTAAAGGTGTATAGGCTTTCTGATGCAAGTTGCAGAAAATGTTAAGTAATTATTATTAATAAACCATCAAAGCCTCGAAAATGAACTGAAATCCTATTTTTACGTTATGTTCTTATACAAGAATAAAAAATCATTCAGGAAGGTATGCAATTAGTAAAACACAACTATCATTCAAGATTAAATGAGTAATTATATGTATATTAAAGACAGCTTATATTTATTGATCCGTTCTGTTGTTCTAGCGTGCGACCAGCGTTACATTTATTTGTAATTAGTAGATGCATTTAATTAAGTCTTTAATTAGGGAAATCCCAACAACTGATAATTTACTAATAATTATTTTCCTGCATTTATGTTTACGACAGTGTAGAGCAGTCATAATTCAGAAATGATTTATATTTCAGTACTACTTTACATACAATTATGAAATCAAAATTGGTTTTTGTTTAATCCATATGATTGGTTTTTTGATAGTACATTCTAGCTAAATTTCGGGAGAAAAGCGACCATATGACTACAGATTGTTTGAACCCATTACTTACTGTTGATCATTACTGAAGTAATTACATTGCAGTAACTGAATCCATTTTCTGTTGCGCGTGCTTTTGTAAAACTCAAACGGCGTTGCAGCAGCTTATATAACATATAAGCATAATCCGTAGAACGTAACTTTCTCAACAAAAAAACATTTTGCTTGTGATTACAGTTAATTTAGAATCCTAATAAACCGCATCAACTTACGAATTTACAATTATTATAAAATTATTTAGTTTATGCTAAGAGCGGAAATATTGTTACACGTTCAATAATTAATTGTTTGCTTGATGATGACACCACTTACAATTATTTTAAAATTTCAAGATTTCAATGATATTGATGTTTCAACTAAAAAGATATTTAAATGTTTTGATTACAATACAATTAAAAAAGGAAATTGGTAAGATTTAAAAGGTGCCAATACAATCAATCAATACATAAACTGACATTGTCCTCAGATGTAACCCGTTTTTGGTACAAAAAAAAGTAGTGATAAAAAAATCAAAAACAGGGTTAGCAACGAAGGTTTAGCCGTTGACTAAAATTCGTTCACAAGCAAGCATTCCATATACACGTCAACATCAGCAAAAGCTGGTGATCTATTTTTATAACCTCGCACCTTATAATAATACAGGCGAGAACAAGTTTTTAAAATGTGCTCTCATGACTATATGCTATAGTGCAAAACTGCTATACAATTTTCAATTTTAGTATTTGAGTTTTTGTAAATCATACTTCAAAAGCACCGTCGCCATCTACGATGTACTATTATAACTGACCTGGTTAAAACCGCCAACTCCTGTGCAACCTATGCATATAAGTAATTACTTAATTACGTATGACCGTCTAGTATTGCTCTCTTACTTCACATGCACGAAAAACCACTGGACCTAGGCGCTACAGATTTCTTTATATTTGGTAATTATTTGTAAGCGGCACCTAATCTGAGCAATAAAATCATAAGTTTTGCATCTAGAAAATTTAAAATATATATCAAAACCCGATTGAAACAAGTCACAGTGTACAATTAAACAAAAATATGAGTAAAATAGACGTTAAATCTAATTTTATTCGCTCAATATTTTTTAGTATTTTTAAATATGAATGAACACAGCATCTCCAAATTCAGGTTTCCTGATTTTAGCAGAGCACTAAAAATAAAAATAAACGTGGAGTTTCAACGATTTTACAACTTACCAAAACACAAAATGATATGGAAGTCAAACTTTTTGCCTAATTTTCTGCTGTACTGTACTTATGTAATTTATCAATAAATAGGTTTGGTACTGTGACAATTTTTAATATTTCAACATACAACCACGAGGTAGCTTCAGAAGCTTACAAAAATAAATGATTATAAAAAGTGTATGATGGCTATGTCTAAGCTTAAGTCCGTTTAAAATTTCAAGCTACATAGTATCAAGTTTCAGTTCATAAAATTATTAAAGCAAATTGATACAGTAGTGTAAAATTTAAAATTAATTATTCTGCAGTAGCTATATGATAACATGCACGCATTTGACTCAAAATAATATCAATAATCAATGTTTAAAACAAAATTGTGTATGTATTTCGGTATTTTTGTTGTACGTTGCGCTTACCGATTTAAATTCAAAGTGATATTTCATTTGGTTAAATTGGCATAATAAATTTTAAAATTGCAGTCACTACTTTTTAACGTGAACATCTGCGCATTTGTATAGAATTTAAGGTCTAGTAAATGTTTTATCATTTATTAGTGCAACATAACTATTTCCATTGTCGGCATGTAACCAAGAAATTATTTACTTTACCTAACTATGAAGCTTGCCATGAGATCATGCTTCAATCATAGCGCACATTTTGTTCATTATTAATGGTTACTACTTAACCAAAAATTGAAAACAAATATTGTTCTTGTAAATTTTAAAAATGAAATTAGTTTTGACCCTGCAATGATAGTAAAGAACTTCTCAAAAGATCTCCAAAACCTTGTTGGGACCCCAATGTTGTTTCCTAATCAAAAAATAGCAATTATTAACCAGTATCTTTGGCCTTGCTTAACTTATTCTCTGCAAACAGCTCCTTTAAATAAGCTTCCAAAAAAATTCCTAGAAGATCTGGATAAACTAATACGAAGTTCAGTTAAAAAAATTTTGGCAATTCCGCATGATTCTCCTAATGCTCTCTTGTACTGCTCGACAAAGCACAGGGGCTTACAAGTAATGCGATCAACGTGGGAAGCATTCATACAACATTACAATGTATGTGTTGTTTTGCTTAGTTCCACTGATCCATATATACCATTTTTTAAAGATCTGAATTTGGAAATGAAATGCTGCATTGAAGCTTTGGAGCTCGATGAAGAGACAATTCAAGCTAAAATTGAATCCTTTCTAAAAACTAAGCCTGCAAAAATTTTGCGTGAATTTTTGAGGAACAAAGAATTTGAAAAATGGTGCACATTTTCACTTCGTGGACTAGGGGTTGAAATGTATAAAGATTGCCCATACGGAAACAAAATTATTATTAACAAATGCGGATTAACATCTTCAGAGTGGTTGAATGTACTTAAAATGAGTGCTAATGTATATCCTGTTAAAGCAATTCCAGGTCATTCTCTAGAATCATCCCTTTGCAGACACTGCAAAGAGAAAGAAACCCTTGCACATGTTCTGGGGAAGTGCCACGTTGGAAGCTTATTACGAAATACAAGACATCATGAAGTAAGATCAATCATTGCTAAGCATCTGAGGACATTGGATTGGAATGTGTTTAAGGAAGTTACTGATGGGGCCTCTAAGCGTGTAGATATAATATTCTGGCGTACGGAGTCAAAGTCTGGATATATTTTAGATCCTACCATACGTATGGAGCAACATTCTGGTCAAGCTGAAGAGGTTAATGTTGAAAAGCAAAGTCATTACGTTCCAAGTATTCCTTACTTTCTTGAAAAATACCAACTTAAGAATCTTGAAGTCATAGGTTTGCTTATTGGTGCTCGAGGTACAATTCTAGCTTTTTTCGAGTCATTTCGAAAAGATATGCGGCTTCCTTCTACAATGATACACGAAATAGTGATTGCTACCATTCGAGGCTCGTGTCGTATTGCCCATATACATCTATACAATATGAATTTATCTAATAGCTAATTTTCACAAATTGTAATTACGAAAAGAAATTCCTGCATTCTTTTAAAACCATTTACTTTCGTTTCAAATTGTATGTTGTTCTTACTGTGTCCTTGTGGCAAGCGTAATTGTTGCGCCAGTTGTAAATAAATATTTACCTTCTCTCTCTAAAGCCCGCTTCCAAAATGTTGGCGTAATATGTAACGCACGTCTTCCAGTCTGTAAATACTACTCTAATAAAACTACCTAATTAGTTCATTTGTACCTAAATTCCAGTTAGGTTGAATATTGCCTAAACTCGAAGTTTCTGAAGGATCAACTTTTAAATAATGGCACCCAATAAATGATTTTTATTACATAGGTGTAGATAAGTTAACTATGAGAGCAACATTTTGTAAATTAAAAAACTACTTAATTAAATTAAGTAACTAAACCCATTTGTAAATTCTAATACACTTATGAGTATTAATGTTGTCATTTCAATTGTTAAAAAAAAAACAAGAAACTTTAAATTAATCTATATGTACATTATCGGCATCTCCTTTGTATAAAACCTAAATATTTGTAATGTTTACAGTTTTAAGCGCCACTTAAATCTGTTTTTAATAGAACCCAGTTATATTCGTAAGCAGGAATGGAACCTCCGTTGTACCTTAGCAACTTGAATAGGAGCATTGTTTTCATACCAATGTGCTGAAGCAATAGAACTATTTCGGTAGCGTTGAGTCCTTGCGATTACATATTGTGTAAATCACGTATAAAATAGTTAATTATACGAATAAAACCACCCAACTAAAATATTAGCACAGAGATAGCTTGTTCATCACGAACTTTTAATTTCAGTTTAAATATTCCACAGCTCAAAAGAAAAATCCGGGTGCTCTAAAAACAATGAAAATGAAAAAAGAGACAATATATTATGTATGATTAAAAATTAGTTATGTTAGGTATTACCTGATGCCGATGCCTAGCTAACGTAATGGCTGCGTAAATCCATTAAGTATTGGTTGATCTATTCTTTTGACACGATTTTCACTACCTTTTATTTTTAACTTTACTGATTTCGAAAATTCATTATATTAACAATTTCTACTGTATAAAAATTTCAAATTTTCCAAGTCTTATGTCAGGGATGTGACGTACAAGGTACAGAGACTATTAAAAAGGATATGATATGCAGTTAAAAGCCGCTCGGTATTTTTTGAAAGTACAAGTTAGTATCTTACATACAGGTTAGCCTTGATAAACACTATCAAAAAATATAAAAGCTTTAAAAAGTATAGTTTTACATTGTATTCCCTAGCCGGATATTCACTCACTAGGAAGTATTTAATTAATCACTCTATAATTTATTGTTTCTAGCCACGATTTTTAATTAATCAAAGCATCTTACGCCTATAAATACCCACTTGGTTTAGCAATTTAGCATGTTTAGACGACTTTTAAAGATTTTACTTTGGATATAGGCGAATGATGTTGAAGAGATATTTTGAAAGACATACAACCCAAAGATGTTTAAAATTCGCTGGGTAAACACTACCTAAGAAAATGCTACATTACTAATATAAACTGCTAGATATGCAATTTATACACTCACGATTTATTACTGTTTACAAGTGCTATAGTTCAAATGAAAACTAATTTGCTGTACAAAAGAACTAGAAAATGTTCCTATAAAAGAAAATTTATATTAGTCGACTCATAAAAATTATTTGCTACCGGTTTGTAGGCCGTTGCTTGGCTAACATATTTATACCGGTGTAAATCCATTAAATACAATGGAAATAAAATGTAATAAGTTCACCCATAACTTTGATTTATAAGATCAAACTACGTTTATACTTTCAAAGCTTCATCATGCTTTGCGTCTGGGTTGTTACTTATCACATACACAAAATATTTTGACTTTAATTTTGAATTACAAGTCATTTTGGAATTTTGGGAGGTAAAAGCAATGGCTCCGGTGGGATGTAGAGTTTACGCAATCCGTATTATTTAGTAGTATACATTTGGTGAATAAGGGGGTTTTAACTCTCATTAGTGAATTTTTTTGCTAGTACTCGTAGTAGCTATGATAAGTTTTGTATTTTAAATTGTAGCATAATTAGGTTGTTCGAATAAAAGAACTAGATAATAAATTTCATGACGAACTAAACGAATATGAATATCTGCAGGCTGCAGCACAAACAAGTAAGCGTTAAAAACTTATAATTAAGGAGGATTGCATATCTAGTGGGCGAATCCAAAGAATGGAGAAGCAGGCATTTGTCCACACCATAATAATATTCTAAAAATAGGCTTACATGACAGCAATTGAAGCAACATTGATAAAGTGATATGCATCCGCCACAGCAAATTTTCTTAATATGCTATGCGATTTAGATACTATTTTCCAGCTTTTCTAATTATACTTATGTGTAATTTAGACGCGTCCACAGAGTTTATCAGTATGCATGCGTTCTAATAATGAAATCTGCAACTTGCTAACGTACATTTTTCTATGCGTTATTAAAACGGCTTTGAAGTTCCTCGCACTCCGCATTATACGGCTGAAATTTTATTACATAATTTAATATACATTTTTAAACACATAGAATACTCTATGAAACAATTAACTGCTTCTATCCATAAAAGCAATGAGTTACTTGCACAATTCTATTAAACGTACTTTGCATTTTTTATTTTATATTTCAAATTGTATGGAATTAACCCGCTTAGAATTTTTAGTTTAGTGAATTGGTTATTGTAGAAGGGATAGAGTTTTAAATTAAATTAAATCAAAATTCAATAGAAGTAATGAGTGGTTGCAATTAAAAATTAACATACAGTAAACCCTCCCGTATCTGAATTAATTGGGAACAGACCCCATTCGGATACGAGAAAATTGGGATATGAGAGGTTTTTATAATAAATACAATAACATCAGAAATACATATAAAGAAAGATTTGTATTGCAATATGTATTTTTATAGTTTAGAGCAACTAAAATTTTAATTTAGAAATGTTTAGAACAATTTATTATTGAACGTTTAGTTAAAATTATAATTGAAAGTTTAATTAATACGCCAAGGGTATCTGGTCATAAAAAGACCAGAGTAATTTATTTACAAAAATGACGGAGAGTTTTTATAATTTGTTCAAATGCATTATATTCATAAAATCGTATTTTAAATTCACATCGCCGAAATTTTGTTTGGATATGGGATGGTTCGGATACTGAAAACCCATTCGGATATGGGAGGTTTCGGATAAGGGATTTTCGGATACGGAAGGGGGTACTGTATGTCATTTTTATATAGGCAAACCCATCATTAAAATTAATTACGAATTTTAGTTTTTTTTAATTTTAACTGCTTGAGACAACTTATACAGTTACAGGATTCTTAAAAATTGTTTTTAGGATAAACTAACATATATATAAATCATATATATGAAGTATCATGTAAATGCCACTGCCATTGATGTAAACGTCAGCGGCCGCTTAAAAAATTTAGAACTTGAAGTTACGCACTTTGATTACCTTAGATTATTATTCGGGAACGTTTTTAAACGGTGGTGTTTATTTCAATGGTTTAATACTGATATCTATTGTGACAAACATAAAACTACAATTTAAAAATCCGGATTCCATGAAATTAAATAATACTAACTACATGTGTAAAGTACGTAGTAATCACCTACAAAAATTGTAACTGAAATATCAAAATAATATGGTGCAGAATATATTTGCCGAAAAAAAAGTTACAGCATTCCTGGAATTAATTGTTGCGATCAATACAATAAATGATGCACCTAGGTTACATAAATTAGGCGGAGAATTAAATAATTAAAATTATCAACTTATGGTAAATAATACCATGTCTGCTTTAATTTTACGATCTAAATTTAGTGTGAATACATAATAACATACCTTTTACAACCAGCTGATTGACAGACTTTAAAAGAAGTTCTAATTGTTAATAGGCATCATTCATTGAAAGATAAATATGTGGCAGTATGACACGTTTTGTAGGCAATTGTTTATTTAAACATGATTTTAAATCAAAATGCAATGGAGAAACAATATTGTTTCATAATTTTGAAAAAATATGAAGTATTTAAGGAAACACATGATAAGATTGAGCTTACTGTAAATTTCGCGCAAATTGTAAACACCATTTCTCAATAATTTTATTTCTAGCAAAAAAAAAGGAATAAAAAAACAGGTGGACTCATTTCCAATAAATATAATTGTACCTATTAATTTTAAATATCCATTGCGGTTAGCTTCTCATGATTTTCTAAATAAAACGCTTTTCAAAATATTACTTAATAAATAAACTTCGACATAAGAATAAATCGTTGAGTTATTTAATTTCTCTTTAGAAATCTCGAGGAAACTTTTCATTATTGCCATTATTATAAACTTTTACAATTTTTTATTTCTTGAATTTTAATATTTTAATCTCGTTAGTACCGGTAATTCTAGAAAATTGCTTTACTTGAGCTTTTTTGAATGTATGTTTTATTACAAGATGAAATGTAAATTGTTGGCTTCAGCTCTTAGCAAGCGTTGAACGATTAAATAGCAGATTCTACTGACATGAATGCCCGGTTTATGCATGTCCTCCCCTAACTTACATAATGGCGATGTAAATTCATTGAATATTAGTAGCTTAATTGTTTTATACTACTTTTGCTGACTACATGTTATCGAGCTTGGGTTGTCTGGTGTCGACATTTTTCAGTTGTATTCCTTTACTACACAGAAACCAGGCAAAATTCATTCAAAAACTTGTATCTTGTAAAGCTTGTAGTTACTATACCGAAAGAACGAATAGGGGTTTTCCAACCCCTACTCTACTCTAATGAGTCATTTATTCGTTTTAATTAAATTGGAAAAAAATTTCATGCTCTATGTTTATGTCAACGCTGTTTAAATCAAATTCGTACAAAATTATTTTCTGAAGCAGCTCATAAAATGTGATTTCAAGATTATAAAATTTTAACTTACATTCAAGTTCAAAACATTCATTTAAAGAAATAGTTTCAATGTAATTATTATTGTTAATATGATACCAAGTAGTAGAATGTGTGAATTAAGAACAACATTACAAAATTTAAATTCCCTAATCAAATTCAAAACATTTGAAATTTTTTATTACCTAGGCTTGATAACAGTACTAGTCGCATTCAAGTGCTGTTTATTAGTTGGGCTGTTGGGTTTATGCATTTATCTGCGAACGGACAAAGCAATGTAAACCAATTTATTTTTAAAAAAGTCTATTATCAATACTAACCAATTTGAAAAGTAAACTGTTTAATTTCCTAATATTAACTTTTACTTTTCTTTATTTTGATTTGTTATATATTGATTGTAAGTCACACTTGTTTTTACTTGTTAGTAATTATCAACCAAACGCCCAACCTTGATACACCTGATCAATGTTTTTTAAAGCTTTTCCCTATTTTCCTTGAACGGCTTTGAAGTGTACAGCTTCAGAGCCACTCAAATAAGCTGTAAATTGAAATATGTATCTAGCAAAGCAGATACGTGATCTTTAATATGCGAAAAATATAGAAATCAAAAATAGTCACAATATGAAAAAAAGCAATAAATTTTGAATTGAATAATCAAACTATAAATGTGCTGTAAAATCTGTTTGTTTATTGAAGCTATTACATCCCTTGGTTCTGTAGTTCAAATTACATTTTAATTCATTTTTATGCTTTTCTATATCCTGAAAGGGCTGTAGAAGAAATAATTTAAGGTCAGGGAGTGGAATTCAGTTCTAAGGACCGACCCTGACCATAATAATTATTAAAATATGTCTATTATTTCACTATTACTATAATTTATAAGATTGTATTATATAAGGAGAGGTATAAACTTTCAATTATAGTCCGTTTATCCAACTGGGCCCGTGGTATTAAATAATAAATCTCAAAGTAAAATTTAATGTAATAACTTTTCATAACATAACAACATGCATGCAGCATTAGCCTTCATTTTAGGCAGGGACTCAGGAAAGAAAGCCATTTATTTGACTAAAAGACCGTTTTATAGTATAATTGTTAAACTTAAAACAAAATTGTATTGTAATGAATTCTGTAATTGTAAACTCCCATAAAAGTACTGATGATACTTTTCTCTTGTCATTGACACTTTGAAATTTAAATGAGTTGCAGGTTGAAGAATGGAGTGACGAGTTTAATTTACTGATCATGGAGCAAGCCACCATTAAGAGGAATTTGGAACGACGAACGACGTTTAGCTAAGTCCTCCTAGTTGTACACAGAATGTTAGGCAGTTTAAATCGATTGAAATGGATTGAAGTGATTTTTTATTACTATCGAAGATATATAGTCTGATATAATATAGTATTAAAGGTGTAATAGGGTTTCTGTTGCAGTTGCAGTTTGCAGAAATTTTTTAGTAATTATTAATAATAAAGCATCAAGGCCTTAAAGATAAACTAAAATCCTATTTTTACGTTATTTTCTTGTACTTACTAACTTGTACTCTTACTTATAAAAAATAAATTAGGTAGGTATGCAATTAGTAAAAAACAACTTTAGTCAGGTTTCGGAACGAGAGCGACCGCTTGACTGCGGATTGTTTGAACCGATTACTTACTGTTGATCATTACTAAAATAAATACATGGAAGTATCTCGACGAATGCACTTAGGCGCGTGCTTGTGTAAGACTCAAACGGCGTTGCAGCAGCTCATATACATGTTATAGTCCTGATCCGTAGAACGTTACTTTCCCAACCCAACAACAAAAGTTTTTTCTTGTAGATACAGTTGATTTAGACTCCTAATACAACTCATCATATTAGTACTGTACAATTAATTAAAAATTATTTACTTTTATGCTAATTGTAAGAGCGGAAATTTTGTTACACGTTCATTGTTCAGTAATCAAACAATTTTAAAAGGTTAGTCTATTAGGTACGTGCATATTACTTGAATGCCACAAGATACTTTAGTATGCATAATAGGTGCACTGCCTTAATAGGTTACAATTTTGGGAAGAATTTGATTTTTTTATGGTTGAAAATTTTTGTTTTATTCATGCAATAAGTTACAAGCTAACAGAACAGTTTTTAGTAACGGAATAGATAATAAATCGGAAATAATTACTGCATCTATGATAATAGCAAAAGAAACCGCATGAGATAAAATAAACCAATATTAATCGAAATAACTTAAATTTTATAGACTTCATTCTTCAAAAAATACTTTATTAAAACAAGTTATAAAACCTGTTTGTAAATTATAATAGACCTATTAGTGTTGATGTTGTCACTTTAATTGTTAGAAAAACAAGAAATTTTAAATCGAATTTATATTGTGTACATTATCGGCAATAATCGGCATCTAACTTGTATAAAACCTAAATATTTTAATGTTCACAGTTCTAAGCGCCACTTTAATCTGTTTTGAATAGAACCCTGATACATTCGTAGGCAGTATTCAATCTCCTTTGTACCTTGACAACATGAACGGTAGCAATGTTTTCATTCCAATATACTGAGGCAATAGAACTATTTCGGTAGCGTTGAGTCCTTGCTATTACATAATGTGTATGTAAAGCATGTATAAATTAGTTATACGAATAAAACTACACAACTAAAATATTGGCACAGAGATAGCTTGTTCATCCCAAACTTCCAATTTCAGTTTAAATATTCCACAGTTCAAAAGAAAAATCCGGGTGCTCTAAAACAATGAAAATGAAAAACGAAATATTATATTATGTATGAATAAAAATTAGTTATGTTAGGTAACTGATGCCGATGGCTAGCTAACTTAATGACTGTGTACATCCATTAAGTATTGGTTGATCTATTCACTATTCTTTTGACACGAGTTTCACTCCCTTTTATTTTTAACTTTACTGATTTCGAAAACTCATTTTGTTTACAGTTTCTACTGTATAAAAATTCCAAATTTTTCAAGTCTTATGTCAGGGATGTGACGTACAAGGTACAGAGACTATTAAAAAGGATATGACATGTAGTTAAAAGCCGCTCGGTAATTTTTGAAAGTACAAGTTAGTAATTCACGTGAAGATTGCAGATTAGCCAGGATGAACAGTATCAAAAAATATGAAAGCATTAAAAAGTATAGTTTTACATTGTAGTCCTTAGCCGGATATTCACTCACTAGGAAGTATTTGATGTAAATAATAACTCTTAAATTTATTATTTCTATCCACGATGTTTAATTATTCATTGCATTCAACGCTTATAAATACCCACTTGGTTTAGCAATTTAGCATGTGTAGACGACTTTTAAGGATTTCACCTTGGAAATATACAAATGATGATGAAGAGATATTTTGAAAGACATGCATGCAACCCGAATATGTTTGAAATTCGCTGGGTAAACACTACCTAATAAAATGCTACATTACTAACATAAACTGCTAAGTTTGCTATGTAAACACTGACGATTTATTAATGTTTACAAATGCTATAGTTTAAATGAAAACTAATTCGCTGTACAAAATAACCAAAAAATGTTCTCACAAAACGGCACACAATAAAACGGACCACACGGTTTTTAGTCCGTTGCTTAGCTAACATTTTTATAGCGGTGTAAATACACTAAATATAATAGATAGAAAATTCAATAAGTTGACCTATAACTTTGATCAATAATAGCAAACTGCTTTCACAGTTTCAAAGCATGCTTAACATACACAAAATATTTTGACTTCAGTATTGAGTTTCAAGCCGTTTAGAAATTTTAGGAGATAAGAAAGAGGACATTAAAGCTAGGCGTATATTGTGCAATCCGTGGTAAATAGTAGTTTAGAGTTGAAGAATTAGAGGGTGTCAACTCTCTTAAGTGATTTTGTTTTACTAGTACTCGTAGTAGCTATGATGAATTTTGTATTTTGAATAGTAGCAATTATGTTGTTTTAACAAAAGATCTACATAATAAATTTCATGACGAATTAAACGAATATCTGTAGGCTGCAGCACAAAACGTGAGCATTTAAAAATTATAATTAAGGGGGATTGCATATCTAGTGGGCGAATCCAATGAATGAAAAACCAGGCATTTGCCCACACTATAAAAACATTTTAACATAAGCTGACATGAATGCAATTGAACATTGATAAGATGATATGCATCCGCCACAGCAATTTTTTTAAAATCTGCGATGAGATCCAGCAACTATTTTCCAGTCTTTCTAATTATACTACGTGTAATTTAGACGCGTTTACAGAGTATATTATTATACATACATAGATGCGTTTTAATTATTCAATCTGCAACCTACTACAGTACGTTTTTTTATAAATAATTAAAGCGGCTTTAAAGTTCTCCTTACCCTGCATTAAACGGCACAAATTCTAACACATAATTTAATATACATTTTTAAAGACATTAAATACTGTATGAAATAATTAATTGCTTCTATCCATACAAGTAACGAGTTGCTTACAACACAATTCTTTTAAACTTACGATGAATTGTTTATTTCATATTTCAAAGTGTATAGAATTAACCCGCTTAAAATTTTTACTTTTAGTGGATTAGCTATCATAGAAGGGATCAATTATAAAAAAAAATAAAAAAAGAAATTCAAAAGAGATAATGAGTAGTTGATAATAAAGGATTTTTATGTTTTCCTGTGTTTCAGAAGGGTTGTAGAAAAATAAAAAACCTCAAAGTAAAATCAAGTGTAATAACTTCCCATTAAAAAATACCCACATTTAAGGGACTCGAAACAGAAAGCCCTGCATTCATTACCTAGAAATACCGTTTTATTGCTAAACTTAAAAAAATAATTTATTTGGATTAAATACATTCTGTGATTGTAAACTCACGCAAAAGTACTGATGATATTTTTCTCTTCTTTGAAACTTTAAGAAATAAATTTTTTAAAGAATGGAATAACAGGTTTAATTTACTGATCAAGGAACAAGCCAAAATTGAGAGGAATTTGGAACGACATCAAGCTCGAACTAAGTCATAGTTAAATACAGATTATTAAGCAGTTTGAATTGATTGAAATAGATTAAGGGGATTTGTTTATTACTTTTGAAGTTATATCATCTAATATATAGTATGAAAGATGTAGAAGGCCTCTGTTGAAATTTGCAGAAAATTTAAAATTAATAAAGCATCAAAGCATTAAAAATGAACTGAAATCCTATTTTTACGTTATGTTCTTATACTAAAATAAAAAATGAATCAAGTAGGTAGGCAATAATAAAAAAACTATCACTGCATATTAAATGAGTAATATATATTACAGACAGTTTATATTTATAGTTCCGTTCTGTTGTTCTAGCATGCGACCAGCGTTGCATTTATTTGTAATTAGTAGATGAATTTACAATTAAGTCTTAAATTAGGGAAATCCTATCAACTGATAATTTACTAAAAATTATTTTGCTGTGATTATGTTTACTACAGTGCAGAGCAGTCTTAATTCAGAAATGATTTATATTTCAGTAGTACGTTTACATACGTTTATGAAATCAAAATTGTTTTTTTGTTTAATCAATATGACTGGTTTTTTGATAATACATTCTAGCCAGGTTTCGGAACGAGAGCAACCAAATGACTGCGGATTGTTTGAACCTAGTACTTCCTATTGATCATAACTGAAGTAATTGCATTAAAGTAACTTATTCCAAATACTTCTTTGCGTGCTTGTGTACAGCTCAAACGGCGTTTCAATAACTCATCTAATCATAATTCGTAAAATGTAGATAATGACGAAATAAACATGCATTTGTAAATATAATCGAGATTGCGTTTTATTCATTATGGTATGTTTTTTTATACAGTTTAGTCAGGCTTTGGAGCGACCAAATTAAGATGGATCTTTCGAGCGGAACATGTACTAAAATATTGCTTTGAATTAATTAACACCTGATTACCACACACCATTTAAATTTTCTCCACGAGACCATGACCCCTTCTGTAATAAAACTCAACTGGCGTTGACGTAACCAAAAATTCCTTATCCATAAAAAATGACGATTTAAAAGATTAAAAATTTTCATGTGATGGTAATTACTTTAGAGGCCTAATTCTTCAAAAAAGATGACTAAAGTACATTCATTTTAATCTTATTTAGTATCATGCTGAGAGATAAAATAATATCACAGGTTAAATAATCAACACATTGATCCAACGCCGCTTATAATTATTTTTTAAGTTTTATTACGTTATGTAAATAAAGTTATTAAAGACACATCCTATAAACTTGCTTTTCTGCATTGGTTCATGGGAAACTGTCACATTAATAATTATGTATTCAAATTGTTCCAAGCAATCGTAGTACTCCCGCTTACACCATATCAAAGAAATATCTCCCTTTATACTCATTGTACTCGCAATCCCTGGAACATCCTTGGAATCGACTCATACATTCTCGCCTGGACTTGATAACACCGTCACTTTCTGTGGATACTTTATATTTCTTCAAATTTTTCTATTTGCATTCTTTCAGGATCTACTTACCTAGATTTGATACATAAACTAACTATAGGCAACTAAACTACAAAATAATTTTATAGGCTCACATTATGATCGTGTATTGCAGTGCTACAATAGAAATATACTTATGTATAAACATGCAGTACAAGCACAGTCATTCTGTCACCGCCGGTGTATGCTAAATTGTGGTGATGCATGCAACTTCTTCTCTTCTCCAGTGTATGTAACTTTAATGGTAATAATGCCGTGTATAAGTAGGAAAAATGTATCACGAATGCATACACTAAATTATTTTGTCCTTCAGATAAACCTACATAGTAAAATTTCAAGCATACCAAAAAATTGTAAGGGAGCGTCCACACATGATATCATCGGCAGATTCAGTGGGTCTGCTCAGGCACTGATGACATGCCATATTAAACATAGCCGTTGACGTAATAGCTTAGCTGATGCAGGGGTTCTATGATGCAGGGTCCTAAAAACAGTAATGTTTCCATAACATTATTATTGAACTACTTCTATGTAAAATTACTGATATTGGTAGTGACGTTCTCACTCTGCTCTGGCTCTGGACTTCTCTGTTAGTTTGCATGCAAAAGCGTGAGTCATGGTAAAATACGTTGGTTGTATAGTAATGCCTTTAAAATTGTTGAGTTCACCTTGCACGTCATTTATCTCCTATTTTATTTACCTACATACGGTCTCAGTTCTTAGTTGCATACTATATGTAATTAGGCTACGTCTGTAGATTATGACTCATTTTTTCTGGTATGTACATAACAATATATTATGCTGTATTTGTTTGTGTTGGCTTTTCGCACACTACTGCCGAGTTGAAATGTTGTGTCACGTTATACAATGCACTCAGTTGTTTAGTTTCAGTGACAGAGAGCAGTTAAAAAATCCATGCTGTTTACGTTGCAGCTAAAATAAGTTAATTTATTCCTTCATTTAATCACAGTAGTAAAAACTTTAAAAAGTGACTTTGTTTTTTGTTATTGTGTTGTTGTTTGTATACACTTTTTATGTCAAAATAAATTTAGTTTAATTAAGACTTAAAAAAGTGACATTTTTGAAAATTTCTATTGCCCTGTAAATACCAGAAGTACCTACATAGTGTTTATAAAAGTTCATAAAATAATGGATTTGGAAGATTTACCAAATCCAATCGCGGGAGACAAAGTCAAACCGCCAAACGCTGAGCTACAGGCAGTCTCAAGCTTATCTACTGGGGCTGCTAACAACGAGAAATTCACTTTGTCTGTAAGTTAAAAACACATTAATTAACTTTTTATAGATATACTGTATCTAATATTGTTACTACCTATTAGTATAAACATAATGCTGCCTTTTTGCAAAATCTTTAACCAAGTTCTAGGAGTATTACAATATTTTAAAACGCTCAAAAATCAATTTTAGGATCTAATTCTGATGATGGACCAAAGTTGTATTAAAACAGCAGATTTATTAAATTTCCGTCTTGTTTCCAAAAGCTGGCGGACTGCGGCAACATCAATTCTACTTAAACGAAACGCATGTCGTATAACTTTGAGAAAACAACGACTCCGTGTTACTTCAAGAGAAGATCCTAATTATAAAACATGCATTTTACAACCGTCGCTATAAAAAAACTCACAAAATATTAGATGATCTCACTTCCATTATGTCAACCTCACCTCAATTTCCAGTATCCCATTTTGGCATTTTTGGTCATCGAAGTCGAAACAATAAATTTACAAGGTATAACGATCATTCAGAACTACACCGGTTCCTGTTGCTTCATGGGAGCCAAGTAAAAACACTACGTCTTGAAAATTCCGTATCTATGCAGGAGTTAGATTTATACAGTACATATTTAGGGAATCTGGAATGCCTTGAATTAGAGGAGGCCTTTCTATGCAAAAGTAAATTTGACCAAAACAATACCAAAAAACCTGATTTGAACACTCATTTTCAGTCAATGACAACAATGTGTATAATCTACATGGGATATCACAAAAGAAATAACAGTACTCAACTTATGACAATTTTACTTAACTCCGCTCCACAATTGAAGTTTATCAAATGCGTTGACCTTGTTTCGCTCCCAGTAATTTTACAAAGTGGAAAAGGACATTTAATTAAAGATTTTATTTTCTACTATGAAACCGAAACTCGATTTTCTACCACACTCAAAATTTTAAGAAAAATGCAAAGTTTTTCTCAAGTTTGTTCTGCACCAGGATGGGAGTCCGGGTTGTCTACATTAGAGTTGGATATAGTTGACTTGGAAACAGAAGCTTGCGTGGAAATTATACAAGCCATTAATGCGGTAATCAGAGCTTGCAAAAATACTTTAGAATATTTCGAAATAACTTATTCACCCCTTATTTTTATAAAACCAATAATTATTCCGCCACTTGGCAATTTGAAAAGCCTGTATTTACATATGTTAGATTATAGCTCCGGAAAAGATGTACAAGATGGACATGTGTTTCGATTTCAAAACGTGTCAAATTCAGATGACGAAAATGCATCATCGCTCACTTTGCAAACTATGTTTCCAAAGCTGTACAAAGTTTGTCTGAAATTAAATGGCAATACAAAATACAATCGAAGCAGCACCTTTCTCCAATTTTTCAAAATGTCTAACTTGGAAAATAAAAAATCACTCACCGACGGTGTCAGCGTTGAGTCGGAATGTATTTCATCTGTAAAAAGTTTGGAAACTAATTTTGTTTGTCTCAACTTGACTGATGCGAAAGCCATCTCTACCTTGTTTCCTAATGTTAAAACCTTTAAACTTCGGCAGCACTACACGCATGTGTTTCACAATGCATTATGGACAATGTGCCCTTCAGCAGAATCTGTAGAAATTTTGGAAATATCATTTAATAATCGTTTTGGAGCTGAAGTTGAAGTAGTCGATCAGTTTTTTACAGGCTTTCCATTTGAAATTTGTGAGAAAATGAGAAGTTTTGGAAGAGATGATCTTCCGGATTTTCTTAGGGAATTTGAATTGTTGACTTTTTTAAAGATGCTTCCTTCCATTTGTGACATGCCAAGTGAGTTTTTGTTTAATTAATGAATCAAATTAAGGCAGCCTTAACAGTAATATGAAGCAGTAATATGTATGTAGTATAATATGTGAAGTGTATGTGTATAAATGCTTTTGTAATTGTTTTTCTTCTACAATTAAAGTATTGTATTATTTATTTGTGTCTATTTACATAATTTAGTACGCTTTTGAAATACTGTTATCATTTTCAGCATATATGACACTTTTTATGGCGATATTTCTATTAGAACCCGTTTTTTCTGAAACATTCAAAAATAGTAGCAATACCACTGAGCTCGAACAAAATTAGATTATACTAATTATTATCTAATTAAAACCTAATTTATTACCAATCAAAAATCATTTCTTTCATTTTAGTGCTACTAATAGAAGAAAAAGAAGAAAATACTGGATTTTTCTTTTTAAGAGCTTTAAAGCTAGAACTCGTCCAAATCGGTCCAGTACTTCAACAATGTACATACTAAATTATGTGAATAGGTAGAAATAACCAGTGTGTAGACGTAGACGGAAGGCTTTACTTTAACTAACTGTACCAACTGCATAAGCAACTGAAAAACTTTGCCAGAGAATTTAGGGCCGTACACAAATGACGCCAGCGAACTTCAACATATTTTGGGACCCACCCACCTAATGCGTGACACTCATTAGCATAACATAAGAAACGACAATGTGTACGCTGCGGTTATTGATTTCTAGCTGACTCACCCTCAAAGTGGGTGGCACGATGCATGTCCGACCCTTTAGCACCCGTATAAAATAAAAGAGTTTGAATTTCCCGCTAAACTCTTTTCAAAATTTAAAAATCAATATTTAGCCCGGATACTCATAAAATTTCGATACAAGTAATACATCATTAGAACGGCAATGATTAGCAGAATCTAATTATGATCGAGTTCACAGCGAGTGATTTAAACAATTTTCGAATAAAATCAAAAAAACTAATTTTTTTTCTCGAAAAATTGCTATAAAAAGTGTTGTATGGGCCAGAAGTAAATAAAAAAAAATTCGGATTCCTATTTTTTCACGGGCTTCAAAATGAGCTATCACTCAACAAAATCGCTTAAGTAATTCAAAATTGCTACAAAATCTATCTGAATTATGTAAATAGGTAGAAACTAGTAAAGACAGAAAATGTATAAAAACAATATAAAATTTATAATATATTGTCTGTGAAGAACCAAAATGACCCATATCCAATTTAGGCGAGAACCAAAATGAGCTATGGTATACAAAACGATGAGAAACATGCGTAAAATTTTATTTAGGAGTTTTTGAAAGACGCTAAATCTCCTATTTACATGATTTTGAAAAGGTGCAAAATATTGTAATTCCATCTTTTTAAAAAGGTAAAAAATATTTGAATTCCATGTTTTTGGAAAGGTGCAAAAATACCTTATTCCATTTTTTAAACGGTGCAAAAATGTCTTATTACATGTTTTCTAAAAAATGAAAAATGTTATAATTCCATGTTTTGAAAAGGTGCAAATTGTTCTATTTAAATGCTTTAAAGACATAATTGAATATTTTTGTAGATAGTTGAAATTTTTGTAGCTGAAAAAAGCTATTTTGGTTCTTCGCGGACGATATGTTGATTGTAATTTATGGCTATTTCAGAATTACGGAAACTAAAATTGAAATTCAGCGAACTCTCCTCTTAGTTTGGATCTCATGTGTCAGATGGTTATGCCTTGCACGAAATGCCTCACTTAAAAATTATTGCTTCGTATGATCCCAATAGAATACAGGTAGTTGAAGGTCCGGGTCAAAATCCAGGTATGTGACGCAAGTTAGTTTTTCATTCTAAATGAATTTATGAACTCTTTTTTCATAAAATCCTTAATTTCATGTTATGTATGTATTTTAAGTTGATTACTTTTTGTTGCAGTTGCTGTTGGAGACGGATATTTAGCTTCTATCGCACCATACGCTCAAATAGTTCATGAAGAACAATATATAATATAATTTACGCCTACCGCCTGCAACATGTATTTTGTACACGTGCTATATTGTCGTCACCCTAATAAACTACAATAAGTACCTATGCTAAGCCATCCAAGATTTTTTAAAGAGCTCTCATTTAAGTATATTCATTTCTGATGTAAAATATGTGTGAAAGCAAAAGAGGTAAACGTCTAAGTTTTAAGCTATGTTTAAAGCGGCATTCAGAATAATATCCCAATTAAGTCGCGCCTTTAAAACTAAAGCATACATACATCAGGTTCCTACATAATTTGCTGGTTTTGCAAAGTAATGATTTAAGTCTCAAATATGCCAGTAGTTGTCGCCTACACAGTAATGTTAAAACTCACTGGTAGTGTGCCTCTTATGAATATTTTAAAATATCCTCTTTGGCGTTAAAATAATCTACCTATTTACTAAAGATACGTCATGCCGCAAAACGCGACCGCTCGTACACGTAATATTCATTAATACCTAAAGCTGCACATGTGAGTTCTTACAATTTATTAACTAATGATTGGTTTACTAAAAATAGTATAAATTAGGATATTTAATAATTATGAATACTCAACAACGAAGCATCCAATCGTTTAAAAAAACTTAAAAAATTGAGCAACTACTTTGAATTGGTAGAATATCAACAATGTTACCAATCAGTAATCTAAGCAAGTTACATGAAGCAGGACTAGTAATTAAAAAATAGTACATACATTAGATCAAATAATAATGTTAATAAGCAAAACTCAATTTAAAAGTCTCAACCAATACATTTAGTTATTGGTTAACGTGCACAATAGCTTCAAGTTTCCATTTTTTACCAAATAATCCAGCTGGTGCGCGTAATACTACATTCTTGATCGTTAGGAGACCTGCTAAGAACTATGAATAAATAAATATATTAGGTAATTAGGTTTTTTCGTAAAAACTAATTGAGAATATTGCTCTCATTAAGCGATCCTTACAATATGGTTTAAAAAAATAATATAGTCCTTTTGCCTACTAAATGCCCATTAAACGTTATATCGAATTTTTCTTAGCTAACATGATAATATTTAGCATATATATAGCATGAAATTGAAGAGTTTAGTCACATATTTATCTCAATAATTCATATGAATAGCTTATACCAATTCAGTGTCTCGAATCCAAAATATTGATCTTGGTTTTCATTTCAGTGTAAGTAATGTTATTGAAAAACAATGTACAAGTAGATTGATTTTTTAACATTATATATCTTAAAACAATAATATTATAACTATTTAAATAAAACCAGTACATATTGCATAATATAAGCGAATATTAGGTGTATCTAAATACTTATCACATCAGTGTGTAAATTTATTTTTTACAATAAATATAGTCTGTAAATGTAGGGTTGAATAAGAAAATCTAATAAATTACTTTAAAAATAATTTTTGCATCCAGATCTTTAATTTAAACATGTATGTAATTGTTTTGTGTATATGCTAGCGCAGACGCCGTTTAAAACTTTTATGTTGAAACTATAGGAGATTTCCATCAGATCATTTTTGTCCGATCTGTGAAGTAATGACAACAAAAATGAAATGTTGTGCATTACAATCAAAATGAAAGCAAGTAATATTTTTGATCCGTGTACAAAATGCAATTTTGAATGTTATTTCAGTATTTTTGCTGCATAAAATGAAAACAAATTCAACGCATTATTAACTCATTGTTGTTGGGAATGCATGATTTTGCATATTGCAGTGAGAGGTGGTTAACTTGCAATATTTATTTAGCAATTAAAGAATATCCTTTTAAAGTAGGTAATTAAATTATTAAAATTGTCAACGTGGCTATTAAAACATGGGCAAAGTTATTTGCTAAATGAACTGTGTTTAGTATAGCGTCTTATTTACTAATTTTTTTAACGTATTGTATAGGATAAACACCACTTAAATATTTCGCCTAAACAATGGTCAATTACATAGTGTGAGCGACTTTGTGATGACGTGAATTAGGAAAACTGATGTGCAGTAAAACGAACTGGTTTTAGCAAAACCGCCACCTAAAACTGTTATAGCAATAGAATTGCAAAAATGCAAATATCTGGATTTTACAAATACATGTACTTTATTACAATTTATAGTCAGATTGCATTTTAAAAAAAAAATTTCAAATAGTGTGAGACATAATTTATTTACATAAATATTTAAATGCGTGCCCTTATTAAGTTTATTAGTTGAGTTCAGCAAGACATTTTTATTTTTTAAATAAATTTGAATAGAGTTTTATTACATTTATCCTATAGCTAAATGCCACTTGAACTTCTGTCCAATGTCTAGCAATAATGCTGTAAAAGCAAATACAATGAAATGTAGAAAGCTTAGATAATAAATAATTTAATATGTAGACACGTTTAGTATCAAGAATAAGATTACGATATAATAGCACTGAGGAAGGTCTAAATTTTTAACCATAGTCTTTTGAGTTAATGTAATTGTGCTTTTGCATTAAATCTGAAGTAAAACGTTTTAATTTTAATTTACATACTGCAGTAAACATACGAAAAAGGAAACATATGGTTTAGTGTTATTAAATTCCAGTTTATGGAATCATATAACTAATACTAATATATGCTATAGGAGAAGGAAAGGAAAACCATCCATTGGATCTCTAAATTGGAAGTGACCGCTTCATTGCTAAACGTAGAATACAAGATAAAGTAACATGCTACGGATAATCGCCAAATCACACAAAATCTTGATAATACCTCTTGGTGATCTCAGGTCTATGATACTTTAGTATTAATAATAAGCCAATAACACAAGAATGAATTTAACTCCAATTGTATTTCTATCTTTGTTAATTGCTGCGGGGGTGATGACGTATAACATAAACATAATAAAAATATGTATGATGTGAAGTTTTAAGCCGCCTAAAATTTTAGACGATATTATACATGTCGCATTATTGATAGTTGGAAAATGTGTGCCACAGTTTTTTAAATATCTCCAGATATACATATTTTTCCTATTTGCGCTTACCCATAAGTCTTTCACCAGAAAGTATTTAATGAAAACTCAACCTTTCATAACATTGCAGCAGATCTCTGACGGGAAGAAAAGGTACAGCGAAATGAATTGTTGTGACTAATAATAGAACCATGTAAACTAAATGAACTCACATAATTCAAATTACCGATTGATAGCAAAAATTTAGCAGCTCTGTATTCTACTTTGGTTTAAAAAATACCATGTGTAGTTGCATGTCGCAAACTAAATTTTTAATCGCCAGCCTTAAAACATGATAGTAACATTCACTGGAACGCGCAAGGGACAAATTGACAACCCTGTTTTTTATTTCAATTTGAGCTCATTTTATTTTGTTTTCCGATTGAAATGCAATAATAAAATAAAAGTTTTTGTAATTTTTAACTATGAAATAGTTTAACAGATTAACAGCAGCATAATGTAATTGCTTTGCACAGAATTACAAAACATTATGTATGTTACATGTTTTCAAGTTTAAAGTCAAAATATAAAAAAAGTTTTTTCAAGTGGATAACGCATAATCAATTAGGTGTGGCTAATTTCTACCATGTTTTTGGATGGCGCCTTAGTTTGCAAAACTTTTAGCCCAACAAAATTTTACAAATTAGTAAAAATAAATAGAGACAACATAGCAACACAAAGGAAATAATAAATCTGTCACATGCGTATAATATGTTACTTTTATTTTTTTTTAGTATTTGTAAGAATGTTATTTGTGTGCATGTAAGAATATTTTAAAGAAACCTATAACTAACCTAATAGTAAAATACTAATTCACACTATAATATTTTTAAGTTTTACAAATACTGAACATAGGAATGCGCCATCTTTTTAAATAATTGAACTCAAAACTTGCGCAATGAATTTCAGTTAAAGATAAAACAAAATAACCATTACAACTAATCAGTAAAATAAGCAAGTTGCAAGTTGCGATACTGGTAATTTAGAAGCAGTACAATACATTAGCACTGAAATAAAAATAGCTGTCAATAAATAAAACAATTTACAAAGCTCAAGCATTACTTCATTAGCAAAAACCATCAGGAAAAAACGCTCACGTACTGGATACGCAGTTGTTTTAATATTTAATGCGGAACAAACATATTAAAATTTCAGCAAATTTTTTACAAAATTATTCCATTTCTTACAATATTTTTCATAAGCGCCACTTTTGAGTGTCCAATTTCTTCCGTTAACATAATGCAGTACACCATAATCATTTTAGCGGCGTTGAGCTAAAGGTTTTGTTTTGTCACACTTTTGACCATTTTAATAGTATGTATTTTGATTATGTTTTGCATACAACTTAGGATATGCACAACTGATTATTTCAGTAGTTCACTGGCGCTACAACATTTAGTTTTAAAAATCACGTTACGACAATTAACTAGTAAAGTAACCTTTTGTATTACAATATTAACTGTAATTACATGAGTACGATTTGTGCCGCAATTTATATGAAGGAGAAATAGCGTTGTCCAAAATATGTATCACAAACGTTTGCAGGTAATTTCTGGGAAACCTATTTTCACAAGCATATACATTTATGTATCTGGTTGAAAAAAGAATTTACAAAATTAGTTTTTAAATAATCATAACTAATGCTTATAAATTTCTTTTTTCCAATTTCAAAATATTTGCCAGTTTCAACGTGTTCGAAATTTTTCCCTCCCCAAACGTGGGTTTTCCATCCGTTGAGTATCTTAATTTATTTATGGAATCTTTTCTTTGGATCTTGCGTCTGTGCGATCAAATAAAGATATAGTTAGGGTGAAATAAATCGTATTCACTCTATACTTTCTAATTATCCTGGCTCGGCGGCCAAGTGGTTTAACTACTGAGCTGCTGGGTCGGGGGAGTCGGTGGCGCTCTGGATTGGAGTCGGTGTTGGTGATAGAGCTTGGTATGACGGTGGGGAGTTGAGCTGGGGTGGGAGTGAAAGTTTAAGGGAGTTGGGTGCAGGCTGAAAAAATCCGTGGTAGTTATCTACCGGAGACGGAGTTTCAGTGCTGCTTAATAGTAGATACCTACTTTGCCTGACTCTCGTACATGCAAATGTATAAACTCAAGATTTTCTCCTCGAAGCACTTCTCTCCTAAGTATACTGCAAGCGTCGCCACCCGATGACATTCGATAGAGTTGCTCGCTGATGAGTTGGCATGGCAGAGCGTACTGGAGTCGTGGGGACCGTGAGAAAGTCGTCTCGATTCTATAAGATACTCTGTTGTGTTTTTCCTCCGTAAGGGAAATATAGGCAATGCGTCTGGTGTAAACCAGCCTAAATATATGACTTGCATAGTGGTCTACAGAAACACGTAACTATACCAAATACTACAAGTGTAGGTGACAGGATGTGGAGTACAGTAGCAGTTACTATATCTGCTTACGGTGCTCCGACCATCTGAAAAATAAAGTTGTATGAAATCACAGTTGGCCATACCCAAAGGGTGCTTATCCGGCTGTATATATACACGCATAATAATAATCATAATGATAATAATAATAATATGCTTTCTAATTATTTGATTATGATAGCTTTTTTAATAAACAAAACATTTAAACTTTAAAATTGTATGCTTTAACAAGAAAACACAAAATTGGAAAAATTAACAGTACATTTTGCTACGTAATTTGTTACTGAACTAAACTTAAGCAATTTAGTATTTAAGGACATGTGTTTGCTACTGGAAGATTATTTCAATTAAAAGTATGCAGTGACTTTAGTAGCTAAAAATATAAAATAATTAAAATAAATGTAAATACAACATGACTTAAAGTTAATATTCATCATTTTTTGACTTTGAAATCTTTACTTTACAATGCAAAACGAGAATAATGCTATATGGCTTCACAATTATAATTATGAACGAATAAATGGCAAACAATACATTTTGAAATAAAAACAAAACGCATTATTTTTTTATTAGTGTTCTATATTTTATATGTACCTAATAAGGTCTAATTTGATATTTTTGCTATATATAGCACTTGCGAAATCCTCGCTAAATTTCCAGTGACAACGTTTGCACGATAAGTTTGCACATTAAAGTAATACTCCAGCTGCTATTAAGTTATTTCATGAAAAAGTTGGCGTGACACTGCATATTTGTACCTAATTCTTTAATGCGTTAAAAATCTCGGTCGTATTATGATCTATTATGCCCACATGATATAGTAAGTGACTACGTATGTTAAAGTAATAATTATGTAGTTGAAGACGGACAGAGTAATTTTATCTCCTTATTTGTACTGAAATTCAAGCCGGTCTAAATATTTTATACAGTCGTATCGTCCTTGAAGGATAAAATTCGCCTCTTTCAATTAGTTGCTGAAAGCAAACCTGCTTTCTTCCACCTATTTCAGATAATTTAGTGTCAGCCAATGTTGAGCCTAATATTTTAAATAGCAGCATTCGAATCGGTGAAGCTTGTACTTCATAATTATTGATAAACCAGTTACAGGAATTTTTAGGGCGGAGCATATTTACTACGAATGGAGCTTCGTCGAAAAAGAACAGTTTGGTTTTCAGCCCTGTCTGGGAGCAGCCTAAATCTGTTGTGAATGTCAATAAAATTATCACAAAGGTTTGAAAAAATTTATTCGGCTTAAAGCAAGTCTGAAGCACAAACAAATAATTGAAGGTACTCGAAAGCAATTTTCTGACACAAGACGTATTTATTGGGATAATAATAAAAAGCGTAGATGAATATAAGAATAAAATTAAATTGTAAGGAGATACAAACCGTTCGATAATTTCACAAAATACAATCTACACAATCATTTACAGGTAGTTTCAAATGTTTTCCCATAGCATAGTCCGAATTTTCGTCATGACGAATAATTTTATAAATAGAACAACATGCAAAAAGGTTCATGATCTTTTTAAGACATTGCCGACTATGCGAATTAAAAACACTAGGCTTATTTTTTTCAAAATATTAAATTTACAGGGTTTTATGGAGCCAAAAAAATTTGAAATTTTTAACTTTGCAATTACGTTGAAAGAGAAGAAGCTTATTAAAATCTGTCTATGCACAACTTAATATTCTTGTACATTGAAATTCACTTAAACGGGATTCCGTTACAAGAAAAACCCACTTTATAGGCCAAATTAAAAACATTTAGTTGGCTAGCTATATTTTCATTTTCATTGTTAAAATTATTTGGTGACAAGGGAACCGCTATAAGGGATTATTTATTCGGATTAAAGGGACAATTTTGTTCCATTTTTGGTATTTTAGGTTACTTACAGGTGATTTTGGAAGAAAAATGATAAAAATAAGACAAAGCCGAACAACGTTTCTTGGCAACTAAGCTGAACCTATCCTATCTGAACATTAAAATTTTCTTAAATCTTCGTAGTTAGATTACAAAACGTTTTTGGCTGTTAGTTGTTTTTCTGATTCTGACTCTAACCTGCACTGCTTCGTCCAGCTCTACTAAGTTTGCTAGACACAATAAAAAAGCTGGGAAAAAACTTGTTACATAAGTAAGGAAAACAAGTATGAAATCGTGCAAAAGTTAAATACCAACAAAAAAATTTAAAAAAAAGAGACTAGTTTTAATTTCAGTGCAATATGGACAATAAGGCAAGACAGTGAAAAAATTACCGACTTGTGGTTTTAATTTATGGAGCGAGTGTAAATCAACAAAAAGTGTACCTGTATTTGTTTGGGATGTGGTTATCGATGACAACATACTAACTGAAGAGAAAATGACAAGGGAAACAATAGTCAACACCGTTGTTAGATGCACAACTACTCAGGTGAGGACTCTGACGAAGAAGAAGAATGCCCCTAATTACAAGTGTATCCGAATCATCGAAAATACCTGACTTGTTTAAGAGGAGACTTAAATCTTCAAATTTTAAAATGACAACTGAAGTTTGCCCAAAAAAATAATATCTTAAACAGTTTAACAAGAAAAACAAGTAGTACAGAACCAAAGTAACTTGACTGCAGTTTGCATTGTATGGTCCCAGTGGCCCGCAAAAATTATTTTAAAAAATCAAATTTTAATATTTTGCCACACTGGTACTTTTGCAGTTCTCATCCGATTATGATTAAAGGTTTTTTCTGATCCTTTGGCTGTTTTCTAAAACGTAATTTCAGGATTTTGAACAATTTATAAATTTTGATTTTTTTAAAAAAAGCGACGTTAAAAAATAGACCTCATAAATTTTTTTTGAATTGATGTTAGTTAGTGAGATAACAAACTGATACCGCTTATATTTATAAGTCCCGTGAAGGGGAAAATTTTTGTAGTTAAAAAAAAGGAAGGCATTTAGATTCACGTTTTTATTCTTGCGTTATACGTGAAAGTCCGTAAGTTTATGGCAAATTAAATTTTAAAACTGAATTGTGTCAAATATTGTAAATAATTAATAACTACTACGTACGAATTATGTAATAAAACCCGTTTGTAGATGCTATGAGACTTATTGGCGTTAATATTTTGATTTTTAAAACAAAGGACAGAAGAAATTGTAAATTAATCTATGGTATGTGTACCTGTGTGGAACGTAATGGATTTGAATATTTTGCAGCTTTGGACGCCACTTCAATCGTTTGCGCATAACGTTTTACTACATCAAAGAGAGTTACATCTTCTATCTCCTCATAAATCATAACTTGTATAATATAAACGGTAATAATTATGCCAACGGATCATTTAGGTTTAACAAAATCAAGAATAACTATACTTTGTACACAATTGTTGCAACTAAATATAAACATATTGAATTAATATTCAAGCATTTAGATAACGTTAAATTGTTGTACGCGATGCATGTATTTCGCTAAAACTACGACATTAGTTAGATTAACACTGAGATGTTTTGTTGGGAACGGATTCTCATTTTTAGTTTACAAATGCCATATTTAAACGAAAATCAGTGTGTCTTAAAATGTTGAATAAAGTTGAATCATAAAATGCATTTTACATGAATAAAATTTTATAATGTTACGAAGGTCAAGACATGCAAAAGAATGCAATGAATTCAATTTGACTTGTGCGCGTAGCTTACAATGCAATGCTGTACAGGAGAAGACATAATCTCGTGAGGTCACTCCTAAATTTAAATTTCGTGTCAGTTAACAACAGTATTTAAACAATGTAAAGCCAAGATAAATGCAATGGTTTACAATTAGTAAATATAACCCAACTGATACCATGTATTACTCAAATTCAAATTTAAATAAAAACATATTATTTTATTCGTGCTTAGAACTAAATTTAGAATCTGGTTCAGTACATTTGCAGTAGGATGCAGTCACAAACTCAAAGCAGTTTTTTCTTTCATTGATTTTCCATAATAAACTTGCGCATTGAAGTGAGAGATTCGTTTAACGCTAGAATCTGCAAAATCATTTGTAACAAAATTTCTGACCTACTAATTGTGTTATAATTTTATTTGTTTGTATAGTTTTATTTATGGAACCTAAGGAATGATTTTACCTAATTATGTTGCTAAGAATCACAGCAGAAATATGAAATACATTTTGTCAATCATAAATAGTGACTTATTATTACATAATTACCAAGACAAGTTTGTAAATGGCTATAAGAATTATGAAAGTTGTCAATTGGGTTAGTGAAAGTTCAGAAACTTAATTTCAGAATCATCTGTGTTAAATATAACGTCTTATTTTGACATTACTTCTAACTTGATTTAAACTTGTATCCAACATTACATAGACGCCACATAAATTTGTTTCCTGTAAAATGCTAGACCATAGAGTGCAAAGCAACGGTGTATTGAAATTTGGGATCAAGAGCGTAATTAAAACCCGCAGATATTAAATATACATCAGCTATCCTCTTGTGAAAAACTAAAGGAGAGACAGATTTGCTTAATTTTCCAATAATTTGGTAAGGGATTGTCTATTATAGATGTTATCAAAATATTCCTATTTTTTGAATCCTGCGAAAACCCCTGTTACCAACTTAACCATATCGTAAATTGCCTTTTATATTATGAGATGTAATCAGTATACTAGCACTTAGCAGGTACCCCATTGACACTACCTGTGCAGATATATATGGACGATCCCTATAACGTTTATTACAACATAATTATACAGCATAATTATATTTACATTAGTGCCGTGGCTTATACTGCACACCCAGGAACCAGGACAAGTTTGAAAGGTTTCGTCGTTTGTCTGTGCCATTTTGTATTTACAAGAACGGATGATATTTCAACCACTTTATTTTTATTTCAATTAACAAATGATCATTTCCATTCATCGTACTCAATAATTAGTAATAATTATTACAGAGCGGAGGATATTATTGTTTAATTGTGTTATAAAGCAGCTTTTATTGTATTTACATACGTACTGGTTTTCAGCTTATGGCCCAATCAAAATAGTGGTTGCTCAACGTAATCAATTAAAATAATCACTGCAATGTTTTTGGATGGTGCTTTAATTTACCAAACTTGTGTGTAAACATGAAGTGATTGCAACCCAAACTCTACAATTAAATAAATTACATGTTTAAAGAAATGATAGTGTGTTGAACAACAACAAAATCTCAAATACAAATTTAGAAATTGTAATATTACACATAATCTAGGGAATATAATTTACATTAATCACATTACTTAACTTTTAAAAACACATAATTGCGCATTATTTGGAAATTAAAATAACATAATTTAAAGCAAAACAAAATCACATAAAAATGCAGTTGTCCTAATTAGAATATAAAATAGTTACAGAAATTCTAATGTCAGGTTTTTTGTTTTGCAAGAAAGTTAGAAATTTAAAAGTTGCTCACTTTTTGTAGCTAGCGTAATTTCTATGTATATCCATTAAAATCAGTAGACTTATTTTTTTAAAATCATTTTCAGTAGCTATTTGTTTTTAAATTTTATTTACAATTTCAAAGCTTCATTTTAATAGCAATTTCTACTTTATGGAAATTCCAAATTTCATTAGTTTCATGTCCGACCAGATTGTAACGTAAGGTATAAACTATACAAAATGATCAAAATATTATAGTGTGCAATTACAAGCCGCTTGGTATTTTTGGCACGCATAGAAACTCACAATCATATAAGCAATCTTTGGATGATTTTTTCAAAAAAGCAAAAAAGTCATAATGTACAGTAGGGTCAATCGAAAGGGAAGGCTGGCAAGGATAAATTTTGCATTCATACAAATGGCAGCCTAATCCTTGCCAGCTTTCTCTTTCGGTTGACATTACAGTATTGTCAAATCCTTTTATAATGCAACTGGGAGGACCGACCTTTTTGGTTTAGTTTAGCTGGATTCCCGTTTAAACATTTAAGAGATTTCCCGATTAAGCGAAAGTTTTTTACAGTTTTAAAATTTATTTTATTTAGAGTAAAAAAAAGTCAAGGGCAAGATATGTACAACGTTGTTGAAATACAGTTATTAGGATTAACAGAGGCTAAAAGGTGCGCGATCAGAGCAGACGTATTTTTTCCACCACGCCGAGTTTTTTTGTGATTTTGGACCAAAAAAATACTAATTTAAAAATAAAATTATCTAAAAATCCCTGAAACCGAATAAATAAAGTGGGCTGCGTTTACTGAAAAGAAAAGTGGAAATTACTTTTCCTACTTAGCCAAATTCACTAATATTCTTCCTCCGTAAGTATTACATTGGATCTAGACTACCGTTTCGTTTCAAGTGTGTGCATACTGGTCAACAACCCGTGGCGACAACTGATATATTAACGTGACTTCCGGTCCCAATAGCAAGAGATGGGGGTAAATAGTTTTCCAACCATTAATACACAGCATAGCACACATTACTAGCTATCATTTAAAACAAAAATTTTGGAATTCTACTGCAAACTTCACTAATTACATATAGCCAAACAAGCTCTGCCATGGGAAAAGACGATGAATTGCGTCAGCTTATTACCAAACTCACTGAAACTGTTGCCAAAAATCACACTGATATTTCACGTGATAACCGAAACATGGAAAAAAATATCCGAGGTGACCTCAAATCCATAACCGAAACCCTAACAGCACAAGATACAAGAATCTCGGGAGTGGAGGCCAACGTTGTAAAAATTATGTCTCAAAACTCTACTATTACCGGAGAACTTTTAGCAACCCAGTATGAACTTGAAGACTTGAAAGAGCCACTTCGCAAAAACAACTTGATTATATGTGGAATTGAAAACCTGACTCCAGATACAGCAACAGAAGTTGTCAAAGCGTCCATCATTGACCTTGTCAAGTCGAAATTGGAGGTTGATGTAAGCAAATGGAAAGAATTTCAGTGTAAGGTTTTTGCCAAGAATTCAGATCATACCAACGCCAAAACTCGAGTCCTGTGCAAGTTCAAATCACTTTCTGATGCAAACTCCTTACGTGCAATGCGATTTAAACTTAAGAGCACAAGTGTCAGCATTCAGGATGATCTTACTCCAAAGCAAATAAAATCGAAAATGTTCCTACTTAAAAAATGTAAAGAGCTTAACGAAGCTGCGGGTGAAACCGTTTCTAAACTTTGGTCGTCTCGGTTTTTAATTCACAACAACGATGGCGAAGAATCGTTTTGGGTTTCCAATGGTGATGAACTGTATCCAGTAAAAACAATCCCAGGTTACAAAATCAAAACATCCCCAGTCATGAGTGTGGCTACTAAAAAAAAGAAAAATTAAAACTCTGGGCATCCCATCACACAAAATATTGATCTCGTCTTATGGAACGTTAACGGCATACGGACTTTGCTATCATTGAGCAACAGTGAATATGACTTATGTCTAGGTAAAATAGTTTGCATATACGAAACATGGATTTCCTACGATACAATCAAAATTAACAATCTCAAATTACAAGACTTTACTATAATCCACAGTCCTGCAGTGAAGTGCGTAAGCCCTGGGAGAGCGAGTGGAGGTATTAACATTCTAGTACATAAAAATTACTTTGATATAATTCAAACTTATATAAATGAAAGTTATGTGGTAGTAATTGAAGTGAAGTGCAAATCATCGAAAGTAAGTATGATAATTATATGTGCATACATACCTCCTGAAAATAAATACAGCTGCATAGTTACACGCCTAGAAGATATTTTAAGTGATGTACTACATCAGTTTTCAAATTACAAAATATTAGCTGTTGGAGATTTTAATGCTCGCATTGGTGAAAAAAATCAACTTGACTACAATTTTCCTATTAACTCAAATATAACGTCTTCTCGAGCATCTCACGATAAAAAGTGCAACGCAAGAGGCAACTCTGTACTCGAAATGTTTGAGTCAAATGGTTTTATTGTAATTAACGGCAGAACTAGATCTGACAACCCAGCGAACTTGAAATATCTCGCAAATGCGGGAGGAAGTGTGATTGACCAAGTATGGTGTAATTTTGCTTCTCTTGAAAATATTTCAGACTTCGAAGTTCTCAACGTTCTAGATTCTCCACATTTTCCATGTAGGCTTACGTTTGACATTAAACATACAGCGACGGAACCGCCTCCACCAACGGCCGTAATTAAACTACAATGGAAATCAGAAAATTATTAAAAGTTAAATAATGCAATCAACAAAGGGTTAAACTCAATAGTTTTTCCAGAAGACGTAAACTCTCTCAATAGCTTTATAATCAATAAAGTCTATCAAGCTGCGCAAATAAGTGGAATGTGTAAGTCATACTACCCGATCCGTCCCCAAGCTCATAAGCCTTGGTTTGACCATGAATGTGTGAAAAGTAAGCGACGGTTACGTAAACTACTACAAATTTTAATAAAGAACTACCATTCAATGTCAATCTCAAATTATTTACAGTTTAAATCAACCCATAAGGAACTTGTTAAAAGAAAAAACAAAGAATACTGGAATTCAGTAAAAGAAGACTTACGAAATGTTAGATCTACGTCTGAGTTCTAGGGAGCTGTCAATAAGTTTAGACCACGCTCAGGAAAGCAAAATAGTCTTAGTGCTTCGACATGGGAAGCTTTTTACAAAGAAAATATGCCAGTTAAAGATGTTTATTATTCTGAAAATTTCACAATAACTGATGAAAAATTGGACATTGAAATATCTGAAGAGGAACTTCGTGCTGCGCTATCAAAACTCAAAAATAAGAAAGCTTCTGGAACTGACATGATCCCTAAAGAGTTTTGGAAATTCTCTCATACGTCTATTCACAAGCACATATTAGATTTATTTAACGAAATTTTAAAAACAGAAAAAACACCAGATATATGGGGACACATTGAACTCTCTATGTTGTACAAAAAAGGTGACAAGTCAAACCCAGCCAACTACAGAGGAATCGCTTTAATAAATACAATCGCAAAACTGTTTACCCAAATCATTTACAACAGATTGTATTACTGGTGCGAAAATAAAAATATAATCCCAGAGACGCAAGCAGGGTTTCGAAAAAAACGAGGCTGCCTTGACCAAATTTTTACCTTATCCTCTATTGTACAAGCAAAACTTCAAAAAGGGGGCAAATTATTTGCCTTGTTTGTTGACTTTCGAAGGGCGTTTGACTCAGTTAAGCACGACTTATTGTGGCACAAAATGCATCAATGTGGTATCAGTGGCGAAATCATTCGCGTTATTAAAAGTCTATATGACAATGCTAATTTTAAAGTACGTGTAGATAGTGGCCACACAGTGCCAATTCCCATCACTATGGGTGTCTTACAAGGCGAAATACTGAGCTCACTGTTATTTTCTATATTCATTAGTGATTTTGATAAGTACATGACGCAACATGGAGCTCAGCCTGTTTCAATGGGAGGGCAGTTTAGTGTCAATCATTTACTATTAGCAGATGATACTACAGTTCTTGCTGAAACAAAAACTTCTCTTCAAAATAAAGCTGATATCCTTCAACGTTACTGTGAATCTAACTGCCTAACAATTAACCTTCTTAAAACAAACGTAATTGTTTTCAGATCTGCTGGAAAACTCTGCCAATCTCATCAATGGTTTTTAAATGGGGTACCTATAAAAGTTGTAAAATGTTATACCTACCTAGGTATTACTTTTTCCTCCTTGGGGTTATTTTCAGTGGCAGCAAAGGTCAAAGGTCAAAGGTCAAAGGAACTTTATTTGTAAGGGGTTTGGTGTTTCTAATCAATTGATCAGTTCTCCCAACACGAACCCCCGTGTGACTAGCTTACCCCGTACTAACACAGAGCCAAGTAAGCCTTTAATGACATGGGTCGCCACACATGTGGAGAGCCCGGCGTTTAAGATAAACTTTCTCACGAAAGAGATCCGAGGCTAGCGGGAATTGAACCCACGCCGTCAACAGCATTGGAGAGCCTCAGACGCTATGTCTCGCTCGGCACCACTGGACCACCAGGGCTCTCAGCAGGCGAGATGAAACAGAAGGCACAACAAGCATTGGGTGCAGTGTTAAATACCCTAGGAAGGTCAAAAACAGACTCTTGGTTGTGTCGATTAAAACTATTTAATTCCATAATAGCTTCGACTTTGTGGCTGCCTAGGAATACACTTTCGTATATGTTACGGATTGAAAGTGGAATGAAAGATCTTCGATGCCAGATAGTCCGTCTTTCCCTACTCTTCTGGGCCAGGTTGCTCATGATGAATGAGAACCGATTTCCGCGTCAATGCTACAATCGTTTGCTCAGTCTCTATAAACTATGAGGGGATGACTTTAAGTACAACTGGGGATCTTATATAAAAAAAATTCTCACAAGCACAGGATTTAATTATGTCTGGGAGGCTCAATCAGCAGAATTACTTTACCAAAATATTGAATTTATTACGGAAAGAGTGAATGATCAGTGTATTCAAAGGGACATGGGTCGAATATCTAAATCATCGTACAATTCTCTATACAAGCTGACAAAACCTGACCCTCACGTTGCTGTGTATCTCACTTACCATTTACCTATTTCATACATTAGAGTATTCTCTCAAATTCGTCTGGGAAAGAACATTGTATCAGCTAACGGGTATTACTGCAAATTCTATGATAGTGAGATATGTAAATTGTGTGGACTTGATATTGATGATATGTTTCATTCTTTTGTAAAATGCCCTCGATATGATGCTGACAGAAATTTTTACTTACGTTCCTACAACCTACAGTTATTAAACCGACAAAATTTTGCAGAATTTCTGAATTTATGTTCTATAAAACTTGTATGCGACATCTTTAAATTTTCTCTAAAAATGTTAGAAATAAGAAGTCAAACTAATTAATGTAAAAAAACTGAATTTGTTAAATGTGTGTGATGGGCAATGCCCGCATAATGGCACAATAAAGAAATAATAATAATAATATTAGGATTAAATGAAAAAGTAAGTTATTGCAATTTGTATCTTTGATTAAAATGAAATTCGTCCAGCTGTAAGTGTATTTACTTAGCTACTTTTATTACAATTTCCTTTACAAATTGCCTAAAAAGGCTTTACAATTTACAAGCGTAGAAAAACAGTCCCTCAAATATGAATATACCTTGCATAGGTTCCTTTAAATCCGAATAAGTTTAACATAGGAAGCACAAGCACAGCTGGCGATCCAAATATTTTAAATTCGTCGCTTTTAGCCGTTTCATCTTAAATCAGGACAATTAAAAAAATTTATCATATTTGGTGCAAATCAACCTTCGTTGCGTAAAAAAAGTGATATGTGCATAAATAGTTTTAATTCTAATCTAGGTCAAAATTTGCGAGCCCAGTTGTCTAGATACTTTTAGTCGTAACTGTACCTGTTAAAACTGTTAAAAGCAAGCCTGAGTAACAAAGGCACTAAAAGTTTGGTCAGACGAATCAAATAAAATATAACAAATGACTTGTCTTCGAATTTGTAAATTGTGAAATTTTAATTTAATTTTATTAATTATTATTTCTGTTGTTTATATTCTTTCTTTGTCCTGAGAATCTGAGTCAAGTAAATTCGAAACTATTAAAAAATGTTAATTAATTATTAGGCAGTTTGCGCACTTTCCGTAAAAATGAAAAACGTAAACGTAAACGTAAATTTTACGTAAGCTCCGCCCTCAAAACGTAGAAATAAAATTTTGCGTGAAAAATGATAATTTACGGCCGTTATTTTATACGGCAGCGGTGTTCAAACAACGTCCACGCAATATCATACGTAACAAATATTGCCATGGATACCTATAGTAACCTTCCAAATCTATTGATTTTAAAAAATAACAACTTTTACGTTTAACCTAAAACTGCGCAAACTATGACACGCAAAATGATCCGCAAAATTTTAAAACGTAAAAACAATTATTTTGGGTTTTGCGTTTTACGAAATATAATTTTACGACAAGCGCGCAAACTCCCTATTATATGCCATGCCGCAGAGTATTTAGGTGACTCAGAAAATGAGCTTTTGTAGCATTTCTGTGGTGCGTCTTACAACCCAACAAATGGCTTCTGAAAGAAACTGACAATGGCAAATCCACCTGAGGCGAGTTTACTTTACTAATCCTAATCATCCTTTTGGATGGCGTCGTAGTTTAACATTCTTCTTAAAGAAAAATTGCGTAATTTGGTAGAAATAAATAGAGCGCCAATAAATATTCACGAAAACTTAGAACTATAAAAAGGAAAGTATTAAAATGAAACCACCTAATTCCTGGGCGTGTGTGACTTTGTTTTTTGTAACGTCTGTATAATAATTTATTTTTGGGGTAATACGACTAGTATATTGCTGAAACTTGTGTTTTTCTTCTTTTTTTCTCAAACAAAACTGTTAAAAATAAATATTTACGTTATACTTGTCAAGCAACTCGACAAGTTTTTGTTCTTGCAAGCGATAGCGATATAGTTATTTCTTATTTCTTAAAAATACCCCAACAAAGGAGTAACATTGAGGTGTTTGGTTGGAATGTGATTCACACTTAGTCTTTGGGATTTTATACGATCAAACTATATAGTGGCAGTTTTCCAAAAAAATCTGCATAACCTTTGAGTTGAATCATTTCAAACAAAATGCTACGATTCAATTACATTTTTAGTGATAGAGTCAGGGTGTTCTGCAGCGGTAAAGGTTTTAACATGCACAAAGTTGTAGCAATAATTGTGTAGTTTAATGCCGCTTGAATTTGTGTTTGCTATATATGGTCAGCGAAGAGGGAAATCTGTCTATCTCCTATTGGTGCTAAAAGTGGAACTGACTATTTATATTTTTTGCTAAAAGCGAAAATGACTATCTCCGTTTTTCTCGTAATATCATTTCAAGAAGGCACAAAAACTATGTTTATCAATGCAGCATGTTATGAAAGATACGTTTCTGTTTAAGGGTCGTCCATAAATGACGTCACAAAAATGTTTGTTAGACTTTTTGTTGCAATAATTAATTATTGATTTCTCAGAAAATACCTCCATTTATAAAAGCTTAGCTATCACAATGAGTTTTATTATTCCAAAAAATTTGTCCTAAGCTATTAGTTAATAAATATATTGAATCAATGTGCCAACCGTGCTGTTTTCTGACACACAGAAAGCAGTAGTCACTAGAAACTCGCCAGCAGGAACATTATCCGATTAAACACTATTAAGTAGAAAACGAGAATCTGAAAATTTGAACGTTAACGCTGAGTAAAATCAGTAAAAGGTTGACACATTGATTTAGATTACCAATGGCTAATGATAAAATCAATAGCTAAAAATTTAAACATTGTAATATTTATAATGGGTTGTCTATAAATGATGTCACACTTAACGTGTGTGGGTCTTGTCAGGTATTTATGACACGCCTTGTTACAGTTGAGCTGTTATAATGAGAGTAGACGGGATCTTAAAGAGCAATAATTTTTGTGACGTTATATTTATGGACGACCCCTCAACAAAAACGTATGCTTTATAACATGCTGCATTGCCACATTTAGTTTTTTTGCCTTCTTTTTAAATTATTTTGAGAAAAATGGAGATAGTCATTTTCGCTTTTAGCGAAAAATGGTAATAGTCAGTTTCGCTTTTAGCACCAAAAGGAGATAGTCAGATTTGCCTCTTCGCTGACGATATGTTTCATCCACGCTAAGAAATTTTTAAATGGCCATGTCCGTGTGTTCTGAAGCTATTACGAATTGTACACTACAGTTCTTATGAATTAGACTTTTTAGATGCTGAGCTTATAATCATCTAATAAAATGGTGTTGTCAGTCTGTCTGTCTGTATGTCTTGTAATTGCGTACCTATTTTGTGCATATGTACAAAATAGGTACGCAAGAATTATAATATGCATGAATAAAAATTGCATGCCTATCTAACGTAATAGCCTAATAGCTATGCAAATCCACTAAACATGAATTCGTTAACATATTTTTTGATATCAAAAATTTCTACGGTATTGAAATTTACAAATTTGATAAGTTTTAAGCCTCGATTCTGACGTATAACGTACAAAAGAAAACAATGAAAATAATATTATACGAAGTTACAAGCCCCTTGGAAATGTTAACAGTTATAAGCAAACTTGAGTAACACAAGATATGCCTTGGTGCAAATTCAAAACACCAAGTAACATAAAAAATAGGTCTAACGAATAAAATGTAAATATTAGGTGAACTCATCTACTTCTATACCATTAAACTAGTTCTGGCCAATTTTCAAATAAAAATATAATGAAAAGTTGAATACAAGTCTAATTATTAAAAATTATCAAAAATACGATTATAAATATAGCCACATACTAAATTGTCAAATCATACCCCATGAGCTCAGAAGGTGTCACACTGAAAAAAACAGTAAATATAATTATAATATAAAAAAGGCACAAATAGGCGAACACGCTACAGTCTTCCTACCTGCCACAAAGTTAGAAGTTACCTACTTTTCATTTTTCTATTTTAAAATATTCAATGTTATTGCATCGTACAATTCATTGTATTCAATTTTCCCGACGATTTATACTACAATCAGTAGGAATTCATTATTGCCCAATGTAAGAGTATCTTTGCATTATCACCTACCTATTTGGTTAAGCCACTTTGACTGAGTAGGCGGCGCTCAAGACTTTAACCTTGTAAATAGACACCTAATGAAGTAGAGTTTTCATAGCATCCATTCCAAATCCAAAAGTTCAAGATTTTGTAATTTAAAAAATGAATAATGTTCTTTCTTACAAGTTAGTAAAAGTTTTATAAATTAAAGATACTTAAAAATCTTTGAGTCAACACTGTCCAATAAACTGCTACATTTCTAACACTAACATAAACTGCTACTTATGCAAGTTATACAATCCAGATTTTTCTAAAATCCATCTTGGCTCTATACTTCCAATTCACTCATTCAAAACTGCCAATTCAAAAGTATTATCGAATATATAATTTAATTACTTTTTTTGTGAAAAGTTTTAATGTCTGTCTATACCGCAATTATTTTAATACAAGAAATGATGGAATTTCCCCAGTGTTATTTGTAATAAGATTTACACGCACGAGTACTTTAGTGACACAAATTTTATTTGGCGCCACGCTGCACAGACAAAATCTAATTTCATGTTTTTACGAGCTACATTGAGTAACAGCAGAGAAGCAAGAAAATTCATATTTTTAAAATATGCTTACATTACTGCATGAGTTAAATTTGTCTAAAAATCAGGATTATTAATTACCTGTTAATAGCATAACTGAGTAAATAAAGTATAGTCGCACACATTTAATAAAAAAATTATAAATTTATTTTACTAATTAATACTTTCATTGCCCATATTCTTTCTTTCGCCAGAGAAGCTCGGTCAAGTAAATTGAAAATTATAGAAACAATATTTAAAAATGGTATGCAACGGCACAGAGTATGTCAGAAAATCAGAAAAGAGGTCATCCATAAATAATATCATTTCTTGAAGATCTTCATGGGACCGGACGATTCTATTCTCATCCGTGCAAGTTTTTAATGGCGTCGAAATCTAGCTATTTTCTTAACAAAATACTATGTAAATTGGTAGCAATAAACAGTCTGCCAATAAATAGCCACGCAAAATTGAAAACAGGATCCTTGCAATTTTATGGAAAATTCATCTAAAACATCCATGGAATCTCACTTTTGTAAAACCAAATTGTTAGTTTGAATATTTTGCAGCCCTAAACGCCACCTAAATTTGTTGTTCATAAAACCTTGTTAATAGTAACTGAATTAGCTCAAAGCAAATGTAAATATGCACACAAATTCGTGAAGTATGAGCAATAGCAATAAGCTCACCATTGCATAAGCAGGTGCCCGTTACACTGCAAGACAATGGACACTGGTCTACATTAAAAATATTCATCAAGGGGCTGCCTAGACTAGTCATGGATATTCAAACAACTTCATAAATGTGGACCGATTCACTAAAAATGTAGCCCAGAAGCATGTCAATAAGGGAATTTGCAACTGCCTACAAAAAGTATTATTTAAAAGCTCTGATTTTTTAAAATTTTAGTATTGAGTAAATGCAGAAGAACCTTCTTTCAAAACCGTCTTGGCTCTATTTAATAATATTTTATAAAGCAATTTTTGGTACATTTATATACACACTAATTGTCTTACTCTCAGTTTTTGACCTTCGAAATGAGTAATGCAAATATTCTACATACGTAGGTGCCACTCATTACTATTATATTTTTAGATGGCGCCATAGATGAGTCACTTTTTAGCAAACAAAATAAACGTACACAAATTGGTGAAAATAATGTAAAACCATTTGCAAAATTAAAATCCTATAAAAATTACAACAATAAAAATCTATCAAGTAAATCTGTTACATGCATAACCTATGTCACTTTTATTTTAACTTAAAGTCAAGTTATATCTACAATCCACATATTGTTTGCACCCTAAAGATAAAATGCCTTGAAATAAATACTATCGTGATTGTTATATTGCTAAATTATTTGCTATATTGAGAAACAATGAGCATGCCTAGCATTATTTCAAACATTTTGACGAGAGCCGGCCATTCCTCAAGCTACGCCACTGGTTGTCTTATTATCATGTAAAACAGTTAACGTAATTTAAATTTCAGTCTTTTTTGTTGCCACGAAGTTCAAAGCTACTCACATTTTGTTCCTATTTCGAAATAACCACGTTATTACATCCGGAAATCCAAAATACAGTTATATGCTGTTATAACCCGCTGCTGCTTACTACTGTTGTGTTTTGTTCACAATTGTTTGTGAATTATTGTGATTCTCACATCACAAAACAATCACAATTTGAATTGTTCACAAACAGTATTAAAATGCTAAGATTGTGATTGTGAAAAATTGTGATTGTTAACAAAACGATAGAAAAACCTAATTCGTTGACAATGAGGTGGGGGTGGTGGGGGGAAGTTTTCCAGTTTTATTGGGATCGTCCACAAATGACGTCCCGCAAATTATCATTCTTTTGTTGGGATCGTCCACAAATGACGTCCCGCAAATTATTATTCTTTTGTTGGGATCGTCCACAAATGACGTCCCGCAAATCATCATTCTTTTGTTGGGATCGTCCACAAATGACGTCCCGCAAATTATCATTCTTTTGTTGGGATCGTCCACAAATGACGTCCCGCAAATTATCATTCTTTTGTTGGGATCGTCCACAAATGACGTCCCGCAAATTATCATTCTTTTGTTGGGATCGTCCACAAATGACGTCCCGCAAATTATCATTCTTTTGTTGGGATCGTCCACAAATGACGTCCCGCAAATTATCATTCTTTCAAGTACTTTCAAATTCTTTCGCAAGTTTCACGCCTGTGAAGACACACTGGCCCTTCCGTTTACATATTTTATTCATGATCTCAACTGTTCAGATCACAAAAGTTAGTTTTTCGTTTTTTTTGTGTTCTTCTAAAATTAGTCGTACTCTCTACGCTCTGTACATTTTACTACGAACTACTATTAGTAAGATTAAAAAAATAACTGACTAAACTACAAAGTACACCATGAAAATAGTATCGTCAGTGAAGAGGTATGTTTGCCAATGTCCATTCGTTTCTTAGACGCGCTTTTGCCGAAGTCCATCAAAATGCATAAATGAATTAAATTATTGGTACATGCTTATAATGTTATAACTAGAGTGGAAAATGTATTACCTGCACCAGTAAAGTGCAAAATGCAATACCTACACCTTTGAAGTGCAGAAGTTGACACCTAACGCATTTAATTGTAAAACAAATAACGAACTAAACTGAGGAAGTTAAGTTAGAGTAACACTTTCATATTTTTATCATTTACTGATACAACATTTTGGTGTTCAAAAAAGTATATAAACCTGATTCTAAGTTATACTTTCCAATAAGTACACAATATGATGAGTGCATTTTATCACATTAAACACTTACACATGATCATATTTTTGGTGCAATATATATTGAATTGCACAAAAATATGATCCAGATATGATAGATGTCAACAATAGCTGGTTTGCTGAAACAAAAAACAGAAATGGCACTTAATGAAAACAAAATGAGCTAAACTTTGATTCCGTCAAATGTAGAAACTGTAATGTTGTAGGTACTGCATTCTTAACTTTGCTGGAGAAAATATCACACTTGAAACTCTAATAATAACACTGTACACACACCAATAACTAAATTCACTTGTGCATTCTGCACTGGAGTTAGAAAAATTTGTGCTCACTGAGAAAATTTTTTAAGTTGTACATTTTGAGTAAACATACGTGTTTTTAATTAGTGTATGTATAACAAAATATTACGAAGTGAAACGTATAAAAAACGACAAGAAAATTAGTAACTTTGAACACTTGTGAAAATTTGAACACTAAAGACGTTTCTAGCAGGGTCAGTGTGTCTAGGCGGGTATTGATAAAAAGCAATTTAATAATTAATAATTATAATAATTTATTCATTTTTTCAATTTACCAGCAGCACATAAAACATAAAACGCAATATAAAAAATTATCGCTTACAAAATGTGCAGAGGGGTATGTGGGTCCTAAAATAGGGATAATTTGGGGAACGTCTTTAATAGACGATCGCAACAAAAGAATGATAATCTGCGGGACGTCATTTATGGATGATCCCAATAAAACATTGATAATTTTCGGGACGTCATTTACGGACGATCCCAATAAAAGAATGATAATTTTTGGGACGTCATTTACGGACGATCTCAATAAAAGAATAATAATTTTCGGGACGTCATTTACGGACGATCCCAATAAAAGAATGATAATTTTTGGGACGTCATTTACGGACGATCCCAATAAAAGAATAATGATTTTCGGGACGTCATTTACGGACGATCCCAAGAAAAGAATAATAATTTTCGGGACGTCATTTACGGACGATCCCAATAAATGAATGATAATTTTTGGGACGTCATTTACGAACGATCCTAAAATCATTTAGTGCTCGTTTGTTGTTGCTTCGTTGTGATGATCTTGTGATTGTGCACAATCCCATTTTTGTAGTTTGTGATTGTGATTGTGATATCACAATCACAAGCGAAAAAACAATGGTGATTTGTGAACAAAACACAACAGTACTGCTTACTAATAATTTAGCGTTTGCCGTGCACGTTATGACGTTATGAGCTACAGAGGTACCCTTTCCGCAAAGGCGAGTCATAAGCCTGTTGCTCTCAATTTACTCGTACGTTGCATCGATGAGATTATGACATTTAGATTCAAAGTCAAGAGTATAAGAACTTCGCGTAAATAAATAACCAGCTTTATTTATTTTTATTTTGCAGAAGAATAATGAAATGAAAAAAAAAATGATAATTCGATACGGCTGTTCATGAGTAGTGTAGCTTTATTGGTTTAGTATGTAGTCCTTGTGACCTTTTCCATTGGTTTCTCATAGAATATAAACACAAGAATTTAGAATTAATTTTCCACTCGTCCAACATCTGAAATTAACTTAACTAAAAATTGCAAATTAGGTTATTAGTTCATATAAGCCCGTTAGCGCAGCGTTAAAATGGATTTCAATAGTTCAAAAAAAAACTTTCTTGATCTTGCCACTGTCTTGCCAGCATTAGTGGTTTATTTACTTTCAACGTAAACAAAGTTTGTACAATAGCTGTGTAGTTTATTGCCACTTGAAATTGTGTTTAGTGTGTATTAACTATATCTAAGTTGAAATTTTCAATTGCCCATATCATTGTAGAGTAACACTGTTTTGTTGATCAACACTTCTGGAGCAATACAACAGCCAAGTTATTGTGTGTATATAAAATTTCCCGAAATTCGATCAATAGCAAGGTTCTCATAAAAACATGTCCGCCTGCATCGACGGAATTTTTTATGATCTGACAATTTTGCTGATAATGTTTTGTTTTTCAAAATATAATGTGCACATAGTTGGTACTAAACAGTTTTTGAATTTCAAATTTCAATAACATGTCGAACGGGGAGATGATTATTTGAAACCAAATGCCAATCTTTCTTTGCGTTGCAGTTACAAACTTTTTGCAACTTTAAAACAGTAATTGTTGAGCACACCCACTAACTCTTGTTTACAAAATGTGTTACTTTTACTGCCCTGAGCGCTACTTACCCTGTTGTCTAAAAAATGCATACTTTCATTATTTCTAACTCCCTTTTCATTTCTATTTCGAAATATGTAAAGCTATTCCATCGTATAATTTATTGTGTTCAATTTTTTAGACGTTTTATACTTCAATCAGTTGGAATGTATTGATGCCCTAATGTATATTTTAAAATACTATATTTTGTAGTTCAAAAGGTAAATGTAGTTCTTACAAGTTAGTAAAAGTTTTGTAGACTAAATACACTTAAAAGTGTTCGTGAGAACACTACCTAATGAGCTACTACATTTCTAACACTAATATAAGCTGCTACTTATGCAAGGTATGCTCTGCAGATTTTACTGAAAGCCATCTTGGCTTTATACTGCCAATTCACTCAATCAAAACTGCCAATTCCCAAGCTCTATCTATTAAATAGTTTAAATGTTTTTTTTATGTTGAAGGTTTCATTGTTTGTCTATATACCGCATTCAATTTACAAGAAATGATGGAATTCCACCACTGTTCTTGTTATTAAAATTTACTCGTAACGATACTTGAGTGACACAAAATTTTATTTAATGTCACGCTGCACAGACAAAATCTAATTTTATTTTCTTACGTACTACATTGAGCTACAGCAAAGGCGCAAGAAAATTCATATTTTTAAAATATTTTTACTTTACAATCTTAATATTTCGTTTACTTTTTCTAAATTTATAAGCTTTCTTAATTACCTGTTAATAGCAAAACCGTGCAGCAAAACATCATTTCTAGAAATTTTTATCAATTTTTGGCTTCCTTAAGAACCTGGAAATCCCATTGTTGTTGTAGATTTCCCAACTATATAGGCACATTTTGAATGGTTTCGAAGTTTTGCAACTTTCCGAACACAACGCTATGTAAATTGGTAGAAATAAATAATGTGCCAATAAATAGTCACGCAAAATTAAAAACAAGAAAAAATGAAGTATGGAAAAGAAAGAAAAAACAAACCTAATTCCTTAATGTATGTGATAAACTGTATGCGATGTAACTCAATTTTCTCTGATGTCTTCAAAGTATCTTATTTTTGGGGTAACACGACCATTAAATTGTTGATGCTTAATAATTTCACAGCATTATTGAACTTATTAAATTAAATTTTTGTTTAAATCGCCTAAAAGTAGAAACTCCACAACATAATTTTCCAATGCTTCACAAATACTCAACAAAGTAGCTTTTCATTGTTATGAATAAACTTGAAAAATTTAATTTGTACAAAATCACGCGTTTTGACGCTGTTCAATCAAATTGCTTTCATTATATTAACTTCCATTAATACGTTCATTACGGTTCAAAATCGAGAAATAAAAGTTATTTCCACTACAGTAAAACTCTGTTATTAAGTAGAGGTATGCTGAACGAATGAACAATATATTTTAGAAACCCTTTTACAAAAAAGAGAGTACAGTAAAATCCGACTATAAGGGAAGCCGCCGCCGGACCGAAGAAATCAGTCCCTTATAGCCGGATTCCCTTTAAACCGTTTAAGGGATTTCCCTTTTAAGTGGACACAACACATGATTGTAGTTTGAAATTTTCATTGTTAGTCAAATCGTCGTCAAGGAATGTACAGCATTGTTCAATAGATACAGATTATTTAGATTATTTAAAATAGTCAGTTAATGTAGATTGTTTCTTGTCTTTGTTTGATTGGTTCTGACGAACACGTAAAATTATGTTGTGTAGGTGAGAAAATGTTGCATCATCAGTATTTGCTTGTGGTAAAAAATATTGTTGAACTTTCTGCATCATTTCTGAAACTTCCTCAGCACTGGCAATTGTCACAGGTTCGTCCTCTGTATTTTCTTCCTCGGAATCCTCTTCGGATTCCACTTCGTCCCTTTCCAGTAAAATGTTGCTGACAATTTGTTCCTCCGTCAGTTCCTTCTCAGTAAGTAAGTCTTTATCTATAGCGGCAAAAGCAGAGAACGTAAGCGCCTCTACTGCAGAAGCTTCCATTCCTAAAGCTGTAGCAGCTTGTTTTAAAATCAAATCGTCATCTTCTTCATAGTCAGGTTGAACCTCGTCTAAGTGAAAGTAAACTTTTGAATGTTGATAACAGTTTCGAATTGTACTTGCTGTAACCATATTCCAAGACTGATACATCCACATAATAGACTGCAAGATATCTGGTTGTTTGACGTCTTTAGCCTGTATTTTAGGATTGTCTAGTTGATTCAGTATGTCCATCGTTAGTTTTTTGCGGTAGTGAAGCTTAAAATTTGCGATGATGCCTTGATCCATGGGTTGTATTAAAGAAGTAACATTGGGTGGTACAAATATTACTTCGATATGTTCAAGACGAGGGAGAGCTCGATGACTGGAACAATTATCTGTTAGTAACACTATGTACTCCTTGAGCTCCCTATCCCACTTAATAAGCCAATCAATCCATATAATGTTGGTCATCCAAGCCTTTTGACTGTTGGTGTAGTCAACAGGAAGGGACTTGACATTTTTAAAGGCTCGTGGCTTCTTCGAGGATCCTATAACAAGCAATTTCTTTTTCACAGTTCCTGTCATATTTGCGCAAACCTGAAAAAATAAATTAAGTAAATAATCAATTATTTAATTGTTTACAAAGTAAGAAATGGTAAAGAGTAAATGAGCAATAAAAACTAACATCTCACCAAGACTGTGAGACTGTTCTTTCCTTCTTAAGCTTCCCTACATTACATGCTTCATTCGTAAATACCATCGTCTTATTAATTAATGCTCGAAAAAATACTCCTGTTTCATCAGCGTTATATATCTGCTCGGGTTGGTATCGCTCACAAATCAAAGGCAGCTGTTTGGATACCCAGCTGTTTGCAGTCTCTTCGTCAGCATCTGCACATTCATCGTGAACACCTTTCCAGGCAATGCTATGTCTAACTCGAAATCTATTCACCCAGCTGTAGCTACATGGCCAAGTATCATTGTTATCGATTAAGTTCACAAATTGTGTCGCTACTTAGATTTAAGATAATGTAAATGTTCAGATAAGATAAGTGCAGTGTAGTTGCAAAGAATAGTAGTGCTCCATTTGTTCGGCTCGGCTCAGTCCTATTATTTATTTTTAACATTTTTCTTGAAAATTCCCTTATAAGTGGACTAAAAAACCAAAAAATGGTCTGAAATTTGTCCCGTACACCCGGATTTTCCCTTATATCGGTTCCTTTAAATCCGGATATATTTAACATTGAAACATAGGCTGGCCAACCAAATATTTTAAATCTGTTCCTTTAAGCAGGATTTCCCTTTTATCCGGATCCCTTATAGTAGGATTTTACTGTATCACATTAAAAATGCACTTGAAAATAAAGTAAATTTTATTAAAAAACTAACGAATTTGCGGTCACAAAAAAAAAGACTTGTAACATGTAACAAACATAAAAATTGTCAAGCACAACGTTTAATCAAAAATAAATCCAACAAATGAATTTACAAATTTAATTTACCTAATTATCTAATTCCATACTTCTACATACCGTTGAATAACGAGTATTGCCCAATCCATGTGTCATTTTAGCTCAGGCCTGTCGTAAATAATTAATAACATATAGCAGGTCAAAATATATATATACCAATCTTAGCTTACGATGATGTTACAAAATTTTCGTTCCCTCTTTCTGATAAATGACACGGTTACATTTTGCAAAACAAAACAAAGCTAATTAATGTTACCAACGGGTCCAGAATATTATTCAATGAGTTCAGGTCAGTTACTATTACGCCAATTACCAAAATTTACTTAAAAATTATTTAAGCGGCTTTAAGGTTCTCAGCATTAAACGACACAAATTACAATAAGATTATTTGTATTGCAAATATTATATTTGTCAAGAAATATCCCGTCCGTCTGGGTTGGGTCGGGTCAGGGAAAGTGTTTTCCTGTTCTCCGAAAATTCCCCGAATTGACGTGGACCAAAAAAAGCTTCACACACTTAAGCAGCTTGTTTCGGCATTGAATGTGTTTAGAAACTGTTATGTGTTAATTTAATAAAAAATATACGCTACCATGAAAATAAAAGAAACATATTTTAAGCCGCGTTAATATTTCAATTTTAAATTTAAATGGTTATACATAGCGCAGTACAAATTCAACATACAATTTCCGGTCGTTAGGTTTGCATAGTAAAATATCATACTGCAATGATTGGTACAAAAAGCTTTCGTTCGCTAATTTGTACTGAAAATCAAGGCCGCGTAGGTAATTTCATGAACTAATAATACTACAATTATTTTTATAATTTCAATATCGGGAACAAAGTATTGAATATAATTTATGTATATTTAAGTTAGCCATCAACCTTACATTATGACAAACGTTTTGATAATTAATTTTAATATTATGAAAAAGTAAATAAGGTAAACAACCGACAACTGTTTTTGAATTTTTCAATTTTAGTATTTTTATTTTTGTAAATCTTCATTTAAAAGCACCGTCGCTGTCTGGTATTTACAATGCTATCTGACTATGTCAAAGGAGCTCAATTTCGTGCAGCTTACACATATGTATTTACATATTCATGAGATAAATTATTTTGGTGTACGTGAATAAAAGAATTACCCTTAGAGAAAATTCGAATTAAGTGTATTTACTTTTTGTTCAATGCAGTTTATTCAGGGTTTTATTCTACTTCCATGAAATAGCCGGGAATCTTGTTGTGCAATTTTGCTACATTACCGGCATTTTGACCTTCTGAAGCTGTCATATCAGGCTTTCCGTTTTGTCAACAGTATTTTTAAGCGGCTTTTAATCTTCGCAATATATGTATCATCAGATTTACAACTAGAAAATTCTATGTAAATTAACAACAGAAACCTACTTGCATCAGATCACATTGTACAAGCCATTCCAAATACGCGTTAAATATCGATGAACATAAATTCCACTCACTAATTACTTTGAAATGCTTTTAAATTTGAATCCTGAATCAAAAGCAAATAAAATTGGCGTAATCAGTCCTTACATTTTCAACCTATGATTATTGCAAATCCTACAAAGACTAAAAGTAAAATATTATTTTTACACAATCATAGAAACAGGATTCAAGATTCAACTCCTTTCAGAGGATTCACACAGCATCTCCATAGTCATGTTTTCGAAGCATGTCAATACTATATATTGCACTTTTCACGTTTCAAAAACATGTAAATACATAATTTTGCAATTTTAAAAAACATTAAAAAACATTTTTAAAAACACTAGATTTTGACTGAATATTAAATTAAAATCGTCTGAAAATTCATTGAATTTATCGTCTGACAAAGCAATTTTCTCTAGCTAAGGTATAAAATTATCACCCATTTATGTTCTTTAAACATGTAAATACTGTATTTAGCACTTTTCGCTTTTCAAAAACATGTGTGTACATAATTTGGCACATTCAAAAAACGTGTACATAAATACAACTGTTTATACTTTTAAAAACATTTATTTACATCATTCTACACTTTTTAAAATCCATTTAAATACAAAATTTTACTTTTTCTTAAGACGTGTAGATTAGTTTTATTAGATTTGTTTTTCCTTTGATTTTTTCAATTCTTAAATTATACATTTGATTGAAAAATAAAATTATAATAAATAGGAAGATCTAATTATTATTACAGTATGTAATGCCAAAAAAATATTGATGAATTTACAATACTAAAACTAAACTCTACATTTTAAAATCTTTAAATAGTTCAATAAACCAGTATTACATCAAAAGTCAAAACCAAAATTGGACTTTTAAAATCCTTGTAAGATGCAAGACAACTGTAAACATTAACTATAACGGTTCCGGATTCTAACGTTCTATAGTCAGATATATATCTACTGCTTAAAAAAATCGAATTTTTGAGCCATTATTTCGTTTGTTTATCTGCGTTGGTCAACTTTAGGTCATAACGACTCGTTACAGCAACAGCAACACTAACACTGTCTCTCATTTTTTAAATTAATAATAACAACCAATTACAAATTAGGCAAATAAAAACATTTTTTTTATTTAACTATTTTTATTTGACTTATTGACGTTTTCAATCCGATTGTAAATTCAAATGACAAAAGAAATTTCAAATTAATCTTGTATAATATCCACTGTATCTAACTTGGGTGAAACCAAATTATTGTTTTGAATATTTTGCTGCCCTAAACGCCACTTAAATCTGTTTTTCATGAAAATCAGCGTCACGGGATAGGCAGATACTGTATTCTCAAACTCAGAACACAAAAACAAAAAAACGTGAAATATGAACGATAGCAATTAGCTCACCATTGCATAGGGGGACCAAAATGGCAGGAGAAGACGAAATAGCAAAGGAAGAAAACATAGGAAGACGAAATAGCAGGGGACCATTATCAGGAGACTATTGGTAGGGGACCACTTTTAGGGGAAATTCAGCCACCGTACCCGTTTACATTAGCACCATGGTTTAGAATAGGTACTTATATGTCCATTAATAAAAATAAAAATATTCATCAAGAGGCTGCGTAGTCATGAATACCCAAACAATTTCATAAATCTGGACAGATTCATCTGAAATGTAGTGCAGAAGCATTGAAATCAGTAAATTTGCAAATGCCCACAAAAAGTAAAATTTAAAAGTTGTGATTTTCTTATTATTTTAGTATTTCGTTAATGCAGTAAAACTTTCTTTCAAAACAGTCTTGGCTATATTTAATGATATTTTATAAGGCAGTTTTGGTACATTTATATGCACACAAATTGTCTCACCTTCAGTTTTTGGCCTTTGAAATTGTCGGGTTTTACACACCTCCGTTAGTGAGTATTACTCATTATTATTATGTTTCTGGATGGCGTCTTATCGTTAGTCTACACACTTTTTAGCAAACCAAAGTATACAAATTGGTGAAAATAAATAGAATCATATGCAAAATTAAAATAGTACAAAAAAATAACAATAAAAAGCAACCATGTAAATCTTTCACATGCATAAATGCAACTTTTATTTTTTATAATGTTTTTGCAATAATTTAATTCGGGGCTGAAGCAAAAATAAAATTGTAGATGCTTATATATTTTACTGCATTATTGAATTTACATAATTTAATTTGTGTACTGCTGAGTAGGAATATGCTCATGTAACATTTAACTTACCTAACAGTAAAATATAAATTTACACTTTCGCCCCTTGTTTAAGGGCAGCCTTAACAGTAATATGGAGCAGTTATATGTAGTATATAGTGTTATATGCTTTTGTAATTGTTTTTCTTCTACGACTACTAATACTACCGTATTTCCTGTAATAGTACACGGGTCTGTATTAGTACACGGGCCTGTAATAGTACACCGGTCTGAGAGCTATGAGTTTGAGTAGAACACGGGTCTATTTAACACACTATTATATGGCAGTACACGGGTCTGTATTAATACACGGGCATGTAATAGTACACGGGTCTGGGAGGTCGGAATTTGAATAGTACACCCCGTGTACTTTTACAGGAAATACGGTATAGTATTATTTAGTTGTGCATATTTACGTAATTTAGTACGCTTTTGAAATACTAGACCAATTTTACATAATCTGAAACCGTTTTGAAATACTCGACCGATTTTGACGAAAAAATATACCATTTTGAAGGGTTGGGTGGCTGAATGGCCCCAGAAAAGTGGTCTCTCGCCAATAGTCCCCTGAAAATCGGCCCCTGCTATTTGGGCCCGCTGTGTAATCGGCCCCTGCTATTTGGGCCCCGTATGTAATCGACCCCTGCTATTTGCGCCCGCTATGCAATCGGCTCCTGCTATTTAGGCCCCCACAAAAAAAATAGTTAGAGGTAAGAGGAGCATGGATGTTGCAGGACAGATGCCCGTTGTTGGCTGCAGTTGACAACCTTATTTTTTCAATAAATGAAGAAAATGTAATGTATGTACGCCAATGATATAAATTTACGGTGACTTTCCAAAATTGTATTAACAAATTTATACAATTCACGCTTTAAACACGGATAATTGGTTCATGGCTACAGTACAGTACAGGCGTAAGCCCGGGCGACCCCGCAAAAGTCAACAGCCAACTCGAATCAATCCGGCCCCAGCTGTACAAACACGGTCATCAAACCGAAATTTCAACAAACATCAACAACGTAATGATCCCGACGACGTTCACAATTGTCTCACTCAGAATTGCTAATCAATGTAGTTCATCGTATTACAATATAAAATTTATGATTATACGTGCTTATACATAATATAGTAATTCGAATAAACTAACTTAAGTGCATCAGTTGCAAATCCTCTACATAATTATGTACATAGAAATTCCCACCCTGTGTTTTATGTAAAACTTATGCGTAATCTGAACATACAAATATTATGCATAATCTTTTATGAAAAAGCGGTTCTAATCTGGACATAAAACATTGGGCATAACAGTGCATACATAATGTATTATCACAAAATTGTTATTGCAGAAGCGTTATGTATAATATTTTATACCCAAACTTTTACGCACAAATTTTAGGGCTTTAACCTAAACTGACCTTTGACCTAGGTCAGCAGTCGAGTTTTTGGGGCGCCCATTCAGCATTATTAGTAATTGTTATAACTCAAAAAAATTGATTTATTGTTACAAATTACTAATTTTGTGACCTAATTTCGGCTTGACCTGTGACCTAGGTCATTTAGACAAGTCCGGATTTATTATTCATTCCTGTATCACTTAGCTCATAATTTTTTCAAGCGTTTAAATGTTTTAAAAACTAATATTTACGGATAATTGAAAATAGTAAGGAGCAGTTTATATGGCAGATAAAACTGCAACTCTATTAAAAACGACAGTGTGGCACAGTGGTCAGTGCACATAGCTTAGTTCGGTGGTCCAGGGATCAAATCCTGGATCGCCTTATTATTTTGAAAGTAGAGGTTTGGCAATAAAGTTTATTCATAAAATACTCTTAATAATTTACACGACATAAATATGTCCGAAATTCGTACATAAGGATTTCAACCGGTTTATGCATAAATATTCCAGCAGAATTATGTTGACCGATTTCCAATTGGGATCTTTGATTTTGATTTTTGGGGCCTAAATAGCAGGGGCCGATTGCATAGCGGGCCCAAATAGCAGAGGCCGATTACATACGGGGCCCAAATAGCAGGGGCCGATTTTCAGGGGACTATTGCTGGGGGACCACTTTTAGGGGTTATTCAGCCACCGTACCATTTTAAAGTACTTGAAAAAGGAACAATTCGTAATATTCTTTTTTACTTTCAGCCCATACGACACTTTTATGGCGATTTTTCGATTAGAACCCGTTTTTTCACGTTGAACACTCAAAAACAGTTGCAATACCACTGACGCGGAAATTATCACAACATATAAGTTCAAATTCCCACCTCATATTTTTTTTAAAAAGAGCATGTCTAAAAAGTAAGAATGGCTTAAGAACCTGTGTCGAAGGGGCATCGTTGCTCGCTAAAAGAGTTTTTTGAAAACAGAAATTACCTATGTTAATTATATGGACGCCATAATTAAATGTATTATTTTGCATTTTAACTGTTCCCGCGTGTCCTTATATTCATATAAGACCTGACTATATTCCATACATCGTCGGCGAAAGATCAAATCTGACTATTCCCATTTCATGCTAAAAGCAAAACTGACTATCTCCATATTGCACTAGAAGCAGATCTGATTATCTCTATTTTTACAAAATACCAAAAATAGCTGCTGTGAAACTATTTAAAGTTGCTCGTGCTTTATTAAGCGCATGGTTAAGGATCGTCCATAAATGATTTCATAGGTGGATTGAGTTAGTTTATTTGGATATTTATGACATGTAATTTTAAAGACAGCTGTTTATGTAATGTTAATGGCAATGTCACTGTATGAATGTAATGACGTGCAGGAACAGTAAATGCTAAATAATACATTTAATTATGGCGTCCATATAATTAACATAGGCAATTTAGTGTTTTCAAAAAAAAAATTAGCGAGAAATGATGCCCATTTGACACAAGTTCTTAAGCCATTCTTACTTTTTTGACATGCTCTTTTAAAAAAAATACGAGGTGGAAATTTGAACTTATAGGTTGTGACCATTTCCTCGTGAACTTAAACAAAATTAGATTCTACTGGTAAATTAGAATATGAAACTGAAACTCATCACTAATACAAATTTATATGTAATGAGGTTACACATACTTTTATCTCCATGTAAAACTCTTATTTATTAATCATGTTCTTACTAGTTAGCTATTTGTTTACTTCCAGCCCATGCAACACGTTTTAGAGAGATTTCAAAAAATTGATGTCTTAACCATTTTTTTTAACTATTGAGATATTACGTTGAACTTTAACATAATGATATTCCAGTAGACATTCTGTAAACCTAAATTTTAAATGAACGCTGTCTACATCGTTAACCAATTTGGGAACAAACACATATTGTCTCTCGGAATTATGACATTTTTTACCCACCCACCTTTGACAATTGGTTATTCTGTCTGTCAGCATTAGTGAGATGACAGTAGTATTATTATGTCATGCCATGTAATTTAATACCGATTTGGGGCCGAACACTAATGGTGTCACTCAAATTTACAAAATTTTCGACCCACCCTCGTTGTCCCCCTCGTAAGCATTGCTTAAACAGCTATGTCTAACATGCAGTGTTTTTTTCAATGTGACATACTCTCTACATGGATAGCGTTATTTGTGTCCGGCCCTATGAGATAACAGTGATTGGAGACAATTTGAAATTCCCGCAAAATATCTAGTCGAAACCGAAAATTCGGTTTTTAGACCAGTGACTCAATGAGTATGGGCTTAAATAATACATCAATCGAAAGGTAATGATTAGCAGAATCTAATTATGTTCGAGTTCAGCGAGATATTTCAACAGTTTGCGAAATTTGTGAAAAAACCGTTTTTTTTCGAAAAACCGTATAAAAAGAGTTGTATGGGTCTGAAGTAAACAAAAAAAATATCCGATGTTTGTTTTTATAAGAGCTTCAAAATAAGCTATTGCGCGTCAAAATCGGCCTAGTATTTCAACAATGTAATAAATTATGTGAATAGGTAGTAATAAACTTTAAAATGGCACAATGACTTTGAGTTATAAGATAAAACAAAATTACCATTGGAACTAATCCGTAAAATTAGCTAGTTGCAAGTTGCATGGCTGGTAATTTACGAGTAGGAGATTACGTAAACAGTAAAATTAAAATAGCTGTCAATAAATAAAACTATTTAGACGGCTCAAGAGGTAATTAAATCCCATTAATTAATGATGTGAGTATTAACGCTGATTTAGTATTTTTTAATATTTAATATCGTGCGTGATATGTTACTAGTGTGTGGGAAACTACGCCTTTGACCCATGGGCTAACAACTAGTAAAATTAGACACATAGATTAAAAGAACGTGCAATGATCTGGGTACATTCAGCAGTTATAATAGACAGCCTGGGGGATCTAGGAAGGTAAGAGGTACATTTAAAATACCAAAATATCAACAAATAATGCAACTAAACAACAAAAAACTCTGCACTCACAAAGGATAACAATGAAGAAGCGATATAAATGTTATTGTTTAAATTTATTAATAATCCTGAACGAGTTTTCATAGACAATGTCTAAAAACCAGCAAAACACAATTTTTGATCCGTGTTTGAAACTACATTTTGAATGTAATTGGGTATTGTTGCTCCAAAAGTAGATTTCAATTTTAACTTAGGTACGTAGAATGTGCTATGTCCTTGATTTTACGGGTTACAGGATATTGGAGTAAGAGACACGTGTTAGGGTCTTAAGTACAAAATCGAATGCTCACAATTTTCTTACGCAAAACTTCTAAAGTAATAAAATAGTCCAGTACTTCGATAAAGTTTAGTTCTTGTTATTTCATATTGTGTGTATATAAAATATTTATACCCTTAAAGCTACGAGATTAGATAAATACTTAAGCATATTTTTAATCATGGACTCACAATTTCTGTTACAATATTTCACAGTTCGAAAGAAATGCCATTGTGCTCCAAAAAACTTTGAAAGTAAATACGGAAATACATTATGTACATGAATAAAAAAAATTCGTAACGTTAGGTAGTTGTAGTTGGTGCCCAGCTAACGTAATGGCAGTGTAAATCTATTAAATATTGGTAGACTTAATTATTTAACAGCATTTTCCCTTGCTATTTTTTTAAATTTTTGTTTACTATTTTAAAGCTTTATTTTAATAAGAATTTATACTTAATGGAAATTGCAAATTTCATAAGATTTATGTCCGGCCGGATTGAAACGTGTAACGTACAGAAAATATTAAAAATAATATGGTTTACAGTTACAAGCCGCTTGGTAATTTTAGCAAGCATAGGGCAACTGAAGATGGAATGATTATGCTGAGTTTAGAAATTGAAAAACCGAAAGCCAATAAGAATGAACTTTTAACATTGTGCTAAATGGAGATAATTATTCATTATTTCCAGTTCTGCAACTGAATAAAGGAATTTTTTGTGTGAAATCCGGAAATTACGCTTAAATACTTTAGATACGGTTGTTTAAGCTTTTAATATTTTAAAAGTTTTTAATTTAAATAACAGCACATTTTTAACGAAACCGTTCCGCGTCTAAACGTATTTTCAATTCCTCATGTAAGAACAAGATGAGCAATGCAGATCTCCAAAAGGTTTAAAATGTACTTAAAATAAACAAAGCGACGTTGGGCCTCAAACAAACGCTTATTATTAAATCCAGTTTTTACTATAAATTGCATTTCAATTTTGTTATGCAAAATGCAAAACCATGTGTAAGGGTGAACGTTGAATTTTATTTTGGTATCCAGGTTTATTTGAAAATTATTTAAAAAGAGCTTGATTTTTTTAAACTATTTAATTAAATACAGGTACTGTTTAATTTCTATGACGTTTCATACCTTCTCACTGAAAAGTCTCTGAAAATCGTAAGAATGTATCTGCAAAATCAATGAGTTGTCGCTGTTGTTAATGGTTAGAGGTTTCTTGATTTGTTTCCAGTTTAGATTAAATTACCTGATAAAAATACATTTATGCTGCATTGAATTTTATTCCTTTTGTGTACCGGTTTTAATTTGTCATAGGGAAATTTCTAGAAACCAATCAAAAATAGGAAAGCCTACTTAATAGGGAACCCTGAGGTAAATTTGTTTTAACAACACGCTATACTTACTTATGTATTTGTGTCTGCCCAAATACATAATAAATTATTCTCAAATTTTCAACTGTTACAAGAATTTACTGGTGTGCAAAACATCCACGGACGAAACAAATCTGTACACACTTAAGCAGCTCATTTCAGCATTGAATGTGTTTAGAAACTGTGACGTGTCCTTTCATGGGAAAATCTGCTCTACAATCAAAATACAAGCAACATATTTTAGGCTGCGTTTAAATTACAATTTTAAATGCAATTCCAGTATTTTCGCTCTCCAAAGCGCAGTGCAACCTTCAAATATGTAGTTACATATTCATATAGGATAAATTATTTTAGTGTACGTGAATAAAAGAAATAAGCTTACGATTAGAGTAAAATGCAGAGACAGTGTATTTACTTTATGTTATAGTAATTTATTAGGAGTTTCATTCTACTTATATGAGATAGCGCAGTAATTTTTGTGTTTAATTATAATACTGAGGATGATTGCAGATTAAATTCGCTAATTTACGCTTTTAGTCCTATCAATATTATCATCAGATTTACGCCTAGAAATTTCTAAATTAACATTAAAAAACCTACTTGCATCAGATCACAGTGTACAACGAATTGCAAATCCTTGTTTAAATTTACGTTAAAATAAATTGTATTTGCTGAACACTTCATAATGCTTTTAAATTTGAATCCTGCTTAAGCAAAAGCAAATACAATTATTGTAATCAGTCCTTACATTGCCAACCTAGAATTGCAAATCCTGAAATACTATAAGGGTAAAGTAAAATATTGTTTTTTTACACAATCATGGATACAAGATTCAAGTCCTTTCAAAGGATCTACAAAGCATCTCTAAAATCTCTTATCAATAATATATTCATAGAATCTTACTTGCGTAGAACTAAATTATTGTTTTTAATATTTTGCAGTCCTAAACGCCACTTAAATCTGTTGTGCATAAAACTATAATATTGTAATTGAAGGTACAATATACCAAAAGTTTGGAAACAAACACAAAAAATGCGAACCAAAATAATTAGCTCATACAATAATTAGTGTTGAAACTAAAAAATTCCTTTTTAATCAAGTATTTAAATAACGTATTTTTCTTGCAAGCGATATAATGCGTACTTGATTAAAGTTTTAGCATAAGATTAACACTGAGACGTTTTGTTTGAAAGAGACGACTCTCTTATCATTGAATTGCAAATCGAATTATTGAAGTTGTCAATCTGATTAGTAAAAAACAATTAAACTTATTGTCAACATAATTTTATGTTTTCAGTATAGCATCCTATTTTGACATTACTTCCAACCTGTTTTAAACTTTTATCTGACATAGACGCTATTTGAATCTGTTTTTTAAAGAATTCTAGACATCATTTAATAATTAAACGGTATGTCGGGATCAAGTGCGAAAAACAGCAGTTATTCAATAAATATTAGTAATCTCCTCGCATAAAACTGCAGAAATAACATATTTACTTCAAACTCCATTAATTAGGGACCACTTTCAGGGGATATTCAGCTACCGTACCCATTTACATTAGCGCCATGGTTTATAATAGGTACATAAGTAGGTGCCTATTACACTGAACTAAGCAGGCGTGCTTGGGTGAGCGGTTAGGACTGCAGACTGTAACGAAATTTACAGCCTCAGACCCGGCTTCAATCCTCGGCCACTGCTAATCGTTTACGGCTCGGTGTTGTACGGTAAACGTCACTGGATGGTTGATTGAAACCCAATCTCCTTCGGTGCTCCTTAGTGACCACTACTTACTGTAGGGGCCTAGGGAATGAGACTCCTTTACTGTGGAGGAGGGGACGGGGATAGGTGAAAGGGTACAAAGACCGAGACGATCTAACGCGGTAGCCTCCTATTTCCTCACCCACAGTGACTGGTTGAGTCTGGTTGTATGAACTTCGGTTAAATCGACCCAATGAATAAATTATTATTATTATTATTATTACACTGAACTGCAGGAAAATGAACATTAGTCTAAAGTCTAAATTAAAAATATTCATCAAGGGGCTGCCTAGTCATGGATATTCAAACAACTCCATAAATAAGGACAGATTCACCTAAAATGTAGCGCAGAAGCATGTGAATAAGTGAGTTTGCAGCTGCCAACAAAAAATGTTATTTAAAATTTCTGATTTTTTAAAAATTTTAGTATTGAGTAAATGCAGAAGAACTTACTTTCAAAACTGTCTTGGCTCTATTTAATAATATTTTATAAAGCAGTTTTTGGTACATTTAAATACAACCTAATTGTCTCACTATCAGTTTTTGACCTTCGAAATTGTAAAGTGCCCGCGACCTTGGTCATTTAGTTGGCCTCATTACTATTATATGTTTGGACGGCGTCTCAGTCATATCAATTTTTAGCAAACAAAATAAAAGTATTCAATTCGGTAAAAATAAATAAAACCATTTGCAAAATTATAATGCTATAAAAAACACAACAATAAAAATCAATCAAGTAAATCTGTCACATGCATACCATATTTAACTTTTATTTTAACCTAAAGTTAGTTATATCAACAATCTACATTTTTTTTGCACCCTAAAGATGAAATGCCTTGAAATAAATACTTTTGTGATTGTTATGTTGTTAATTTATTTGCTATGTTGAGAAACAATGAGCATGCCTAGTGTTAATTCAAAACTTTTGACGAGAGCCGGGCATTCCCCAAGCGCCCAAGCTACGCCACCGGTGGCCCTACTTATAATATAAAACAGGGAACAAAATTCAAATTTTAGTCTGTCTTGTTGCCATGAAGTTCAAAGTTACTCACATTTTGTTCCTATTTTGAAATAACATTATTATTGAATTCGGGAATCCAAAATACAGTTAAATGCTGTTATAACCCGGTGCTGCTTACTAATTAATTACCGCTTGCCGTGCACATTACTAGTTACAGATATATCTTTTCCGTCATGGCGAGTCAAAAACCTGTTGCTCTCAATGTACTCGTACGTTGCATCGATGAAACTATGATATTTAGATTCAAAGTCAAAAGTATAAGAAATTCGCGTAATTAAATAATCAGAATTATTTATTTTTATTTTGCAGAAGAATAATGAAATGAAAAAATGATAATTCAATACGGCTGTTCATGAGTAGTGTAGCTTGATTGGTTTCGTATGTAGTATGTAGTCCTTGTGACTGTTTTTGTATTCCCCATAGAAAAGAAACACAAGAATTTAGAATTAATTTTCCACTCGTCTAACATTTGGACTTCACTTATATGCAAATTGCAAATTAAGTTATTAGTTTATATAAGCCCGTTAGCGCAGCATTATAACGAATGTCAATAGTTTAAAAACGCCCTTTCTTGATCTTGCTAGCATTAGTGGTTTATTTACTTTTAACGTGTACAAATTTTCTACAATATGCATAAACTTAAAACTACGATATTAGATTAACACCTGCATATTATATAGTTTAAATGTTTTTTTTTATGTTGAATGTTTTATTATTATTATTATTATTATTATTATTATTATTATTATTATTATTATTATTATTATTATATATGTAGCACTTATCGGATTCTCCAGGCATATACCTATAACCCAGTGCAGTTACTGTACCAGAATGTGAATGTAAACAAAGATTTCCCCTTGGTATGAACGACACGAAGTCTGAACACCACCTATGGAGCGTTCCCGAAGGAAGTCAGTCACAATGCACAGCTGGTATCTTACGAACTAATATGTAACATGTATTATAGTTGGATTGTGGCTATAACACGGCCGACCTGATTGCAGTCTAGGTAGATTATCCTCCTCTTCAGGAGCAGTGATTAGACTTCCCTTTCGGAGGACTACAGTGCAAGGTATTGGCACTAGAATGTACTTCGAGACCAAGCCGAAGTGCAGACGAGTACACCCAACCCTGATTGTTACACGTATTGCATCCCGTATATCGACGCAGCGTGAAAGTAATAGCAGATGCTATGGAATGAAGGGCGCAATGTATGGTCTGCTGAATGGTATTGCAACTATGCTACTGCACGAAGAAATAGCTGTTAGCCTGCGAGGCACAATAAGCACGCCGTCTTCGTCTCTACACACGAATGAACGGAAACGTACACTACTTCCCCTTAGTTGCGCACAAACAGTTCTCACACACCTCCCCCCACCAAGCATTTCCACTACACTAACTTCTGTGCAACGAGACGCAAATACGCTACCGGCTGAGGATTCGCTCAGCGGATCAAAAAGAAACGCCGAGTTTATCGAGGATAAAGAATATCTCCCCTCGGCCACAGAGCCGGATAATTTTATTGTTTGTCTATATACTGCATTCAATTTACAAGAAATGATAGAATTCCACCATTGTTATTGTTATTAAAATTTACTCGTAACGCTACTAGAGTGATACAAATTTTATTTGATGCCACGCAGCACAGACAAAATCTAATTTAATTTTCTTGCGTGCTACATTGAGTAACAGCAGAGGCGCAAGAAAATTCATATTTTAAAAATATGCTTACTTCACAACCTGAATATTTCGTTTACTTTTTTTAAATTTATTAGCTTTCTCAATTACCTGTTAATAGCAAAACCGAGTAGCGAAAAACAATTTCTACAAATTCGTGTAAGTCTTGTTTATCAATTTTTGGCTTCCTTAAGAACCTGCAAATCCTATTGTTGTTGTAGATTTCTCAACCAGGCACGTTTTGGATGGTTTCGAAGTTTTGCAATTTTCCCAACAAAACACTGTAAATTGAAATAAACAATGTGCCAATAAATAGTCACGCAAAATTGAAAACAAGAAAAAATAAAGTATTGAAAAGAAAGCAAAAATCCACCTAATTCATTGATGTATGTGATAAACTATATACAATGTAATTTTATTTTTCTGATGTCTTTATAATATCCTATTTTTCGGGTAACACGACCATTATATTGTTGATGCTTATTTATGTCACAGGGTTTTTGAACTTGAACTTTGAACTAAATTTTTGTACTAGTAAGATTAATTTTTCGAAAATATTAAACCGCTTTAAAACAAAACTCTACAACATAATTTTTAAAAGATTCAAAAAAACCAAGCAAAGTCTCTTTTTATCGTTATCGATAAGCTTGACAAATTTCATCGGAACCAAATCACGCGTTTTGATTAAATTGTTTTTATTATTTCATGGCACGCGCAGCAATCATTTCGGTTCGAAATCAAGATATTTAGTCATTTCCACTGCAGTAAAAATCTTTTATTAAGTAATATTGAAGTATGCCGAATGAATGAAACCTATTTTAGAAAACCTTTTACGAAATAGAGCGTATCACACTTAAAATGCACTAAAAAAAATGAACTTGATCAAAAACTAACGCATTTGCTTTCACAAAAAAAACACTTGTAACATGTAACAAACATAAAAATTGTCAAGCACAACGTTAAATCAGAAATAAATCCAACAAATAAGTTTACAAATTTAATTTACTTAATTATCTAATTCCATACTCCCACATAGCGTTGAATGACGAGTATTGCCCAATCCATGTGTCATTTTGGCTCAGGTTTGTCGTAAATAATTAATAATATAAAGCAGGTCAAAATATTTATAATTTATGCACCAATCTTTCCTTACGATGATGTTACAAAATTTTCGTTCTCTGGTGCTGTTAAATAACACGACTACATTGTACAACACAAATAACAATTAGACAGCAGAGGACGCTAACCCCGCTAACATGAAAGCAATTTACTTACAAATTATTTAAGCGGCTTTGAGGTTCTCAGCATTAAACGACACAAATTACAATTTACAATAGGTTTATTTGTATTGTAAATATTATATTTGCCGGAAAATTTCCTGTCCGTCCGGGGCGGGTCGGATCAGGAAAAGTGTTTTTCCCATTTCGCAAAAATTCCCCGAACTGACCCGGACTAAAAAAAGCTGCACACACTTAAGCAGCTTGTTTTGGCATTGAATGTGTTTAGAAACTGTAATGCGTTATTTCAATGAAAAATATATACTACCATGAAAATAAAAGCATTTTAGGCCGCGTTTATGCTTCAATTTTAAATGTAAATGGTTAAACAAAACGCAGTACAAATTCAATATACAATTTCCGGTCATGAAGTTTGCATACTGCAATGATTGGTACACAAAAGTTTCGTCGGCTAATTTGTACTGGAAATCAAGGCCGTTTATTAGGTATTTTATGAGCTAATAATTTTACACGTGCTTAGATTTTCAAAATGAGCATTTAAGGAATGATAATAATGTATGAATATGTAAGTTAGCCATCACAGTAAAAATATATGACACCTATTTTGATAATTAATAATAAAATTATTAAAAACAAAATATATAAAACAACCAAAAACTGTTTTTGAAAATTTGTATTTTTATTTTTGTAAATCTTCCTTTAAAAGCACCGTCGCCGTCTGGTATTTACAATGCTACATTTCGTGGAACCTTCCTATGATTCTATGATGTACTTGCATATTCATAGGATAAAATATTTTTTTGTAAGTAAATTAAAGAAATAACTTTAGAGAAAATGCGCATAAAGTGTTTACTTTTCGCAAATGTAGTTTATTAAACGTTTCATTCTACTTTAATGAAATAGCTCAGTCATCTTTTTGTATTATCATACTTATATTACATGTACATGAATTTGTGTAATTATCCGCCTAATAGTTCTATCACTATTAAAATTATTTGTAAGCGGCACTTAATCCTAGCAATATTATCATCAGATTTACACCTAGCAAATTCTAAATTAACACAGAAACCTACCTGCATCAGACCACAGTGTACAAGCAATTGTAAATACGCGTTGAATATTTGTTAACATGAATTGCACTCACTGAATACTTTATAATGCTTTTAAATGTGAATCCTGCTCAAACAAAAGCAAATAAAATTAGGGTTAATCAGTCCTTACATTGTCCACCTGTAATTCCAAAACCTGAAATACAAAGACTAAAATAAAATATTGTTCTTACACAATCATAGAGACAGGATTCAAGTCTTTTCACAGAATCCACACAGCAACTCTAAATTAATATTTTTAGGAGATGTAAATACTATATTTTGCACTTTTCACTTTTCAAAAACATGTAAATACATGATTCTGCACTACATATTAAAAAAATTTACATAAAAACAACCATTTACACTTTTAAAAATATTGAATTACAACAAAATATACTTTTTAAAACCCATTTAAATACAACATTGTACGATTGAAAAAACGCGTAGATTAAATTTGTAAGATCCTCCGGTGCGCAATTCTTAAATTATGCATTTAATTGATGCATAATTCTAATTAATGGGAAGATCTAATTTATATTAAAGTAGTTAATGGTAAAAGCATATTGATGAATTTACAATACTAAAATAAAACTCTACATGTTTAAGTGTTTGAATAGTTAAACAACCAAAATTACATAAAAAATCAAAATTGAACTAGTAAAATGCTCGTAAGATGCAAGACAACAGTGAGCATTAATTATAACAATTCCGCATTCTAGCGTTCCATAGTCGGGTGTAAATCTACTACTTAAAAAATTGGATTTTCGAGCCCTTCTTCCATTCCTTTATGTGCGTTGTTCAACTTTTAATCATGACGACTCGTTACAGCAACACTGTCTCACATTTTTTAAATTAATCAGAGGATTTTATAAAATCTATAGGTAAAATAAGTCAAATATTACCTAATAAACTGCTACATTTCTAATACTAATATAAACTACTACTAATGCAAGTGCAAGTTATGTACTCCAGATTGTACTGATGCTATCCTTTGTAGTTGTTACACTTTACACTGGATAGTTAAATATTTCTGATTTGTAAATAAGTTATATTGATTCTAATAAATGTAGACTTTAAAAAACTGTGGTGACCTTTCTGGCTTAAAATATTCAAGTTTAAATATTCATTTTAATTTTATTTGAGTATGAGAAGCCACTGGCTTTGAAAGATAGTAGGCCAGCAACAATACAGTAGTGTTGAATATTTAATATTTGTATAAAAATCAGTTAAATTTTTAATTTCTTCACTAGGCTTTATGCTTATTAGGTCCTGGTTGAAACGTATAACATAATTGAATGATATGACATGCAGCAGAGCATGCCTTCAAATCAGAAAACGGTCTTTTGTAGCATTTGTTTCAATTTATACATCCCATGAATTTACTTTTGAAAATGTAAGACATTTCCTATAAAGAAAAAATTTCCTATAAATTATTCAGAACTGGAGACCGATCTCAATCTGCTCAGTGTTACGGCGAGTTGTAGAACAAGTGATAGAAGGTGAATTAAAAAAATTCATCACACTGAGTGAGAACCAAGTAGGATTCACTAGTCAGCCAGGGTGCTTCATTAACACGTCTATTCTATCAGCTAGTCTTATGAAGGCCAAATCAGAAAAAAAAGATTTGTGTATAGTGTTACTTGATGTCAAAAAAGCTTTCGAAGAAACCAGTCATCCCCACCTTAAAAAAGTGTTACATTCAAAACCAATCCCAACAACGCTAAGAAACATAACACTGAATCTGATGACCAACAACAATACAGTTATACAGACCAGCGGCAAAACGTCAGGAGAAATAATAGTCAAAAGAGGAGTATTTCAGGGTTGCCCACTATCCCCTCTGTTGTTCAACCTGTCAGTGGATCACGTATTAAGCGAACTGACAGAACCGTCAATATGCACCCAGTACGGTTTCACTCTTCACAACGACGTTGCTCATGTGTCAGGGCTCGGATTCGCCGATGACCTAGGCCTAGAATCAAACTCAACAGCAGGCGCAATAGAGCTGACTAAGATTGCTACCAATAGTCTACAGAAAGTAGGGTACAACAATCAAGCCTCTAAGTGCAAGGCAATCAAAATTAAAAAGGGAGAGCTGTGTGAAGAGCCAATATCGGTTTCCCCGGAATTCACCATTCAGGCTTTGAAAAAAGGTGAAACAGTAAGTTACCTGGGAGTGGATTTTAGTGACCAAATTATGCTAGACAAAGCTAAACTCATAAAAAACTTTACCAAGGACTTACAAAACTTAGTGTCTACCCCGATGCTACACGCGGACCAAAAACTCAGTATTATTAATCAATACATCTGGCCCACCATCATATATTTATTGCAGACCACTCCACTTGACAAAATCCCAAAGTCCTTTAGGAGTGATTTGGACAAATTAATCAGATCCACAGTTAAAAACATAATTGGCATCCCCGCCGACTCACCAAATGCAATGTTGTACGCCCCAAAGAGGAACAGAGGCCTTCAAGTTTTAAAAACCTCGTGGGAATCGTACATCCAACACTATAACGTGTGCATGGCCCTTCTCTCTTTAAATAACAAATACATTCCGTTTGTAAGAGATCTTGAAGTGGAGATGTCAAAATGTCTCCAAGAACTTAAGATTACGGATGAAGAATTAGCAACGGAAGTAGTTAAGCGCCCAAAAACGAAGCGCAGTAAAATACTACGTGAATCGCTTCAGAATTCCGAATATGTCAAATGGTGTGAGTACATTCAGAAGGGAAAGGGGGTTGAACTTTTCCAGCAGTACCCTCAAGGTAATAAACTCATCCTCGAAAAACAAAGCATTACATCCACAGAATGGACGACCACAATCAAAATGTCAAGTAATGTATACCCCGTAAGGGCCATTCCCGGCAGATCAACAGACTCCCGTCAGTGTCGACACTGCACGGAGACCGAAACTTTATTTCATGTCTTGGGGAGCTGCCAAAAAGGTCAATTACTGCGTATATTAAGGCATAATGAAGTAAGAACTATCATTGCGGATCACCTTAGAAAGACACACTGGAAGGTCTTTGAGGAAATACACTGTCTAGGCAAAGATGACTCAAACAGAAAAGTTGATATTCTCTGCTTCATGCCAGGCTCTGACAAGGGATACATCCTAGATCCAACAATAAGATTCGAAGGAAGCCTGGAACAGCCGGAGCAAGTAAATCAGGAAAAGAAAAATATATACATGCCGTGTGTACCATTCTTTCTGGATAAATACCCCTTGAAAGAGATCGAAGTAAGAGGACTATTGGTCGGAGCAAGAGGTACGATAACAACCATGTTTGAGGATTTCCGTAAAGAATTTAATCTCCCTAAATCCATGAATGAAGAAATCATAGTATCAATAATCCGAAACTCATCGAAGATTGCCCACAACCATTGTTATAATACAATAATATAACCAAAAAATGTTCACAAAATTGATCTAGATATAATGCAACAAAACATTAATTACTTATTTATCTGACACATTTATCTTTAAACTATGTAATCATTATATAATGAAAACCAGAACCTAAGTATGATCTAAAATGTACCAAATGTAAGTCGTCTGTAAGGTATACTGTGTCTTCGGGCAAATGCTATAGCAGCATCAGTGAAATAAAGTATTTCTTTCTCTCTCTAACGCTTATTCTAGCCTAATGCCAGGCACGTTATTGAATGGCGTCATAATTTACAATCTTCTCAACTTCTCAAACAAATTATGTACACATTATAGGTGGAAATAAATGGGGTCCCAATAAATAGCCATGCAAAATTAAAAATATAAAATAACGTCATATTAAAAAAAAACTAATTGTTTGACATATGACATACACATTATGTTATGTGACTTTATTTTTTCTATTGTAGGTATTTATAATAATTTATTTTTGGGGTAACGTGACCATTATATTTTTGATGCTTATTTAATCCACTGCATTTTTGAATTTGTTGAATTTAGTTTTTGAGCTAGTATAAATAATTATCTGAAAATATTAACTCGCACTTTAAAAACTGCACATCATATTGTTTTCTATTTTTTAAATGAATTGTATAAAATTGCGCAGAAAGTCAAGAAGTGAATGGGATCCGGAGGGGAAGGAGGTAATATACATGTTTGGAAAGTGGAGCTTTTATGATGGTTCAAAATGGAGATATTTGACCATTTTCACTGCAGTCGAATACTCATGTGAAGTAAGCTTGAGGTGTACAAATAACTCCAGCTTTTTACTGATTGTATTTGTAAGCGGCACTCAACCTTAGCAATAATATCATCAGAATTACACCTATAAAATTCAAAATATTGAATTAACAACATAAACATACCAATACTTTAGTACTACTACTTTAGATTTTACAATGTTTATCTACTTTACTAAGCAAAATTTCTATGCAGCGTTTTACTGATGGAACGGTGACTAAATTCTATCAATTTAGCACATCATTGCAATTACGTATATTTTCACATACTCATGCAGTTAAAATGATTGTAATAATTACCTTCTTTAAGTCAATACAAAACGAGCTGTAATACAACACATGCACATACCATACTGCATTTATTTTAAAAATGTATGATGTGGACGTAAATCGAAGCTTCGCAAGCTTTGCAGTTAGCGGTATTAATTTCAGCTACAGTCTTTAAATTGAGTTGAGTCATTATATAGTCAGAGTACTTGGGTTAAGGAATTACCTAGTTTTGAATTTCTTGTCGTTGTTTTAGTTTTGGCTACCGATTAATAGCTAATTATTAAATGTGCTGAGCTGCGTGGGTCTCATATGTCACGCTTTATCAACTGGTACTGGCCCAGGGGTTGTAAAATTGAGGGGCCTTGCATATGTTACGTTAGTCACAAGATCCAGATGATTTAAGGAATATTCATGTGTGATAAAAGTATGAGTTGATCTGAAATTCTTATGGTGTTGAAGTAAAGAGAGTCAGGTCCTGGGTGGGTGGGTTCGAGGGCCAATAATAATGCTGCCGTTGTGGCTTATGTAATAATTACGTGTGGGTGGGTGGTTAGATTTTCAAGAGTTTTGTTGACGTAATATGTGCCAGTTCTCTTAATAGCAGCTATAAAAACTGTTGGAATGCGGATTGGAATTTGAAATGCTCTATTACATTACACAATTATACATTCTAATATCCGACTCTGAATCGTTCTCGACTTTCGTTATCAGTTCACTGAACTTCTTTGGTCGGTCAGCCGATCAGCTTTCAGGAAATTTTGGGAACTCCAGCTCAGTGGTTGCAAATGACAGTGACGTTCGTCTTATTTCCTGGCGCTTGATTTAAATTCATGAAAAGAAAACGACAATTTTAGTTTAGAGGTTTAGTTAGAGCCGTTAGAGGATGCGGTTGATTAGATGATTTATGAGTAAATCCAACAACATTCAGTCAGTGAGTGTAATTCCTGCTTTATACAGCAAGTGGTAACCTTTAATATTAGTCTCGAACTCTCGAAACGAAATCTGACTGGACGTAGTAAAAACCTGATTTACCTTTATTAAACTAAATAACTTGGCAAAGGAAAAGCACGACTACAACAATCAATAATACTCCAGTGTTTAGTGACAGTGACTGCATACTTGCGTAAGTAATTTATTTATATATTGATTAAGCTAATAAAATGTTGAAAATTTTGTATTTTTATATCACCAATTATTTCTTCTACATTAGCAGGTAGCACCATTTATCACTCTGAATGTTCATAACTTACACATCGCTGTCAAAACCACTCTATATTATTGTCGTTTTTGATTTGTGCAGAAAACACTAATTAAGCTGTAGCGTAAGTCTTAAATTCAAGTATATTAGGCAGCTAAACGTGAATGCTACAGCTTACAGAGGACTATTTGTGAAGTTACTTCAAGTTATTGTAAATATAAGAGTTGTAACTTAAATATTACTGAAATTGACTTGGCATTTGGTCTTTCACCGGTGACCGGGCTTAAAAAGAAACAATTTTCCTAAACTGCAGAACTCTCACTTAAATCATATAGCTGTTGTTTCGATAATTTTTGTCGGATTTTATAATTGTTCATCTGGGCAAGTATGTAGGTGTCCCAACAATTTCATCTCCATGCTAACCAAGTACGAACAACGAAGAGCATGGAGGGTTAGGAATTAGCATAGATATAAATACATTGCATAGAAGCAGGTACTTTGTGAATTATTGCAATCAAATTAATTGTTAAGTTACGTCTTACGTGAACCCGGCGCTGTAAATGACTTAATTTATCTCTTTTATTTTCTAGTGACTACAAAAGCTGCAATACATCCACCGGCATACCGAACAGCATACAAAAAGCTTGTTACTTATTCAACTCAACTTAATATTTACCTTTCTTAAAATGGACAAGAATCAAAAGTTGACGCTATCCGGTTCGGTAAGTATTATTATTGGTAGGAGGGAAATAGTTTAATGCATGCATATAATTATCACAATATTAATATTAATTACTGTGGGTCTGTAAGGAAGTAGATGATTTTTTGATAAATGCAATTCAATACCTATGATCCCGTGCAATGATCGATGCGGAATACTAAATAACAGGTAATGTTATTTAATTAATGCGCTTTAAACTGCAATTCCGATTTTTTAAACAGAATTCTACTGCAAAAGGAGCTGTTGGCCCCAAGATGGGTAAAACCAAAGACTTGAGAGATCAAGGTAAATGTAAAGAAAGTGGACGAAAAGCAAGAAATGCAACTTCTCCAGCTGTTCAACACACTACTTCATGTTCTTTAGAGGAATCAGCCTTTGCCTTTGATCGAGTAAGTTAAGCTAAATTTTGCTTTGTAATATCAAAATTTTCATGTTATTAGAGACGACATCTTTGTTTCCTCATTTTCGGTTAAAAAGGACTGCAGAATTCTTTAATTTGTTTATTTACAGATCATTGAATCCGTCTTTCGTTTGCTGAGCTTAAATGATTTATTCAGCTCCCGCTGTGTTTCTCGTCGCTGGAACAATTTTGCATCGACTGAATTACAGAAGCAAATTTCAATTACCCTCAGTCCACCTCACCACGAACTTGGACCATCTCTGGAATTTCTTGGATTTGGAGCTCCACCACCATTCAAAAAACTTTACGTGTCAAAGTCTGATGTGAATTCGTCACTTGAGATTTCGATTGAAAATCTCATCTACTTCATGAATAATTCCACCCACTTTCCATCATCTGCCTTTAAGCTCTACACTCCTCTAAGTCACAACGCAAATTACTATGACACTATCAATGCCCAGTCTTTCTTCGATGCGCAAGGCTCTGCAATAAAGAAATTGCAGCTCTGTGATGACAACTACCGTTACAACAACGTCTGCCGCATTCATTTTAAGGATTTAAAACGAATTCTTCTCAAACAAGCTCCAAATTTAGAACATTTAATTCTTGGAAAATCGGTTGTCATTGCTAAGCCAGAATTCTATGACGAAGAATCTGACGGTAGTTTATTTTCTGAAGACGAAGAAGAAGAAGATCAAGATTTTTCTTCCTCCCTGAAAAGTGAGGATAGGGGTGGCTATGGGAACGAGTCGGATGATGAATCTGAAGATGAAATGACGCTTATTGATGCCAAAGCAACTCCAGCATCTAAAATTGAATTGAATTTACGAGTTTTGGACATTAAAAAGAAGATCCCGGAAAGAATCCTGCAAGAAATTTTGGACTCTGCTCCAAAACTGAAGGAGGTGAAAATGACAAGGAACCAATATTTGACTTGTCTCCTCAAGCCATGTAATCGTCTCCATCTCCTCAAAACTCTTCAAGTAGATACGAGCGACCAACAAATTAATTGGCTTCAGGCTTTTCTTGCTCAAAATTTGGATCCTAATGCCGAATCGTGGGCAGTAGAAACATTGTTCTTTGATTCCAAGTCAACCTTGTCGCTTAATCAGCCCTTGCTACCCAAAGCATCTGCTGTGATGAGCAAGATCCTAGAAGGTATCGCACCTTCCTTGAAGAAAGTAATTTGGGGACAGATGGAATGCCTCAAGGACCTTGTAGTTCCCCAAATGCCACAAGTGACTGAGCTAATACTTACAGCTCGAAGGTTCAAATTGCCAGAGAATCCGTTTGTTAGAGCAGCTGGAATCACTGAACTATCTACTAAATTTTTTCCAAGTAGTGTCAGCCTCAAAGAAATATTCCCAAACTTGAAGTGTGTCCGCATCATGAGGGAATTTCAATTGGAAAGGGATGATGGAAAAGGCATTAAGATCACTCAGATTTTTAATGATTTGGAGCCGGTCCTTAGCGTCAAAAAGGTTATTTTGGCCGATACGTTCAAGCTCCAAGGCTTCAAGCCGATGTTCCCAAATGCAACCTTCTCCAGGTCCAGTGAAACCTTGTCACTTTAGATTTGTGTTTTCTTCGAATATAGAAATAAAAGTTTAAAGTTTTGTTTTGTTTTGAAAAATTTTTGTTGGGATTTTGATTAAAACTGTATAATTAGAATAATGATTTATTCCATTTTGCCGATTTGGCACAGCACATGAAGCAATAAATAGTAATATTGACCTAAATAATAAAATAGAATTATAAAAAAAAATAAAATACATCAAAACAATTAAAGTAGCATTTAGCGACATGGAAATTGTATAAGAGTATATTCGTTTTTGGATGAATGGAAAAACATAAATGTACTAGACTTACTGCCAACTGAACATATTCGGATTTGTTAGCATTACAAATCATGCAAAATATTATTGTTGCCATTTTTGAGTTATTCAAGTTACGAAATTAAATTAGGTAGAATATTAGATGTCAATTATCTATGTGGTTAAAATTGCGCTATATTAAATCTTTTAATGTATAAAACTTGGTGATGATATCCAGCTGCAGCTGAAAAAGCATATTATATGAATCAAAAATTATTAAAATATCCTCATTAATAAAACAGTTGTTAAAATTATACGTTGTACTTTTATTTTTGTAACTTGTTTTTAAAGCACCCACAGCCAACTCACCCTTATAAACAAGTGTAAAATTGTATTTAATAATCTCTATTTTCCTTTAAAAATCAGCTCACAAGAATTTGCAAGCAGAGCAATAGAAAATTTTGTTCTAAAGATGGAACTCTATCAATGAATGAAACATTAATTTCTGGAAAAAACATGGTAAGTAGTAAGCAAAACGAATTGCAATGTCCTCACCGAGACTAATAACCCGCTTCCCTAAACTATCGGGAGCAATTTTCAAGTCTCCTTTTTTAAATTCAAATTGTAATCCAGCGTCTTTTGTTATTGAATTCCTCTGCCTTGTATTAAGTTTCAGGGTGAGGGAGGACTGCATAGATACTTGAAATTACGATTATGTTCTTTGTGATTTTTTAGCTCTGAAAGTGGACGTTTGGAATGTTCCTTCGAAAAATTACAAAGGGCACTAGAGCAGTGATTGTGATTTGATGCAACACAATTTTTATTGATCTCATACGCTCTATTTGAAATAGCTGTATTTGCTATAATTTTAATGAAAGATGACAGACGGTAGAGTGTAACCGGAGTTTAAGAGTACTGTTAGGGAAAATATCAATATTTTTAATTTTTTAGATTTGACGTGTTGAAGACTCTACACGCGACATTACATCAACACATGCTTCAATTTTTGTATAATCATTATTGTTATTTCAAAATATAGATGACGCAAGAATTCTTATGTGTTTCCTTGGGGCTATAGTTCTACGACATGGCGTCAAAATTAATATTTTCTCTAATTTGGCTATTCTTCATAATTATTGCAAAAGCAATTTAATTTCAGTAATATTTATATGAAGTCCAGTATAATATCTAGTAAAAACAATACGCGGGTCTGAGAGGTTTCTGTCTGAATATTACCCGGGTCGGGTTTATTCAACAAGCTAGTATAAGGGGCGGGGGGGGGCGGGGTCCAAATCTGAATAGTAAGCTGGGTGTATTATTACTGACTTGGGAACGTTTTCAGGTGTAACCCTGGGATTTGGCCAAATGTTACCAAAGTGTCTTCTACCAACCCTAGAAACTTCAGCTAGCATAGAGACTTGAGTGCATTTTTGGTTGCTAGGCAACTAAAGCCCGGGACATTTTGAAAATTTTCTTGAAAATTCAAAACTCAAATTTTAACATGCAAATTCATATGGGAAAATCAAGGCACCAAAGGGGACCCTGTCCAAATTTTTAATTTTACCAGATTTTCAGCGTATCATTAAAAGTCAACAAATGTAGTTTTACATTTTTTACCCCATAATACTACTCCAGCGCACATTTAAAGCAGATAGGGATCGTGCATAGATGACGTCATTAGTTGGGTCGATGAGTCTACTTGGGCACTGGTGACAAACTCCATGTAAAAATTGCCATTTACGCAATGGTTAAGCTATGGGGTCCCAGGGTCCTAAAAGTGGGACTTTTCAATGACGTCATTTGTGATGCTCCTCT